>VDFB02000007.1:159532544-160176238 GCA_007258455.2 Sequoia sempervirens | reverse complement strand
AGAGAGAGAGAGAGAGAGAGAGAGAGAGAGAGAGAGAGAGAGAAGAGGGGTGGGAGGGAGCTACTTGAGAGAGAGGGAGAGAGAGTGAGGGAGAGATATAGAGGGAGTGATAGAGAGAGAGGGTGTGGGAGAGAGATAGAGGAAGTGAGTGAGACAGACAAAGAGAGACCTGATATAGGGAAAGGGGGTAGGAGGGAGATATTTGAGAGAGAGAGAGGTAGTGAGAGGGATTGGGAGGGAAAGACTTGATAGAGAGTGGGAGACAGATAGAGGGAATGAAAGAGAGAGGGACCTGAGAGAGAGGGAGAGGTTGTGGGAGGGAGATACTTCAGAGAAAGTGAGAGGGAGAGGGAAAGAGGGAGAGAGAGAGAGATATATAGAGGGAGTGAGAGAGGGGGAGTGGGAGAGAGATAGAGGGAGTTTCTATGAAAGGGAGAGGAGTTAGGAGGGGGATACTTGACAAAGAGAGAGAGGGAGAGGGGGTGGGAGGGAGAGACCTAAGAGAGAGGGAGTGGGAGAGAGAGGGGGAGTAAAAGAGAGAGAATGAGAGGGTCTAGGAGGGAGAGACTTGAGAGAGAGAGAGTGTGTGTGTGTGTGTTTACATGTGAGAGAGTGAGAGAGGGGGGAGAGATACCTCAGAGAGAGTGAGAGAGAGAGAGGGAGAGAGATAGAGAGAAAGAAAGAGAGAGGGAGTGGTAGAGAGATAGAGGGAGTGAGTGAGAGACCTAAGAGAGGGAGAGGGGGTAGGAAGGATAGACTTGAGAGAGAGAGAGAAAGATAATGACGTAAGAGAGGGAAATGGAGTGAGAGAGACAGAAAGACCAAAGGGGGAGAGAGAGAAGGAGAGTGAGAAAGGGGGTTGGAGTGAGATAGATTTATCTAGGTAGGGTGGGAGGGAATGAGACCTGAGAGAGGAATTTGGAGTGAGATAGAGTATTTAGTAGCGTGGGAGGGAGAGACTTGAGAGAGAAAGAGACTTCAAAGGGATAGAGAGTTATACAATTAGGGTAACGAGGTAGAGATTGTATGAAAGGTAAAACCTCAACTTTGTGCACTCTCAGTATTATTAGAGTGGTTGACCAAAGAGAGGGGAAGTTACATTTTATCCAAAGTAGGTCATTTGGCAAGTTCCAAATTTTGTGCTCACCAAGTGACACATCCCATTCGGTGCACACAAAATTTTGCAAGTACCAAATTTGGCATGCGCGAAATGGGATATGTCATTTAGCGAGCACCGAATTTGGCACTCACCAAATGACCTGCTTTGGATGTGTTAATTGACAGGATTTTCCAAATTTCCTCATATTTTTGTCTATGCTCCCCATCATGTTTGCACATCTTTCAATGCAAGTTTTTGAAAAAACCATGATATCGTTAACCTCTCTCTTAGCTATCTAAATACATAAAAAAAATTTCCTTTTGATTCAATTAAGTTTTTGATCCATAGCTTCTATTATAAATGCCTCCATTTTTTTTCAAAAACCAACATGTGCTAGTTTTAGGATAGATGTTTACTCATTCATATCAAAATATGAAATAAGTTACATTTTTTGAAACTATACTCCATTCTACACATCATGAAAAAAAAAATCAATTGGTTTTCAAAAAATTTAGGGGGGAGCACGCTCAAATTTTATCCTTTCAGGATGTGTCCACTTTGAAAATTCATAAAATATTATATATTCATTAAAAAAATTATCTGAAAGAGCGAGGATAAACTAAATGGTGTTAGCTAATTTCTCACCATTGGGATTGTTGAAATTCTAAAAAAAGGTTAATAAAAAATAGGGGAGCCCTCAGGCACTATGCTATTTTTTTGATAAAAACATGATCTATCCCCCCCCCTTTTTGAGACCCTTAATCTTCATGAATTTAAAAAAAATATAGTATCTTAGAAACTAGACTCAGAGCACTTCAACTTTTGTTCTTGCTACATCTTGAAATTTTTAGCACAACTATCTTCATTTTCTTATACAATTTGAATTTTTCTGATTTCAGAAAAAAAAAAGTGGCATCTTAAGAGCCAAACTTGTGTCATAGATCCATGCACTTACCCACTTGTTTATATATAATAAAATAAAATAACATACAATGTATAACATTAAAAATCATGATTAAGAAAATTAATCTCAATAATTCTTTACACAAAGCTAAAAGAAGATCTCTTTTATGAATGAAGAATTTCAATTACTGTGAATTATAATTTTTAACTCAAATTTTACTTTATTTGCTTTATTTAATTTAAATAAATTTTCTTAAAAATAAAATAATTGATGAAATGTAAAAATATTTGTTTGAATCACTTAGTACTCATCACTATGATAACCAAACATTATGATTATGATGGAAATTATTTAGAATTTCTCACAACTTTTTAAGTATTTTCACATATTTTGGGTGTAAACGAGAGGTAGGTATGTTGAGTGTGGGTGGCCTATGCAGCACGGATCTACTTGCCTATGGCCACTGAGGCTGGGTTTTCATTTCGATCACTTAATTTTCATACCCGTTTGGGTAAGCGGACGGTGTTCATGAGCTTGTGCTTGGTTAGGGGGGTTGTTTGAAGTTTTTGGGGAGGGTTTTTTTCTACTGTGTTTGTTTTTTGTTCTATTGTTTGGGGTGGGGTGGTGCTTTATCTACATAAAGGGGTGGGTTTTTTTCTACTATCTGGGGTGGGGTTTGCATTGCTTTTGATGATGGTGTTTGTATTGCTAGTTTTCCTTGGGTGAGGCCTTCAGTGTGTCTAGAGGTGGTCTTTTGTTTGGATTATGGTAGAGCAATAGGTTTCTACCATTTTGGTGGTGGTTGGACATGATTTTTTCCACAATGGATCTTCATCAAGTTTGAAAGCTCAACAATTTGAGTCATTTTATGTGGGGGAGGGCCCTAAACTATTGAAAGTAAATGACTATTTTCCCAGAATTCAGGATCATTTAGTTTGGGTTCTTTCTCTTGAATTTGTGGCTAATGATGTCTCTTATTGGAGTAGAGATGCTTTAATCTACAAATTTCATGGGATCCATATTCCTCTGTCAGCTTCTGAAGCTTAGGTATACATGGCAGGTTGAGGGTGACAGGGCCTTTGGTGGCTGCAAATAGTTATTTTGTTGTTGTTTTTTCCAATATGGCTAATTGAAATCAGGTTTTTGAGGGAGGACCCTACTTTTATAATCATGTTGGATTGTTTATCAAACCCTGGCATATGGGTTTTAATTTAGCTAAATAATTTTCATCGAGGGTTCCTGGCTAGGTCCTTCTGCCATGGATTCCCCTAAATTTTTTTGCAGAAAATATATTTTATAATGGATTGTTTCTCTTCTCGGTAAGCCATCTATAGTTGCTCAACAAAACCTTGAAAACAATGTTATTTCTTTTTCTCAAATTTGTGTGGAGGTCTATTTGAATAACCTCTTACTGGATTCTCTAGAAATTTGTCTTTATTCTTAGTCTTGGGTTCAACAACCTGATTATGAATCAATTCCTTTTCATTCTAAGATTTGTCATGAGTATGCACATCGTCAGAAGCAATGTCCTAGAATCAATAAAGATCCTATTTATAATACCTCTCCTTCGTCTTCAGTACTAAAATTTGTTAAGGAGGATAAAATAAAATATTCTATTATGGAGGGTGAATTGGATAAGGATGGATTTGTGCTTGTTAAGCCTTGAGCTAAGGGTCATGATTAGAAGAGATCTTTGAAGGATAGGAAAATTGAAGGGAAATTTAACTAGTTTCAGGTGTTGGACACATCAATATTGGAGGAAGGAATCCTGACAGATGTTACTTCTAGTGTTGTTGGTATGGGTTGTGATGTGGTGTAGAGACAAGGGTCCATTCATGTTCTCTATTTCTCACAAGCGAGGGAGGATCATCTGGTGTCTTTGAATGGTCCTATGTATGATGATGATGATATTGTTTTTGTGTATTTGGAAAAGGAGGGGCTAGATTCTAGCAAGAGAAAGGGGTCTTCCCTTACCTTGGGAGTGCATCAATGCACCCTTATAGATGGATCATTTAAGCACTCTTCTAAAAGTTGTCGCAAGAAGGATCTTGAGAAGATTAAACATAATAGAGATTTGTTGGTGGAATCTTGGTCTATTAAACCCATTGAAGCTCACTTTTCTCCATCTCCTCCATGATTGTTCTCTCATGCAATGCAAGGGGGTTGAATGGCACCTCTCATCAAAAGGTGATTCATGATTTGGTTTTGTTCCTTATCTACACATATTTTGTGTTTAGGAGACTAAACTTTCAGTTGATTTCATGCTTCAGTGTGCTTCCCATATCTAGTATTTTGGTCAGTGTTAGTGCATTTGTTCTCAAGGGAGCTCTGGGTTTTTGGCTCTTTTTTGGAACCTAACAAAAGTTGTGCCACTATGGTGGATTTCTATTCATTCTACTATCTCCATGGTTACCTCTACTTTAGAAATAGGTGAGACTATTTTGGTAATAATGTTTATGCCTTGACCAATATTCATGGAAAAGTATGACTTTGGGATCATATAAGGTATGTTAGATCATGTGCTCCATTTATTCCTTGGGTGTTAGCTAGTGATTTTAATTCAGTGTTGAGTTTGGAGGAGAAAAGAGGTGGGTTGTCTCGGCTGTGGCCTCCTTCTGATCTTTTTCGGGAAAATGTGGATTGTCTAGATTTAATTGATGTTAAGCCTTCCAATGGGCTTTTCACTTTTAATAATAGACAGAGTGGAGAGGAAAAAATATTGAAAAGGATGGATAGATTTATTGTCTCCTATTTTTGGGTGGGAGTTAGATTGGTTACTAGTTCTAAGATTCTTGATTAGAGGGGTTCTGATCATTAGCTAATTAAACTTTCAATAACTTATTTTACAATTCCCAAGAATCCTCCTTTTAAGTTTCAACTTATGTGGTTTTGGGAGCCTTCCCTGCATGATCTTATGGCCTAATGGTGGTGTGATGAAGGGCTTCTTATGGTACAATTGTGTACACCTTTTTAAGAAACTTCAATATTTCAAATTTCAACTTAAGAGATGGAATTAGGAATGCTCAGGTGTGCATTGATGTTATTACCTATCAAATTTAATATTATTGTTTATTAGATGCCTTAGGAAAAGCGAAATCCCAGGCTGCAAGAGTAGTGGAGTAGGAGCTTTGAGAGGATATTTTCTAGAAGCAAAAGGCTTGGATCGATTGGATTTTTGAAGGGGATAGGAATACTACTTTATTCCATAATTCTATGCAGGATTTTCATAATATGAGTTTTATTTCTTTTCTGGTTAATACAGATGGGATCCACATATCTTCTTGGTAGACTTTGTCACATGAGGCTAGACAATTTTATTCTGCACTATTTTCTTAGGATTCACCCCTTGTAGAAGATGATGATAATTTGATCCTTTCTTGCATTCCCTCCCCGATCTCCACTAAGATGAATTATTTCCTCAACTACTCAATTTCTTTTTTTGAATTGGAAGAGGTTGTTTATGGGATGAATGAGGTTAAAGCTCCAAGTCTAGATGGATTTCCTGTTGAATTTTTTTAGGGATCTTGGGATATTATAAGTTTGGATTTGTTAGAGGTTTCTTGGTAATCTCTTCACAGTAAGAAAATTCTTCAATCCTTGAACTCTACTTTTTTGGTTCTCATTCTTAAAAAGGAAGGTGCAAAACAACTCGATTTATTTAGACCTATTGCTCTTTGTAATGTGGTGTAAAAAAATATTACTAAATTGATTGTAGAGAGGCTCAAAGTTTGTCTTTTTTCTATTATATATGAGGAGCAAGGGGGTTTTGTGGTTGGTAGATAGATCTGGGATGGCATGGTGGTTTCCTCTGAAGTCATTCACTCAATGGAAACTTCTAAGGGGAAATATATGTTTATCAAGTTGGATATGGCCAAATCTTATGATATAGTTGAGTGGAATTTTTTGTAGAAAATTCTTTTAGGTTTTGGATTTAGTCCAAATTGGGTTAGTTGGACTATGAGTAGTGTTACCTCTTCATATTTTTCTATTATTATGAATTGGGAACCTTTTGAGATTTTTAGGCATTCCAAGGGCCTTCATCAAGGAGATCCTCTCTCCCCTTATTTATTTATTATTATGGCACAAGGTCTAGGTAGATTTATTAAGTCTTGGGTTCCCAAGGTAGGATCCAAGGTTAGGGTTGGGGCAATGGGCTTCCACAACTCTCCCATCTTTAGTTTGTGGATGAAACTAATCTTATGGGTAGGGCTCACCTTCAAGAGGCTATTTCTTTTAGTCAGGATTTGGATATTTACCTTGCTTCTTCGGGTTAGAAAGTCAACGAGCACAAGTTTTCTATCTACTTTTTTAATTCTTTTCAATATATTCAACAAAATATTGCTCATATTTTGAGGTCTCAAATTGGGTCTCTTCCCTTTGTCTATTTGGGAATACCTCTTGCTAATGGTAAGCAACTGAGGTGTTCTTGGCATAAATTCATTGATAAGCTATGTAGTAAGGTCACTCTTTGGACTCATCGTTGGCTATCTACTACTGCAAGAGTGACTCTTCTAAAGTCTATTATCCAGGCTCTCCCTATTTACATGTGTTTTACTCAGGTAGCTCCTTTATATTTCCTATGGGAATTTGATTCTCTTTCATGACAATTTCTTTGGAGTGGTCACTTGCAAATGGCTAAGTGGAGTCTTGTTATGTTGGAAACTATGTGTGAACTATAGAAAGAGGAGTGCCTTGGATTACATTCTATTATTTTGAATGGGAAATCTCTTCCATCCAAGTTATATTAGTGTTGGTGTACTAGTTAGCATTAGCTTTGGGCCCATATTCTCACAAATAAGTATCTTAAGGATGTTAACACTTTTGATATTCCTCATTTCCCTTTAGATAGAAGGGGATCTATGATTTGGAATACTCTAAAATTGAGGGCTCAATTGGTTAAGAAGGGGGTATTTTGGATCTTTCATACGGGTTCTCAAGCTCCTTTTTGGAAAGATTATTGGGATGGTCATCCTCTTCTTTCTACTTCCCCTTACCTTCGACCTCTTTGTGAATTTTTTACTACTGTATGATGGAATACGATTGAGCATTATAAGACTATTCAAAATCTTGGGTCGTTTGCTAGTCTTAGGTGGAAGCACTCCTCAGATTGGCTGCCAGGAGGGTTAGAGGAGGATAGAATAGAGTTGGCTCAAGTTCTTGCTTTGCATGAATGCGATACCTTGAATGGGCAAGATGTCTTAGCATGGAATAATAGTGATTTATCTGGTAAGCACTTTATTTCAACAATTTATGGAGAGTTGGTTAGGAATATGTTTGGGGATATTGAGGTTCCTTAGTGGACGCACGTGTGGAACAAATTTTCTTGGCCCAAGTGTAATTTTATTTTATGGCTAGTGGTATAGAACCAATGTCTTGGGATAACTTGTGCAAGTGAGGGTTCTAGGGTCCCTCAATGTGTATTTTGTGTTGTTGTAATGAGGAAAGTGTCTCTCATCTCCTCTTCCAATGTTCCTTCTCTAGGCAGCTATGGCATTTATGGTGGGGTGTGTGGAATCAGGTTTCTTGGCATGTCTCTTTTTTGGATGAGTTATTGTCCTAGTGGGGGAAGGCCCCTATTAAGATTTCTTTTATTCAAGTTACTTGGGCTCTTGGACTAAAATTTATTATCTAGCATATCTAGCTAGAGAGGAACCATAGGATTTTTCAAGATGTGAAGTTGGTTGTCCAACATTTTTGGTGAAAAATTATTCATTCTTTGGGAGAAACTATTTCAACTAAGTGTGACTTGGTTGAGGGAGTGGATCTAGGAGATGTTTCCTATTTCACTTGTCTCAACCTTCCTCTTAAGAGTAGTGTTGCACATGGTATTGGCCAAATCATGAGAAATAGATGTCAAAATCTTATTTGGAAGATAAATAGGGAGGGGTGTTGGTGTCCTCCTCCTTGGGGTGTGTTGAAAATCAACCTAGATGGTTCTTCTTAGGGAAATCCTAGTCATGTCGATACTAGGGGTGTTGGGTGGAATAATTCCAAGACTATTGAGTTTATCTTCTCTATTTATAAGGGTCTGCATACTAACAATGTGATGGAGGCTCTTTCCATTTTATATGTTGTGGAGTGGATTTGAGCTCTTCGGTGGAAACAAATCATTTGTGAATTTGATTCTCAGGTGGTGGTGACTTTGCTAAAGAGGCAATGAGTAGAGGATGTCATTTGAAATTTGGCTGTAATTATAAAATAGATTTTTAATATGTCTGCTTCCTTGGAGTATGTTACTTTTTGTCACATTCCTAGAGAATGGAATGGGGTTTCAGATTGTTTAGAAAAATGGTCTTCTGATTAGTTTCTGAATTGGAACATTGTGGATAGGGGTTAATTACCCCTAGATTTTCTTCAAAAGTTGTACCATTTGGAGGAGATTGACAGGGGTGTGCAATACACTTGCTTTGTACTACTTTATTTTGGTTTAAATAAATTTTTACACCTCTTTTAGTTTAAGTGCTTTCACTTATTTTAAATATTTATATATAACCTTCAATGAAGTTGCAAGGATTAAATATGTATATCTTATATGTTTGGACATTCGTTTTAATATGCTAAATTCTAAGTACTGTTGTAAGTACATTATCATAACACTCAATTTATTATGTTTGATTATAAAATATCTTAATTATTAAACATTTAACAAACATATATTTAACCATTACCTTACCAAAGAGATTTTTTATCTCAGCTCTGAAACTCTATTAATGTCTAATGTGACTAGAAATACTACCACATTTCTAAGCCTATGTTCCTCTTTTCTAATCACTAATGTTATATCTAGATTACTAGAAAAGATTAATCTCTTTGGGATTGAAAGGTTGCACCTACATGATCTTTTGAGTGCTTGGAATCCCATATCACCACCACCCTTGTGGCTGATACATTTTGTAGTCAACCAGGGAGGAGTTATAACTTCACTAACAAACACTTATTTGAAGGAAAGATGAGATTTAACCAATTAATTTTGCTATATTAAACCTATTATATTTTCATGAATTCTTTTTTGGTTGGACATTCGGATTTAGACTATGCATGTCCACCATGGGTAAGAATTAAAAATTAAGACTCAGGTCAAATAGTAGTTCAGAGATAATAGGACACCCACCTGACTTAGCCTACACAAACACTCATGAAATCAAATCCAAATAAAGAAAAAAATTAAAGGAATGAATATGAAAGGAAATAGATATCTTGTAAAGCTTAGACACCAAGCACTAATGACCCAAGCCCATTAGTGTCACCTACCATTAAATCATGACCCGACCTACTCTCCTTTCCCCTCTTAAATATAATTTAATATATTATATATATTCATATATTCTAGATAATTTTATATAAAAAATAATATTTTCAATTTTACTTCAATGTAAACTTAAATAAATGTAGTATAATATTTTCCATGTTTTATTTATTTATTAGAATCTTTGATAAATTAATGTTATTTATAATTTTAAAAAATATAAAATTTTATCTTTATATAATTATATATCTAATAATCATTGAATTTGGAAAATAGTTTTAATCTAGAAAATATTATTGTCTAACACTTGTTTTTATTTAATAAAATAAAACGAAATGTATAAAATTAAAACTCATGATTAGGAAAATAAATCGCAAGAATGATTTAAAGTAAGCTAAAAGAAGATCTCTTTTATCAAGAAATAATTCAGATTATTGTAATCACAATTTTTTACTCATTGTTACTTCAGTTGCTTTAGTTAATTTCATTAAAATTTCTTAACAAGTAATTGTTGAGGTGTAGAAAATATTTCTAATTGAATGACTTAATACTCATCATTGTGGTAACCAAACATTATGATTATGATGGAAATAATTTAGATTTTCTCCCCACTTTTTAAGTGTTTTCAATTATTTATAAGATTTATAAATAACCTACAATGAAATTGTGAGGGATAAAAATGTATATCTTATATGTTTTCACATGAATTTTATGTCATTCTAAGTATTATTCTAAGTTCATTATCATAACACTCAAGTTATTGTGTTTTGTTCATAAAATATCTTAATTCTTGAACATCTAACAAAAAGTAATTTAACCATTACCTTTTTCAAGACAAATTTTATCTCAGGGTCAAAAATTTGTTAATATCTAACATGGCTAAATATAGTACCACATTTCCAAGCCTATGTTCCTATTTTTTGATCGCTAATGCTATACATAGATTAGTATAGAGGATTAATATATTCAAGATTGAAAGATTGCACTTACATGATGTTTTGAGCACTTTGAATCCCATATCACCAGTATCCTCATGATATAGATATGTCACAGTTGATCATGGAGGAGTTATAACTTAACTAACAATCACTTCTTTGAAGGAAAGAGTAGATTTAACTGCTTAATTTTGCAATATTAAACCTATTATATTTTCATTAATAGTTTTGTTTTGTTGGATGTTAAGATTCAAAGTATTCATGTCCACCATGGCTAAGAATTAAAAATTAAGACTAAGGTCAAATACTTGTTGGGGTAGATTGGGAAATCCACCTAACTTGGCATGTACAAACATTCATGTGAAATTATATCCAATTAAAGAAAAAAATTAAAAGAATGAATTCCAAGGGAAATAGAGAGCATGGACAAGGTTAGAAAGAAAACACTAATGGTCCTAGGCCATTAATGTTTCCTATCATCAAATCACGACCTGACCTTCTCTCCTTGCTCCTCTTAAATATAATTTAATATATTATATATATTTATATATTTTAGATAATTTTATGGGTTGGTGCCCTAGCTCGGTTGGCTAAATATTTCCTATTGCAGGAGGTTGGTCACAAGGTCTAGTCTCCCCCACCCCCGTGGTACCGAAGGGCATGTCGTGCCAGTTCCACCGGTCACGTTAAAAAGTTTACCATGTGCACTGCAGTTTATAGGGGGTCCTTGATTATACCACGTATATATATATATATATATATATATATATATATATATATATATATATATATATATATATATATATATATATATATATATATATGATAATTTATATTAAAATATTTTTTTTTCAATTTTATTTTATTCTAAAAAATAAGTGTAATATAATATTTTCCATGTTTTATTTATTTATTAGACTATTATTTAAAATTTTGAAAAATATAATTTTATCGTTATATAATTATATATAATAATTGTTGAATTTGGAAAGTAGTTTTGATCTAGAAAATATTATTGTCTAAAACTTGTTTATATTTAATAAAATAAAATAGAATAGAATGTATATCATTAAAAATCATGATTAGGAAAATTAATCACAAGAATGATTTAATAGAAGCTAAAAGGAGATCTCTTTTATCAAGAAAGAATTTTAATTATTGTGAAACATAATTATTACTCATTGTTACTTTAGTTGCTTTAGTTAATTTAAATAAAATTTCTTAGCAAGAAAGTAATTGTTCAATTATAAAAAATATTTCTATTTGAATTCCATAATACTCATCATTGTGATAACCAAACATTTTGATTATGATGGCAATAATTTAGAATTTTTGACAGTTTTTTGAGTGTTATCACTTATTTTTAATATTTATATATAACCTTAAATGAAATTGTAAGGTATAAAAATGTATATCTTATATGTTTGCACATTCATTTTATGTTTTTATAATTACTATTGTAAGTACATTATCATAAAACTCAATTTATTGTGTTTGGTGCATAAAATATCTTAATTATTCAACATCTAAAAAATATATATATTTAACCATTACCTTACTCAAGACAAATTTTCTCATAGGCCCCTTGTTAACATAGAGTGGTTTGCACCTCATAAATTATTGAAAAAAATATATTTTAGATTTTTTGCTATCAAATCCATTTTTTAAATACATGAAGAAAAGCATCTAATCGAAAATCATATAGAAGATAAGATTGAAATTGTATATATATATATATATATATATATATATATATATATATATATATATATATATATATATAGTCTTGAACACTATTTGATTACATTACATCAAAATCTTTACACATTACATTAGTATGAGATGTATTGTGGATTTTTTACATAAAGTACTAAGGATTTTGACCAATATTAAAAAATCCAAGGTCTCCCCTCACATAAAATTCACATTATGATTTTCATCACAATACTTAATTTTATAATAGGAAGAAAATAAAATACCACATGATTAGTGGTTGGATAGATCATCAAGATCAAACATTTTAAGATAGTTTAGTCCTATAATAATCTCCATGATGTGACCTAGTCAATGTTATAAAAGAGTTACCAACATAGGGAAACATATATTTCTAATGTTAGATCCAAAATCACACCCTCATTTGTGATCACTAATAAATAAATAAATGAATCTTCACATTGGTGCATCAAATAAAAATAAAATAATATTTTATTTATTTATATTTTTTAGTTTTATCATATTCAACTTAGTTGATATAATATTGATTACTATGTAATAATTTATGATTTAATTAGACATATATCACATAATACTAGGTAAAATTTATATTTCCTTGATTTTTTGTTAACTCCAGCCCAACTCACACTTGCCCTTGTCAAAAAAATTACCGTATTTAATTTTTCATTTGAAAATCTAATATTTGACATATTTTTCATTCATTTTTAGATTAATATTTTTTTTTACTCCATTACTTCATCTTTTCAATTTTTAGTGCATTATCTCTTATATATGCAAAGAAAAGAAGCCCCCATTGACCCTCATTCCCATTATTTGTAGCCTTATGCTCAAAAATTCTATAGGTGAACTAATTGGTCTATTACATGATACAAATATTGATAATTTCTCTTCACAATAATGATGAAGACATTGATCATGATGTGTTATTTTTATTTATTTAGGCATAAAAGAAAAATTAGATGCCCAGTATGTTACAAATTATCAAACATGATAGTGAATTGAATGATGATGCCAAATTTTAATTACTACTTAATAAGATTTAGTGATTAATTTTGACAAAATCAAATCATTTGGACCTAATTTGAAAAATTAAGCACTTTTTTTGTGAACTCTATGGACCCTTCTAATTTTATCCTTCATTCACATTCTCATTTTTATTCCACTAGTCATTCCTACCACCTAATTCCCCATCTTGCCACTTAATCATTTTCCTTTTCTATCCCTTCACATATAGGATAAGCATTAATTTTAATCATGTTAGTTCCTTTCATATGACTCCTATCATCCCCTCTATCATTACACCTACCCCTAACAACAATCATGTGCCTACCAAGTCTTCACAAGATAACTACATAGCTCAATCATGCTAATAAATTAATTCCCCATTCCATATCAATCCACCTATACTCAAACCATTACTACGTAGATACATATTTCCTCCTATACTTTCCTAAACCCTATCTTGTTTTAATCATGTAGGAACTAAGTGAAATGAAACAATCCTTGTCGTTGTTATTCTTTGTACTATTTTTCTTGTTCACATAAAAAATAATTAATAATTCATATATAGGATTGGCACATCTACTAATGATTAAATAAATACCTTGAAAAATTAGTATAATAAATATAATATTATTTATGAAAGGTGGAAACTTATAGAAAAATTCCTCACAATAAAAAATAGATGTTAAATGAAAAAAATGAATGAAAATCATAAAGTTCTACCACTTTCTATGTCAATTATGTCTACACAGATATACTTCATGTTTAATGCTTGCATATTGTCATATTACATATCTCAAATTTATGAAGAAGAATTAAATCATGTGTTAGATGTTTAGTATATTTAGAATATAGAGTACTAAATTCAAATAAATACTTATAAATGGGTAATTACATGTTATAATATAGAATACATAAAATTTTAGTTCCTTAAGTAGGCCCCCCTTAAGAATTATGTTCTATGATGTTAGTATTGGATGTTGTGGTTGTGTTGTTTATATGTGGTTAGCATTGATGTCAAGACTATTAGCATTGATGTATTGAAGGTTGTATATGTCGAGGATATTGAGAAAATTGTAAAAGAAAGAATTACAAGTTGACAGTGGAATAGTGAAGGTCCTGAAGGGCTTAGTACATTGATGATCAATCATTATGGATTAAAGGGTTTATTTATGAGTGTATCTAGTTTATCCACTAGAATTTTTAGAGATCCACATGACGATTTGATCGTGTTATGAATAGTTATGTTCTAACATTTTTTATATGGCTTCAATTAGTGTTCCTAACTAAAGTAGATGTTATCCTAGTAATTTCAGTTGTTGTGGATGCTTCTCTATTTATTTTTGGTACTTATAGATGTTTCTAGGTCATGCTCTATCTTTGTTGCACATTCACACTAATCGGTGTGCTCGTGGTCAATGATTTTTATCTTATATGTTTAGTTTTTTATGTTCTTGGTCGACATGGTGGTTGTAATGTGTTGTGGATCCTTGGAGATTAAAATTTTATTGTTTGGCACACTCGAGGATGTTGTTTTGGGCCACAATATAATATTGGCCAATGGTGTTTGATTCACATTTAAAATTTACTTGTATATTTGGGCTGACATTGTGTATATGTTTTATATTTCATATTTTATTCTGGTCAATGAAGTTGTTGATGTAAATCCATGTTGTAGATATATAAGAATGATTGTTTGCGTGAAGTTAAGTGTGTGTGAGTAGAGGAAGAGAACGTGTGTGAATAGTGATCTAATCATTTGATTGTAGAGAAAAGTGTGAAGAATTTTGAGTGTTTGAAGTGTGAAGGAGTGTTTCTATGCTTCACTGAAACTATAATTAGGCTTTTCTAGAATTTATTTTCTTAGTTCATACCCTAGAGATCTAATTTGAATTTCTGTAAGATAGTGTTCCTTCTTTGGGCAGTGATCCCTCTTGTATTTGAGCAGTGAGCTCTAGGCAATATGCCTGAATGTATGCACATTCCCACTATTCTTCTTTATACTTTTACAAGGGTATAATATTGTGGACTAACATCCATCGTGGTTTTTCCCCTAACATGGTTTCCACATAAAAATATTGATTTTCTCTGTGTTTCTCATGTGCTGATTGTTTGTGGTTTATTGTTCATTCATCAAATCTGAAATTAAAGTTAAGCTAAGTTTGAAAAGTTTAAATATTTTGTGACAATTGATTCACCCCCACTCTCAGTTTTTTTTCCTTATTTTTCCAAAAATTGGTGTTAGAGAAGGTTCCTCTAAAGAAGTTTAAAAGCTTGAGGTTATCCAAGATGGAATCATACAAGATTCGATGGAACAAACTACTCTCTATGGAAAGCCAGAATGGAGTGTCATTTGAGGTGTATTAGTGAACCCTTATGGAAGATTAGAAAGAAAAGATATGTTATTCCTCATAATGTTCTTTCCACTCTTGTGGAGATTCAAGAGGCTGAGATTAACATCAGGGCTATTGAAGGTTTGTTGAGTGCTTTGATAGATTCAGAAATGAAAAATTTGATGGATCTGTTCAAAATAGATCATGAGATCTAGAAGAAGCTGGAGACTTTGTATGAAGGAGATGAACTTGTGAAGTTCACTAAGCTATAGAGCTTGAAAGTAAAGTATGAAACTTTGAAGATGGGTGAAGATGAAAATATTTCTTCTTTTTATGCAAAGATGATGTAGGAGCATCCAATGGTGTAAGGGCAATCTTGCATCACCCAAAAATAGTTAAATTTTAAGTTTCACAGTTTTTAGATGTTTTTACATTTTTGGATACCCTTTTCATCATAATGAAATTCCCAATTTATAGTTTTTATTTTCTATTCATGGGTTGAAAGATATTGTAGTTTTAATTTCCCATATTTGTACCTAAAAACCTTCCGAGTTAGATTTGAGGAACTTAGAGTTCCTATATTGGGCCCAAAACTTGCCAAAGTTGGCATAGACAATTTTGAGCATGTTATTGACTTTGAGACCTTTCCAATGGTTCAAACGGTTTGTGAATTGGAGTCCCAGATCAAAAGTTATGGCCCTAGGAAGTTGGCGCACTTTCTAGAAGATAAAATTGCAAATGTTCTTTTGAAATTTGAACTTCAAGTTGTAATTTTTGGGGCCAAACTGCCTAAACTCAAATTTGAATGTTGTTTTGGCTCCAAACTAAAGAGGAGCTCTATTTATGGGCAAGTTTCTAATTTTTGGGTAACTTTTTGGGGACAAGCTCGCATATTGCGAAAGGGTGATTCTGTAGCTTTCTGTAACTTGCATGTGTTGTAGAACTTGGGGATTTGAGATCCTATGCATGTAAGAAGCTCCATTTTATGAATAATAAAATTATTCTCTTGTTTGTGGGTTATTTTTAAGTCTCGGCTGCCTCATCAAGTGGTATCAGAGCGGGTTTTCTTGAGCGTGTGGACAGATCGCCAATTGTGAGGCAGTTTACACTAGGACCATGGTTGTGGGTCGAGGTCAAGAAAGATGCCTCCAAGAGTGATGCCTAGTAGGCATGGTGGTGCCAGAGGTGGTCGAGGTGGTAGAAATGCTAGTGGAAGAGATGCACTGGTAGCCCTCCAAAGATAGATTGATGCGTTACAAGAGTAGTTGGGAAGAGGGTTAAACCTGAGGGAGGAAAGTGAGGATGAAGGAAAGGAAGAAGGTTCAAATGTAGAAGAGGAAGAAGAAGCAATTGATCAAGAAAAAATGCAGCTAATAAGAGCCATTTTGAAGATTGGGAAAAGCCCAGAGTAGAAGTCCCCAGTTATTTCGAAAGTCTGAACCCAAAAGAGTTGATTGACTATATCAACGAGCTAGAAGAATATTTTGAGTATGAGGAAATAGAGAACCCAGATTGGGTTAAGTTTGCAAAAATGAAGTTGAAGGGCCATGCTAGTATTTGGTGGAAAGAGGTCCAGTTGGAAAGAAATCAAAGAGGAAAAGGAAATATCACCAGATGGGATTGCATGGTAGAGAAACTAAAGAAGCAGTTCATACCAGTGGATTATGAGTTAAATTTGTTGAAGAAATTGTAAGGGTTGAAGAAAGGAAGCAGATCTGTGAAAGAATATACTGAATATTTTCACAAGATAATCATCAAAACGGGCCACATAGAGGCTAATAAGGAGAAGGTAGCCCGATATCTTAATGGGTTACGATCGAGCATTCAGGAGGAGTTAAGCCTACTCAAAATGAACACCATTGAGGATGTGTATCAGTTTGCTCTAAAGGTGGAAGAGAAGTTGAACAAAAGATTTGATAGCAAGCAAAAAGGGCGAGGAGGTCAAGGTGGAAAGGGCAGTGGAAGACCTTCAGGAAGCCGAAATGATGATGAAAAGAAAAGTGAAGTTGTGGGTACCAGCCGAAGCCAAAGGAATGACAACTTCTACCACCCTCGTGATCAAAACAATGGTGATCAAAGAGGTAGAGGATGAGGGAGATATGGAAAAGGATCTAGAAGAGGTGGTTTCAAAGGAACATGTTTCTACTATGGTGAAGAAGGGCATCGAGCCTATGAATGTCCACAACACCAAGGAAGGGCAGACATAAGACCAGAAGGTCATGGAAGGGTTGTGCATGCAGACGAGGAGGCCCAATCTGAACATTCAAATGATGTTGAAAGGGGAGAAGCGCTAGTGATTAGGAGAGCACTGGTGACTGAGGAAAAGGAACTAGAACAAAGGAAGAATTTGTTTCGCACAAGGTGCAAGTGTGAAGGAAAATGTTGTGATGTCCTTATTGATGGTGGGAGTATCGATAATCTGGTGTCAGAAGAGATGGTCACAAAGTTGAAGCTGAAGAGGGAAAGGCACCCACATCCGTATCAGATTGCTTGGTTGCAAAAAGACCACAAAGTGTTGGTCAATGAGTAGTGCCTAGTAAAGTTCAAGATCAGAAGCTACCATGATGAGGTACTCTGTGATATCATCCCCATGGATGCATGTCACATTTTGTTGGGGAGGTCGTGACAGTTTGATACGTGAGCTATACATGAGGGCCATGCAAACACTTATTCCTTGATAAAGGATGGGGTTTGTCACAAGCTGAAACCCCTGAAGGAGACCGAAGAAAAGGTATGCAGTAGTGCTAGAATTTTTTATGTACATGGAAGAAAAAATTTAGAAGTTATGAAGCATGACCGTGTGTGTTCTGCATTGATTCCTAGAGTAAGTAAGGAGGATAGTGAAAAGGTTTCAGAAGAAGTTTCTGGGATGTTGGATGAGTCTTAGGCTATTGTTTCTGATAATTTACTTGAGGGTTTACAACCCATAAGGAAGATTAGTCATTAGATTTACTTGATTCTTAGAGCCAGTTTGCCAAATAAGGCAGCTCATAGAATGACTCCAGCAGAAAATGAGGAGTTGAACAGACAAGTTCAAGAGTTGTTGAGAAAGGGTTTGATACGGGAGAGTTTGAGTCTATGTGCAGTACCTGCAGTACTAGCACCAAGGAAGAATGGGGAGTGGAGGATGTGTATAGATTCCTGAGCCATAAACAAGATAACAATCAAGTACAGATTTCCCCTACCAAGGATGGATGACCTGATGGACTGTTTGAGTGGAGCTTAGTACTTCACAAAGATTGATTTGAAGAGTGGATATCACCATATCAGGATTCGAGAGGGAGATGAATGCAAGACTACCTTCAAGACCAAAGAGGGCCTGTACGAGTGGTTAGTCATGCCTTTTGGGCTAACCATTGCACCGAGCACATTCAAGTGGCTCATGAACGAGGTACTAAATTTTTTTTTGGGAAGTTTTGTTATTGTGTATTTAGATGATATTTTGATTTTTAGTAAGACATTGGATGAGCATCTGATGCATATGCAGAGAGCCTTTAAGAAGTTAAGAGAAGAGAAACTATTTATTAATCTAAAGAAGTGTAATTTTGTTAAGAGGGAGTTAGTGTACTTGGGGTTTGTTGTCTCAGCAGAAGGTCTCAAGATGGACCTAGAGAAGGTGAAGGCTATTCCAGAATCGTGTACCCCAAGAACTGCTATCAAGGTGAGATCTTTCCATTGTTTGGGTAGTTTTTATAGAAAGCTCATTAGAAACTTCAGTAGTATTTGTGGACCCCTGACTAAAACAATGAGAGGGGATAGAAAAGAAATCAAGTGGAGCAGTGGAGCGACAAAAAGTTTTGAACTGTTGAAGCAGAAGGTGATAGAGCAACCTGCTCTAGCCCTCCCAGATTTCAATAAGGTGTTTCAGGTGGATTGTGATGCTAGTGGTTGTGCCATTGGAGCAGTGTTGAGCCAAGAAGGTAAGCCCATTGCCTATTTCAGTGAAAAGTTAAATAATGGCAAGCGAAAGTATTATGAATTTGATCAGGAATTTTATGCAATAGTTCAAGCATTAAAGAAATGGAGACATTATTTGTTGCCGAAGGAATTTGTCCTATATACTGATCATCAGGCCTTGCAGTACCTAAATAGTCAGGAAAAATTAAATCAGAGGCATATGAAATGGGTAGAGTTTTTGCAGAGTTATACCTTTGTTTTGAAACATAGGAGTGGGAAGTCAAATAGGGTTGCAGATGCCTTAAGTAGGAGGCATACATTGATGACAAAGATGCAGATTGAAGTGGTTGGGTTCAATGAACTTAAGACACTGTACGCAGAAGATCCTGATTTCGCAGAGGCTTGGAAAGCTTGCAAAGAACCTGTTACAGTGGATAGGACAAGGTGGTTGGATTTCATAATCTAGGATGGCATGTTATTTAAGGGAAGTCAATTGTGTATCCCAAGGAGTTCCATGAGGGATAACCTGATAAAGGAGAAGCATAGTGGAGGAATGGAAAGATATTTTGGTCAGGATAAGACCATTGCCATTATCAGTGAGCATTATTATTGGCCTCAGTTGTCATAGGATGTGAAGAAGTTTGTACAAAAGTGTAGGGTATGTCAGATGGCTAAAGGAGAGAGCCAGAATATAGGCTTATATCATCCCTTACTTGTACCAGAGAGGCCATGGGAGGATATAAGTATGGACTTTGTTCTTGGTTTGCTAAGGACACAATGAGGGAATGATTCAGCCTTTGTGGTGGTTGATAGGTTTTTGAAGATGGCATATTTCATTCCATGTCATAAGACCCATGATGCACTCCACATTGCTGACTTGTTCTTCAAAAAGGTGGTGAGGCTACATGGTGTACCAAAGAGTATTGTTTCAGATCGTGACACCAAATTTGTGCGGTACTTTTGGAGGACCTTGTGGAAGAAGCTAAAGATAGAGTTGAAGTTCAATTCTGCACACCATCCACAAATATATGGGTAGATAGAGGTTGTTAACAGGAGTCTAGGTAACCTACTGAGATGTTTGGTAGGAGATAAACCCAAGGGATGGGACTTGATCTTACCCCAGGCAGAATTTTCTTACAACAATTATGTCAACAAAAGCACTAGTAGATCACCGTTCCAGATTGTGTATTGAGGTAGCCCCATAACAGCTCCAGAATTGAGGAAGATGGACCAAAAGAAGAAACTAAGTGTTGAAGCCAAAGATTTTGCAGAAAACATCAAGGATATATACATGAGAAGGTAAGAGAACACATTAACAAGATGAATATGCAGTATATGGCTAAGGCATATCAGAAGAGGAGGTATAAGGAGTTTCAGATTGGTGATGAAGTGATGGTCCACTTGAGGAAAGAAAGGTTTCTAGTGGGAACATATAACAAATTGAAGATGAAAAAGTTCAGTCCTTGTAAAATTTTGAAGAGGCATGATCCAAGGAATGCATATGAGGTAGAGTTGCTAGATGGATTCAACATTTCCCTTGTGTTCAACATTTCAAATTTGATAGAGTATCATGAAGGTGGTATAGAGGAAGTACCAACAATGGAACAGTGTGCGATTCCAGCACCTACTTCAAAAAAAGAGGAGATTGAAGAAATCCTGGATAGTCATGTGGGAAGGAGTACCAGGAACAGGAAGTATGAAGAATATCTAGTGAAATGGAAATGAAGGCCTATTGAAGATTCATCCTAGATATCTAAGGTAGAGGTCGACCATTTGGGTTTTCCTCCACCATCTGAGACGTGACGGGGTCACTTCTCAAATTACCATGGGTGGCTGATGCAGGAGCATCCAGTGGTGTAAGGGCAATCTTGCATCACCCAAAAATAGTTAAATCTCAAAATTCTCAGTTTTTAGATTTTTTTACTTTTTTGGATACCCTTTTCATCATAATGAAATTCCCAATTTACGGATTTTATTTTCTATTCCTAGGTTGAAAGATATTGCAGTTTTAATTTCTCAGATTTGCACCTGAAAATATTCTGAGTTAGATTTGAGGCACTTAGAGTTCCCATATTGGCCCCAAAACTTTATTAAATTAGAGTAGAAAATTTCAAGCACGTTATTGACTTCGAGACCTTTCCAACGGTTCAAACAGTTTGCGAATCGGAGTCCTGGATCAAAAGTTATGACCCCGGGAAGTTGGTGCACTTTCTACAAGATACAATTGCAAATATTCTTTTGAAATTTGAACTTCAATTTGTTATTTTTCGGTGCCAAACCACCTAAACTCAAATTTGAATGTTGTTTTTGCCCCAAACTAAAGAGGAGCTCTATTTATGGGTGGGTTTCTAATTTTTGGATAACTTTTTGGGGACAAGCTCGCCTATTGCGAAAGGGTGATTCTGTAGCTTTTTGTAACTTGCATGTGTTGTAGAACTTGGAGATTTGAGATCCTTTGCATGTAAGAAGCTCCATTTTCTGAATAATAAAATTATTCTCTTGTTTGTGGGTTATTTTCTAAGTCTCGGGCTGCGCCCTCATCAAGTGGTATCAGAGCGGGTTTTCTTGAGCATGTGGACAAATCACCGATTGTGAGGCAGTTTGTACCAAGACCATGGTTGTGGGTCGAGGTCAAGAAAGATGACTCCAAGAGTGATTCCTGGTAGGCGTGGTGGTGCCAGAGGTGGTCGAGGTAGTAGAAATTCTAGTGGAAGGGATGCACTAGCAGCCCTCCAAAGATAGATTGATGCGTTACAAGAGCAGTTGAGAAGAGGGTTAAACCCAAGGGAGGAAAGTGAGGATGAAGGAGAGGAAGAAGGTTCAAATGTAGAAGAGGAAGAAGAAGCAATTTATCAAGACCAAATGCGGCTAATAAGGGCCATTTCGAAGATCAGGAAAAGACCTAGAGCAGAAGTCCCCAGTTATTCAGGACATATGAACCTAGAAGAGTTGATCGACTGTATCAACGAGCTAGAAGAATATTTTGAGTATGAGGAAAGAGAGAACCCAGATCGGGTTAAGTTTGCGAAAATGAAGCTGAAGGGCCATTCTAGTATTTGGTGGAAAGAGGTCTAGTTGGAAAGAAATCGAAGAGGAAAAGGAAATATCACCAGATGGGATTGCATGGTAGAGAAACTGAAGAAGCAGTTCATACCAGTGGACTACAAGTTAGATCTGTTGAAGAAATTGCAAGGGTTGAAGCAAGGAAGCAGATCTATGAAAGAATATACTGAAGATTTGCACAAGATAATCATCAGAACGGGCCACACAAAGGCCAATAAAGAGAAGGTATTCTGATATCTTAATGGTTTACGACCGAGCATTTAGGAGGAGTTAAGCCTAGTCAGAATGAACACCATTGAGGATGTGTATCAATTTGCTCTGAAGGTGGAAGAGAAGATGAACAAAAGACTTGATGGCAAGCAAAAAGGGTGAGGAGGTCAAGGTGGAAGGGGCAGTGGAAGACCTTCGGAAAGCTGAAATGATGATGAAAATAAAAGTGAAGATGTGGGTACCAGCTGAAGCCAAAGGAATGACAACTTCTACCGCCCTCGTGATCAAAATAGTGGTGATCAAAGAGGTAGAGGATTAGGGAGATATGGACAAGGATCTGGAAGAGGTGGTTTCAAAGGAACGTGTTTCTAGTGTGGTGAAGAAGGGCATCGAGCTTATGAATGTCCACAACACCAAGGAAGGGCAGACAAAAGGCTAGAAGGTCATGGAAGGGTTGCACATGCAAATGAGGAGGCCCAATCTGAACATTTAGATGATGTTGAAAGGGGAGAAGCCCTAGTGATTAGGAGAGCCCTAGTGACTGAGGAAAAGGAACCAGAACAGAGGATGAATTTATTTCACACAAGGTGCAAGTGTGAAGGAAAATGTTGTGATGTCATTATTGACGGTGGGAGCACCGGTAATCTGGTGTCAAAAGAGATGGTCACAAAGTTGAAGCTAAAGAGGGGAAGACACCTACATCCATATTAGATTGCCTGGTTGTAGAAAGACCACAAAGTTTTTATCAATGAGTAGTGCCTATTAAAGTTCAAGATTGGAAGACACTCGCATCTGTATTCCTTGACAAAGGATGGGGTTCGTCACAAGTTGAAACCCCTGAAGGAAAATGAAGAAAAGGTATGTAGTAGTGCTAGAATTTGTTATGTAGATGGAAGAAAAAATTTAGAAGGTATGAAGCATGAGTGTGTGTGTTATGCATTGATTCCTAGAGTAAGTAAGGAGGATAGTTTGAAGGTTCCAAAAGAAGTTTCTGGAATGTTGGATGAGTTTCAGGAGATTGTTCTTGATAATGTACCTAAGGGTTTACCACCCATAACGAAGATCAGTCATCAGATTGACTTGATTCCTAGAGCCAGTTTGCCAAATAAGGTAGCTCATAGAATGATTCCAGCAGAAAATGAGGAGTTGAAAAGACAAGTTCAAGAGTTTTTGGGAAAGGGTTTGATACGGGAGAGTTTAAGTCCATGTGCAGTACCTGCAGTACTAGCACCAAAGAAGGATGGGGAGTGGAGGGTGTGTATAGATTCCTGAGCCATAAACAAGATAACAATCAAGTACAGATTTCCCCTACCAAGGATGGATGACCTGATGGACTATTTGAGTGGAGCTCAGTACTTCACAAAGATTGATCTGAAGAGTGGATATCACCAGATTCGGATTCGAGAGGGAGATAAATCAAAAACTTCCTTCAAGACCGAAGAGGGCCTGTACAAGTGGTTAGTCATGCCTTTTGGGCTAACCAATGCACCGAGCACATTCATGCGGCTCATGAACGAGGTACAGAAAGAATTTATGGGAAGTTTTGTTATTATGTATTTAGATGATATTTTGATTTTTAGTAAGATGTTGGATGAGCATCTGATGGATATTCAGAGAGCCTTTGAGAAGTTAAGAGAAGATAAACTATTGATTAATCTAAAGAAGTGCAGTTTTGTGAAGAGGGAGTTAGTGTACTTGGGGTTTGTTGTCTCAGCAGAAGGTCTCAAGATGGACCTAGAGGAGGTGAAGGCTATTCTAGAATGGCCTATCCCAAGAACTGCTATCGAGGTGAGATCTTTCCATGTTTTGGCTAGTTTTTAGAGAAAGTTCATTAGAAACTTTTGTAGTATTTGTGGACCCTTGACTGAAACAATGAGAGGGGATAGAAAAGAATCCAAGTGGAGCAGTGGAGCAGCAAAAAGTTTTGAACTGTTGAAGTAGAAGGTGACAGAGTAACTTGTTCTAGCCCTCCTAGATTTCAACAAGGTATTTTAGGTGGATTGTGATGCCAATGGTTGTGCCATTGGAGGAAAGTTGAGCCAAGAAGGTATGCCCATTGCCTATTTCAGTGAAAAGTTAAATGATGCCAAGAGAAAGTATTCTGTATATGATCAGGAATTTTATGCAATTGTTCAAGTATTAAAGAAATGGAGACATTATTTGTTGCCGAAGGAATTTGTCCTATATAGTGATCATCAGGCCTTGTAGTACCTAAATAGTCAGGGAAAATTAAATCAGAGGCATATGAAATGGGTAGAGTTTTTGCAGAGTTATACCTTTGTTTTGAAACATAGGAGTGGGAAGTCAAATAGGGTTGCAGATGCCTTAAGTAGGAGGCATACATTAATGACAAAGATGCAGATTGAAGTGGTTGGGTTCAATGAACTTAAGACACTGTAGAAGATCCTTTTTAGAGGCTTGAAAGCTTGCAAGGGCTACATGGATAGGATAAGGTGGCTGGATTTCATAATCCAGGATGGCATGTTATTTAAGGGAAGTCAATTGTGTATCCCAAGGAGTTCCATGAGGGAGAACCTGATAAAGGAGAAGCATAGTGGAGGAATGGCAAGACATTTTGGTCGGGATAAGACCATTACCATTATTAGTGAGCATTATTATTGGCCTCGGTTGTCACAGGATGTGAAGAATTTTGTATAAAACTACAGGGTATGTCAGATGGCTAAAGGAGTAAGTCAGAATATAGGCTTATATCAGCCCTTACCTGTACAAGAGGGGCCATGGGAGGATATAAGTATGGACTTTGTTCTTGGTTTTCCAAGGACACAATGAGGGAATAATTCAGTCTTTGTGGTGGTTGATAGGTTTTCGAAGATGGCACATTTCATTCCATGTCATAAGACCCATGATGCACTCCACATTGCTGACTTGTTCTTCAAATAGGTGGTGAGGCTACATGGTCTACCAAAGAGTATTGTTTCAGATCGTGACACCAAATTTGTGGGTTACTTTTGGAGGACCTTGTGGAAGAAGCTGAAGACAAAGTTGAAGTTCAGTTCTGCACACCATCCACAAACAGATGGGCAGACAGAGGTTGTTAACAGGAGTCTGGGTAACTTACTGAGATGTTTGGTAGGAGATAAACCCAAGGGATGGGACTTGATCTTACCCCATGCATAATTTTCTTACAACAATTTTATCAATAGAAGCATTGGTAGATCACCATTCTAGATTGTGTATGGAGGTAGCCCTAGAACAACTCCAGAATTGAGGAAGATGGACCAAGAGAAGAAAATAAGTGTTGAAGCTGAAGATTTTGCAGAAAACATCAAGGATATACATGAGAAGGTAAGAGAACATATTAACAAGATGAATATGTAGTATAAGGTTAAGGTAGATCAGAAGAGGAGGTATAAGGAGTTTCAGATTGGTGATGAAGTGATGGTTCACTTGAGGAAAGAAAGGTTTATAGTGGGAACATATATCAAATTGAAGATGAAAAATTTTGGTCGTTGTAAAATTTTGTAGAGGTATGATTCAGGGAACGCATATGAGGTAGAGTTGCCAGATGGATTCAACATTTCTCCTGTGTTCAACATTTCAAATTTGACAGAGTATCATGAAGGTGGTGCAGAGGAAGTACCAATGATGGAACAGTGTGGGATTCTAGCACCTACTTCAAAAAAGGAGGAGATTGAAGAAATCTTGGATAGTCGTGTGGGAAGGAGTACTAGGAACATGCAGTATGAAGAATATCTAGTGAAATGGAAAGGAAGGCCTATTGAAGATTCATCCTAGTTGCCTAAGGCAGAGGTCGACCATTTCAGTTTTTCTCCACCATCTGAGACGTGACAGGGTCACTTCTCAAATTACCCTGGGTGTCTGATGCAGGAGCATCCAATGGTGTAAGGGCAATCTTGCATCACCAAAAAATCGTTAAATCTCAAGTTTCTCAATTTTTAGATGTTTTTACTTTTTTGGATACCCATTTCATCATAATGAAATTCCCAATTTATGGATTTTATTTTCTATTCCTAGGTTGAAAGATATTGTAGTTTTAGTTTCCCAAATTCGCAGCTGAAAATCTTCCTAGTTAGATTTGAGGCACTTAGAGTTACCAGATTGGCCCTAAAACTTGCCAAAATTAGTATAGCTGATTTCAAGTGCGTTATTGACTTTGATACCTTTCCAATGGTTCAAACGGTTCGCGAATCGGAGTCCCAGATCAAATGTTATGGGCCCAGGAAGTTGGCACACTTTCTAGAAGATACAATTGCTAATGTTCGTTTGAAATTTGAACTTCAAAGTTGTAATTTTTCTGTGCCAAACTACCTAAAATCAAATTTGAATGTTGTTTTGGCTCCAAACTAAAGAGGAGCTTTATTTATGGGCAAGTTTCTAATTTTTGGGTAACTTTTTGGAGACAAGCTCGCATATTGCAAAAGGGTGATTCTATAGCTTTCTGTAACTTGCATGTGTTGTAGAACTTGAGGATTTGAGATCCTCTACATGTAAGAAGCTTCATTTTCTGAATAATAAAGTTATTCTCTTGTTTGTGGGTTATTTTCTAAGTCTTGGGCTGCGCCCTCATCAAAAGAGTAAATGAACTTATGATGGGTATTAGATGTGTCGGTGGTACCTTGGATGAACAAGAAATTTTAGCTAAATTGCTTAGATCATTGCTTCCCTCTTACAAATCAAAAACTTATCTTATTGAAGAGCTAAGAATAGTGACAAATGTGACAAGAGATATGTTGATTGGTAAACTTGTTTCCTTTGAGTTAAGTGAATTTGGTGATTCTACCCCTAAGATAATATGCATTTAAGGCCTCTATATCTAGAAGAAACAAGCAAAGATATGATTCGGGAGAAAGTTCTAGAAAGACTTTCAAGTATGAGGAAGAGATGAAATAACTTGAAGATGAAAGAAAGAGAGGTGGAAGAGCTAGAAGCACTGATTGTAAAGAAATAAGGTAGAGGACAAGGTAAGTATAAAGGAAAGTTGTCTATGAAATGTTTTTCTTACATTAAAATAGGTCATTTTGCTTCAAGGTGTCATGAAAGAGTTCCTAGGTCTAAGTCTAACAAACCTATATTTCAAAAGAAATGCTATTATGCTGAAGAAAGTGTGACTGATGAAGAGTCTGATAAAGAAAATGGAAATGAAGAAGACTGGATTTTCATTGTTATCAAGGAAAATGGTTTGATGGCTACTAAATCTGCTAAAGTCGAGAAAGCTCTTGCAGCCCAAATTGAAGAAAATGGTGAGTGGGTTATTGATAGTGGATGCTCACATCATATGAATAGTGACTAAAGAAAATTTGTAAGTCTAGAGAAATATGATGGTGGGGTTGTAAGATTTACAGATAACAATGTTGGTGTGATTCGTGGTAGAGGATCTATTTGTCTTGGTGGTAAACATAACACTGATGATTTCCTTTATGTTGAAGGCTTGAAGCATAATCTATTGAGTGTTGGATAGATGGTGGACAAGGGTTATGATATTTAGTTCAAAGATTGAAGATGCAGGATACTCGGAAGCTCTAGAAATATGATTACTTTAGGTACAAAGACAAGAGGTAATATTTTTCACTTGAGTGTTGCTAATGTACGTTGTTTAATTGCTCAAGTAGATGAAAGTTGGTTATGGAATATGAGGTTGTGTCATGTGAATTTTGATAACATTATCAAGGTAAGATCCACTCAACCAGTAAGAGATCAACCTAAGCTAGTGAAGCCTACTAACACAATACACAAGGAATGTCAGATGGGAAAATAGACTAGAGTGTCTTTTTGGAGAAAACATCATTCTGATGGAATACTAGAGTTGGTGCATATTGATTTATGTGGTCCCTCCAGAATCAGAAGTCTACAAAGAGAAAGGTACTTCATGCTACTTATTGATGATTACTCTAGGATGATATGGGTTGCTTTCTTAAGGGACAAATGTGAAGCATTAGAGAATTTCAAAAATTTCAAAGCTATGGCAGAGAATGAGATAGGTCTAAAGATAAAATGCTTAAGGTTAGATAGAGGTGGTGAGTTCACTTCTTGGGAGTTCAATTCTTTTTGTGAAGAGCATGGAATTGAAAGATAGTTATCAACTCCCTGAACCCCTCAACATAATAGAGTTGTAGAGAGAAAGAACAATTTTTTTTTGGATGCTACTAGAATAATGATGATAGAAGGAAATGTGGCCCACATCTATTGGAGATAAGTTGTAAACACTACTATGTATACTCTAAACCAAGTAAATGTCAATGGTAATTCTGATAAGACTCCTTTTGAACTATGGTTTGGTTATAAGCCTACTATTAAATATTTCAAGATCTGTGGAAGCAAGTGTTATATCAAGAGAGATGAGGACATAGGAATGTTTTATACAAGGAGTGAATAAGGAATCATTCTAGGTTACTCTACTAAAAGAAAGGCTTACTGATGCTATAATAGAAGATTGAGAAAAATGGTTGAAAGTGCAAATGTCAAAGTTGATGAGGACTTTGCTAGATCATCCAGATATTGTGGATATGATTTAGATGACCAGCAAGATAGTACTGACAAAGGGAAGAATGCTTGAACATAGAATCAAGTTCAAATTGTTCAAATAAATCAAGAAAGTCAGGAAGGAGAGACAAGGGTATGTGTAGGATCATGATGGGCCAAAAAGTGGCACTATAATGGGTATGTGGCTGACGACATTTTTTTTTCCCAAACTTTATGAAACAAAAAGGGTTTTTAAAGGAGATTCCCAGCTTTCCACCAATATAAATTATGCTTTATTTTGAATTTAATAAGTAATTATTATTCATTTTCTATTTAAATTACGACTAAAGTCCTGATTGATAGGCTGATTGAAAAACATTTATAGCTTTCAAATGGTATCACATTTTTTGAATCCAAAACATGCATCAAATTCTATGCTTTGCATACTATAGGATTAAAAAAAGAAAAATTGAATTTCATGAAGTTTTGACCAAGTTAAGGTGGTCAGACATACAAGTTTTTAATATTTTTTAAATTTTGTAATAAAAATTTTATAATTAACTATTTACTTGGAAAAAGATTACAAAAAAATCTGCATCACATCAGGACATGAGTTCTTTACTTATATCTAAAATCTTATAAAAAAATATTATCATTTTATTGTGATTAGGATGGTCAGAGAGACATCTACTTCTTATTTTTTCCCTGAAATTTAAGTACTACTGCATTGAAATTTCAAATTCTCACCAAATAGATTTAAAAAAAAAAAAGAAACCTAGTAGTTTAGAAACTTCATTAAATTTTCTATAGATTCTATTATTACATATTTTTGAAATAATATAGATAACTTATTCAAATTTTTACGTCAAGTTGCCTAAATCTGATTTTTCTAAATTTTTTGCCACTTAAGGGCCTATTTTTTCCATGATGATCCTGCACATACCCATAAGTGGAAGTGTAGAAGAAAGAACAAAAGAACCAAAAGTGTGAGTGAATCCTAAAATTTCAAGGTATGTGAGATTGAATCATTTAGAGAATAAAATTATACAAGACAAGAATAGAGGTGTGCAGACTAGAAGAAGGATTCCAGAAGAATATTGTCTGATCTCCAAGACTGGGCCTAACAATGTCAATGAAGTTTGTAATGATGAATAGTGGATGGAAGCTATGAAGGAATAATTGATGCAGATTGAAAAGAATGATACATTTGTTCCTAGAACTAAGGATAAAAATGTGATTGGTACTAAATGGGTCTTTCAGAATAAGCTGACTGAACAAGGTAAAGTGGTTCAAAATAAAGCAAGATTGGTACGTAAAGGGTATTCACAAATGGAAGGTATTGATTTTGAAGAAACCTTTGCCACTATTTCTAGAATTGAAGCTATAAGATTATTTCTTGCTTATTTTGCATATAAGAACTACAAAGTTTATCAAATGGATGTGAAGTCAACCTTTCTGAATGGTGAGTTAGAAGAAGAGGTATATGTTGAACAGTCAAATGGATTTCAACTGACTGATAAAGAAGACATGGTTTGTCGATTGAAGAAGGCTCTCTATGGACTCAAGAAAGCCCCCCAGAGCCTGGTATGCTAGAGTAGATAAATACTTGCTAAAGCTTTGATTCAATAAAGGTACTACTGACAACTTGTATTTTAAGTTGGATCTTGACAAAGAGTTGATTATTGAAGTCTTCTTTGATGACATTATTTTTGGAGGCAATGATGAACTATGTATGAAGTTTTTTGATGAAATGAAAAGTGAATTTGAAATGAGTATGATTGGAGAGATGAAGTTATTTCTGGGATTGCAAGTCACTCAGTTAGACAATGGGATTTTCATATCTCAGTCTAAATATGTTAGAGAGTTGTTGAAGAAGTTTGGTATGGAAGACTCAAATCTTGTTGGTACACCCATGGTAATCGGATGCAAGTTATCACAAAATGATGATTCTCCTAAGGAAAATCAAACAATATAGAGATCAATGATTGGTGCATTGCTCTACTTAACTCAAACCAGACCAGACAACATCAATGTTGTGTGTATGGTTTCTAGATATCAAGTTAAACTGAAAGAATCTCATGTGATTGTTGTAAAGAGAATTTTTAGATTGCTAAAAGGAACAATTAATTTTGGGCTTTGGTATCCTAAAGATGTTGATCTTACTTTGAGTGCCTATACTAATGCAGATTGGGTAGGAGATCTAGTTTATCCATCAGAAGTTTTTGAGGTCCACACAAAGATTTGATTGTGTTATGAACAACTATGTTCTGATAGTTTTTATGTCACTTCAGTTAGTGTTCTTGATTAAAGTAGATGCGACTCTAGTAATTTTAGTAGTTGTGGATGCTTATCTATTGACTCCTAGTGCTTATGGATGTTTCTAGATCATACTCTATCATTGTTGCACATCTGCATTGATCGGTGTGCTCATGGTCGGTGATTTTTCTCTTGTGTGTTCAGGTTTTTATGTTCTTCACCGACATGGTAGTTGTAACATGTTGTGGATCCTTGGAGATTGAAATTTGAATGTTTTGCATGCTCGAGGATGTTTTTTGGGGCCACAATATAATATTGGCTGAGATGTTTGATTTGCATTGAAACTTTACTTGTAAATTTGGGACGACATTGTGTATATGTTTTATATTTCATATTTTATTCTAGTCGACGAAGTTGTTCATGTAAATCCATGTTGCAGATATATAAGAATGGTTTTTTTTTGTGAATTTAAGTGTGTGTGAGAAGAGGGAGAGCAACTGTGTGAATAGTTATCTAATCATTCGATTGAAAAGTAGAGTGTGAAAGATAATGCGAATAGTTTCACTTCTTGAGGGAGAAAGTGAGTGAGAAAGAAGTCAGACTAGAGTATGTGCCTACCAAAGAATAGATTGAAAATATTTTCACCAAGCCATTTCTAAAGGATACTTTTTAGTATCTCAAAGGGATGCTAGGGGTAATTATCCCTCCTGATATGAACTAGAGATGTATTTATTTTCATAAATTTGTGCATTTCTTGATCATATTCTAATCTGGATTGATGTTTCTGTGGCTACTACTCAAAGGGAGTAGTTAGATGTGCAAATATGGGGTTCAGAGCTTGTAAGTGGAAAGATAATGCTTATCTTTTCCATTGATGTCAAAAGGGGAGAAGAGTAATGTGAAAAACTAGTGAAAAGAGCCTTGTGAGGAGAAGAGTCAGAATCTAAGCAAGAGTAAGTACTGATTGAGTGTTGTGTTGATGCTATTTTTCACATCATGTGTTTCCATCAATGCCAAAGGGGGAGATTGTTGGATGCTATGATTGTATTGCTAATATGTGGTTGTCATTTATGTCAACACTATTAGCATTAATGCATTGAAGGTTGTAGATGTTGAGGATATTGAGAAAATTGTAAAAGAAAGAATTGCAGGTTGAAAGTTGATCAATGAAGGTCCTAAAGGTTTCTTACTTGGTACGTTGATGATCAATCATTCTAGATTAAATTTTTTATTGCTAAGTGTATCTAGTTTATCCATCAGAAGTTTTTGAGGTCCACACGAAGATTTGATTGTGTTATGAACAACTATGTTCTGACAGTTTTTATGTCGCTTCAGAGGTCCACACGAAGATTTGATTGTGTTATGAACAACTATGTTCTGACAGTTTTTATGTCGCTTCAATTAGTGTTATTGATTAAATTAGATTTGACTCTAGTAATTTTAGTTGTTTTGGATGTTTCTCTATTTACTCCTGGTGCTTATGGATGTTTCTAGATCATGCTTTATCTTTGTTGCACATTTGCGTTGATCAGTGTGCTTGTGGTCGGTGATTTTTCTCTTATGTGTTCAAGTTTTTATGTTCTTGGCCGACATGGTGGTTGTAACATGTTGTGGATCCTTGGAGATTGAAATTTGAATGTTTTGCATGCTCGAGGATGTTTTTTGGGGCCACAATATAATATTGGCCGATGGTGTTTGATTTGCATTGAAATTGTACTTATAAATTTGGGATGACATTGTGTATATGTTTTATATTTCATATTTTATTCTAGTCGACAAAGTTGTTCATGCAAATCCATGTTGCAGATATATAAGAATGTTTTTTTTTGTGAAGTTAAGTGTTTGTGAGAAGAGGGAGAGCAACTATGCGAATAGTTATCTAATCATACCCTCTAGATCTAATCCGAATTTCTGTAAGATAGTGTGTCTTCTTTGGGCGGTGGTCCGTCTTGTATTTGAGAAGTGAGCTCTAGGTAGTGTGTCTGAATGCATGTGCATTCTCACTATTCTTCTTTATACTTTCAAGAGGGTATAATATTGTGGACTGACAACCACCATGGTTTTTCCCCTAACAGGGTTTCCACGTAAAAAATCTTGGTGTTCTCTATGTTTTTGATGGGCTGATTGTTTTTGGTTTATTGTTCATTCATCAGATTTGAGATTAAAGTTAAGCTAAGTTTGAAAAGTTTAAATATTCTATGACAACTAATTCACCCCCCCTCTTAGTTGTTTATCCTTGGTTTTCCAATGGTTAGAGACCTTTTGTATATCACACACATGGATATTTATAAATTATTCACTAAAAATATTAAGGATTTTATCTATAGTTTACCTATCTATGTACTAACATGATGTAAATTTGGAATATAATTTTTACAAAGAGTTATAGATAGGTTTGTATAATTATATATTTTATTGGTTGGAAACATGGATGAAACAATATAGATTTGAATATCAAAAGGAAAGTTGATTGGATATTGGAAATTTTTTCACAAATCTAATTTGAAAAAAAACTATCCTAATATCCTAAGATCCTAATTTCTAATAAGATAACATAAATTAATAAATACAATCAAATAAAATTAAAATTTCAATTAGAAGGACCTTTGCTATGGTTTCTTGCTTGTATGGTCATCCTTGGCTTTCCTTGTTTCATAGCATGCCACAAGCGTAGAAATTTACTATCGCAAGTGTTGCCACATTTATTGTGGATTTTTTTTCCTTTAGAATGGCCTCTAACAACTTCAACCTAATAGTTCATGGTTGTGTTGGTAGTTTCACAATGCTACACAATGCCACCTCCTTTGAACATGCACCCCCAAAAATTTGTCTTGAAGGTTTTTTAAGAGATAAGTCTTCAAACTCCCCTACGGATGTGGTTCTTCCCATCCCAAAATTTGATAATGCATGAAAATGGTTAGAACAAGTTACTCTTATAGGATATTTTGTTGGGAGTTATCCACATGAAAGCATGCTAAAAGAGGTGGTAAAAAAAATTTAGGTCCTTTATGGGATCCACCTTGATATGGTCCAAAACCTAACCAAAGAGTTCTTCCTTTTCTATTTCATTGAAATAAATCATGCTCAAGCAATATTTAACCATGTTCCATGGTATGTTTGGTCCTCTTTATTTGTCTTCTAGCCATGGACATATGAATTTTTGATCTCTAACAATAGGAAGTTAAGGGTTTGGGTCTGGATTAAGTTTCTTTGGCTTCCCTTTCCTTGTCTATATTTTTTGTACCACATAGAATCTTCCTTAGGTAAAGTTATTTGTATTCAACCTAGCTAGTTCTACTAAACTCATCCTAAAAAATGAGTGTGTTGAAGTAGATTTCTCTAAAGACTTGAAATAGTCTATAGATATTCAAATAGACAACTCTTAGCACGTCGAGAGGATTTTATATTTAAATTTTATGAATACTTATTTTAGACTATAATATCAAATATTTTCCTCTTGAAACCTATAGAGTTATGTCCCTATAATGACAAATTAAAAAATCTCATCTCAAAGAAACTAATACCTTTGAAGTGCACAAAAATTGGACTATAGTGACAAGCCACAAGAAAAAATCTAATGACCCTTCAAGATTCACAATTAAGGTTCCAAAGCCTTTAGTTGGGCTTTCAAACCCCTTTAGGAAAGGGCAAGGAGATGCATAGTGTATTGCAAATGACACATTCACTTGGCCAAATATTTTTACAACACTTCAACCAATGTTTGTGTTCAAAACTCAATCAATTGTTGCTTCTCTTGCTATGTGGTTTCTTAGGAGATCTTGGATCCCTTATAGGAAGTTTAAGGAATTTGATGTAGAAAAATAGAGAGTTTCCTCTCCTCCATCTAGTTGGGTATAGTACTAAAACTTTTTTTGCAAAAAACAATTTTCATCTTTGGAAGAGCTAGACTACAATGATATGATCAAGTCCCATGCATGATTTTTCTCTCCTAGAATGTTTGAGGTCTCACAGAACCTTGTAGGAAGTTTTATGTTAGGGATACTCTTCAAAAATGTGCTAGCACTGATGTATTATGTCTTAAAAAAGTTAAAATTACAAAAAAAATTGTCTATTGCATGCCATGTTATTTGGCTAACAAGAATGTTGTTCCCAACTTTCCATGTTGTTAGTAATGGTAGAGTTGTCATCCTCTTGTCAGCATGTTTGCATGATTATATCATTGATAATGTATCTAATCCCATGCACCGACTAATTTGGATCATCCTAAACATTGATAATCACTCATTTGGTATTAATAATGTTTATGCCTTCAATGATGTTGTTAAAAGATCTCTTCTTGATAAATGGATCTTCGATTTTCTCGAAATGAATACTTGTGTTTTTTGTGCTGACTTTAATAAGGTTTAGGTAGCATAGTCGACAAAGAGGATACTTTTCCTTTTTAATAGGCAATTGTTGAGAGAGTGGTATGGTTTTACATATACAATAAATTGGGTCTCTTTGACCTTAATATTGGTCACTACCATTCTCATTCTCTATGGCACACATGGATTAACTTTTGAGTTGGGCTTGATCTAGAATCTTAAGCTTCTCATTCATGCAATTATATCAACTAAATATTTATTTTCATTTGTTAACCATTCTCCTCTTTTGGTTATGCTATTGGCAAATGTGACTTTGTCAAACCAATTTCCCCTTAAATTTAGAATAAATTAGCATATAGGCCTACTTCAGTCATTTAGGTCTCATTTTTTTAGAATACTTCCTTTCTAAGCCACCAACCTGTATACACCTAAAATCATTCATCACCTTTAACTAATTAAATATTAGCTATTTAATTACCATTTCAACTACGTATAAATAAATTCTCAATTTATTTATATTGTTCATTTTCTAAATTCTCCAAATCTAAAACATATTCTTCTAAATCAATTAAATAAACAAATTTCAATAAGCTTGTTTTATTTAATTAATATTCACTAATCTCGATTAGGAATTTGAGCACATTTCTACAAATTTTTGTGCCACCTCACCAAGGTCACATGAAATTAAATAACTCTAATTTTTAATTATAATTATCTTCAACCAATCTTTAAAAGCACATGGTTTATTCCTCACACACTTCCACCAATTTTGGAGCACATGGTCTTCTCTTCCCACACTTGAGTCTTCCATCCATTTGGCATGTTGCTCATTGGTCAAGAGATTCTTCCATCCGAATGGCATATTGTCTTTGGTCAAGTGGACAACATCTTGATTCTCTCCATCTCCACCATCCATTCTTCTTGTTCGAGTCTAGATTGTTGATTATTGCCACCTCACTATATGCTTGGAAAAATCTATAAATACAACCCTTTGGCATTCTATTTTGCATCCACTTTTGAATAGAGTTATCATGAAAAAATACCGTTTGAGCTTGGGAGCACTTTGGAGTCTTATAGTTAATTTTTATATCATGTTTTGCATCATAATTAAATCTTAGACTAACACTTTGCTCCATATTTGCATTTTATGTCATTCATTGCATCATAGTTGCATTTTAGATTAGCATTTCCATAGTTAGCATTTGAACATATGAACTATCATTTTAGTTTTCCATAGTTTGCATTTGAGAATATGTAGAATCATATATAGAATCATATAGATCACTACCATAGTATCCACCACCGTTTGTCCATTCATCCATCCATTTATCATAACATCCATTATCCTTTGCATTGTATAGTTGTATGTACGAACTTAGTTGGCTTGCATGTTGAATATTAATCTCGTTTCTTAAGTGTCATTCTAATAGCCTTTGTGCACATAGAAATATGAGGGCCAAAAGGTTAAAGGAATCTTTAAGAATAGAGGACAATGAGATGTTCTTGAAAGATTCATTAAATTGCAATTTAGAGTAGCTTCTTTACTTTGAATCTTTAATATAATTCATTTCATTAAGGTTTGTGTTGATACTAACTTTCCAAATTTCACACACACACAAAATGGCGCCCACTATTGGGCCTTGCCCCATTTTTTTTAACATTTCAGAAAATTTATGTTCACAAGTTCGGACGTGAGACTTCTAGCTCATCTTGCACCTATTATGGTGCATCTTGCACCCATTTTGGTGAATCTTACACCCATTTTGGTGCTTCTTGCATTTTTTGTGGCACTTCTTGCACCTGTTCTAGCAATTTTTGCACTTTCTATGGCACTTTTTGCACTTTCTCTAGTGCTTTTTGCAAGTTTCCAGAAAAGCTCACTAGGGTCCAAAACATGGTTTTTGAGTTTCAGTGCTTCTTGCATGATTTTTAACGCTTCTTGCACCTTTTGTGGCACTTGTGCACTTTCTGTGGTGCTTTTTGCACTTTCTCTGGCACTTTTTGCAAGTTTCTAGAAAAGCTCACGAGGGTCCAAAACATGGTTTTTGAGTTTCAACACTTCTTGCATTAGTTTTAGCACTTCTTGCACTTTGTATGGGGCTTTTTGCACTTTCTATGGTGCTTTTTGCAGTTTTCTTATTTTTCACTAAATCCAAAGGCTAATAATCTATGTTGTTGTTTTGCAGGTTTCCCAGATTCGCTGTCAAAGACTCAAAAATAAACTACTAACATATTGTAGGGGTTGGAAGTGATTTATTTGTTTCCTTTTGGTTAATTTAAGAACATAGCTTAATTAAAAGGTTAATGAACACCATGGATTTTGTGTTTGATAAATGGTAGGCATATGCTCTCCCCTTAATTGGATGACCAAAAATCTAGACCCATTCATGTTTATCTGTGAGTGTGAGTGGAGTATATAGCATGTGTTCTCTCTTTATTCATGTGGAATAAATATTCATCGAACTACAAATGTACTTGCTATCTTTCGTTTATCCATAGAGCGCCTACCTTGTGGGAAAAATGAATCACCCAAGGGAATGACCCAACTAGTAACACACTAAAGCCAAGTGACTTCCAACCAATATATAAGTGTGGGTACTTGTTGAAAGGAAAGTATCAGGAGGTTGGTTCTGACGAGAAGGGTAGCAATTGTCTCTCGCCACATGGATCATCCCCCACTAACGAAATTCCTATATTAAAACCCTTTATTGTAGCAAGGCCAAAATCCTTAATCTATTTGCTGGTGCAAGAACGGTCATTCTAAAGCCGTCCTACATTCTTGCAAATTTTAGCAGAGATGAGAAATATTCCATGGGAGATTCATGGGTATTGATGCTTAGTTGCCCCATAGAAGTGAGTGACATGGAGGGGAGCCAGTGGAGTCAAGAATTGAGTCATTTGCTATAAGTAAGCATAGCTAGAGTAAAATCCAAGTGGGAACTCAACAAATATAGTCCTACACAACCTAAGTTGTACATTGCTTGATGTGTTTTTACCAATGTGTTTTTGAATCCATTTCAATCATAAACATCACATGTTGATAGTGAAAACCTTGATTTAGAAAAAAAATCATTGAAACAACCAAGTCTCTAATTGAAAAATTCGAAGAATCAAACAAAATTTCAAGAAATAGTGTTATTCTCCTAGTTTGGTGCATCTTTTCAACCTTCTAGTGCATATTGGCTACCTTCTAGCACATCTTGCACCTGTATTCACGCATAAAGTTACCAGAGTTAAAACCTACTTACAGAGCCTTGGAAAACTTATTGGTGCATCTTACAAGTCCTGAAGCACATCTTGTACATGTTCTAGTGATTTTTTCACTTTGTGTGGCACTTTTTGCACTTTTTCTGGAACTTTTTGCACTTTGTGTGGCACTTTTTGCACTTTTTTTGGTGCTTTTTGCACTTTCTTTGGTACTTTTTGTCTCTGTTTTGGTGCATTTTGTAGACCACAAAAAATGACCTAGATTCATCTCCTGTCTGATAGTCAGTCTAATCTCAAGAATCCTCAATAGTGTTCAACCATTCCTTAGATAAAACAGAGTTTGAACATGTGTTTTATCAAATAATTGCACAAAAGATTAAAATCCGGTAACCCAAGTCCAAAGTTCTTAGTTCAAGAGAAGATAAAAAATGTCTCTCAACACTCTACGAATTTAGAGAGAGGTTAGTCTTCAATTTTTACAAAAGACCTTCGAAGAAAAATCCCAACTTGTACTTGGTTTACTATTGTCAAAATCCAAGACTTTTCAAAAGATTTGAGTATCTCATTTCACAAGTTTGAACCAAATTTTCAGAATTTTCTCAAGTCCAAAATCATTCCTTAGATACCTTAGAAGTCTAAAATTGTTAAAATTGACCTCTACAAGTGGAATTCTCTAACCTAGACCAAGATCTAACATCTCAAAGTACCAAAATCATCAAATTTATCACACCCTTCATTATTAAGCCTAGTTTCATCATCAGGGTTTAACATCCTCTCATCACGAAATGAAGCTATATAGTCAAATAAAACTTAGTCTCATTAGAATCTATCATTCTATTTGACTTAGTTTTTATCCTTGGCACTCCTCCAAACAAAGTTAAAAATCTTAGTGAAAACTATAACAATTGTATGCCCATTTTAACAAGACTCCAAAAAGAATAAACTGAAAGAATGGGAAATTTAAAATCAAACCACCATTGCTGAAATAGATGAGGATCAATTGAATGCTTTATCTCATCAAATGAAGAACCTTCAACAACAAATCTAGGATATGCAAAGGGAAACAAGGACATAGAGATATTTTCTACTAGACATTTATTCTTATTCCTCTAATAGAAATCTAGACATGACACCTTCTCTACCAACAACTACATCATCAAAGTTTAATATTTTTGAATTTTTGAAAAAATTAAATCAAAAACCCAAATATCAGTCCTCAAACACAAATGATATTGAACAATCTTACCATTTAAGGCATCTATCCTCATCTCCCATAAGTCAAAATAAATCTCATGATTCTTTCACCCAAGTTAGCAATTCCATCCATCCACCTTCTTCTATCGAATCTTTTGCATCTAAAGATTCATGTTAATCTATCAACATAGACTTATCTACACCTCAAGATCAAAGCATTCTTTCCACTTCATCCAATGATACCAAAACTCCACAAGTTCTTCCAATCTTTAACCAAGACTGAATCTCTCAAGAATTCTATGATGATCCCATCCTTTCACTTTTCATCCACAATGATTCCTTTCCATCTCAAGAGAAAAGTATTCCTCCAAGTCCTCCTTACACCACATATAATGAATCCATACCAACTCATGATTCCATTGCATCCCAAAAGCATGAAAATTATTCCAGCCTATCTAATGATGACCTACCTTCTCATGATCAAGATATGCTTTCTACAAAATCTCATGATTCCCTTCCTCATAAAGATCAAGATGGGCTTCCATCCAAGGATATCCCTCCATTCCATGAGGATGTTCATCCTGCTCAAGATCAAGATATGCCTTTCACACCACTTCATGATGACTCCAGACCTAATAAAGAGCAAGCTACTCCATCTCCTACACCTCACAATCCTTTTCCAAGTCAAGATCAAAACACCCCATCATCCCCATGTCAAGATCCTATCACACCTATACAATCTATCCATGAACTCCACACCTACAAATTGGGATCCTCCACTTTATCTACTCCGGTTTACTTCCAACACTTATCCTTTCATCCATATCAAATCCTTCCCAAAATGGACTTGCATCTTGTTTCACAAACAATACCTATCCCATTGGTAAACAAATGTGTCAAAGTATGAACTACAAAGGAAAAGGATTAGGCCTTCATGAACAAGATATCCCAGAACCCATTTTTGCTCAAGAAAACCCATATTACCATGGCCTTTGTTATAAACCTAAGTGTCCTAGTCCATCAAACCTTCCATCTATCTTAGGTTCTCATCCTAGTTCATCAAACCATCCCTCTATCCTAGGTCCATATCTTATTCCTCAAGAACAACAAAGGCACACATCCTCGACGCCCTTTCAAAATTCTACCAACACTCACTCATCCATAATATCTCCATGCCATTCATCTCAATCCACCCCTCCCGTTGCTCTTGGAAGAAATTTCGGTGCCAAATGTCAAAAAACTTCCATATCAAAATCCACATGTGTCAAAGGATGAACATGTCTCCTCGAAGAGGCATGCAAAAATAAAAGAAAATTTGCTCCAAAATAAAAGGAAAAATAAAAAAGGCCACAAAGGCCCAACAAAGAAAAAAAGAAATTTTGAAAGACCACAAAGGTCCATAAATCAAAAGAAATTTTCAAAAAGCCACAAAGGCCCATCAAAGCAAAAATAAAAATTTCCAAGGCCACAAAGTCCCATAAATCAAAAACAAAATTCTCAATGGCCACAAAGGCCCACAAAGCAAAAAAAAAAGTCAAAAGTCATGCGGATCCCAAAAAGTTTCATAAAAGTAATAAAATCTAAATAGACATCCAAATTTGTTAATCCAAAAGCTTCCTCCACTCTTCTATCCAAAAACCTATCACCTTCCAAATCCATTTTTCCTCCATCACACCAATACCCTTCAAGTTGTGTGCCAATGTTGACCTTGCAATCCTTTCCATTCATCTGTTAGCTAGTATTCCAACCTCCTATCCATTACCCAACTTTCATCCCATATTATTCTCCTTTAATCCAAACCTTTGGATAAGTCCTTGGTTCTTCCATCATACCTTTAATAGGCAAACATTTATGAGTCTAATTCCCATTTACCATGGTTTACTAAAGGGGTATTTGGTCATGAAACTTGATGCTTATGTCCTTCCTTAATCTCCCTATCATCCATATCCTATTTTCCATATTCCTCTTGTACTCTACACTTGGGGGGAAAGTTTCATCCATCTTATCATTCCTTACATTTCCAACTTTGATCTTGACAAGGTTGAGGATCTCCTTGAACATCATATATCTTGTCATATTCACTTTTTCCATATCTTTTGTACCATATCTTTCATCTTATCCATATTCCATCATTCTTTCTAGATATATCCTTTCTTCTCATCCTTGGCCTTGATGAGGAATAGGGGAAAAATACTTGGGCCTTGTGGACCTGTATCTTATCTAGTTGATCTTGATCATCCCATTCATTTTTTTATCCTTTCTTTCTTCCATTCCATATATCCAAACTTATCAAAATCCATGTTATCATGTCCCTTTGCAACCTTGAATCTTATCATTCAAATCATATTTGATCCTAGCTGTAAAAAATTATCCCATCCTCATATCTATTGTCAATCAATCATAAACAATCATTAATCTTATTGTACTTAGAAGAAGTCAGTGATCCTAAACTTGTACTTATCATTATCATGCCTTATGGAATCAATCATTCCTGGCATCGTAATCAATCAACCATTATCATCTTTTGACAAGAGATATGTTGCTTGTGTGACATGTTTTGCAGTGAATCTTTTAGAATGATCTATCATTTATCTATGGTTGCATTACCTCTTTTGTAGGGAATGTTGTTTCTTCAATCAGTCATATCATATAATTTCATCTTAAAAGTCTAGAAAAGAATTTTAAAAAAATAAGAAATAGAGAAAAATCCAAAAAAAAGAAAAAGAGATAAAAAATCCAAACAAAAATATAAAAAAATCATAAAAATTCAAAAAAAACAGAAAAAGAGAAAAATACAAAAAAAAAAGTGAAAAAATCAAAAAGATAAAAAAAATCATAAAATCTAAAAAAGTGCAATAAAAAACAAGTAGTGAAATCCTGGCAACATGTACAATTTGTGATAGGTTAGCTTTTCCATCTATTTGAGCATCTCAACCATTCATTTTCGCCATCCATCTATCTATCCTTTGAAAGCTCCATGTACATATCCTGGCATCATAGTCATGTCTCACCCTAGACTGGGGGAAAAATCCTACACTCACTGGGGGCAATAAATTTTGAGCTTGAACCAACGGAAAAACAATAGTGGGGAAAACACAACCCAAAAAAATGATCATAGTGCAACTCAACATTGAACATCAATCACAAACAAAAACACATTAAACACCCAAATCAAAAGAGCGAAATAAAATCAAAAGTGAACTTCAAATGGATGATGTTCTTTCTAAATCATGGGTTTATCATGTTAAACACAAATGTTCAATTGTTGTACTTGGATTTTTGTTATCATATCTCTGGAGCACCTCGATGATGTATCGAAATAGAGGAGCTTGGAAGGACTGTGATTTTTCTTTCTCTGCTATCTGTGAGTTGATAATTATTAATGTGCAAATTTTCATGGGACATGCTCTACAAAGTATCACTAATGATATTCCAAATTTGCATAGGAAAATGGTTAACTCTATATGTTTACAAAAGCAATACTAAGTTCATCTCGGTTTAATTATACTTGGATGCTTGTGTTAACTTGCACTATTGAACATCATGGAAGTAGTACTTAGGTCACCATGGTCTAAATATACCATTGATTCATGTACTTACTTTCAACATTTTAAAGGCCCAATAATGATAAAAAGCACAAAAAATTGGCTGTTACGAATGACAACTTTTGCATATGAGATCTGCATGGTTAGAGTAGATTGCATCAATGTTATTTTGCATATGTATTTATGAGATTTTCCAAAGCTGTAACAATGAGGTTATCTCTTGCATTAAGGGATTGAGTACACTTGGAATTTCCAAAAACACACCATTTTCATATAGTTACACATCACTTGCATTATCATCAATTAGAAAAAAATCTCATTTAGTTGCATATCACTTGTAGCAGAAAACATTACAAACATCATTCATCCATTCATGCATCACATCATAATATTTGTATTGAAAAACACAAAATGAGGTGCATCGCATCTCATTTACATAATCAAAATCATTTCATTTAGTGGCATTAGGAAAGTGGATCACTAAGCTTAAACAAGTGAGTCTTTTTAGATTTATGAAAGAATTGGGAAATATCTCCCGGGTTTTGTGAAAGATTAATTTAACAAAGAATCAAATGATGACAACCTTCCCACAACTCTTAGAAGGTGGATAGATTCACTCATTTAAGCTTAAGACCCTAGAACACAATCATCTGCATAATCATTTGCATCACATAATCATAATTCATCATTAAAAAACATCATATATCATTTGCACTGCATCCATACATAATCAATATAAACATTGAATTTCATCACATATCATTATTGCATAATCAAATCCATTTCATATAGTATAAAACATCATTTGCATAAATCCATAAAAGATATAGAATCATTCATCATTCATTATCCTGTCATATTATCCTTGTATATATCACATAATCTTCATGTCATATCATCATTGTATACATTCTCATAGAGTTAGGAATCGTCACACAATCATTTCATCCATCATACATACACCCATTGCATCCTTTATTTGCATTGGAAAAATACAAAAAAATGTAAAACACATCACATTTCATAATAGGATCTGACATATACATCATATAGACATCATTCATAAAGAATCATAGAATCATAACACATCAGTTGCGTCATCATTTGTATCCATAACATATCATATCACCATCATGCAGAACATTACATAGCATCATAAAATAGAAATCAAACGCATCTATCATAATCATCATCATCATCATCATCATCATCATCATCATCATCATCATCATCATCATCATCATAAAAACATCATATAGACACATAGATCATCATCATCGTTGCATATTATATAACCTCAAAAAAAAATCATAATGTCAAAGTGTACAAGGATATCCAAAAGTATGATGAGATACATCAACATCAAAAGTGGCACTACATCATAAATTCTAAACACAAGAAGTACATCATCAGTGTCACAACAGTGTATACATCATGTCCAACGCACACCAAAATATGTTATCCTAATCGGAGCTATGTCCAACTCCCCCTAGACAGTGTTGGCATCACAGACCTAGTACCTCCTCCACCTGACGAACCTGCACCAGTATCTCTTCTATCTCTAGAAAATGGTTGTGTAACACCCATTCTAATAGTCTAAAATTAGGACTTGCCAAATCAAGACTATACAAAGCTCTCTCGCCACTTGGGAGGAACCAACTCATGATATTTAACCCTGTAAAACTAAACCTCCTAAGTAGTGTGTTGAAACTCTTTCAAATAATCAGATGTATCGGTAGGTATTATAGCCTCTTGTAATCTCTCAATAATGGCCTCGGCCTACCCTACCTATCATCTCATGACATCCCTCTTTGTAGTAAGTATGACAACGTGTGCCTACACCTATTGTACCTACTACTTATCTGTATCTCTCTTAGTTGTCAGTATCTGAACTGATGCCTGACGTTGCACTAACCAACCCTGAAGAGTTTGAACCTATGCCTATACCTACCGTACCTACTTCCTATCTACATCTCTCTCAGTCGTTAGTATTTGAGCCTACGCTCGAGCCTACACTAACCAACCCTGAAGAGTCTGAATTTGTGCCTCTAATGCCTCTATCTGCTCCTGTTGTTGATGAGAGGGGAGTCCAATCCAAATCCTCAGAATCACCGAATGAGGTATAATAGTACTCCTACATCTAGGAACTGCAAAATATAGAATGTGACTACCAACTGCACCTGATAGCCTTGCACCTTAGCTACTACCACCATCACAACCATCATCACCACCACCACCATCATTGCCACCACCGCCACCATCATCACCACCCCCACTACCACCCTTAGCACTATCGTCATCCCCTCCATTTCCAGTATCACTCTCCTCCTCCTCTCCATCCCCCCTCTGTTTTGATGCCTGAGGTGGTGCCCTGTCATCATCATCACCTAGTGGAAACAGCTCATCAGGACTAGATAACCTTAGAAAGGGATGTGTGTAGAAATACTTAGAATAATCCTCTATCATCCTTGCATCTGCAACCTATGGAGCATAATCCTACACACATGGCACCATTGTATAATACTCAATACAAGCAGCATCGTAAGATAAGAATGGCATGTCACATCCTAACATCGCCGCAAATAATGGGAAACCCCTTGAGGCATCTCCTGAGCTTGTCCACACTGACAACAAACGCATAGATACAAATATCTCTTAAGTATAGAATGTGTCCATGCCGTTGATCAAGTATCATGATAGCAGGATGTAGGGAATCTCCACCCGATCCTTTGGCCACACCTCACAATCCAAGAAAGGGCACCATGTCATGGTCTCCAGATCATCTAGGACATGTCTCCAATAATCTAATTTTCCAATCTTATTTTGGACACACAGACTGGTGTATCTAAACACATAAGGTCTACCCATCGATCGATGTCTATCTCTCATTGGCCAAGTGATCACTATATGCTCCCACACCCATATCTACAATAGTGTAACTCCAAAAGAGAGGTTCGTCACTCCACAATAAACAACCTGGTGAAAATAATGATACAAATGAGCTAACATACAAGAACCCCATGCATATATGGTCCCCTCCAACATCATAAGCTCTAATACCTTACCCCAACCCACCGATAATCCTTTTGACTTGTAGTCAAGAAAAAGGAATCTGCCAAGGAACCTAGACAAAACACACAATAGAGGATCATATCTCTTGATCATCTACTACTAGGGGACACAACAACCTAAAACATGAGCATCTCAGAAAAATGTATGCAAGGCATCGGTCCTACCTTGCTCTAATTTTTCATACACAACTATCACGCCAATCACTAGAATATGCAAGATGTGATACACATCCTCCAGAGTAACTGTCATCTCCCTAGTAGCCATATGAAAGGTGTTGTGGTCACTATGCCACCTCTCCACCAAAGCAGTTAGTAAACCCCTATTAATCCTATACTAGGGTATATCTACCAATGAGGTCAAACCATAACATGTGATAATATCTAAATCTTCCTATGTCAACTGACGAACAATATCCCACATCTTCAGGAAACACTCCTGAGATTGGAGGATGTCAAGGGCCTCCTAATCATATTATGGAAAATAATTCAGCATTACATCAATGAATCTATCAAATTTAGCCCTAAAACAATGTTCAATCAAGATCATCAATCAATCAAATCATGTTCAATCAAGATCATCAGTCAATCAAATCATATTCAAACAGGATCATCAATCAATCAAATCAAATTCAATCAAGATCTATCAAATCAATCATCAAATCATCAATCCTACCATCGATCCTCACCTATCATGAGGTCGATACATCATCAAATCAATCATCAAATCATCAATCCTACCATCGATCCTCACCTATCATGAGGTTGATACATCATCAATCCTATCATCGATCCTCACCTATCATGAGGTCGATCAAGCATCAGTCCTATCATCAATCCTCACCTATCATGAGGTCGAAACATCATCAATCCTATCATCAATCCTCACCTATGATGAGGTCGATACATCATCAACTTATCCTATCATTTGACTCTCACCTATCATGAGATCAAATCATCAACTATCTTACCGAAGATCACACAATCAGACTGAAATCAATCAAAAGCTTCACTAAACAGCACAACACAATGACTAACATGAGTCATGAACATTATACAAGCCTCAACAAACATCAACAATGCAACATTTGACATAACTTAGAGGACTTTAATCAATCATACATCATCATACAGGAAAAGCAACAACAAAAATGATCAGGAATCATCAAAGACAAATCTTGCCAACACCCCCAAGATAGCAAAAGGCACCATAAAATCAGCAAAAGGCACCTTAGAATCAGCAAAAGGTGCCACAGAATCAGCAAAAAGTGCCATTTCAGGGGAAAAAGTTATTGAAACAGGCCAACACATGAAATAAAGGCTACAGGAAGCAGCAAAAGACTACCAAAAAGTGCCATTTGCGACCCAAAAAGCACCACAAAATGGACCAAAAGTGCCATTTTAGGCACAAGAAGCACCAAAACTCTTGAAAACACCAAAAAATGACTCCAAAACAGTAAAATACCCCCCCAAAAGTGTAAAAAAGACTTTAAATCACCTACAACACCTATCTACCAAGTTAAAAACACCAATAAAAGGTGGGAAAATGACTAAAGGAGGTTTCTTCTAATTCATACTAGAGGTCTAGCTACAATAGGGCAACCATGGTGGTGAACACGCTCGAAATGATGCCTGTGGTATGGAATCATCATTTTCCTCTAGCTCTCCACTCTCCAAATTCTCCAAAATCACAATGTGCAAATGAATTCACTTTTCCCAGTTTTTACCTTTTTAAAGGTTAATGGAGGGAATTATGGTGGGATTTATTTCTTTTTTACCAAAAATGGGTTTTAACTAATCAAAACTATTAAAGGAGTAAGCTTCAAATCAAATTTCGAGAGATAAATCATGTATGATATCAAAGTATCATTGGTTTAACATTGAATCAACATCACATCATTGCAACATCATCACACAATCATCCAATCATCGATAAATCATCAAAATTCGAAACTTCACTAATTTATCTCTCGAGGGGGCATATATCCGTCAGTACCTAAAAATCATTGTCTGGGGCATCGTTTGGGGCATTGAAAACTTTTTTTAGCATCAATATTAAGTTTTTATTTGAAGCAACGAGTAAAAAAATTACTTCAAAGAGGGGAAAATTTTATACACCTAAAATCAGTCAACACCTTTAATTAATTAAATACTAGCTATTTAATTAATATTTCAACTACATATAAATAAATTCTTAATTTATTTATATTGTTCATTTTCTAAATTCTCCAAATCTAAAACATATTCTTCTAAATTAATTAAATAAACAAATTTCAACAAGCTTGTTTTATTTAATTAATCTTCACTAATCTCGATTAGGAATTTGAGCACATGTCTACAACTTTTTGTGCCACCTCATCAAGGTCACATGAAATTAAATAACTCTAATTTTTAATTAGAATTGTCTTCAACCAATCTTTAAAAGCACATGGCTTATTCCTCACACACTTCCACCAATTTTGGAGCACGTGGTTTTCTCTTCCCACACTTAAGTCTTCCATCCATTTGACATGTTTCCCATTGGTCAAGAGATTCTTCCATCCAAATGGCATGTTGTCTTTGGTCAAGGGTACAAAATCTTGATTCTCTCCATCTCCACCATCTATTCTTATTGTTCAAATTTGGACTGTCGATTATTTCCACCTCATGATATTCTTGGAAAAGGCTATAAATACAACCCTTGGGCATTGTATTTTGCATCCACTTTTGAATAGAGTTATCATGCCAAAATATCGTTTGAGCTTGGGAGCACTTTGGAGTCTTATAGTTAATTTTTATATCATGTTTTGCATCATAGTTAAATCTTAGACTAACACTTTGCTAAGTCATAGTTACATTTTATGTCATCCTTTTGCATCATAGTTACATTTTAGATTAGCACTTTCATTGTTAGCATTTGAGCATATGGAGTATCATTTTAGTTTTCCATAGTTTTTATTTGAGCATATGTAGAATCATATAGATCACTACCATAGTATCCACAACCATTTTTCCATTCATCATAGCATCCATTATCCTCTCCATCATATAGTTGCATGTAGGAAGTTAGTTTTCTTGCATGTTGAATACTAATCTCATTTCTTAAGTGTCATTCTAATAGCCTTTGTGCATATAGAAATATGAGCGCCAAAGGGTTAAAGAAATCTTTAAGAATAGAGGACAATGAGATGTTCTTGAAAGATTCGTTAAATTGCAATTTAGAGTAGCTTATTTTCTTTGAATCTTTAATATAATTTGTTTCATTAAGGTTTGTGTTGATACTAACTTTCCACATTTCAAACACACGCACACAATCCACACTAGCTCACATCAAAATAACTTATTTGGTGTAGAAAATTTTCATACCTTAGGTTGGATTTCCTAGTGGAATAATTCTATTAATCATACTCCATGGTTTCTTTACATCTATTTGTGCCAACTAGTCATTTTTGCAAGCACTCAAATGAAACCACCATCTCAGATATATGAAAAACCATGGAGGCCCTAGCTCCCAACCCTTTCTCCTTTACCTTGCATGTTAGGGATGTGGAGATAAGACATCAAAGGAAATTTTTTTATAGCTATGGTATGAGAGGTGTTAAAATAAAATAAAAACTTTACTGGCTTAGAATTGGTGAACATGTCTCAAATGAATTTTTTCTAGCTCTTAGAACACAACAAACTTCACATGGCATTAAGAAAATAAAGGAAGGAAACAATGTTCTCAAATATTTTCCTAACATTTTCTAGGCTTCTGTTAGCCATTATGAAAAAGTCATCACTGCCCAAGATCACACTCTTGAGCATGCTAGTGCTCTTCAAGAATGTCTCAAAATTATTCCTATCAAACTTTCTTTTGCTCAAAGATCTTTGTACAAGAAATTGTTCACCATTGAAGACCTCAAGGAGGTTGTGAGCACTATGGATGATGAAAAAGCCTTAGGAATTGATGGTTTCTTTTGTATGTTTTATAAGACCCTTTTGGACTATATGCGAGAAGATCTAAACAGTGTGTATTTGGAAGCATTTCACTTGAAATCCCCAGGTCATCTTATTAAAAAAGGAAATATAAAATTCGCACCAAAATCTAGCAATCTAAAAGACATCTATAACAGGTGTCCCATCACGTTCCTCTATGTCTTCTACAAAATCCTAGTCAATGCTCTTACTCTGAAAATTTTCCACATTCTCCCTTAGATCACTCACTCCAAGAAAATTAAGTTTACTAAATGTAGATTTATTTGGATAAAATCATTGCTATTTGGGAAGGTATGGAGTGGGCTAGGTGCTCCCATTAGAATTCCATTTATTTCACAATTGAGTTTTCTAAAGCTTACACCCACATGTGGCTATTTAATTATTTCTATGCTTTCCACTCTAGGTTTTGCTCCCAATTTCATTCAATATATGATCATGGTTAAATTTTGCGAATACATCAGATTGCATTACCTTTAATGACTACCAATCCCATTCTTTTGATTTATTCTGCTAGATTTTCCAAGGTTTCCTTCTTGTCCCTTCATTGTATGTCCTCGTTGTTGAAGGTTGTCACTATCTTTTGGCCTACTCTATCTCCCGTGGTATGGTCAAGAGGATCACCTTGTCTAATGGCCAATTTTTTGATAGTTCTATTTTTACTTTTTTAGAGGATGAAGACAACATTAAGGGCACCCTTAAATGTTGGGATATTTTTTTCCTAGATTTTGGTTTTGCTACTTAGTGGCACAAAACTCAATGTTATTACCAATCCATTCTCCATAAACCTCCCTAGATGAAACAATTTGGATGGAAGTGGATCAATCAAGAGGAAATTTTTAGATTGTTTGGAATTTCCTTTTCCTTTTAGGCTTCTCCAAAGGACTTATAGAAATTTGTTCTCAATATAATCAAGAAAAATCTATCTTTTTAATTCACCAAGGCATTTTCTCTTACTAGAAAATTCTAGTTGAGCTCCATGTTTTGGTTGCCACTCATGTTTATTATTCTTCATGTTGGGCCCCTTCTAAGGCTTCTTATGTAAAGTTGGATTCTAATCTAATTAGGGATTTTATTTGGGCCTCTTTTGAGGTGCAGAGAGGATTCCATCAAGTTCCTTGAGAATTTTATTGCCTTCCTAAGGAATTTGATGGCCTTCTCTGATTGGCTACACAACGGAAAGAGATTGTTGTATGTATCAAATGGATTATTTGAGCTCTCACTAAAAATGAAGCCTATATGATTCTCCTTATAAATTGCATTTCATGAAGATATTCCATGCACATACCTAATTAAAAAGAGATTGGTCTTCACACCCATCTCATAATGAAAGTACCTATGCAGATTGAGGGTAATATTGTTGCCAAAAGCATTTCATGTGCCTAGAAAGACATTACACCATAGCTTAGTTGAAGAAAAATTGGTTCCCAGGAATAGTTACCTTTCAACCAACACAGTATTTGGTAGTCTCCTCTATTCACTAATCTAGGAAACTCTCTTGCAAAGTTACCTTGTCTGAAAGTCCTTAGATTTCATAAGAAATGCATTAGACTCCAAAGAATTTTTCTAAAAACCCACGATGAGTATCATGTCTTGTAAAGTTTACAAAGCCAAATTTGGCTTAACTTCTTTAGATCGAGAAACCTTTGAAAGAGCCATCAATGCCATTCTAGTTTATATGCTTCATAAAATTGGCATTCATTCATCCAAACTGTGGTGTAAACATTGGAAGTTGTGCCTTGATATTGCTTTGAAGAATTACAAGTCTCGGCTTGTGTTTTAGTAGCTTTTACCTCATCTTCTGATGGTTAATAGTGTGAACCAAAGATGCCACTTATAGTCACTTGTTTCAGTTTGACACCACATATTCATCAATGTGTGGGCCGCAGTTGTTGAACACAAGCTCACCCACTTTACTTGGTGTATTCTTTTGGAAGGCTTACCTTTGGGTTCTAGGCTCAACCACCTTGGGGTTCCTGACCCTTGTTGTCCATTTTGTGGGAAGCTAAAGAATTTTAAGAACCTTTTTTGGTTCTACTCTAGAGCTCAATAGTTATGGAATTGGATTCATGAACTTTTTTAGCTCTTTTGACCAGAACTTTTCTCCTAGCATTTGGTTCCTTTGGGTGATTGGCCTCACATTCCACACAAGTATATCTAAATTTGACACATTTTGAGGGTAAAAATGCTCTTCAACATTTGGAAAGATATAAATTCTTTTATTTTTTCTCATAGCCTAATTGATAAGATTTTTTTGCTTTTTTTCTAAAGCTACTATATGCTCTAATGTGTTAAATGAAAATTCAATTGCATGCTAATAAAGTTTCACTCGAAGTGGCTAACCTTCAAAGGCTTTGTGATTACTGAGAGAATTCTTGTTGCATTGTTGCTCACTTCTCGCTTTCTCCTGCTTCCTCCTGAGGTCGTTCACCCTCTAGGGGATGCCATCAGGACAAGAGTGGCTTCACTCAAGAGTCTCAAATGGTGCATCCTCGTCCCCTCGCCTAGACTCAATCTCATAGTGTTTCAGGATCTCACAGGTGCTTTCCCTCCTCTCCTCCTCAAACTATTGTGGGGCAGGCTTCATGAGGGGCTTCTAGTGGTGGTGCATCTGGGTGGCCCTCTAACGGAGCTCCTAGTTGGCCAATTGCTGAGTCTTCCAAATTGCTCTTGTGTTTGGTCTTAGCGATTTCTCCCACTCAATAGGAAGATAAAGACAATAACAATGAGGGATGGGATCCTCCTGACATCACTCTAGACCCCACTATTATATGGGGCAGACTAGATGCAAAGGACCCACCTCCCTCTACTAGCATTGCTCTCAATGTTTAAGCAGTTTTGTTGTTTTTTCATGTCTTTTTTAGTGTTTCTAGACTGAGCCCATGTGACTTTATTAAGTATGGCTTCTTATCACCTACCTTTTTTTTTGTGAATAAGTGTATTTTTATATTTATTAATAGAAACTAGCACATATTCATAAAAAGGAAAGAAATTCAATTAATAATATTTTATATTAGTAGAGGGGTAAACATTTTTCACTCAGAACTATGAAATTGGAGGACGTTATACCCTACATAAATAGTCAACAATTATACCTCAATGGTAAAAACAACATCACAACAACTTAACCATCACACCATATCACTATTGACAATTAACAATCTTTTAATTAAACTTAAAAAATCTAATTTTTTTAATAAATTAATTAAAATTAAATAAATTCAATGAGTTTATATTTTCCTAAAACATCAATAAAAACCAAACCATCATGAGATTTCCATGCGAGAGACACGGGTGACCACTCACGACCAAACGTTACTTGGGTGATACGAATCTTTAGTAACACGGACTGAAGAGCTAAATTATGATGTAGGTCCGCACAGAATTGATGTTGCTACCCTTTTTGTGGGGCCTGTTGAGTACGGCAGTCCTTATCGATGTTTTCAGGATCAATTGTTGCCCTAATGTGGGCTATATCTGCGGATTAACAACGTAATCTGACGGTGTAAGCCTACTAAGCATAAAATTGATTTGGTTGGATTATACTCACCGATATAAACGGAGTAATATTTATCGATTTTGTTGAAGTGTTTTATTCTTCTTGCTATTTGTCCAAAGCTCATTATTCCACCATTTAATTCGAAAATCTATCATACTCACAAGTTCTTCCTTTCGAACAAATCTACTTAGGAGATCATCCTTTAAATTATAAATTGTAGATTAAGTCCAGCATGAAAATAAAAGTTAATTAAAATCTTGTGGGAATCTGATTAGGGTTTTGTAACAAAGATTTTAATAAAGGGATTTTTGATATACCATACTTAATGAATGTGTTGTCAAATTCGATGCAGGAATAAGAAAATATCTCTGACGCCAGCAAGGCTCGAAAGACTGGATGGAGTAATCCACTGAATTTGGATATAAATTGATTGGAGATACAATGTTTGATAGTCTTGAAATCTTGTGTACATGTGTGCTCTTAACTTCTCAGCCACATTCAACTTTCGTCCTAATTTTCTAGTCTTTAGCTGATCTTCTCTACTATCTGAATTGTTGGTGTGGGTTGTAAGTTAAAAGTAGAATTGATCAGCTAGGCAAGGAAGAGATATTCAAGATCGGTTATAAAAATGATTGGCAAGTGGTTAATCCGAGTGTTATTTGGAAGCAAATCAGGGAGCGAGAAGTATAAAAGGCCTAAACAAGTAAGTCCACAGGCTTCTGAAAAACCTCCTCTACTTGGCTCTTTTGATAATGGGTATGTTGCTTCCCAAAACTGCTGTAGAAGAAGATGTGGATAAGGCTGGAGAGATTTTCATTGAGAGTGTACCGTCTTGAAGTTGCAGAAATCAGAGTCAGAAGCTCTATACGAAGGAGAGAGCTTACAAGAGCTGCGTAAGGGTGGATTTATCATCGACACAAAAGATAAAATTAGTCTTAAAGAATAGTTCCAAACAACGAATGTTTCCTTCGCTTCTTTAGATAAATATATAAAGAGATAGATAGCAGATTTTTGTTATCATGCTCACATCTCTCCTCTTATTAGTACTTGTCATTGGCATAGTACTATTGTAATGATTTGGTTTTTTATAGCTAACTAGTTATTAATAATTTAGTTTTCAACCAAAGAAAAATAATATTTTAAAAAAAATAAAATAAAATTTAATTTTGTAAAATCAATTTGTAAAATATTTATTTTTACAAATTATAAAAATTATTTCTTGTGCTTGGTTAAAAAGTTATGTGTGTTATTAACTCATTTGTAGGGAAAGCAAGGTAAAATTTTTTTAAAGAATAATTTTTTACTCTTTGCTTATAAAGTCATTTTATTAAATCTTTTTAAAATAAATAAATATTACTTGTTTTGAATATTTTATGAATGTAATTGTTATTTTTTTATTAAAAAAAACTTATAAAAATCAATTAACTATTTTATAGAGATTTGGATTCACAATATTAAAATAATAAAATAAAATGAAAATTGTATTACTCTTTCCATTAGACTAATATCTTTGTTATCTTTGCTTTTAATATTTTATGATATAATTTAGTTGTTATATGCTTTCCTTCTACTTTTCATTAATTAATTTTTTTTTTGTATATTTTTATATTAATTTATATATATAGGTTCTCCAAAAAAATTATAACCTATAATATATAAGATAACCTATATTATTTTGGGTCTTTATTATATATAATATACAACTTATTTTAATATAGAATATATATATATAATATTTTTATTTATATCTTATGTTATTGAAGGTAATTTTTTTTGGTAAATAAATTAATTGACATTGTGTAGGTAATATATTAATTTATATAATACATTTATATTAATATATATGATAGGTTATTAATATATATTATATAAATTATTATGATTTTATCTATTTATATTAATATATTTTATAGGTTATATATACTATAATCTATTGTATTTTAACCATCTATTTTTTTATTTTAATTGAACCAAAAATTTAATTTTCCAATTTATATTTTATATATAATCTCATATTTTTCCATTTTTCTTTGGCATTATTATTATTCCTTTAAGATTCAGAATATTTTCCTTTATATCTTCCTTAATTTCATTTAATAATTTTGGTAATTGTTCCTTAATCATTTTGTTATAAAATTCATCTTTATAATTTTCTTAGAATTCATTTATTTGTGTTATATCATATTATATTATTCATTCTTCTATTGTGTCTTCATCATTTTTTTCATATTTTCACTTTTACTTCATTTTTCAATCTCATCTCTGCCTACCCTCTCCCACCACTTAACTCTTCTTAAGGTCATTTCTACAATCATATTCTTCATTATCCTCTTCCTATGATGAATCATTGAGTTAGGGTTAGGGTGAGGCCATTAGAGTTATTTATTCATTGTTTGAGATATTTAAATTTAATTTTTTTGATCCATTTATTTGTCTTATATCATATTACTATATCATTCATTCTTTTATTATGTCTTCATCAATTTTTCACCTATTTTCACTTTTATTTCATTTTCCAATCTCCTCCCTTCATATCCTCTCCCACCACTTAACTCTTCTTAAGGTCATTTTCTACAATCACATTCTTCATTGTCCTCTTCCTACGATGAATGATTTAATGTGTTCTTAAATCTTCTTAAGGTCATTTCTTCAATCATATTTTTCATTATCCTCTTCCTACGATGAATCATTTAATGTGTTTTGAAACTTCAATTCAAAATAGCATACATAGTTTAACCTAGAAATGTTTACTCTATCATTCATGTAATTTAAAAAAATCAAACCATCTATAATCATCGATTTGTTAATATTTAACAATTATTTATTTGAATGAAGAGATATAGTTGCACTTGTGTCTACTACAAATAAAATTTGATAATATAATATAATATAATATTATTTTTTAATACATATATATATATATTAAATTAAAAATAAAAAAATTATAATAAATAATCATTTTAATAAATAACAATTTTATATTAATAATAAGAGAAGAAACATCATGCACACTTGGGGGTTGTTCTGGTTACCGCATGGGCCCAGGGATTAGTCTTGCCTCAAGCTCGCCCCATAAAGGGAACCTGCAAGGCTTGAATCGTGGGGATACCTTGAGTTATCAAGAAAAAAAATAGAAGAAACATTGCCATCATGTAATGTCTAATTTTTAATGATTTTTAGTATATATTATATTTATTTTATTTATAAAATTTATTTAATATCTAATAATTCGTTAGATAAAATTTATTAAATATTTTATTTATTTAAAAGTTAGTGATAAAAATGAGGTATGTAGCTATGGATAGTGTTGCAATCATACTCAGGGTTAGAGATAGGTCAACGATTAAGATAATGGTTTAAAATTTATTGTTAGGGTTAGAGTTAGGGATATAGATAGGGTTAGGATTAAGGTTAGGGTTAGGGATAGAATTAAAGTAAGGGTATAAGTTAGTGTTAGAGTTAGGTCATTAAAAGAAATAATTAACAATACTAAAATACTATAATTAACAAAACTTACATTTATTTTTATTCACATTAATTAAACTTACACTTATTTTTTATCAAATCTAAAAAATAGTAATTACAATACTATTAAGGAAAGTACTAGCCACTACGTGGCACTTGTTTTGTTTTTGTTTTTGGTAATTGCATAAATTAGATTAACAAATTTCTTTTCATTTTCTCACCATGGACATTTTAGCATATGAAAGGTGTTCCTTAATGATTGGGGCAGAATCATTTTATTGTAAAAAACTATAATATATAATATTTTATATATTTTATATATTCATTAGATATACAAAATATTTGTAATTTTGCATTTCTCATGTTTGTTTTGTTTATTTATTAGATTCCTTTATAAAATAATTCTTTCTATAATTTCAAAAAATTTATGTGTGTGTGTGTGTGTGTGTGTTATTTAATAATATTTGAGTTTAAGAAATAGAGTCACTCCTTGAAATTCTAAATTGCTTCTAAACTACCCCTATGCAAGACAATATTGGGACTCACTCCTAAAAAACCTAAATTGGGCTACTCTGAGAAGTAATAATATATGGGATTTCTTCCTCAATTGGCCAAGGTTAAAAAAAGATTCATTATGGGGGATAATCTAGCAAGCAAACACTTCCATCATGATTCAAGATATATGGAAATAAAGAAATAGATGCATTTTTCAACATAAATCAAAAGGAGTAAGTGAGATAAAAATAGACAAAAAGAAATATGTTAGAATGGCTTAACTCACACATAAAATTGCAAAGGAAAATGGGTAGTGTAGGATCATGGGGGGCCATACTAGGCCCCTAAGTGGCAATAAAAAATTAGAAAGAAAAAGTTACACAACTTGACATAAAGAATTGAATAGGCTATTAACATAATTTGAAAAATATGTAAAACCAAAATTTGTAGAAAATTGAATGTAGTTTCTAAGATTTTAGTCCTTTTTTGGAAAAAAATAAATCAATTTGGTAAAAATTTAAAATTTCAATACAGTAGTATTAAATTCTCTAGAAAAAAATAAAAAGCAGGTGTTTGTTTGGCCACCCTAATGGGGAGGGAAAACAATTATTTTACTCTAAATATGTCTATATAAGTAAACGATACATTCATGAGTGTGACACGTATTTTTTTGTAATTTAATTGCAAGTAAATATTTAGTTATGAATTTTCTAGTAGGAATTTTTAAGAATATTAAAAAACTATTTGTCCAGCCAACCTAACTTGGTCAACAAATTATGAAATTTATTTTTCTTTTTTTAAACTATAGTTTGTGAAGCATACTATGTGACCCATCTTTTGGATTCAAAAAATGTTTAACCTTTTAAAAGTTATAGATGTTTTTCAATCAGCCTATTAATCAAGACTTTTGTTAGAATGTATGTAGGAAATCAATAATAATTATCTATTTTATTCCAAATAAGGCATATCTTATATTTTTGGAAAGTTGACAATTTTCTATATAAACCCTTTTCATTTCGTCAAATTTGGATAAAAAGAGTCGTCAACCACTTTTATGTCATATCATCATTGTTTGACCCCCCATGGGCCTACATTGACCAAAAGCTATGTTTACAACTTGGGATGATGACCTGATGAAAAACTAGAAACTATTGGAGGTCCCCCATTCTTTCAGTTTTCACCTGACCCCAAGTTGGAAAGGTTGAAGGCTAAATGGAACCCATCATCCAAGGGAAGACTCGAGTTGAACATTGATGGAGCCTCTAGATGAAATCCTAGAAATCATGCATTAGATGCATAATCAAAGATGGGATTGACCACATAGTTGGGGCATTTTCAACAAAAAATACCAATGACTACGAATAATGCAACAAAGATATAAGGGATCCTTAGAGGTCTCTAAATATGCAAGGAGAAAGGATTTAGAAACATAGAATTAGAAATTCATTCAATGGTTAGCATAATTGTCATAACTAGAGGATAAACTAGTGATTTGAATCTTCAATCCAAAGTATTCAAGATAAGAGAGATAATGTAAGAACTAAATGTAAAATCAATGAGCGATATATTTAGAGAAGCTAACATAGCAACACAGCACTTGGCCAATCAAGGAATAGATCAAATAGAGGAGGTCAAAACTAGTTCTTAAGAAAATCATTGGCTAGGTCTTGAAGAAAAAAGTTCTAAAGATGTATGTAAGCTAGAAGAGGACCAAAGCTAAGGGCGACAGGTAAGTATCACTGAGGTATGTCTCTAATCCCATATAGTTCGTCTCTTCTAAAAATCATGAAATGTCAAATAAGGAAAATAAAAATCTACAGAGAGAACAAGCTACTGACAATCAATCATAAACCACTAGCCTTCAAAAGTTTCTATGTAATGCCCCACCACACAAACCCCAAAGGACAACAACTATGGCACAATTTTATTTTTTTTAAATTATAAATTAAACCTATAGAGTACTATTACACACTATCACATTACATGATACAAGTCAAATCACCTAAGTCTTTTGGGGTACATGAGGTAACATTACAAAATTTAACCCATAATGGAAAGATAATCAAAATTCGAAGAAGCATTAGTTAAATCCACTCATCCATCAAACTATAGCATTGAAGCATACAAAAGAGATAGAACATTATTAACAAGATCAACTCCACTTAATAACTATGCACATATATATGTCATGCTTATAAGATGATACCCACTATATTTTATCACATGATTACCATGATACATTTATACTTTACATTAATGTCTAACATAATACATAGATCAGTAACATAAGTTTACATCATAAACTTCCCAACACATGTAGGAGTAATTGATCAATACATGAGTATAACTGAAATACATAATAAACATATGGCTACAAAAGAATCTCTCGATCAGGCTCCATCTAGAAGGCACTACACCGTACAAACGCTGGTGGGGAACCCAACAAGGTGTGTAGCACATTCCACCCAACCACGTGGGTTTTAGAAAAACCCACCCCCCATGCTAAGAGATGACAAGGAAGAATCCTCGACCAAGGAGGTCCAACAAAAAGTACAAGACTCAACTCTAAACAAGAGTGACATGGGAATACATAGACAACACAACCTGTATAGATTCCAAAATCATAACATCAATATATCACAAAACATAACATCAATAGACCACTCCCACAGACTTGTGAAATCAACCAATCACAAAGAGCCACTCTCCTACTAAAAACACTAGGTTCAAATCCATAAATCTATGGGTAGATAAAGTGCACAATACTGATAACACATCTCAACCTTAAAACATAAGGTCACACAACCCGTTCGTAGTAACCGGGTATCCATACTGTATCACATATCTCGTCCATGGTAACCGGGCATTCAAATTGTCAACATCCACGTGCACTACCCAACACAAATCAAAAGTTGAACCAACATATATAACAACTCCACATAGGATGAACTTCTCTAGAAGACTTACAAAACCAAACAACCCAATTTCCCAACAACATCAACACATAAAATTCAACCAATAAGCAATTTAGACATAATTAATCTAACATTTGGATTCTCAGCCATACCCAATTCATAAATTTTGAGTTATGATTAATTTAGTGACCCTCTCTCTCTACTATTTTTTTTTTTTATAAATTTTTCTAAAGGAAAAGATTCACTATTTTATCAAAGGATTTAATTTTCCTTAATTTATCAAAGGATTTCTTTTTTGAATCCTACAGAGGTTTTCTAAATTAACTGTAAGATTTTCTAAATTATCTATTATTTTCTTTTTGAATTTCCTACCATTTTAAATTCATTTCCCTACAGAGGATCTAATATTTTCACAATCCTTCTACAAAGGTTTCCAAAATTTCACAACAAATTAGTAGATAGTATTTCAAAATATATAAACAAATCCTCTAATTTTTCAATTCCACAAAACCAAAACAAACTTCTACAGTTTTGTACAGACAATCTTTTTAAAACACAATTTAAACAAACATTTAAAATAAGGAACTTGGATCCTCAAACTCAAATTGATGAAGATTGAAGTTGAGCCTTCGTATTTCAATTCCCAAGCTTTCCCCAAAGATTTCCTCTTCTAGAAGATGTGCAAAACAATTTCAGCCAAGAACTTCCTTGAGATTCTTTTCCAATTTTTTTACCAAAAAAACTTCACACCAAAATTTTTGTATTCATTCCCGTGAAAACAAAACAAATATTTTCTCTTTTCCATTAATCCCAATATTTTTTTTTTTGAAAACCCAAAAATCCGAATAAAATAGCAATTTTCTATTCTCTTAAGTTTTTGAAAGTAAATTGGGCATGCATTCATTCTTTTTATTCTTTTCTAAATGAAATATTTAATTTTTAAATTTCTATTTTATTAATTTCAACTCATAGTTGACACATTATTAATTATTCAAATCTTTTATTCTATTATTTATCCTCAACTTACTATTTACATTAAATTATCAAAATACCAAGTTTTAAAATTACAAATAATGTTATTTACACAATTAATTTATTTATCTTTAATTATTTATCTATCTTTTAGTTTACACTTAAATTTTGGTAAAGTTATTCCCAATAACTAACTAATAACACTTATTTTAATTATTTAATTATTTAAATTAAATAATACTATTAATCCACCCCAATACATAACAACACAGAAATTAAATAAATAACACAAATACAACTCACAATTGACAACTATCACATAATACCGAAATAACCAAAGTCAAGGACACACAATACCAATAGACGCATGATGGGTTGACAAACTTGGGATGGGGTGACTTCCTTGTCATCTTTGTTTCAACGTCATAGACACATAATGGGTTGACAAACTTGGGACGGGGAGACTTCCTTGTCATCTTTGTTTCACCATCATACCTGTTGCGATAATTTAATGCTCGCCCTGTCCTACCAAAGCATGTGGAATCAAGACTTTATTCTTGCAATTCCTACATACAAGCAAGGTTGTGTACAACATATATAAAAATAAATGCATCACATTGTGAGAAGGAATCACAACGTAGCAGGGCACTCATGAATAAGTGGTGCTACACTGTCCCCTCACCAAAGCTATAATAACAACTACAAATTCAAGTATAAAGTAACATTGTTAAACTAAACTGATTACATTATATCATCATGAAATAATTACTAGTCTATTGCATAACAACACAATACTACATCTAGATATAAGTATACCTAGTTAAATTCAACCACAATGTATCATCATAACCTCAATGTCATAAAAGAAGTATCATGAGCAACAAGTAAGTTAAGCTATCCAATTAAATCTCTGCATCATAGCAAACAATGTACCTCATTCCCACAAGAGTACCATTAGAAGTCCTTGTTCCATCTTCCTCTTCAAATTCCTTAGCTAGACTACATACACATTCCAAGTGAGAATGAAGGGGCACTACATTCTATCATAATTCTTCCCTAGTCCTACAACACTAATCTAACATCCTGATAACAATTGTGACATTAAAAATGGTACTTGAGGGATATGGGAGGTTTTTAGATACCTAAACCTCTAAACATCTTCAATAGGGTATTACATAGAACAAACTCTACAATTGTTGAACTTTGGGGATGTTATAGCCAATTGCTCAAACAAGACCATGCATTAGCCCAAAGGCTAGGTGTCCTCTAAAAGGAAGTACCAAACAGGATCAAAATCCTTATCTAGAATGTAAACATTGCTTGAATATTCTTTGAAGCTCGAAAGTAATGCCCATACTTTGTCAAGACAACAAACCTTATAAGATGTTTCAGATCTATATAAGAGCTAAAAATACACCACAGAAAGAGAAATGATGCACATGGATAAATAATTAGAACCCCTTAGAGCCCCTTAATACAAACCCCAACAATTCGAGCTCAAAATTATTAACTTAATAAAAATTTGAATTCTAGGCAGATAACATTCATCGTCCAAATCCCTAAAATGTTCAAAAGGAAAATAAAACTTGGAGTTATCATGAAATGGAAAAAAAATTAAAACCTAATATTATTAGGGCCAACGGACTTATCTAAATATCATGTACTTATACTCAAAGAATCACGCTCATTATAATAGATAAATTGAATGCATAAATCCATTTCCTACAAGAAAGGAACAATCCACTTTGTGAAAGATTTTTTATAGGGTTTATTTAGAAATTAATAGATTTATGATAGAAGAAAAGATAATGCTAACATTCTAAAAAAATTGAAACAAATGAGTAATTATAATGCTAAAGCATGAGAAACTAGAAAGAAAAATTACACCATAACAATAACAATATATTCATGTAAAAGTCATTAAGTCTTAAACTGCATATTGTTATTCATGATGAAAATATACACGAGTGTACACATTTAAAGGATAAAACCCAGAACCCTTTCCCTTATCCCATTTTTTAATGCATATACTATATAAAAATTATTAACTATGGTTAATTTCAAATCACAAACCCATCTCATCCAAGAAAGGAACAATGCACATTGTGAAAGTTTTATCCTAGGGTTTACATAAATATTAAAAGATTTATAACAAAATAAATGATTATAGTAGCATTCCACAAGATAAGAAGACCAAACAAAAATAATTGAAACAAATGGGAAATTGTAATACCAAACATGAGAGATTGGAAAGAAAAAATACTTCATGACAATAATTATATTATATTCATTTAAAATTCTTTGAAGTCATCAATTGTTTATCACCACTAAAATATGCATGAGGGAATACATCTAAAAGATGAAATCCAGAACCCTTTCCCTTATCCCATTTTTATACAAAAAATATTAAGTACGAGTAATTATACAATGCATCTTACCTAGGACTATGCCAAAACTTGATATAAATCAACATATTTAATCAGCTTCACCAGTCTCAAATTCATCCAACCAGTTGAAGTCATTCCCAGGCTCAAACTGGTTCAACTTGTGTAGAAACTTGTAGCCAACCAAGGTATGATTTCGATGCTGCAAGATTTCCCCTCCCTTTATATCAAGTCAGAACAAGAGATGACTAACCCCAATAGGCATTGTGAGCTCTTTTGGTTAGGGAATCCCAACTCCAATATGTGCAACTTCTTAAACCCATTCTAACCCACCCAAAAAAATATGCAAAAAAAGTTTTTGGGTCAGCTTCTTCATGAAATCCTTGGGAATGCATAGGTCAAGGAGTGAGGCAACGAAGCGAGCTAAGATGTATGTATTAACTTGGTATTGTTCCTCTAAAACTAGAAATCTCTCACCCAAAATGAGCCTCATAGCTTTCATAGTAAGTAGACCCCCATCTATTAATATGAGATTTAAACACTTATCAATGACTTAGCCTAGGAATGTTAATTGGATTTGATCACATGTAAGTAGGATAGACGACTCTAGAGTTGAAAAAAACTCTAGATACTTCATAATTCTAGCACTAAAGCCAGACTTAAGATGGGGTGTAAGCATGTGAAATCATTTTGACATCAGCGAAATCCTTTGGAAAGTAAGAGTGTACTAAAACAAACAAGGGTTGGAATAAATCAATAATAAAACCTCAAGGAAAACTTGTAACACCTTAGATGAATGAGGTAACCAGTAAAATTAAATAAATGCAAATATGTGTGGTAACTCTCACGTTCACCCTTAAGAGTGCTACTGAATCCAATATTGATTGTAATCTAGATGACATTTGAAAATCCCATGTCCAGTAAGCCAGGCCCTACCAATCATTGAAAAGAAGAGAAAATGGTGATCAAACCATAAATTTATCTAAATAATAAAAAGGGAAAAAAAAATCTGTAAGTTAGAATAACAAAAAAAGCACACCTATAATGGGGAATTACCACCCATTTCAATGGTAACATTTACCAACCAAAAAAATAAAAAATCAATAAAACATACCCGAGGCCAATTCTAGAAAAAGAGGGTTAATAGATCTAAAGATCTCTAAAATACATTTCCAATGCAACTAAAATTACGAAAAATCAGAGACATAAGAAAAAATTCATGGGATTTAAATTAAAAAATAAAGATCCGATTTTGACTAAGAAAACCAAGAACTAGCAACAAGAGTTGATGATGAAATATGCACTGTGGAAAGCTTCCAGGACAATTTTTTTGACATTATCTCATTTTCCCAATTTTGACACCGTAAGCCCAAGTTATACAAAAAAGAAAAAATAGCTCATTTAGGGAAAAGTAAGGCTAAGAGGCGAGTTGAGATGACATTTATACAGATGAAATCTTTATCATGTCATGTTGAAATCATCAAATATTCTAGGGAATATTCCCTATCATTGAAAAAAGGCCAGTTGTTGAAAAAGGGTTTGTGGTAACTAGAATCCTTTTATTGTCAATATATTCCTATCAAGATACCATCATTGGATTTCAAAGAAATTCACCATCTTTCATGTGAAAATATACCTGTTAGGAGGGAATATTCCCTCAAGGTGTGTGCTACCAATTTTTTTGATTTCTAAATAGATTTGACTAATGACAGTTTGAGGACTTTCACTCGTGTCAAGGTGAATGACTTGTTAAATCATCAGTCAACTTTATGCGGCATGTCCTTGGTACAACCTAAATAGGGTCTTAAAATATATGTAGGCTTTTAAAATCCTTCCTTTTTGTACTTTTTAATTTCTTTTACAAATTTGGTCATTTTTTTATTTTCAAAGGAAAAAATTAGGAAAACTTGAATTTCTATATTTTATATCAATTAATTTTTTTTAGAAAAAATAGAATTTTAAAACCTACCATACCTACATGTGCACATCATTAATGGTGGCACACTATACAAATTTGTATAGTCCTTGAATTGACTTTTTTTGCAATTGCTCATATTTAAGCAAAATAAATAAGCATCTTAGGGTTTTTGGCCATTATGGTCTCAATAGTGATGCTCATTTTGCCTCAAAATTAGTTGATTTTTTTCTTAATGTTGAATATGTCAAAACATCGATAGGAAGTCATATGTCTATTTCTATGATATTATGCTATAGTTAATAGTGAACCCACAACTCCTAGTGATCCTTTCCAACCAAAATGCTTATCACAAACACAAGATCATCCCAACTAATTTTCTAAAAAACCTTAAGAGAGATTGATCTTGAAAAAATTTGATATGTGCAATGTATTAATCTGAATTGATGTGTACAATGAATGTGTGTGCTTATAAAAGCATTAAAAAGTAAAACCTTGATGAGGATTGCATTATATTGCGACAAGTGTCTTAATCTCATGCAATGAGACAATTTGACCTATATTTAGCCCAATGTCATTAATAAAAAAGTATTATGAAGTTTAGCTTAAGTGAATAAAATAATAAGGGACTTAATAATCAATTAATAATTAATTAAGTATCAAGTGATGTACTAATTACTCCAACATAATACCCTCGCATTGAAATTTAAAATTGAATTGATTTTTTTTCCTCAACTTTCATCACCTATCCTAGGTGAGATTCCACTTGCGTAGGAAAGTTCTAGATTTGGGGAGCTTTCTTTTTTATTGTGACCCATCTACCACATAGTAAGGGTAACATTTCATCAATTATATGATTTGGAGACTAGGCAACCACCTTGAAGGAAAAATTCTTGATGGTCCAAAACCCTTTTTGTAGGACTATCTCCTACATTTTATGATAAATGAATAATATAGAAAATAATCCTTTTTGTAAAAGTATACAAAACAAAATTTGAATACCTAACTTATTTCCCTAGACATTTTTAACCCATTCATCAATAAATTTTTTGGCCCAAACTCTATTAATGTCTAATGTGCCAAAAAATAATACCACATTTCAAAGCCTATCATGTTCCTCTTTTTTATCTCTAATGCTATATCTAGATTAGTAGAGAAGATTAATATCTCCAATATTAAAATATTGCACTTGCATGATCTCTTGAGTGCTTAGACTCCCATATCACCGCCATCCTTATGGCTAAGACAATTTTCAATCAATCGGGGAGGAGTTACAACTTCACTGACAACCACTTCTTTGAAGGAAAGATGAGAGTTAACCAATTCATTTTACAATATTAAACCTATTATATTTTCATTAATTGTTTTGTCTAGTTGGACATATGGATTCAGAGTATCGACCTCCACCATGGTTAATCATTAAAAATTAAGAATAAGGTGAAATACTAGTTGGGGGAGATAAGGACATCCACCTGACTTAACATACACAAATGCTCATGTGAAACAAATCCAAGTAAAGAAAAAATTAGAGGAATGAATACCAAGGGAAACAGAGAGTGTGGACAAGGTCAGAAACAAAAACCCTAATGGAGCAAGGCCATTAATATCACCTATCATGAAATCATAACCCGACCTTCTCCCCTTTATCGTCTTAAATATAATTTAATATATTATATATATTTTGATATTTTAGATACTTTTCTATAAAAATTAATATTTTCAATTTTAGTTTAATCTATATAAAAAAAAATTAATACAATATTTTCCATTTTTTATTTATTTATTGGAGTCTTTTATAAATTAATGTTATTTATAATTTTGAAAAATATAATTTTATGTTTGTATAATTATACTTTTTTTCGATAGGTAAGATCAAGTTTTTATATTGATATCAAAAGAGTTGATACAAAATTAGCCTGAGGTTGTGTTTGAAAAAATCAACCATTGAAGACCATAAAGAACAGACAAGACTAGATATGCTACAAAATGACCATGCAGAGTCGAAGCCTTCATAATGATTACTTGTAATCATTCTATACTGTGATATTATGATATTATATTTAATAGAAGAGAAAATTATGAAACCCAACCCAAACACCTAAATACAATAGAATTTTATAAAGTTTAACACACCCAACCACCAAAAACTGACAAATTTGACAGACCAAACACCACCACCTAACCTAGCAAATAGACCAACCCTAGCCGAGTTGCTAGATATTATTCTGGATGAAGACAAACAAATTCATATTTCCTGGTCGAATTCTGAATAGCCAAGAAACCGAAACTTCTTCAATAAATCCACCCTCGCTTGGGCCAAGCCTTAATGCTCTACCAACTCCATTCCATTAACGTCCAATAGGATAGGATAAAATTTAACCAAAACGTCCAGGTCCTCTTGGAGCACTAAGTCTCTCGGGTGAGGAAAGCCAATGCCTAGAGAGGGCACATCTAGGGCTTCCTCAAGCCCCATGAACAAATCTTTTCTAAAAAATCGCTTAATAATCACCCTGGCTTCAGCCTTGGAAATATTTAAATCCAATAACCCAGCCAACGCCCTTCAAGAAATGTTGGTGTCGAGTCTGTAGCCTTCAGTGTTCACCATGAAACCCTTCCCAGTAATGCTTTTTATCATAGCAAAGGTGAGATAATCTAGATGACAGATAATCCAACTTAGCTGTAGGAAAGTCACCAGGCCTAAATAGGCCATTTTTTATTTTGAACGGGAAAGTTGTACAACGGTATCCATCCCACTCATTTCCAACTTTTTGGCTAAAAACTTGTAGGATAAACCTTGGCATAACAAAACAATGCAAACACCAAATAAAACTGTGAAAAAGGCAGTGAGGGAATAAAAAAGGTGTCAGCTTGCCAGCACAAAAGCACCATACAAACCCAGCTGCACCACTTTAAATGAATTCCTTGAGAAGACATGCCGCAAGCAACTGTATACCACTGTTTCATATGAGAAATGTGTGACAAGACTTGAAAAGTACAAACAGTGCTTGGGAATGATTGCCAATGTCATCAAAGATTCTATAGTTATGCCCACTCGGCTTCTGATGCGACAAGCACCTCACAATCCCTTGTGAGGTGGTACTCACCCAACCACCCACTATGTAATTATATATTTAATAATCATTTGATTTTGGGAAATAATTTTAATCTAGAAAATGTTATTGTCTAACACTTGTTTATATTTGATAAAATAAAATAAAATACAATGTCTAACATTAAAACTCATGATTATGAAAATTAATCACAAGAATAACTTAAAGTAAGCTAAAATAATATCTCTTTCATCACGAAATAATTTAAATTATTGTGAGTCAATTTTTTTCAGTCATTGTTACTTTAGTTTCTTTAGTTAATTTAAATAAAATTTCTTAACATGAAAGTAATTGTAGAAGTGTAAAAAATAATTATATTTGAATGGCTTAACACTCACCATTGTGATAACCGAACATTATGATTATGATAGAAATAATTTAAAAAATTTCATAGCTTTTTGAGTGTTTGCTCTTATTTATAAGATTTATATATAACCTTCAATACAATTTTAAGGGAAAAATTTGTATATCTTATATGTTTGCACATTCATTTTACATTATTCTAAGTATTATTGTAAGTGCATTGTCATAACACTTAATTTATTTTATTTGGTACCAAAAATATATCTAGAACCATTATCTCCCTCGAGATTCAAATATTATCTCATCTTTGAAACTTTATTAATGTCTAACATGGCTAAAAATACTACCGCATTTCCAAGCCTATGCTCCTCTTGTTGGTGTTTTTTCCAATACACCCTTAGAAATCTCTAAAAGGAAGCCAACCCCTATAATCAAGAATCTTCAAGATGAATGGCCAACTTAATGAGTAAAGGACTCTAGGGTCTTTTAGTCCTTCACTTCAGGCACTGTGAAACCTAGGAGGATGTTCCTTACTATGTTGATTATGATCAATTTGACAGAGAACACTTATGTACATAGATCAGTTCCTATAACTTGCAAACAAACTTGATCCACTAATGATTTGGAAGATCTTTAAGTAAATAATCATCTATTTGCTAGGAACAAGAAGGCATTTCAAACACATGCTTCATGATTAAACAATTTTAAGTGAATTGTGTTCTTATTTGAAATCCATGGTCAGGTAACTCATTGACACATTCAATTATAAAAATATCAAACAAACAGGATAGTGCTTCATTAATTGGGAAATGGAGTCGAACATGCAATAACCAGTAGTATACAAATTATTTGACTCTGATAATAATGGACTATTCTCATAATTCCTTGCAATTTGAAAAATCACAACACCCAAAACATAACTTCTTATTAAATCCTCTACAAATTTTCACAAATTTGTGACCCTCTTTAAGAATTTAATTAACCCTTTGAGTTAAAGTAGAAATAAGGACACACATTCATTTAAAATATTGAATATGAATGATAATACCCTTGATATTTTCATTCATGAAATGCAAAATTTTACAAAAGGAGAGTATATGCTTCAGAGATATGATTTGTTTTAATATTAGTAATGTGCACAAAACAAATTTGAGAATATTACATATATGACTTTAACCCAAGAAAAATCCTACTATTCTATTCATAATATTTTTATAGTGTATCCTTTCTACACTTAAATTCTACCCAGAACCTATACTGGAGTCAAAATTTTACCCCTGTAATGAGCCTTGAAATCCCTTTTATATGCTAAGGGAGGAGCAAGCATCGAGCTCATTATAGTTACATTTCAAAGATATTTCATTTCATTCCAAATTCTAATTTCATTTCAAAAATTTCCCACATGGTAGCTTTTAATCATTTGTTGAATTGGGGAAACAAAATTCACTTCAAATCACCAAAACGAGAATTGGGCAATGCCGCCAAATGTTATCCTTAACCGCCAAAGAGACATTAAGCCAAACTTTTTTATCATGTCAGCCTTAAAGCATTCCAAATTAGCATAAAGACAAAAACCAACATACCAAAAAAGTGCAAACAATAGCCACCACAACATTTTATCATCACCACAAAAATTCAAAACTTAGACACCAATTTTCTCAACCAGAACTAGAACTGACACCAAAGAAAGACCCATGGTACACACGATCACTATGCATCTTTGCAGGAGATGGGGAAGAAACCTCCACTCCTTCCTTATCTTTATCAATGCCAACCATTGGGACTTAACTCCCACTCAGAGTTTTCATAGAAACTGGTGCATCTGCTATCAGCTACTCCCCTGGGGCAACCAATTGATTCAGAAGAATAAGTTATCTTTGGTAGCTAGAATCAGTTTTAGTTTCACTATTAGAAGGGTTGTCAATGATACTGATGGGGAAATTGTACCTTCCATAAGAAGTGCAGGTGTACCTAATATTCCTTTGCATTCCCCTCATAAAACTTGTAGACTCTTTTCCTTTGTCCTCAATCACTTTTATGGTTGCACTCTGGCTCCTGAATATTTGGCTACATCTGGTGAGAGTTGGTGTATATTTCTCACTATGAACCTTCTCTTTTTCCTTTTCTTTTAAAGTTGTAGCTGCGGGCACATTCTGCTCATGTTCTAGGACATCATCATGAGACTTCTACATATGAAATCTTGGGGAATTTTGCACTCCTAACATAGAAGTATTTGGCTTTCTCATCTTCTTTAAAATTGTAGTTCCACAAATGCAACTCACACTTCTAGTATTTAGCAATTCACACTCTCAATTTCTATGGTGAAAAAAGAGGCCATCAACCTTCATTTAATAGGAAAATTAGGCATGCTAATCATCAATGCTTGATGAAAATTTCATAAGCAAGCAAGCAATCAACCACTCGCATCCAAATCTCCATTGTTAATTAGCTAGGTACATGAAAATCCATTTATCATTCGCAATGATGACAAGAAATTAATTCCACACATGAACTACGATCAAATTGATCACTATTGTAGAACACATGCCATTAATGCATACTCCTCATAGTGAATCAACATGTAAATTATGCATTTCTGAACAACAAGTATCATCATGATTGACACCATCAATCCCACTTGCTATCAAACTACCATTTTCATCAACCTGTTCCACTATAGGCTCATCCAATTGAGTTGGAAAAATAAAACATTCATATTCCACTTGATCATGAATTTTAACCTTACATTCAATTTTTACATCAAATTAAAATCCTTCATAGATAATTTGTTATATGCTAATCCAATATTTTCAAGTATAAGAGAGAAAATTTTCATATTCAACAACACCGGGTGCTGTCATAATAGTGGTTTACAATTCCTGAGAGGAAATTTTTTTTGCTGAAATCACATATTTTTAGAAAATATAATGATTTAAGCCTTAAAAAGTTCCATTTTAAGGATTCCAATTGAAGAAGGTTTGATCAAATCACCTTAGATCAAACCCCCTTGGATAGAACCTCGCTAGTTTTAAACCATACCTATAAATGCGTCTCCTTTACACCTATCAAAATGCTGATAAAAAACCACTTTTGATTTAGATTTTGGGGGATCACATGAGTTCATTTAAAATTTATTTCAAATGATTGTGGTATTCCTCAGAACAAGCTATCCAATGAATATAATTTTAATATGTTTTGGTTTTGTTATGTATTTGTTTTTTAAGTTTTATTAAACATAGGTTTTTCATCGAAAATGAATTTCTTTGTTCTTCACATGTGGAAAAATAGAAGATTATCAAGAAAAATTTTAAAATATGAGTGCACCATTGAAGTCCTTGATCCAACAAAAATAAAATAAAATTGACATATAAAAAAGTTAGCTATACATCTAAATTAATTCGTTGACTTTGAAACTTGATTAAGGAAAAATATTCAATAAAAACTATAACCAAGTGGAAGCACTAGATAAGTTAGAAATCTAAATTTGAAAGAATTAGAATTTTATCCTTCATGGAAAAAAGTTATGCTATATATTTTAAAATGTTGTTTTTAAAAAAATCTATTTTCATGGGAGATGGAAAGAAGTGCAATTTGATACCAAAAATTTTGAAAAAAATATTTTTAGAATCTACAGACAAAATTTGATGAGACTTTAGTTTGTACCATCTTCAAATTCCTCACAGTTTAGCCGCTATAGGTGCCCAAATGTGAAGATTTAGTTAAAAATAATAATTTCAGTGTCCAGTTTGGCCAAAAATTGTAAACCACTATTATGGGATCACCCCACCTTCATTGTGCTTGACATGAGTGTTATCCTCATTAGATGGAAAAAAAATCATGATAAGGTCCAAAAGATGAGGGGAATCTACAAAGAATTCAAGTGCACATTCATATTGATTAACATCATACTTCATAGTATTTTCACCACTGGGTTCCTCTCCACATAGATCAAAGAGTCCTGCAATGTCAACTTAATTTGAAGACTCATCAAATCATTTCTCCTCATTAATATGCAACAATAATTCTTCATGACAAATATACCCATCTGGGTGTACAAATTGATCATTTAGGAAGAGGCCCTTTCCTTTAATCACGTGTATGTCATCCCTATTATCATGTATGACTCACAATTTAGCCTTTGTTTCAAGTACGCAACCATGTACCATAGGAACATGAGCATGTTCATCTACATCTTCCTCAATACTAGCACTGCATTTAGGATTGTCACCATGATAATGACATCCTTATCTTCAAGTTCTTCAATATGTGAGAAACTATCATTTTTAAATGTCAAAAAATTTGAATTACACTCTTGGTCATCATCAGATATAGTTTTCTCATTCACTTGTGGGAAAGCGACTTCACTAATACTTCTACCACTACATCCTTCGTGTGACTGGGAAGTTGTTGAATCAAGGTTACCATCCTCAAAGATAGAGGAAAAACCCTTAATTTCATCTTCGTATTCATTTCTTGCTATCTCATTTGCATCAATTCCAACATATCCACAAGTGGTACTTTCCAAAAACCCATCAGCATGTTTTTTTTCTTGTTTAAAACCACACTCTAACTCTATGTCAGATGCATCATCATAATTTTCAACAAAAAGTGGGTTACTTCTACACCAGTAAGGATCATCATTTATCATCTCATATAATGGTGATGGTTCATCGTATAGGGGATTCTACCATACCTTCATTGTTGTCACATATACCCATGATGCTTTCTTAGTATCCGGATCCTATTCCTTAGAATCATTAGTGTAGTCAAAGTCAATGTAATCACTTGAAGGGAAGAGAGAAATATTTTCAACATCATCCTCATTATTTTTATTCAAGATTATTGATCCCCATTCTAAGAACTTATCATGTGAAGAAAATTGTTCATTCCCAAGCAAGTGAACCCTTTCAAGGCTATCAACATATCCTCTACTTAAAGCAAGAGATTCCATCTCCATTTCATAGGAAGAATCATAATCAACAGAGGACTAACCAAGTTCAATTTCGTCACCTTGGTCATTGATTTGTGTGTCATTATCCCTGATCAAACCAAGATGTAGGACTTCCCCCCATACCCTTTTCATTTTCTCACAATCTAGGACATCCCAAGGTCAAAAATCATGAACCATTTCCTTTTCCTCATATTGTGCATCTTCATCTATGTTACTTGTGTAATGACAACAATCATCAACCAACTATTCACATTCTGATACATCATCTTGACCTGCTTGCACTTTCTTTTTATCCTCTCACACAAGGCAGCTTCCACTAACACTTTGAAGCAATACATGTGTATATTAATTCCTAGCTTCATCTACAACCCTTATCCAATCCATTACTTGACTCAAATTGTGAGGCTTCAATTCCTTTGGTAAACTACTCAACCTTGATAGATACATTTCACAAAACAAATCAATACATATTGAGTCTTTTGGTCTAGCATTCTTAGGAATCTCTAACAAAGTATCAACAAACCTAGACAATATATCTTAAGGTGATTCCCCTTGATACCTTTTCATCTCATATAAGCTCTGGGATAAGAATACCTGATCATCTTTGCTTTTTTCCTATGAGCTTTTTAGTTGGGGCTCACCATAATTCTCATATTGTGGTTCTGGAAAAATTAGAATAGTAAAATCCTTGTCATCATGGCATAAATTTCTACTACTTAATCCACTAGTTATATTTGCATGAAATGTGTTGGGACAACCAACAATGGTGGCTAAATTTTCCTTCATCATTAAATATTTCAAATTGTTTTCAATATCTATAACAATTTGATATGCTTGATTCAATGTTGTGGGTTCTTTGTCTCTTAAGAGGTAACTCATCTTTTTATCAAATGCACCCAAGTACACCACCAAACATTCTGTATCATTTGGTCTTATGCTTTTAGGTATTTCTCTTACAATCTTTGAAAATTTTAGATTAAAGGAAGGAACTATCTCACCCTCTTCTTTCTCCATACTCATGATTTTTTGTCTAATTAGGATTGGATCAATCCTTTCACCAAACTGTTCCATGAACATTTCTTTGAACACATCCCATGAATATATCGAGGATGCTAGTAAATATGAAAACTAGTCTCTAGCATCTCCCTTTAAAGATTGAACAAACAATTTCATGACAACATCTTCAAAGTCCAATTCATAATCACCTATCATATCAACAAACTCTTGTAAATGTTTGCTTGCTAATTCAGCTTTTTCACCATCAAACTTTTGTATCTTATCTTTGACCTTGGGTGGTACAACATTTGGGTATGTTACCAACAAATGTTGACACAACAAAATTTACATTCACATGTACACCTATATAGTTTGACAATGCATCCTCTTTGAAAAGGTACAATTACACAAGGAAATTTCCATTGGATCATCAAAACAGAGGTTGAATCCAGTTTCATGCATGGTTACATTCACATGTACACAAGGCATATTATAGTTTGACAAAAACTTGTATGTCTGGCCACCTTAACTTGGTCAAAACTTCATGAAATTCAAATTTTAATTTTTTCATCCTATAGTATGCAAAGTATAGAATGTGACACATTTTGGATTTTAAAAATGTGATATCATTTGAAAGTTATAGATGTTTTTCAATCCACCTATCAATTAGGACTTTAGCCATAATTGAAATAGAAAATGAATAATAATATTTTATTAAATTCAAAGTAAAACATAATTTATATTGGTGGAAAACTGAGAATCTCCTTTAAAAACCCTTTTCATTTCATCAATTTTGGGTAAGAAAAAGTCATCAGCGACATACCCTACACTTACCCATCATATTGCCACTTTTTGGCCCATCATGATCTTGCACATACCCCTTTCACAATGCACACCTCTTATACATGTTTCTTAAGAACTTACAATATAGCATGTTTCTTTATGATAATGGATGAATTTCAATTCTCATTCAAAAGCCATGCTAAATTACCATTATTATTCCCTCATCTATATCTATTGCACCTAATAGGGAATCATTTACATCACAAGTACAAAATATTTCTCATAATTTGCTTAGAAACATAATCAAATTTTCTTTAATTTTATGAGAATACTTGGAACTTTGCAGTAGCCATCTAACCTTAATCTTGAAATCTGTATATCTGGGGATTTGATGTATTCTTTTTCATGTTCTTTTAGTTAGAGTTGCCACCTCTTAGTATAGAGGATTAAACTTCAAATGAGATTAAGTTTCTTCAAAAATAGAACATATTCAAAGTTTTTTTCCATAGTAGAGTCACTTTCAAATCCATCCAACTTTGCTACAATCAAATCTTCTACCAGGTTCAAGAATTCTTTAATATCTAAACAAGATTTTTAGAATTACCACACCATTTGACTCTGTGATACAAGGTGTCATGCCCCTTCGCATGTTCATTGTTGTGTTGTTTTCCGTTTGCGTAAGGTCAGGTACTATTTGATTTAATTTGTTTTATTAATGTTGTTTTGATTTATATTATATTAAAATTAAAGTTTAATTAAATTAAAGAATAAAATTTAAAACAAATATGGTATTTAATTTTAATAAATTAAGGTTTATTGGTCAAGATAGAGTATTTAATTAATATATGTGTATTAATTTGTTATGTAATAAAATTTAATATGAAATTTAAAATAATAAGTTAATTAACTAAATGGTATATGGTGGAAAAAGTGAAAGAGAGGGGTTAAAAGTAAAATTAGAGGGTAAAACTAAGTGAAAATTTTGAAATGAAAGAAATTGAAAGTTTTGGAGGAAGTGAGAAAGGTAGTTACGAATGAAATAAAGGAGAAGATAGTGGAATTTAACTAAAAGAGGGGAAATTGATTTATTGCTGGGGAAAAAATAATTGCATTCAATTTTTTTTGTTTTTTAAGGGGGCTTAGAACTTTGTCAGCGAGGATTTTCTCTTTTGGAAGGAAGCTGGGATTTGCTACATTCACAAGTCTTGGAAGGAGCAAGAGTTGGGAATTGGAAGTTCTTTGCATCAAAATTTCATCTTGGATAAGCGAATTAACCAGGTTTCATAGTTATTGACCTTCATCCCTACAAAACATGAATTTTAAATTACTATTGGAATCTCTGGAAATTCCTTGAATCTCTTATAAGTCAAAATGTGTGAAGCTATGATCTTATTTAAAAGGTTATTCTTATTGGAAGGATGCCTCTACTTGCACATTTATTTCTTGGGAGAGATGCTTTGAACTTGTATCAGATCGTTGTGTGTTGTATTACTAGTTATCTAGGTATTGGCATCGCTTTTCCCTCTTCAGTTTTGTAGAATCTTTCTTACATGATCCAAAACATGCTAGTCCAATTGGATTTTTCTGTAGGCTAAAGTTTCTTATGAGTCACTGGTGTAGCTTCCTTTGTCTCTCCTATCTCTTTCTTGCTATAGTTGTATGTGTGATTTCATTCCTATACTATATGGTAGAGATGCTTGAAAAAATTGTAACAAAGAGATTTCCTTAGTGTCAATTCTGCAAGAGTCACCTTTAAGCCAAAATATGAATCATTGGTTTCAGTGATAGGTTAGTCACCCTCTTCCTCATCTAGCATTTAATCTAGGGCTCACAGTAGGGCATTACATATGGTATCAGAGCCAGGTTTAAACACTAGGTACTCTATGTATGTCAATTAGCCCATTAAGTAATCTTAGTTGTTTAGTTGAAATTTATGTTTCCCTTTCTGGATCTCATCTAATACCCTACATTTGTCTATGTAGGATCATTCCTAGGACATGGGGTAGAGGTAAAGGGTGAGGTAGAGGTCATGGTGGTGGTCGTCAGGCCAATCACCTAGATTCACCTCCATAGAATTCTCATGAGTCACATCATGAGGAGCATCAAACTTCGCAGAATAATCAGGGTGGTGTAGGACAGTATGTAGGACATCTTAGGATGGAGGGTGCTCAGTTGCACCAATTACTTGAGGAGGTTCTTTCCTAGCCTGGTCTGAGGTACTAAGAAGAGTAGTTAGTGATTCGAGAGAGAGAGAGATCTCCCAGAAGGAGGGAGACAGTTGTTGATCAGGATGTTACTTTAGCTGGTCACATGAGGGACTTACTTTGTGCACGTTCCTCAACATTTGATGAATTAGGCAGTGGACTTGAGGTAGAGACCTAGCTTATCGTTCTAAACCAATGCTTTGTGATGCACCCATATGGTAGTAATACAAAGGCCAGATGTGCTATCATGCACCTTCGTGGGTTTGCTTCCACATGGTGGCATCTTGAGGAGTAGAAGCTCCATCTAGATATTGACTTAGTATCATGGGAGATGTTCCTTGAGTGGTTTAGAGCCTGATTTTTATCTGATCATTGGCATTAGTGCCAAGAAAATGAGTTTCATGAGCTCAGATAGTTAGCTATGTCAGTGGAACAATATGATAGGAAATTCTATGAACTTAAGCAGTATGCTGGTATCGGAGATGATGAGGGCATGCTAGTACAAAATTCTATTAGGGGCTTAAATGCCTACATTAGTGGTGGAGTTTGAGTGTTCGAGCCAAATACCATGGAGGTAGCCGTGGAAAAGGCTCAGATTGTTGAGGAGAATCTAGCCATGGATTTAGGTGGATAGACGGGGGTTCAGATTGGTAATGCACCTTCGGTAGGGTACAATTCTCCTGGTGGATAGTCATAGTCAAGAGGTCCATCTAGGAGTCAACAGGAACCCTCTAAGGCTAGCAAACAATAACTACAATAGTCTTCATAGTCTAAACATAAGAATTCTCAGTCCCAACATCATGCTAGTTGGATTAAGAAGAAGAGAGATTGAAATTGGTAGAGATCTCAACGTGATCGTGTCAATCAGATAGCAGATAGTTCACAAACTATGGTTAATAGGGGGAGTATTAAGTAGTCTAGTGCTCCTTCAGTTTATAGAGGATTTAGTAGAGGGATGGGATGTTTTGCTTGTGGCTAGCAAGGTCACATTACTCGGCAATGTCCTCAAAAGGGCACTTTTGGATTCAGTCAGAGACCAGCAGCTTCCAAGCCAATAGTAGGTGACACCGGAAGATCACATAGGGTATTTTCCATGGTGGATAACTACTATATCTAGCACTGGGGTATAGTTGGAGAGACTTCCAGAAGAGGACATGCATCATTCTTTGGAAATTGTGCACGTCCTGCAGTGTCGGGAGTTGACCCTCCGGGAGTGAGTCATGGTCCTAATGCGGTTCCAGTTGGATCCTAGTGTCAAGACTTCTGTCTCTTGGGAGGATGTATCCCTGATGTGTGGGTGTATGTTATCATATTGTTACACACTTTCAGGAGTAATCTTGGTCTTATATGTTATGATCCCCCAGTTTTCCTTGTCTAGACCACTTCTTAGATTTGCATCTAGACTTTATGATGTTGTTTGTTTGACTTTATGTTATTATTGGTTGAACACTATAATACTGTTAAATGTTTCTCAGACATTGTGTTACTATGATGGTAAAATATGGGGACTTTTTAATATTATTATGATGTGTAGATTAGTGATATTGATGACATAATAATGTTAATTCGATAATAATGTGATATTTGATGTTTTTAACATATATCATGCTTTGTAGATTAGTTGATGGTTTTTTTTAATATTATAGATGTATGAGTTATCATGCTTGATATTATCTGTTATATGTCCGTGATGGGGACAGTGTTAGATCACTCACTTGCAAGATCCCTATAACTCTGATATTTCCTCATCACAGTGTGACTAGTGATTTCTATATGTACATGCTCGACACTTCATTAGCTGGAGGTTGTAGGTATGGGAATCAACTCCACCTGATTATTAGGTTTGAGCATGCCAGAGCCCAATGGAGCTATTATTTTAGAGGTAACACTGGGTTCCCCACACTAAGTTAGCATCCTCGTCGAGGTTGTGAGACCATTGTAACACCCTGTTTATGAGGTCAGTTTGAGTTTTTTTGCTAATGTTGTAGTCATTTTATCTCTATTTCGTATTCCAGTTGAAAGGTATTTGTTGGTTTTATTCTGACCATGGAAATTGATCCTTGTTGTCCCTGATTGAAAAACTTGAATTCATGTGTTAAAAGGGATATCCTTAATTTCAATACCTTTAGTATAGATAGATATTGGGCCAAAAATTCCATGTTATGATCTATACCTTAAATACATACATGTGATCTGGCTCTGCTTATTCAATCTGAAATAGGGAACATTCCATTGAGATATATTGTCTTTCAACGCAATTATAAAACCTATATATGTAAAAACATGTGAAAATATTCATATCTATATATTTATATGCTTGGGTGTGTGTAAGTATGTTGGGTTGTAGAGATTTAGAAAGGTAGAAATATGTATTTGGAAACGTTCGTTGCAAACTTAATTATAGCTTGTTAAGTTACGTCACTAATTTATGTATGTACTATGTATAATTGTATGTGTTTATATTTATATATTATGTATATATTTATACATCTATTCACACTTGTAATGTGATAGATATGTACACATGATTGTAAACATAGACAATGTATGGTTAATGTAGTTCCACTACTAGTTTGATGAGGAACATTTGGAACAAAACATTAGTGTTGGAAAAGGATTGATATAATCTTATGGAAAAAAGAAAAGACAAAGAAAATCATATTTTTTGGACAAAATTATCATTGATTTTTGATTTACTTGTAACCATGATATAAATGTTTTGTATGCCAAATTATGCTCCATGTTCCTTGATGGTATCAATTTGTCAAGTGAATGGTTATTGTCTTTGGTTAGGAATGTGGATGTTGCTCAGAAGAGTAATTTTTTATGTAGGTATTAGAGTCTTCCAGAGGTGACGGTGATTTGATCACTCGTTGGATTTATTTGTTTAACCAGATATTGGGGATTATATCTTGATTATGCTTGTGTTGGCCATTCGCCTTGCACATTGTATTTTTCTTTGTGTTTGATTATATGGACTTTGTGAGTGGGATGGGTAATGCCTCGCGATGTGATGCAATTGAGCTTTGTGTTGTGCAAGTTGCCATGTTTTCAGCTTCAGTGGTTTTATGTTTTTGATAGGGGAGTGGCTCTTATTTGGGGTCCGACACACAAAGGGGCACCAGGGTAACTCACTGAGGGTTTAATCAATTGATAACATAAAAAGATTTAGGGGGAAAGGGTAGCTCTCACAATAACAAAGATAATGATTTCCTCTCTCGTGGCTCAAGTGATTGTTTAGGCTTGAGGTGAGATGAGAAGCATAGTTTGTATGGGGGTCTAGCTGCCAGTCGAGGTAGCCAAGGTAACCCAAGATGGGGGTCCGGTAGCCTAGGAAGGTTATAGTATGGTAACCCATAGAAAATTTTGTAGTGACACTCCTCCTGTGACGACTAAGTATCCTTGTGATGTTTTTCTTTCTTATTTGTGGTATTCCTCTGGATGCAATGTTTTGTTGATTAATGTTTTTTGTACTTGTTATTGTTGTTTTGTCAGCCTTGTGAGTCTGTTGTCCTTGACTGTCAGTGTTGGTGGGACCCGTTGATGCTTCCTATCATGGGGAGTGAATCTTCAAATTCATGCAATAGGGTGGAACGTGTATCGTCTTCATTGGGTTTCCCTTATGTTTGTGATGTGGCGATTTAGTACTGCCTTCAGCATTGTATCTATTCCTGGTAGTTGATCTTTGTACTTGTAATGTATTGTAACTTAATTTTGTATCTTTTATAATTGTAGAGCATTCCTTGCTTGATACGAGGAAGTATCATTGTGCAAATGTATATGTAAACTGTATTGATGTATCTATTGCATGTAAGAAATTTTGTAATAAGTGACATTGTAATTGTTAAATGAAATGAGAGAGAGATTGATTACTCTTTTATGTTATATGATGGATGTTTCACGTAGCTCTTATGTTCTTACACAATTGAGTTAATGACCTGCTAATGATGTTAGCGTTTAATTGTTAATAAGATATTTTGATTTGTAAATTGGATAAATGAAACATAAGTAATGTAGTTGTGCACCCTAGAGGACTTAGGAAGATAATTTATGTGATGGTATATTCTATTACACATCAATGCACTACTTAGAAAAAAAAAATTGTTTATTTTTCAAAGTTTAAGTTTGTCCTCTAGGGTTCATGGTGGGGCATATGTAACACCTTGCCGTGAACCCTATATTCAATGCTAGATGAGGAAGAGGGTGATGGCCTATCACTGAAACCAGTGATTCAGATTTCAGCTTAAAGGTGAATCTTGATGAATTGACACTAAGTAAATCTTTTTGTTACAAGTTTTTCAAGCATCTCTACCATATGTTATAGGAATGAAATCACATAGACAACTATAGAGAGAAAGAGACAAGAGCAGCAAAGGAAGCTATATCAGTGGCTCATAAGAAACTTCAGCCTACAACAAAATCCAATTGGACTGGCAGGTTTCAGATCATGTAAGAAAGATTCTACAAAACTTAAGAGGGAAAAACAATGCCAATACCTAGATAACTAGTAATACAACACACAAAGGTTTGATACAAGTTTAAAGAATCTCTCCGAGGAAATTAACATGCAAGCAGAGGCATCCTTCCAATAAGAATAACCTTTTAAATAAGATCATAGCTTCACACAATTTGACTTATAGGAGATTCAAGTATTTTCTAGAGATTTCAATACTAATAATTTAAAATTCATGTTTTGCAGGGATGAGGGTCAATAACTATGAAACTTGGTTAATTCGCTTATCCAAGATGAAATTTTGATGTAGAGAACTTCCAATTCCCAACTTCTACTCCTTCCAACACTCCTTAATGCTGCAAATCCAAGCTTCCTTCCAGAAGAGAGAAAATCCTTCCCAACAAAGTTCCAAGTCCCCAAAAAAACAAAAAAAAATAGAATGCAATTAATTTTTTCCCGGCAATAAATCAATGTCCCCTCTTTTAGTTAACTTCAACTATCTTCTCCTTTATTTAATATGTAACTACCTTTCTCACTTCCTCCAAAACTTTCAATTTCTTTCATTTCAAAATTTTCACTTAGTTTTACCCTCCAATTTTACTTTTAATCCCTCTCTTTCACATTGTCCACCATATACCATTTAGTTAATTAACTTATTATTTTAAATTTCATATTAACTTTTCTTACATAACAAATTAATACACATATATATTAATTAAATACTATATCTTGACCAATAAACCTTAATTTATTAAAATTAAATACCATATTTGTTTTAAATTTTATTCTTTAATTTTAATATAATATCAATCAAAACAACATTAATAAAACAAATTAAATCAAACAGTACCCAACCTTTTGGGAATGTAAGACAACACAACGACGAACAGGCGGAGGAGCATGACACAAGGATATGCATGTGGAGAATGGAAAATTTCCCCAATAGAGTCACCATTCTATTGGTGTTTTTTCTAGTACACCCTTAGAATGATCTAAAAGGTAGCCAACCCTTATAATTAAGAATCTTCAAGATTAATGGCCAACTTAATGAGTAAAGGAGTTTAAGGTCTTTCACTCCTTCACTTTAGGCTCTATGAAACCTAGGAGGGTGTTCCATACTATGTTTATTATGATCAATTTGATGGAGAACACTTATGTACATAGACTAGTTCTTATAACTTGCAAGCAAACTTAATTCACTAAAGATTTGGTGGATCTTTAAGTAAATAATCATCTATTTTCCAGGAACATCAAGGTATTTCAAACACATGCTTAATGATTAAACAATTTTAAGTGAATTGTGTTCTTATTTCAAATCCATGCCCAGGTAACTCATTGACACGTTCAATTGTAAAAATATCAAACAAACAAACCAATACTTCATCAATCGGGCAATGGAGTCGTGCATGCAATAATCAGCAGTATAAAAATTATTTAACTCTAATATTCATGGGCTATTCTCATAATGCCTTGCAATCTGAGAACTCACAACACCCAAAACATAACTTCTTATCAAATCCTCTACAAATTTTCACAAATTTGTTACCATCTTTAAGCACATAATTAACCCTTTGAGTTAAAGAAGAAATAAGAACACACATTCATTTAAACACTTGAATATGAACGATAATACCCTTGATATTTTTATTCATGACTTGCACAAATTTACAAAAGGAGAGTCTATGCTTCAAAGATAAGAATTGTTTCAATATCACTAATTTGCACAAAACAAATTTGAGATGATTACATATATGACTTCAACCCAAGACAAATTTTACTATTCTATTCCTCAGATTTTTACAGTGTATCCTTTCTACACTTAAATTCTACCTAGACCCTTTACTGGACTCTATATTCGACCCATGTAATGAGCCTTGAAATGCCTTTTATATGCTAAGGGAGCAACAAGCATTGGGCCCATTACAGTTAAATTTCAAAGATATTTCATTTAATTCCAAATTCTAATTTTATTTCAAAAATTTCCCACATGGTTGCTTGTAATCATTTGTTGAACCGGGGAAACAAAATTCACTTCAATTCACCACAAAGGGAACTGGGCAATGCCGCCAAAAGTTATCCTTAACTGCCAATGAGATGTTAAGCCATTTTTTTTTATCACATCTGCCTCAAAGCATTCCAAATTAGCATAAAGACAAAAACTAGCATACCTAGAAAGTGCAAACAATAGTCACCACAACATTTTATCATCACCACAAAAATTTAAAACTTTGAAACCATCTTTCTCAACCATAAACATAACCCACACTAGAGATAGACCCATGATACACATGGCCACTGTGCGTCTTTGTAGGAGATAGGGAAGAGACCTCCACTCATTCCTTATCTTTATCAGTGCCAACCATTGGGACTTCACGACCACTCAAAATTTTCACAGAAACTAGTACAACTGCTATATTCACCTCCTCCCCTAGGGCTGCAAATTGATTTAGGAGCATAAGATATCTTTGGTAGTTGAATCAGTTTCATTTTCGCTATCAGAAGGGTTGTCATTGATAGTGATGGGGGAATTATTCCTTCGCATTCCCCTAAAAAAACCCACAGAATATTTCCCTTTGTCCTCAGTTGCTTCTGTGGTTGCACCCATGCTCCTCAATCTTTGGTTGCATTTGGTAAGAGTTGGTGTAGATTTATCACTGTGATCCTTCTCCTTACCCTTTTCTTATAAAGTTTTTGCAACTATGAGCACGTTCCACTCATGCTCTGGGACATCATCATGAGACTTCTCCATATGAAATTTCAGGGGCCTTTGCACTTCTAACACAAAAGTATTTGGATTGCTCATCTTCTCTGAAATTACAGTTCCACAAATATAGCTCACACTTCTATAATTCAACAATTCACACTCCCAAATTCTATGGTAAAAAAAAGGCCATCAAACTTCATTTAATAGGAAAAGTAGGCATGCTAATCATCAATTATTGATGAAAATTGCATGAGCGAGCAAGCATTCGACCACTGGCATCCACATTGCCATCATTAATTAGCATGGTAAATGAAAATTCATGTATCATTCACAATGATGACAGGAAATTAATTCCTCACACGAACTAGGTTCAAATTGACCACTCCTATAGAATGCATGCCATTAATGCACACTCCTTGTAGAGTAGAAATGACTATCACATGCCTATTTTCATATTTGAATATTGGTGGTCAATTCTAAATGAGATGGAAGATCAACCAACTTAGATTAGTTCAAATTGGGTCTGAAATCTTGAGACCATGACTTGCCAACCTCTGGCCAATAAGAAATCATTGACTGGGAGGCATGTCATTCAGTACATGAGCTCTGCCACACTATGCACAACAACTGAGAAACTCTAGACATCCTCTAATCATGTACCTTAGAAGATTCCAGTGGGCATTAATTAAATGTCATGAGGTGTGTGACGAATAGCCAGGATTAACTCTAATTTGTAGCACAGTCATTGATCTCTTCATAATTGTTCATCGGGTGTCTAGACAAGGATCGAGTCCCACCATGACAAGGACATGTGTCACAACATCATGTACCTTGCACATCATTTGATAGCTATTCATTAATTTTGGCATGGTATGCAATGCATGGCAAGGATCTAATCTTCAAATCCAATGGGCCATATTCATGCACATGCCAGATGTTAGTCTTAAAATAGGGCAATGACTAGGCTAACAGTAATCAGACCCTTGAGAAAATGACTTAATCTTAAGTCTTTTAGTGGTGAAATATTTTGCCAAACTTTATAAGTATTTGGTGTGGGACCATTCATAGGGTGATCACTTTTCCAAGACTAAAGGGGCTAGTAAATATACGTATTCAAAGGAACAAGCGATGACTAACTCGACTGTTAACCAACGAAAACAAGTCAATGCAAAATTATAATGCCAAATAGTTTTAGGGTATAACATTTATAAGGTAAGGGTTTCCAAGACATACCCTTAATTTATCTTTAGGCACAAAGGTTAATAATCATGATCTAGATCATGATTTACTCAAAATTTTGCAAAATTTTTGGAAGATCTATCACTTATTATTTGATCACTAATTCTATATCTAGATTAGTAGAGAGGATTAATCACTTCAGGATTGAAAGATTTCTCTTACAAGATCTTTTGAGCACTTGCACTCCCATATCACCACCATCATCATGGATGAGACATTTTGCAGTAAACTAGGGAGGATTTATAGCTTCAGTAACAACCACTTCTTTGAAGGAAAGATGAGAGTTCATAGATTAATTTTGCGATCATAAACCTATTATATTTTCATTAAATTTTTTTTGAGGTTGGATGTCTGGATTCAGATTCTCCATGCCCAACATGGCTAAGCATTAAAACTTAAGACTAAGGTCAAATACTAGTTGGGAGAGATTAGGACATCAACCTGACTTAGATTACATAGACACTCATGTGAAATTATATCCAGAGTAAAAAAAAATTAAAGGAATGAATAACAAGGGAAATAGAGAGCATGGATAATGTGAGATAGAAAACCCTAATGACCCAAGGCCACTAATGTTTCCCATGATGAAATCATGACCCAATTTTCTATCCTCACTCCTCTTAAATATAATTTAATATTTTTCATGTTTTATTTATTTATCACTCTTTTATAAATTAATGCTATTTATAATTTTGAAAAATATAATATTATCTTTATATTATTATATATTTAATAATCATTGAATCAGGAAAATAGTTTAAATCTAGATAATATTATTGTCTAACACTTATTTATATTTAATAAAATAAAATAAAATACAATGTCTAACGTTAAAACTCATGATTAGGAAAATTAATGACAATAATGCATTACAGTAACCTAAAAGAAGATATCTTTCATCAAGAAATAATTGAAATTATTGTGAATCATAAATTTTTACTTAAATGTTACTTTAGTGTCTTTAGTTAATTTAAATAAAATTTCTTAAGAATAAAGTAATTGTTCAAATGTTAAAAAAAAATTCTATGCAAATGGCTTAATACTCATCATTGTGATAACAAAACATTATGATTATGATGGAAATAGTTTATAATTTCTCACAACTTTTTTCTGTGTTTTCACTTATTTGTAAGATTTATATATAACCTTCAATGAAATTGCAAGGGATAAAAATGTATATCTTATATCTTTGAGCATTCACTTTATGTTATTCTAAATATTATTGTAAGTACATTATCATAACACTCAATTTATTGTGTTTGTTGTATAAAATATCTTAATTCTTGAACATCTCACAAAAAATATATTTAACCATTACCTTATTCCATACAAATTTTAACTCAGCTCTGGAACTCTACTAATGTCTAACATGGCTAGAAATACTACCACATTTCCAATCCTATGTTCCTCTTTTTCGATCGCTAACACTATATCTAGATTAGAAAAGAGGATTAATCTCGTTAGTATTGAAAGATTGCACTTACATTAGATTTTGAGTGCTTAGAAAACCATATCATCAACATCATCATGGTTGAGACATTTTTTTGTCAACTAGGGAGGAGTTATAACTTTACTGACAAACAATTGTTGAAGCAAACATGATAGTTAACCGATTAATTTTGTAATTGTAAACCTATTATTTTTTCATTAATGGTATTTTCTAGTTGGACATTCGGATTGAGAGTATCCACATCCAACATGGCTAAACATTAAAAATTAAGACTAAGGTAAAATAGTAGTTGGGAGAGAATAAGATGTCCACTTGACCTAGCATACACAAACACTCATGTGAAATCAAAATCCAAATTAAAAAAAGATAAAGGAATGAATACCAAGGGAAATAAAGAGCATGGAAAAGGTTAGAAACCAAGGCCTAATAACTCAAGGCCATTAATGTCACTTATCATGAAATCATTCCCCAACTTTCTCACCTTGCTCCACTTAAATATAATTTAATATAATATATATTTTTATATTTTAGATAATTTTATATAAAAAGCAATATTCTCATTTATATTTTAATCTATACGTAAAATAAATGTAATATAGTATTTTTCATGTTTTATTTATTTATTAGACTATTTCATAAAATAATGTTATTTATAATTTAGAAAAATATAATTTAATCTTTATATAATTATATATTTAATAATCATTGAATTTGGAAAACAGTTTTAATCTAGACACTCTTATAGTTAAGCACTTGTTTATATATAATAAATTAAAATAAAATACAATCTATAACATTAAAAATCATGATTAAGAAAATTAATCTCAATAATGCTTTGTACACTAACCTAAAAGAAGATCTCTTTTATTAACGAAGAATTTCAATTATTGTGAATTAGAATTTTTTACTCAAATTTTACTTTATTTGCTTTAGATAATTTAAATAAATTTTCTTAAGAATAAATTAGTTGATCAAATGTAAAAATATTTGTTTGAATCACTTAGTACTCATCATTGTGATAACCAAAAATTATTATTATGATGGAAATTATTTAGAATTTCTCACAAATTTTTAAGTATTTTCACTTATTTTGGGTGTAAATGAAAGGTCAGTATGCTTAGTGTGGGTGGCTTTTGCAGCGCGGGTCTGCTTGTTTATGGCCATTGAGCATGGGCTTGCATGTCCATCACTTACTTTGCATTCTTGATTGGGTAAGGGAATCATGTTCACGAGCTTGTGCTTGGTTAAGGGGGGTGTTTGAAGTTTCTACGGAGGGTGTTTTTCTGTTGTGTTTATTTTTTGTTTTGTTGTTTGGGGTGGGGTGGTGCTTTATCTGCATAAAGGGGTGGGTTTTTTCTGGTATCTACGGTGGGGTTTGCTTTTCTTTCAATGATGGTGTTCTTCTTGCTAGTTGTCCTTGGGTGAGGCCTTCAGTATGTTTGGAGATCGTCTTTTGTTTGGATTATGGTAGAGCAATAGGTTCCTACCATTTTGGTGGTGGTTGGACATGGTGTGTTTCATAATGCATCTTCATCAGATTTGAAAGCTCAACAGTTTGAGTCATTTTATGTGGGGGAGGTCCGTAAACTGAAGAAAGTGAATGTCTATTTTCCTAGAAGTCAGGATCATCTTGTTTGGGTTCTTTCTCTTGAATATGCAGCTAGCGATGTCTCTTATTAGAATATAGATGCTTTAATCTACAAATTTCTTGGGATTTTGATGCAGGAGCATCTAGTGGTGTGAGGGCAATCTTGCATCACCCAAAAATATGTTTTCCATTTATATGTTCCTGTTGTTTTCTTTTTGTAGATGTTTTTGCATTTATGGATACCCTTTTCGTCGAATAAGAGTTTCCAACTTTCATAACTGCTTTTCTATTTTTTCTGCTCAACGATTATTTTTAGTAGGTATGAATTTGAAGGCGTGGGAAGACATAAATTTATGGGAAGGTTCAGGATGAAAAAATGAGCACTTTGGTGAAAGAATCAAGTCAAGATCATTCATGGTTTGAAAGTTATTCAAGTTCCACTTTTTTCTTTTTTCCATGAAAAACCTTCCAAGCTCAGTTTGAGGCTCTAAACAGTCCCAGATGGGCCTAAAAATTTGTGGAAAAACCAAAGTAGAGGCCATAGGTGCTATTGTATGGAAAATTGTCTTCTCGAGAGCTTTCTGGAAAGGTATTATCATTGAAGATCCAACAATCAGATTAAAAGTTATGGCTTTCGGAAGTTGGTGCATATTTTAGAAATGTACTAATTTTTGAATTTGAATTTCAATTAGAATTTAAAATTATAATTTGGGCTCCAAACCGCCAAAACTTAGAACTGAAATGTTGTTTTTGGCTCCAAAGCGAAAAGGGGCTATTTATGGGCTAGTTTCTAATTTTTGGATGACTTTTTGGGGAAAGAAGTTTGCATGCTGCGAAAGGGGAATCTGGGTAATTTTCTGTAAGTCTGTAATTTGCATGTAATACAGAGCTCGGGGATTTGAGATCCTCTACATGTAAGAGTTCCATATTTTAATAGAAAATATTATTCTCTATTTTGTGAGTGTATTTTTGTGTCTCGGGTTTGCTCCCTCGTCGAGTGGTATCAGAGCTAGGTTTTCTTGAGCGTGTGAACAAATCGTCGATTGTGAGGTAGTTTGTACCAGGACCATGGTTGTGGGTTCAAGATCTGCAAGATGCCTCCAAGAGTGATTCCTAGTAGGCATGGTGGTGCCAGAGTTGGCATAAATGCTGGTGGAAGAGATCCATTGGAAGCCGAGGGTTTCAGAGCCCTTCAGAGACAAATTGATGCATTGCAGGAACAAATGAGAAGAGGGTTAAACCCGAGAAGGAGAGGAGAAAGTGAGGATGAAGAAGAAGTGGAATATTCAGACATAGAAGAGGAGTAAGATGCAATTGATCAAGATCAGATGCAACTGATAAGGGCCATTTCAAAGATTGGAAAAAGACCCAGAATAGAAGTCCCCAGTTATTGCGGAAGTCTGAACCCAGAAGACTTGATCGACTGGATCAACAAGCTAGAAGAGTATTTTGAGTATGAAGAAGTAGAGGACCCAGATCGGGTTAAGTTCACAAAAATGAAGCTGAAGGGCCACGCCAATATTTGGTGGAAAGAGGTCTAGTTGGAGAGAAATCAAAGAGGAAAAGGAAAGATCAGTAGTTGGGATCACATGGTGGAGAAACTGAAGAAGCAGTTCATACCAGTAGACTACGAGTTAGATCTGTTGAAGAAATTGCAAGGGTTGAAGCAAGAAAGTAGATCTATAAAAAAATACATAGAAGATTTTCACAAGATGATCATCAGAACAGCCATGCAAAGGCCAACAACGAGAAGGTAGCCTATTATCTTAATGGGTTACGACCAAGCATTCAAGAGGATCTAAGCCTAGTCAAAATGACCACCATTGAGGATGCATACTAGTTTTCTCTGAAAGTTGAGAAGAAGCTGAACAAAATATTTGACAGCAAGCAAAAAGGACAAGGAGGTCAAAGCGGAAGGGGTAGTGGAAGATCTTTTGGAAGCCAAAATGAGGATGAAAGGAAAAATGGAGATGTGGGTACTAGTCGAGGCCAGAAGAACGATAACTCCTACCACCCTCGTGATCAAAATAGTGGTGATCAAAGAGGTAGAGGATGAGGAAGATCTGGACCAGGACCCGGAAGAGATGGTTTTAAAGGAACTTGTTTCCATTGTGGGGAAGAAGGGCATCAAGCCTATGAATGTCCACAGCACCAAGGAAGGACAGATAGAAGGCCAGAAGGTCATGGAAGGGTTACACATGTAGATGAGGAGGCTCAATCTGAGCATTCAGATGATGCTGAAAGGGGAGAAGCCCTAGTGTTTAGAAGAGCCCTGGTGACTGAAGAGAAGGAACTAGAACAAAGGAAGAATCTGTTTTGCACAAGGTGCAAGTGTGAAGACAAATGTTGTGAAGTCATTATTGATAGTGGGAGCACTTATAATTTGGTGTTAGAAGAGATGGTTATGAATTTGAAGCTAAAAAGGGAAAGGCATCCACATCCATATTGGATTGCCTAGTTGTAGAAAGACCACTAAGTTCTGGTCAATGAGTAGTGCCTAGTGAAGTTCAAGATCGGAAGCTATCATGATGAGGTACTCTGTGAAATAATCCCCATGGATTCATGTCACATGCTATTGGGGAGGCCGTGGTAGTTCGATAGGTGTGTTGTACATTATGGTGATACAAACACTTCTTCCTTGATGAAGGATGGAGTTCGCCATAAGTTGAAACCCCTGAAGAAGGATGAAGAAAAGGTATCCAGTAGTGCTAGAATTTGTTTTGTCGATGGAAGGAAAATTTTAGAAGGCATGAAGCATGAGCGTATGTGTTATGCATTGATTCCTAGAATAGAAAAGGAAGATAGTGAGAAGGTGCCAGTAGAAGTTTATGGACTATTGGATGAGTTTCAGGAGATTATTTCTGATAACGTGCCTAAGGGTTTTCCACCAATGAGGAAGATCAATCATCAAATTGACTTGATCCCTGGAGCCGGTTTGCCAAATAAGGCAGCTGACAGAATGACTCTTGCTGAAAATGAGGAGTGGAACATACAAGTTCATGAGTTGTTCACAAAGGGTTTGATTCGAGAGAGTCTGAGCCCATGTACAATACCTGCAGTACTAGCACCAAAGAAGGATGGGGAGTGGAGGATGTGTACAGACTCCTGAGCCATAAATAAGATAGCAATCAAGTACAGATTTCCCTTGGCAAGGATGGATGACCTGATGGACTGTTTGAGTGGAGCAGAGTACTTCACAAAGATTGATCTGAAGAGCGGATATCACTAGATCAGGATTCGAGAGGGTGATGAATGGAAGACTGCCTTCAAGACCAAGGAGGGCCTTTACGAGTGGTTAGTCATGCCTTTTGGGCTAACCAATGCACCGAGCACATTCATGTGGCTCATGAATGAGGTACTAAAATTTTTTCAGGGAAATTATGTTATTGTGTACTTAGATGATATTTTAATATTCAATAAGTCCCTGGGTGAGCATTTGATACATATTCGTAGAGTCTTTGACAAGTTGAGAGAAGAGAAATTGTTGATTAATCTGAAGAAGTGTAGTTTTGTGAAGAAGGAGAACTAGTGTACTTGGGGTTTGTTGTCTCAGCAGAGGGTCTAAAGATGGACCCAGAGAAGGTGAAGGCTATTCTAGAATGGCCTACCCCAAGAACTGCTACTGAGGTGAGATCTTTCCATGGTTTGGCCAGTTTTTATAGAAAGTTCATTAGAAACTTCAGTAGTATTTGTGCACCCTTGACTGAAACAATGAGAGGGGATAGAAAAGAGTTCAAGTGGAGCACTCGAGTAGCAAAGAGTTTTGATATGTTGAAGCAGAAGGTGACAAAGCAACCAGTTTTAGCCCTCTCAGATTTCAATAAGGTGTTTCGGCTGGATTGTGATGCCAGTGGTTGTGCCATTGGAGCAATGATGAGCCAAGAAGGTAAGCCCATTGCCTAATTTAGTGAAAAGTTCAATGATTCAAAGAGAAAGTACTCTGTATATGATCAATAATTTTATGCAATAGTTCAAGCATTAAAGAAATGGAGACATCATCTGTTGCCAAAGGAATTTGTTTTGTTTACTGATCATCAAGCATTATAGTATCTGAGTAGTCAGGAAAAATTTAATTAGAGGCATATGAAATGGGTAGAATTTTTTTAGAGTTATACCTTTGTTTTAAAGCATAGGAGTGGCAAGTCGAATAGGGTTGCAGATGCCTTAAGTAGGAGGTAAACATTGTTGATAGAGATGCAGATTGAAGTGGTTGGGTTCAATGAACTCAAGACATTGTACCCTAAAGATCCTAATTTTGTAGAGGCTTGGAAAGCTTGCAAGGAGCCTGTTACAGTTGATAGAACAAAGTGGTTGGATTTCATAATCCAGGATGGCATGTTGTTTAAGGGAAGCCAATTGTGTATTCCAAGGAGTTCCATGAGGGAGAACCTAATAAAGGAGAAGCACAGTGGAGGAATGGCAAGACATTTTGGTTGAGACAAGACCATTGCCATTATCAGTGAGCATTACTATTGGCCTCAGTTATCATAGGATGTGAAGAAGTTTGTGTAGAGTTGCAGGGTATGTCAGATGGCTAAAGGAGTGAGCTAGAATACTAGGTTGTATCAGCCCTTACCTGTACCAGAGAGGCCATGGGAGGATATAAGTATGGACTTTGTTCTTGTTTTGCCAAGGACACAAAGAGGGAATGATTCAGTATTTGTGGTAGTTGACAGGTTTTCAAAGATGACACATTTCATCCCATGCCAGAAGACCCACATGATGCAGTCCACATTGCTGACTTGTTCTTTAGAGAGGTGGTGAGGCTACATGGTTTTCCAAAGAGTATAGTCTCAGATCGTGACACAAAATGTGTTGGGTACTTTTGGAGGACCTTGTGGAAGAAGTTAAAAATAGAGTTGAAGTTTAGTTTTGCACACCATCCACAAACTGATGGGTAGACTGTGGTTGTGAATAGAAGTCTAGGTAGCCTACTGATATGTTTGGTAGGAGATAAACCCAAGGGAAGGGACTTGATCTTGCCCTAGGTAGAATTCACTTACAACAATTTTGTCAACAAAAGCACTGGGAGATCACCATTCCAGATTGTGTATGGAGGTAGTCCCAGGATCGCTCCAGAATTGAGGAAGATGGACCAAGAGAAGAAGACTAGTGGTGAAGCCGAAGACTTTGCAGAACACATTAAGAATATACATGAGAAGGTAAGAGAACATATTAACAAGATGAAAATGCAGTGTAAGGCTAACGTAGATCATAAGAGGAGGTATAAGGAGTTTCAGGTTGGTGATGAAGTGATGGTCCACTTGAGGAAAGAAAGGTTTCCAGTGGGAACCTATAACAAATTGAAGATGAAGAAGTTTGGCCCTTGTAAAATTGTGAAGAGGCATGAATCAGGGAATGCATATGAGGTAGAGTTGCTAGATGGAGTCAACATTTCCCCTATGTTCAATATTTTAGATTTGACAAAGTATCATGAAGGTGGCACAGAGGAAGTACCAACAATAGAATAGTGTGGCATTCTAGCACCTACTTCAGAGAAGGAGAAGATCGAAGAAGTCCTGGATAGCCATGTGGGAAAGAGTACCAACAATAGGCAATATAAAGAATATTTGGTAAAGTGGAGAGGAAGGCCTATGGAAGATTCATCCTGGCTGTCTAAGGTAGAGGTTGACCATTTGGGTTTTCCTCAACCATCTGAGAAGTGACGAGGTCACTTCTCAAATTACCCTGGGTGTCTAATGCAGGAGCATCCAATGGTGTGAGGGCAATCTTGCATCACCCAAAAAGATGTTTTCCATTTATGTTCCTGTTGTTTGCTTTTTGTAGATGTTTTTGCATTTCTGGATACCCTTTTCGTTGAATAAGAGTTTCCAACTTTCAGAACTTCTTTTCTGCTTTTTCTGCTCAACTGCTATTTTTAGTAGGTATGAATTTGAAGGCGTGGGAAGACATAAATTTATGAGAAGGTTCAGGATGAAAAAATGAGCACTTTGGTGAAAGAATCAAGTCAAGATCATTCACGGTTTGAAAGTTATTCAAGTTCTAGTTTCTGCTTTTTGCCCTGAAAAACCTTCTGAGCTCAGTTTGAGGCTCTAAACGGTCTCGGATGGGCCTAAAAATTTGTGGAAAAACCAAAGTAGAGGCCATTAGCGCTACTTTGTGGAAAATCATCTTTTTGAGAGCTTTCTGAAAAGGTATTATCATTGAAGATCCAACAGTCAGATTAAAAGTTATGGCTTCTAGAAGTTGGTGCATATTTTAGAAATGTACTAATTTTCGAATGTGAATTTAAATTAGAATTTCAATTTGTAATTTTGGCTCCAAACTGCCAAAACTTAGAACTGAAATTTTGTTTTTGGCTTGAAAGGGAAAAGGGGCTATTTATGGGCTAGTTTTTTTATTCTTGGATGACTTTTTGGGGAAAGAAGTTTGCATGTTGCGAAAGGGGAATCTGGGTAATTTCTGTAAGTTTGTAATTTGCATGTAATATAGAGCTCGGGGATTTGAGATCCTTTGCATGTAAGAGTTCCATATTTCAATAGAAAATATTATTCTCTATTTTTCCAGTGTATTTCTGTGTCTCGGGTTTGCTCCCTCGTCAGATTTGTATTCCTCTGTCATCTTTGGAAGCTCAGATCAGGCATACGGGGTAGGTTGAGGGTGACATGGGGCTTATGGTGGCTACAAAAAGTTATTTTGTAGCTATTTTTTCCAATATGGTTGATTGGAATCAGGTTTTTTAAGGAGGGCCCTACTTTTATAATGTTGGCTTATTTATCAAACCTTGGCATATGGGTTTTAATTTAGCTAAAGAATTGTCATCGAGGGTTCCTTTCTGGGTCCTTCTACCATGGCTTCCCCTAAAGTTTTGGAGAGAATATAGTTTACAATAGATTGTTTCTCTTATTGTTAAGCCTACTACAGTTGCTCAACAAACCATTGAAAAAAATGTTATTTCTTTTTCTTAAATTTGTCTAGAGGTAGATTTGAATAACCTCTTGCTAGATTCTCTCGAAATTTGTCTTCATTCTTTGTATTGGGTTCAACAACTTGATTATGAATCCCTTCCTTTTCAATGTAATATTTTTCATGAGTATGGATATGCTCATAAGCAATGTCCTAGGATCAGTAAAGATCCTCCTTATAATACCTCTCCTTCATCTTTAGTATTGGAAGTTATTGAGGAGGATAAAAGGAAATCTTCCATGATGGAGGGTGAATTAGATAAGGATGGATTTGTTGCTATTAAGCCTCGAGCTAAGGGTCCTGGTCAGAAGAGATTTTTGAAGGATAGGAAAACTAAAGAGGACTTTAACTAGTTTGAGGTGTTGGACACATCAATCTTCAAGGAAGGAATCCTAACAAATGTGCCTTCTAGTGCTATTGGTATGAGTTTTGATGTGGTACAAAGACAAGGGTCCGTTCATGATCTCCATTTCTCACAAGGGGGGCAAGATCATTTGTTGTCTTTGAATGGTCCTATGCACAATGATGATGATATTCTTTTGGAAGATTTGGAAAAGGAGGGGCTAGATTCCAGCAAGAGCAAGGGGTCTTCTCTTGCCTTAGGGATGCATCATTGTACCCTTATAGATGGATTGTCTAAGAAAACTTGTAAAAGTGGCCACAAGAAGGATCTTAAGAAGATTAAACATACTAGAGATTTGTTGGTGGAATCTAGGTCTATTAAACCAATTGATGCTCAATTTTCTCCATCTCCTCCATGACTATTCTCTCATGCAATGTAAGGGGGTTGAATAGCACCTCCTATTAAAAGGCTATTCATGATTTGTTTTTTTTTCATTCTTTAGACATATTTTTTGTTTAGGAGACTAAACTTTCAGTTGACTTCATGCTTGAGTGTGCTTCTCATATCTAGTATTTTGGTCAGTGTTATTGCATTTGTTCTCAGGGGAGCTCTAGGGTTTTGGATTTTTTTGGGACCCAACAAAGGTTGTGCCACTATGGTGGATTTCTAGTCATTCTACTATATCCATGGTTGCCTCTACTTTAGAAATAGGTGAGACCATTATGGTAACTGATGTTTATGCTCTGACTGATATTCATTGAAAAATATAACTTTGGGCTTATAAAAGGTATTTTAGAACATGTGCTCCATATCCTCCTTGGGTGTTAGTTGGTGATTTTAATTCAGTGTTGAGTTTAGAGGAGAATAGAGGTGGGTTGTCTTTGCTTGGGCCTCCTTTTGATCTTTTTTAGGAAAATGTGGATTCTCTAGCTTTAATTGATGTTAAGCCTTCCAATGGGGTTTTCACTTTTAATAATAGACAAAGTGGAGAGGAAACAATATCGAAAAGGCTGGATAGATTTCTTGTCTCCTATTTTTGGGTGGGAGGTAGATTGGTTACTGGTTCTGAGATTCTTGATTGGAGGGCTTTGATCATTAGCTAGTTAAACTTTCAGTAACTTATTTTACAATCCCCAAGAATCCTCCTTTTAAGTTTCAACTTATGTGGCTTTGGGAGCCTTCTCTGCATGATCTTGTGGCATATTCATGGAGTCATGGAGGACTTGCTTATGGTACAACTATGTACACCTTTGTTAAGAAACTTCAATATGTCAAATTTATACTTAAGAGATGGAATCAACTATGTTTTGGCAACCTAAAGACTATGAAGAGGAATGCTCAGGTGTGCCTTGATGTGATTACCTACTAAATTTAGGATTATGGTTTATGAGATGCCTTAGGTAAAGCAGAATCCTAGGCTACAAGAGTAGTGGAGGAGTGCGAGCTTCGAGAGGAGATTTTCTAGAAGTAAAAGGCTTGGATTGATTGCCTTCATGAAGTAGACAAGAATACTATTTTCTTCCATCATTCTATGTAGGCTTGTTATAATATGAGTTTTATTTCTTCTTTAGTTAATACAGATGGGATCCACATGTATTCTTTGTAGACTTTGTCGCATGAGGATAGACAGTTTTATTCTGCTCTACTTTTTTAGGATTCACCCATTGTAGAAGATGATGAGAATTTGATCCTTTTTTTCATTCCCTCCTCGATCTCCACTGAGATGAATAATTTCCTCAACTACTCAATTTCTTTGTTTGAATTGGAAGAGGTTGTTTTTGGGATGAATAAGGGTACAACTTTAGGTTTAGATGGATTTCCTATTGAATTTTTTTAGGAATTTTGGGATATTATAAGTTTGGATTTGTTAGAGGTTTCCTAGGAATTTCTTCACAGTAAGTAAATGCTTCAATATTAGAACTTTCTTTTTTTGGTTTTCACTCCTAAAAAGAAAGGTGCTTAACAACTCGATTTCATTAGACCTATTGCTCTTTGTAACATTGTGTACAAAATTATTACTAAATTGATTGTATAGAGGCTCAAAGTTTGTCTTTCCTCTATGATATTTGTGGAGGAAGGGTATTTTGTGGCTGGTAGATAGATCTAGGATGGGGTGGTGGTTGCCTCTGAAGTCATTCACTCAATGGCAACTTCTAAGGGGAAATCTATGTTTTTCAAGTTGTATATGGCCAAAACTTATGGTAGAGTCAAGGGACATTTTTTGTAGAAAATTCTAATAGGCTTTGGTTTTAGTCCATATTGGGTTAGTTGGACTATGAGTTGTGTTACCTCTTCATTTTTTTTTGTTATTATGAATGGGGATCCTTTTAGAGCTTTTTGGGGCTTGCAAGGGCCTTCATCAAGGACATTCTCTCTCCCATTATTTATTTATTATTATGGCTCAAGGTCTAGGTAGATTTCTTAAATCTTGGGTTCCCATGATTGGATCCAACATTAGGGTTGGGGTAATGGGTTGCCACAACTCTCCCATCTTTAGTTTGTGGATGAGACTTCTCTTATGAGTATGGATCACCTTTAGGTGGTTGTTTCTTTTAGTCATAATTTGGATATTCACCTGGTTGCTTCGGGGCAAAAAGTTAACGACGATAATTTTTTTATCTACTTTTTTAATTCTCCTCAAGCTATTGAATGAAAAATTACTCATATTTTGAGGTTTTCAATTGGGTCTCTTCCCTTTTTCTATTTGGGAATACCTCTTGCTATTGGTAAGGAACCTAGATATTCTTAGCAGAAATTGATTGATAAGCTATGCAGTAAGGTCACTCATTGGACTCATCATTGGCTATCTACAGTTGCAAGAGTGACTCTTCTAAAGTCTATTATCCAGGCTCTCCCTATTTAGAGGTATTTTGTTTAGGCGACTCCTTTGTATTTCCTATGGGAATTTGATTCTCTCTCACAAAAAAATATTTGGAGTGGTAACTTGTAGATGGGGGTATGTACAGGATCATCATGGAAAAAATAGGCCCTCAAGTGGCAAACAATTCAGAAAAATCAGAGTTAGGAAACTTGACATAAAAATTTGAATAAGTTATACATATTTTTTCAAAAATATGTAAGAATAGAATCTGTAGTAAATTGAATGTAGTTTCTAAACTACTAGGTTTATTTAAAAAATTAAAAAACCTATTTGGTAAAAATTTGAAATTTCAATGTAGCAGTACTTAAATTTTAGGGAAAAAATAAGAAGTAGGTGTTTGTCTAACCACCCTTGTTGGTATGTGGCGACTGACCATGCTATATTGTATAGCCCATGGTATACTATACACCCCGACATGTATCCTTGTTGGGGTTCGGGGTGGGGTTGAGCCACACCCCAGGCGGAGGTTCGAGGGCAGTAGCCCCCGAGAAAAAATTTCCTCCTACTTTTTTGCATCACCACATAAAAAGGGAAAAATCAATGAAAAAGGAAAAATCTGATTTTGTAGAACTCAAAAATATGGAAGCTTCTAAGCTTGTTAAAAAGGGGTTCGGATGGGTGTTACAGTATGATGAAAGATGCAATTATTCACAAGATTGTAATAGGTTTTTGCACTAGATAACAAAATCATTGGATGGTTGTGGTTTGGTGGATGTAGCCCAAATTGGGTGAACCACATTAAATTCTTTGTGTTATAGTTTATTTTGTGTGTTTTTAGTTTCTTTGTTTATTACTTAAATCTACATTTAGTTTTTAGATATTTTCCTTTCTAACCCTAACAAGTGGTATCAGAGCCAGGTTGTGTTTTAATTATCATCTGTAGGAAGGTCTCACGATTGAGTGGGAGTAATGGCAGATGAGGGTAAGAAGGTTGATAATTTTAACAAGAAAAACTATCAGTTATGGAAGATGCAGATGGAGGGCTATCTCTATCAGAAGGATTTATGGCAGCCATTGGAAGGGAAAACCATGAAACCCCAAGCAATGTCTGATGAGGACTGAGAGATTTTGGATAGAAAGGCTCTTGGTAGTATTCATTTATGCCTGGCACAATTAGTGGCATTCAATATTACAAAAGAAAAGACAACTCAAGAGTTGATGGAAACCCTAGCGAAGTTATATGAAAAGCCTTCTGCTTCAAATAAGGTATTTCTTATGAAGCATTTATTTAATATGAAAATGGTAGAAGGTGGGTCAGTTATTGATCATTTAAATGAGTTTAATATGGTCACCAATCAATTAAATTCTGTAAAAGGAAACTTTGATCAAGAATTTAGGGCTCTTTTGATTCTGTGTTCTTTTCGTGAAAGCTGGAATAGCTTGGTAATGGTTGTTAGAATTTTGATTTTGGTTCGAATACATTGAAATTTTATGATGTTTTTGGTGTTATTTTGAGCAAGGAAATTTATAGGAAAAGCTCAAGTGGAACATCCACATCAGGCAATGTTTTGAATGGAGAAAGCAAGGGCAGAACAAAGGAGAGAGGAAACAATTCTGGAAATTGTGGCAAGTCATGAGGAAAATCAAAGGACATAAGGTCCCAATCTAGAGACAAGAGGGATTGTTGGTACTGTGGTAAGCCAGGTCATTTGAAGAAAGATTGATGGTCTCGAAAAAATAAAAGAGACAAAAAGGAAGTAAAGAGAAAAATATGGTAAGTAATAAATCTGATGAAGATGCTTTGATTCTTTCCCTTGATAATGCTGATGATTCTTGGGTGTTAGATTCAGGGGCTTCATTTCATGCTACCCCCCATAGAAGTTATTTTCTTGATTATGTCCAAGGGGATTTTGGGCTGGTTTATTTAGGAGATAATGAACCCTGTTAGATTGTTGGAAAGGGAAGACTCAAGATTAAGTTGCAGAATGGGAATGTTTGGCTACTACATGAGGTAAGGCATGTTCTAAAGTTAAGCAAAAATTTAATTTCAGCTGGGCAACTAGATGATGAAGGTTGTGTTGTTACATTTAGTGATAAAAATTAGAAGGTCACAAAGGGTGCCTTAGTGGTAGCAAATGGTGTGAAAGTAGGCACCTTATATCTTTGTATAGGTCATACTATTCCTTCTACTTTAATTATTATGGAAAAAGGTTAATGTTCAGGAACAGTTGTTGTAGTTCAGTAGGTAGAAGATCATATAGTTGTTGTGGACTCTGAATCAACATTGTGGCATAATAGACTTGGGCATATGAGTGCAAAAGGTATGGAAATGCTTCATTCAAATAATGTTTTACCAAGCCTAAAATGTGTTAATATGGATTTCTGTGAAAGTTGTGTGTATGAAAAATAAAAGAGTAAGCTTTCTCAAGGATGGGAAGCAAAAGAAAGATGAGAAATTGGAGCTTGTGCATATGGATGTATGGGGACCAACTCAGGTATCTCCTCTCGGTGGCTCTCTGTATTATATTACATTCATTGATGACGCAACTAGGAAGGTATGGATTTATTTCCTTAGGCAGAAATCTGATGTATTTGAAACTTTTAAAAAATGGAGAAGCTTGGTTGAGAATGAGATGGGTAAAAGGATAAAATGTCTTAGATCTAATAATGGTGGTGAGTATTGCAAAAAATATTTTGAAGATTATTGTTCCTCTAATGGTATTCGTAGGTAGAAAATGGTTCCAAGCACTCCACAGGAAAATGGAGTGGCTGAGCGGATGAATAGAACAATAATGGAGCATGCACAGACTATGAGATTGCATGTTGGGCTGCCTTTAAAAATGTGGGTAGAGACTATAAACACTGTTGTTTATTTAATTAATAGAGGTCCCTTTAATCCTTTGGGTTGTGGTATTCCAGAGGAAGCATGGAAAGGTAAGAAGGTGAGTTATTATTTTCTCAAAAGCTTCGGTTGTGAAGCATTTGCACATATAGATTCTGAAAATAGAACCAAGCTTCATGCAAAATCAAAGAAATGTATGTTTGTTGGATATGGCATTGATGAATTTGATTATAGGCTTTGGAATTTTTAAAATCAAAAAATTGTGAGAAGCAGGGATGTCATATTCAATGAGAAAGTATTGGACAAAGATATGTTGCTACAACATGAGAAGAAAGAAAATGATTATGCAGTGTTGGATGATATTCCAAACAATGATGTTTCAATGGTTCCTCATGCTGGGCAACAACATCAACAAAAAATACCAAAAACTTTTGTTAGATGATCTTCAAGGATAAGTAGACTTCCAGAAAAATTCTCTCCCTCTTTGCATACTATTTTGTTAACTGATGTTGGTGAACCAGAATATTATGATGAAGCTATGTAGGTGGATACCAAGGTTTAGTGGGAGTATGGAATGGAAGAAGAAATGGAGTCCTTGCTGAAAAATTAGACTTGGGAATTATGCAAGTTGCCTACAGGTAAAAAGGCTTTACCAAACAAATGGGTTTATAGGCTAAAAGAGGAGGATGGAGGTAAGAATAGATTTAAAGCTAGATTAGTTATAAAAGGATCTGCATAGAAAAAGGGTATTAATTTTTATGAGATTTTTTCTCCAGTTGTTAAAATGACTTCTATTCGTATTGTTTTAAGTATTGTGGTTGCTGAAGATTTGCATTTAGAATAGCTTGATATTAAAACAACCTTTCTCCATGGTGATTTGGAAGAGGAAATATATATGAACCAATCACAAGGATTTGAGGTCAAAGACCGTAAGGAGAAACTGGTGTGTAGATTGAATAAAAGTTTATATGGCTTGAAGAAAGCACTTTGATAATGGTACTTGAAATTTGATAGTTTTATGGCTGAGCAAGGCTATAGCTGGTGTAATTCTGACCATTGTGTTTATTTTAAGAGGTTGGATAATGAGAGCTACATTATTTTATGTTTATATGTTGATGACATGCTTGTAATAGGGTCTAACATGGATCACATAAGTGAGCTAAAACAATAGTTAGCAAAATCTTTCGCTATGAAGGATTTGGGGGCAGAAAAAAAATCTTTGGTATGAAAATTTTAGAGATAGGAAAAATAGATTTTTTTTTTTAATCTCAGGCTAATCATGTTGAAAAGGTGTTGTAGAGATTTCATATGGAGAATGCAAAAGCTGTCAGAACACCTTTTCGTAGTCATGTTAAATTGACTAAGGATATGTGTCCAGAGACACAAGAGGAGGAAGAAAAAATGTCCAAGGTACCATATGCTTCAGCTGTAGGCAGTTTAATGTACGCCATGGTATTCACGAGACTGGATATTGCACATGTCGTAGGAGTTGTTAGCAGGTATTTGAGTAATCCCAAATTTGAGCATTGGAATGCAGTAAAATGGATTCTCAGGGACTTGAGAGGTACATCCAATAATTTTTTATGTTTTGGGGGCTCTAATACTGATTTAAAAGGATATGTTGACTCAGATTTGGTAGGGGATATAGATACCAGGCAGAGTACCATAGGTTATATATTTATAGTTGGTGGGACAAAAGTGAGTTGGATTTCTTGATTACAGAAGGTGGTTACTTTATCCACCATCGAGCCAAAGTATGTTGCTGCAACAGAGGCGGAAAAGGAGATGATATGGCTGCAACTTTTCATGGATGAGTTCGGAAAACAACAGGCTAGAAATTACTTGTTTACAGATAGCCAGAGTGCTATACATCTTACAAAGAATTATGCCTTGCATTCTAAAACAAAACACATATAGTTGAGATATCATTCCATTCGGTCGGTGTTGGAGGATGGATAGGTCAAGCTGGACAAGATACATATAGATGTCAATCCAGCAGATATGTTTACAGAGGCAGTGACAAAGGAGAAGCTGAGCTCCTCTTCAACTTTAGTTGGCCTTCAAGTATAATAGAGCAGCAAGGTCCAAGGTACATATTTTTAGTGGGAGTTGTAATTGCAACAGTGTCATCCAGGATCAGTCTCCAAGTGGGAGATTATTGGTATGTGGTGACTGATCATGCTATATTGTATAGCCCATGGTATATTGCACACTTCAACATGTATCCTTGCTGGGGTCCGGGGCTGGGTCGGGCCTCAGGTGGGGGTTTGGGGGCAACAGCCTCTAAGAAAAATTTTCCTCCTACTTTTTCACGTCACCACCGAAAAAGGGAAAAAATCAATGAAAAAGGAAAAATATGATTTTGTAGAACCCAAAAATATGGAAGCTTCTAAGCTTGTTAAAAAGGGGTTCGGATGGGTGTTACACTATGATGAAAAATGCGATTATTTGCAAGATTGCAATAGGTTTTTGCACTGGATAATAAAATCATTGGATGGTTGCGGTTTGGTTGATGTAGCCCAGATTGGGTGAACCGCATTAAATTCTTTATGTTATAGTTTATTTTGTGTGTTTTTAGTTTCTTTGTTTATTACTTAAATCTAAATTTAATTGTTAGATATCTTCCTTTCTAACCCTAACAACCCTAACCACAATAAAATTATAATATTTGTTTATAAGGTTCTAGATATAAGTAGAGGACTCATGTCCTGATGTGATGCAAATTTTCTTGTAATTTTTTTCCTAGTAAATAATTAATTATGAATTTTTTATTACAACTTTTAAAAAATATAAAAAACTATATGTCTGACAACCTTAACTTGGTCAAAATTTCATGAAATTCAATTTTTTTTAATCCTATAGTATGTGAAGCATGGAATGTGGCACATGTTTTGGATTCAAAAAATGTGATATTTGAAAGCTATAGATGTTTTCAATCAGCCTATCAATCAAGAATTTAGTCATAATTCAAATAGAAAATGAAAAATAATTATTTATTAAATTCAAAGTAAGGCATAATTTATATTGGTGGAAAGCTGAGAATCTCCTTTAAAAGCCCTTTTCATTTAATTAATTTTAGGTAAAAAAAATTTTTTTAGCCACATGCCTTACATATACCCATCATACCGCCACTTTTTGGCCCATCATGATCCTGCACATACCCATGGCTAAGTCGAGTCTTGTTAAGTTGGAAACTATGTGTGTGCCATAGAAAGAGGGGGACCTTTGATTACATTTTTTTGTTTTGAATGGGAAAGCTCTTGCAACCAAGTTATATTGGCACTGGTGCACTAGTCAGAATTAGCTTTGGGCCCATATTCTCACACACAAGTATCTTAAGGATGTTAACACTTTTGATATTCCTCATGTCCCTTTATATTGAAGGGGATCTATAATTTGGAATACTTTGAAATCAAAGGCACAGGTGGTTAAGAAGGGGATATATTGGATCTATCATACAAGTTCTCAAGCATTTTTTTGGAAAGATTCTTGGGATGGTCATCCTCCTCTTCTTTCTACTTACCCTTACCTCAAGCATCTTTCTGAACTTTTAACTACTACAGGATGAAATACAATTGAGAATTATAAGACTGCTTAGAATCTTGGGCTGGTTTCTAGTCTTAGATGGAAGTAATCCTCAAATTGGCTATAAAGAGGGTTAGAGGAGAATAGGAAAGAGTTGGATCAAATTCTTCCTTTACATGAATACAATACCTTGAATGGGCAAGATGTCTTGGCTTGGAATAATACTGATTTATTTGGTAAGTACTCTATTTTAGCAGGTTATGGAGAGTTGGTTAGGTAGATGTTTGGGAACACTGAGGTTCCTTTTTGGAAGCATGTGTGGAACAAATTTTCTTGGCCTAAGTGGAATTTTCTTCTATGGCTTGTGGTCAAGAACCAGTGTCTTACTTGGGATAACTTGTGCAAGCGAGGGTTCCAGGGTCCCTCAATGTGTGTTTTGTGTTGTAATAGTGAGGAGAGTGTCTCTCATCTCTTCTTCCAATGTTCCCTCTCTAGGGTGTTATGGAATTTATGGTTGGGTGTGTGGAATTAGGATTCCTGGTATGTCTCTTTTTTGGTTGAGTTCTTTGCTTGGTGTGGGAAGGCCCCTATTAAGACTTTTTTTTTTTGAGTTACTTGGGCTCTTGGACTGACCTTTATTAGCTGGCATATCTGGATGGGGGGGAACCATAGGATTTTTCAAGATGTGAAGTTGGTTATCCAACATTTTTGGTGGAAAATTCTCTATTCTTTGGGAGAAACTATTTAAACTAAGTGTGACTTGGCTGAAGGTGTGGATTTGGGAGATGTTTCCTATTGCACTCATCTCAACCTTCCTCTTAAGAGTAGTGCTACATAGGGTGTTGGTCAAATCATGAGAAATGGATGTCAACATCCTCTTTGGAAGATAAATAGGGAGGGGTGTTGGTGTCCTCCTCCTTGGGCTGTGTTGAAAATCAACACAAATGGTTCTTCTCAGGGAAATCCTAGTCATGTTGGTACTAGGGGTGTTGGGTGGAATAGTTCTGGGACTATTGAGTCTATCTTCTATTTTTATAAGGGTCTGCATACTAACAATGTGATGGAGGCTCTTTCCATTTTATATGTTGTGGAGCACAGTTGAGCTCTTGGGTGGAAGCAGATCATTTGTGTGAATCTAATTCTTAGGTGGTGGTGAATTTTCTAAAGAGGCAACAAGTAGAGGATGTCAATTGGCATTTCACTATAATTATAAAATAGATTCCTAATCTATGTGCATCCTTGGAGTCTATTACTTTCTATCACATTCCTAGAGAATGGAATGGGGTTGTGGATTGTATTGCCAAATGGGATTTCGATCATTTTCTAAATTGGAACATTGTGGATAGGGGTTAATTACCCCTAGATTTGTCTCAAAATTTACACCATTTAGTGGAGATTGACAAGGGTGTGTAATGCACTTGCTTTGTATTTCTTTATTTTGGTTTGAATAAATTTTTACCCCTATTTTAGTTTAAGTGTTTTCACTTATTTTAAATATTTATTGATAACCTTCCATGAATTTGTAAGGATTAAAAATGTATATCTTATATGTTTGGAAATTCATTTTATGTTATCCTAAGCATTATTGTAAGTACATTATCATAGCACTCAATTTATTATGTTTTGTTATAAAATATCTTAATTATTAAACATCTAACAAACATATATTTAACCATTACCTTACTAAAGAATTTTTTTATCTCAGCTCCATAACTCTATTAATGTCTAATGTGGCTAGAAATACTACCACATTTCCAAGCCTATGTTCTTCTTTTCTAATCACTAATGCTATATCTAGATTAGCAGAAAGGATTAATCTCTTTAAGATTGAAGGGTTGCACCTACATGATCTTTTGAGTGCTTGGAATCCCATATCACCACCATCCTCATGGTTGAGGCATTTTGAAGGAAATATGAGATTTAACAAATTAATTTTGCAATCTTAAACCTATTATATTTTTATTAAATCCTTTTTTGATTGGAAATTCGGATTGAGAGTATGCATGTCCACCATGGGTAAGCATTAAAAATTAAGACTAAGGTCAAATAGTAGTTGGGAGAGAATAGGACATCCACCTAACTTAGCATACACAAACACTCGTGAAATCAAATCCAAATAAACAAAAAAATTAGAGGAGTGAATATGAAAGGAAGTAGAGATCCTAGAAAAGGTTAGACACCAAGCGCTAATGGCTCGAGCCCATTAGTGTCGCCTATCATTAAATCATGACCCGACCTACTCTCCTTTCCCTTCTTAAATATAATTTAATATATTATATATATTCATATATTCTAGATAATTTCATATAAAAAACAATATTTTCAATTTTATTTTAATCTATACTTAATTAAATGTAATATAATATTTTCCATGTTTTATTTATTTATTAGAATCTTTGATAAATTAATGTTATTTATAATTTTAAAAAATATAAAGTTATATCTTTAATAATCATTGAATTTGGAAAATAGTTTTAATCTAGAAAATATTATTGTCTAACACTTTTTTATATTTAATAAAATAAAATAAAATGAAATGTATAAAATTAAAACTCATGATTAGGAAAATAAATCATAAGAATGATTTAAAGTAAGATAAAAGAAGATTTCTTTTATCAAGAAATAATTTAGATTATTGTAATCATAGTTTTTAACTCATTGTTACTTTAGTTGCTTTAGTTAATTTGAATAAAATTTCTTAACAAGTAATTGTTGAGGTGTAAAAAAATATTTATAATTGAATGACTTAATACTCATCATTTTGATAACCGAACATTATGATTATGATGTAAATAATTTAGATTTTCTCACAACATTTTAAATGTTTTCACTTATTTATAAGAATTATGAATAACCTTCAATGAAATTGTGAGGGATAAAAATGTATATCTTATATGTTTTCAGATGAATTTTATGTTATTCTAATTATTATTCTAAGTTCACTATCATAATACTCAATTTATTGTGTTTTGTTCATAAAAAATCTTAATTCTTGAACATATAACAAAAATATATTTAACCATTACCTTACTCAAGACGAATTTTATCTCAGGGACAAAACTCTGTTAATGTTTAACATGGCTAAATATAGTACCACATTTCCAAGCCTATGTTCCTATTTTTTGATTGCTAATGCTATATCTAGATTAGTAGAGATGATTAATATCTTCAATATTGAAATATTGCACTTACATGATGTTTTGAGCACTTGGAATCCTATATCACCAGCATCCTCATGATTGAGATATTTCACAGTTGATCGGGGAGGAGTTACAACTTAACTGGCAACCACTTTTTTGAAGGAAAGAGTAGAGTTAACCGATTAATTTTGCAATCTTAAACCTATTATATTTTCATTAATGGTTTTGTTTGGTTGGACGTTAGGATTCAAAGTATCAATGTCTACCATGGCTAAGAATTAAAAACTAAGACTAAGGTCAGATACTTATTGGGAGAGATTAGGAAATCCACTTGAATTGGCATGTACAAAAATTCATGTGAAATAATGTCCAATTAATGAAAAAAAATTAAAAGAATGAATACCAAGGGAAATAGAGAGCATGGACAAGGTTAGAAAGAAAACACTAATGGTCCTTGGTCATTAATGTCTCTTATCATCAAATCATGACCTGACCTTCTCTCCTTGCTCCTCTTAAATATAATTTAATATATTATATATATTTATATATTTTAGATAATTTTATATAAAAAAAAAAATTCAATTTTTTTTAATTCTAAAAAATAAATGTAATATAATATTTTCCATGTTTTATTTATTTATTAGGCTAATATTTAAAATTTTGAAAAATATATTTTTATCTTTATATAATTATATATAATAATTGTTTAATTTGGAAAGTAGTTTTGATCTAGAAAATATTATTGTCTAACACTTGTTTATATTTAATAAAATAAAATAAAATAGAATGTATATCATTAAAAATCATGATTAGAAAAATTAATCACAAGAATGATTTAATATAAGCTAAAAGAAGATGTCTTTTATCAAGAAAGAATTATAATTATTGTGAATCATAATTATTACTCATTGTTACTTTAGTTGCTTTAGTTAATTTAAATAAAATTTCCTAACAAGAAAGTAATTGTTCAAGTATAAAAATATTTCTATTTGAATGCCTTAATACTCATCATTGTGATAACAAAACATTATGATTACGATGGCAATAATTTAGAATTTGACACATTTTTTAAAGTATTTTCATTTATTTTTAAAATTTATATATAACCTTCAATGAAATTGTAAGGGATAAAAATGTATATCTTATATGTTTGAAAATTCATTTTATGTTTGTCTAATTACTATTGTAAGTACATTATCATAAAACTCAATTTATTGTGTTTGGTGCATAAAATATCTTAATTCTTGAACATCTAGAAAAAAAATTTAACCATTCCCTGACTCAAGAAGAATTTTATCTCATAGGTCCCTTGTTAACATAGAGTGGTTTGCACCTCATAAATTATTGATAAAAAAATTATTTTAGATTTCTTGTTATCAAATCCATTTTTTACATACATGAAGAAAAACATCTAATCAAAAATCATATTGAAGATAAGATTGAAATTATATATATATATATATATATATATATAGTCTAGAAAACTATTTGATTACATTACATCAACGTCATTACACATTGTATTAGTATGAGGTGTATTGTGGATTTTTTACATAAAGTACTAAAGGATTTTGACCAATATTAAAAAATTCAAGGTCTTCCCTCTCACATAAAATTCACATTATGATTGTAATCACAACACTCAATTTTATAATAGGAAGGAAATAAAATATCACATGATTAGTGGTTGGATAGCTCATCAAGATCAAACATGTTAAGATAGTTTAGTCCTATAATAATCTCCATGGTGTGACCTAGTCAATGCTATAAAAGAGTTACCAACATAGGGAAACATATAAATTTCTAATGTCAGATCCAAAATCACACCCTTGTTTTTTATCACTACTAAATAAAAAAATGAATCTTCACATTGGTGCATCAAATAAAAATAAAATAAGATTTTATTTATTTATATTTTTAAGTTTTATCATATTCAACTTAGTTGATATAATATTGATTACTATGTATTAATAATTTATCATTTAATTAGACATATATCACATAATACTAGGTAAAATTTATATTTTCTTGATTTTTTGTTAATTCCAACCTAAGTCACACATGCCCTTTTCAAAAAAATTACCTTATTTGATTTTTCATTTGAAAATATAATATTTGACATATTTTTCATTCATTTTTAGATTAATATTTATTTTTACTCCATTACTTCATCTTTTAAATGTTTAGTGCATTATCTCTTATATATGCAAAGAAAAGAAGCTCCCATTGACCCTCATTCCCATTATTTGTAGTGGCCTTATGCTAAAAACTTCCATAGGTGAACTAATTGGTCTGTTACATGATACAAATATTGATAATTTATCTTGACATTAATGATGAAGACATTGATCATGATGTGTTATTTTTATTTATTTAGGCACAAAAGAAAAATAAGATGCCTAATATGTTACAAATTCTCAAACATGACAGTGAATTGAATAATGATGCCAAATTTTAATTACTAGTTAATGAGATTTAGTGATTAATTTTGACAAAATCAAATCATTTAGACCTAATTTGAAAAATGAAGGATTTTTTTGTGAACTCTATGGACCCTTCTAATTTTATCCTTCATTCACATTCTCAATTTTATTCCACTATTCATTCCTACCACCTAATGCCCCACCTTACCACTTAATCCTTTTGCATTTTTTATCCCTTCACATATAGGATAAGCATCCATTTTAATCATGTTATTTCATTTCATATTCCTCCTATCATCCCCTCTATCATTACACCTACCCATAACAACAATCATGTTCCTACCAAGTCTTCACAAAATAACTACATAGCTCAATCATGCTAATAGATTAATTCCCCATTCCATATCAATCCACCTATACTAAAACCATTACTACATAGATACATCTTTCCTCCTATAATTTTATAAACCCTATCTAGTTTGAATCATGTAGGAACTAAGTGAAGTTAAATAATGGTTGTTGTTGTTAATCTTTTTACTATTTTTCTTGTTCACATATTATAAAAAAAAAAATCATAAAAGAACCAATGAACACAAAGAAGATTTAATCAATCAAAGATAATACATAGGTTGCTCCTATTTATTAGATAGTCAAGGGTCTCCTTATAAAGGAGAAATATCCAAGCATGAGGTGTATCAACACCTCTCCAATCTATAAAGTAGCTAGGAAAAATATTAGGAAAAAATCTAGAAAAAATCTAGTCTATGTCAATGAGTCATACAACAATAAATGCCTAAGTAGGCTTAGGTCAACCTATGTGTAAGAAAACATTAATGTATACACTGACACCCCCACTTAAGCATAAATTAGGTGGGAATGGATAAAATGGGTTCTGACTACTAGCCTGGCGAGATACCCATGTACAAAGTAATCTCTCATGAAATGGATAAAAGTAGAAAACCGTGTGGGAAAAAAACAACCCTCCAAGAGAGAGAAACGATGCATGAAAATTATACCCATGAAGAAGTACTACTTTTTTCACTAAGTACAATATATGATTTCCTCCATAAGAGAGAAAATGATAGAAGGTCTATGAGACCCCCCCATAATACATGTCCTGCTACATTAAAGTTGGATAGTTGACAGAGGATGTAGATGTAGTTCCAAGAATGCTTCACAATGTTCCCTCCCTTGGGAAGAAATGAAGCCAATTGAAGATGCAGGATATCTTCCCATCTAAGAAGATGTACTTATGATCTTGAAAACAGTTGAAGCTCATCCAAGAATGATGATGATGATGGTGCCCATGATGTCTTTGAATGTTTCTTAGGAATCTCCAAGCCAATGTTGACATGTGACATGGGAAGAGCAATCACATCTAAAGAAGACAAGGTTGATGCAACTTTATTGAAGTTGTCATAAAAAAGAACACTGATGTCCTCAATGTGTGCTTCCATGTCAGCAATGTGGGACTCTATGAAAAGACATGAAATGTCGGGTAGATATTCACCCCAATCAGTAATGCTAGGAATACTAATATCCTATTGCAAATAAGTGTTGGAAGTTCTCGAAGAAATGACTCTGAAATCCAATGAAGCAATAGGAGGAGGTGGAGGAATGATGATTTCCTCTATGTCAACTGGGCACTCTGTATCTGAATCATGATGTGGGATGTGAGTTTTGATCATAGTAGGATCATGCGGGAAGGGAGAAACGTTGGAGTCTCCATGTATTTCCTAGATTTTGATCCCTAATGCATGTTGACATTCAACATCCATGATGATATACAAAGAGTCATCTGGAATATGTAAACCAATTAATCCACAAATATGATCACAAATATTAAACCATTTATCCTTCTCATCTTGCTTACCTGGTTTAGGGATAAGTCTATATAGATATGGCATGAGATTATGGAACCTTAGATGTTTCAGGATTCCTTCACACCAAGACTTATAGTTTCCTCATTTTAGGTTGATTACAAACGAATGGGTTTCATATCCCATGATTACAAATAGGTTAATTCCTTTAGACAATAGAAAATCAACACATTAAGAACCCCCCAGATTAGATGACCCCCCTTTTTTAATATTTTTGATTTCCCCTTTGTTTGGAACTTTATTTTAGTGCATATATTTGTGTACAAGAATGATGGTGGAAAAAGGAACTTTATATTTAGTGTGAGATCACCATCATTGAATAGAGTTTGAAAATATAATTTCACTCTATTGCAAATTTACACCAATAAAATTTGCATTTACAAAGTTTGGATATATCAAATATTTTAAGAAGTTTAGAGAGAGGACAATAGAAAATAAAACACCCTCATGGCTGGAAAGAATTAGGAGCTAAACACTCCATATGACCCTCCATTTTGAAAAATAAGTCAATTTTGCCAAACTCATTGCAAGAAAAAAAAACACTCCACTTTCGCAAATTTTTAACAATGGAAAAATATTGCACCCCCCTATATGCTTCCCCTTTGTCAAATTCATTGCAAAAGAATATTACTCTTTTAATATTTCCTCTTTGTTCAAACTTTTGATACAAATGGATGGTGATTTAGCAATTTATTTTAACCAATCACTAGATTGTGAAAAAAAATGCAATTAATAAACCATCCAAAGAAAGAATTTGTGAAAGAGGGGAATATTTGACAAAGTAAAAGGGATGGAGCTATTTGAACAAGTCATGGGGAAGAAGATTTTAAACTCCTCCACATCTCCTGCAAAGGAAAATTATCTGCTACTGCTACACAGGTGAGTGATTCCTTGTTGTGGAAAACAGGCCAATAGACAGGCCGATTTGGACGATTTGGGTTGTTTGAAGGAGGCGAAACAAGAGTCTACAACACTCTTTTCACCATACGCTTGCAACCCTTCCAAGGGTGTTCCAAGACTTGCCTTTGCAGGCCTTTCTCTGCCCATCTGGTGGCACTCTTCACTGGCGGTGCCTACTTGTAGCGTAGATACCAGGTTGCAGTTTTAAACTGTATATTTCTCCCTCTTGTGTGTCGTGTGATGGTGAATCGCCCAACCTTGATTGAAAAACGTGACCTCTAGCTCTGTCATAGGGTATCTAGTTGCAGAGCCATGCCTTCAATAGTTGAAACGTGATCCAATAGGTGAATCGACCAAAGATTTGTCATGCCTCTCCTCTATTTTGAATCAGCCCCTCTCAATAGGAAGAAAAAAACTGGAATACAAAGAGTAGGTAAAAAAACGTTGACTTCCTCAACAACAATTTTGCATGCAAAAACAAAGATTTTCGATTGCTGGAACATAGGAAATCTTCACACCTTTTCCCACTTGATTTTTAAACAATTCGCTCGTGACCTGAACAAATCTTAGGCCTGAACAAATCTCTCAACAGGAGAATATGAACAATCAGTAAAAAATGGGCCTTTACAAATAGAAACCGTTCCTATCACTACTTAATCAGGCCTGTAGTGGACAGATTAGCTCTTCATAAATAAAGAAATAAAGCGGACAGGGTTAAAATCGTGCCTTCTTCTTTCAGAAAAACAATGCTTTTCTATTTTGAATAGGGTCGCCCCTCTTCAATAGAAAAAATGGGAATGAGCATGCATGCATTCGTCAATGGCCTTAAAGCATCTTTGAATGGCTTTGATACCGTGAAAGAATCAATGATCACAAGAAGATTTAATCAAGTACAGATAATGCATGAGATGGTCTTGTTTATTAGATAGTCAAGGGTCTCTTTATAAAGGAGAAAAATCCAAGCATAAGGTGTATTAACACCTCTTCAGTCTATAAACTAGCTGGGAAAAATATCAGGGAAATATCTAGAAAATATCTAGTCTATGTCAATGATTCATACAATAATAAATGCCTAAGTAGGCTTAGGTCAACCTATGTGTAAGCAAGCATTAATGTATACACTAGAGATTCATATATAGGATTTGCACATCTACTAATGATTAAATAAATACCTAGAAAAATTAGTATACTAAATATAATATTATTTATGAAAGGTGGAAAATTATATAAAAAATCCTCACAATAAAAAATAGATGTTAAATATATAATTGAATGAAAATAAGAAAGTTCTACCACTTTCTATGTCCATTATGTCTACACATATATACTTAATTTTTAATGCTTGCATATTGTCATATTACATAGCTCAAATTTATGAAGAAGAATTAAATCATGTGTTAAATGCTTACTATATTTAGAATACAAAGTACCAAATTCAAATAAATACTTATAAATGGGTAGCTACCTGTTATAATATAGAATACATAAAATTTTAGTTCCTTTAGTAGGTCCCCCTTAAGAATTATGTTCTATGATGTTAGAGACCCTTAGTATATCACACATGGATATTTATAAATCATTCACTAAAAATATTAAGGATTTTATCTATAGTTTACCTATCTATATACTGACATGATGTAAATTTGGAATATATTTTTTACAAAGAGTTATAGATAGGTTTGTATAATTATCTATTTTATTGGTTGGAAACATGGATGTAACAATATATATTTGAATATCAAAAGGAAAGTTGATTGGATATTGGAAATTTTTTCACAAATCTAAGTTTTAAAGAAACTATCTTAATATCCTAAGATCCTAATTTCTAATAAGATATCAAAAATTCATAAACATATAATCAAACATAATTAAATTTTTGATTAGAAGGACCTTTGCTAGGGCTTCTTTCTTGTATGGTCATCCTTGGCTTTCCTTGTTTCATACCATGCCATAGGCATAGGAATTTACTATCGCAAGTGTTGCCACATTTATTTTGGATTTTTTCCCTTAGAATGGCCTCTAACAACTTCAACCTAATACTTCATGCCCATGTTGGCGGTATGCTGATGCTACACAATGACACCTCCTCTAAACATGCACCCTCAAAAGTTTTTCTCAATTTTTTTTAAGAGATAAGTCTTCAGATTTACTTACAGATGTGGTTCTTCCCATCCTAAAATTTGATAATGCATGAAAATATTTAGAACAAGATACTCTTATAGGATATTTTTTTGGGAGTTCTCCACATTAAATCATGCTAAAAGAGGTGGTAAACAAAAGTTAGGTCCTTTATGGGATCCACCTTGATATGGTCCAAAACCTAACCAAAGAGTTCTTCCTTTTCTATTTCATTGAAATAAATCATGCTTAAGAAATATTGAACCATGTTCCATGGTATCTTTAGTCCTCTTTGTTAATCTTCCAACCATGTACCTAGGAAATTTTTGTCTCTAACAATAGGAAGTTAAGGGTCTGGGTTTGGATTGAGTTTCTTTGGCTTTCCTTGCCTTGTCTATATTTTTTGCACCACATAGCATCTTCCTTAGGTATTAAAGTTATTTGTATTCAACCTTGCTAGTTTTACCAAACTCATTCTCAAAAATGAGTGTGTTGAAGTAGATCTCTCTAAAGACTTGAAATAGTCTATAGATATTCAAATTGACAACTCTTAGCATGCCAAGAGGACTTTATATTTAAATTTTATGAGTACTTATTTTAGATCATAATATCAAATATTGTCCTCTTGCAACTTATAGAGTTATGACCCTACAATGAGAAATTCAAAAATCTTATCTTGAAGAAACTCCTACCTTTGAAGTGGACAAAAATTGGACTATAGTGACAAGCCAAAAGAAAAAATCTAATGGCCCTTTAATATTGAAAATTAAGGTTCCAAAGCCTTTAGTTGGGATTTCAAATCCATTTAGAAAAGGGGAAGGAGATGCACATTTTATTGCAAATGACACACTCACTTGGCCAAAGATTTTTACAACACCTTAACCAATGTTTGTGTTGAAAACTCAATCAACTGTTGCTTCTCTTGCTATGTGGTCTCTTAGGAGATCTTGGATCCCTTATAGGAAGTTCAAGAAATTTTATGTAGAAAAATAAAGAGTTTTCTCTCCTCCACTCTAGTTGGGTATAGTACCACAAAAAAATTACAAAACACATTTTTCATATTTGGAAGAGCTAGACTACGATGACATGATCGAGTCCCATGCATGATTTTTCTCTCTTAGACATTTTGAGGTCTCCTAGACCCTTGTAGGAAGTTTTCTGTTAGGGCTACTCTTCAAAAATGTGCTAGCATTGATGTATTATGTCTTCAAAAAGTTAAAATTAATTTTTTTTTGTCTATTGCATTCCATGTTATTTGGCCAAAAAGAATGTTGTTCACCACTTTCCATGTTGTTAGTAATGGTAGGGTTGTCATCCTATTTTCAACATGTTCACACGACTATATCATGGATAATGCATCTAATCCCATGCAACAACTGATTTGGATCCTCCTCAACATTGATAATCACTCATTTGGTATTAATAATGTTTATGCCTCCAATGATGTGGTTAAAATATCTCTTCTCAAGAAATGGATCTTTGATTTTCTTCAAATGAATAGTTGGGTTTTGTGTGTTGACTTTAATATGGTTGAGGTAGCATAGTCAGAAAAGAGGATACCTTTCCTTTTTAATTGGCAATTGGTGAGAGAGTGGCATGGTTTTACATATACAATAAATTGGGTCTCTTTGACCCTAATATTGGTCACTACCATTCTCATTCTCTATGGCACACATGGAGTAACTTTTGAGTTGGGATTGATAGAATCTTAAGCACCTCATTCATGTAATGATATCAACAAAATATTTATTTTTCTTTGTTAACCATTCTCCTCTTTCGGTTATGCTATTGGAAAATGTGATTTTGTCAGACCAATTTCCCCTTAATTTTAGAATTAATTAGAATGTAGGCCTACTTCAGTCATTTAGGTCTCAAGTTTTTTGAATACTTCCTTGCTAAGCCACCAACCCACACTATCTCACATCAAAATAAATTATTTGGTGTAGACTTTTTTCACACCTTAGGTTGGATTTCCTAGTGGAATAATTCTATTAATCGTACTTCATAGTTTCTTTACATCTATGGGTGCCAACTAGTCATTTTTTCAAGCACTCAAATGAAACCACCATCTCAAATATATGAAATACCATGGAGGCCTTGGGTATGTGCAGGATCTTGATGGGCCAAAAAGTGGCAATATGATGGGTATGTGGCTGACAAATTATTTTTTACGCAAAATAGATGAAATGAAAAGGGGTTTTAAAGGAGATTCTTATCTTTTCACCAATATAAACTATGCTTTACTTTGAATTTAATAAGTAATTATTATTCAGTTTCTATTCAAATTACAACTAAAGTCCTGATTGATAGACTGATTGAAAAAAAAATATAGCTTTCAAATGGTATCACATTTTTTGAATCCAAAACATGTGTCAAATTCTATGCTTCACATTTTATAGGAATAAAAAATGAAAATTTTAATTTCATGAAGTTTTGACCAAGTTAAGGTGGTCAGACATACAAGTTTTTTTATTGTTTTTAAAAGTTGTAATAAAAAATTCGTAATTAATTATTTACTTGGAAAAAAATTACAAAAAAATATGCATCACATCGGGAAATGAGTCCTCTACTTATATCTAAAATATTATAAAAAAATATTATCATTTTATTGTGGTTATGGTGGTCAGACAGACACCTACTTATTTTTTCCCTAAAATTTAAGTACTACTGCGTTGAAATTTCAAATTTTCACCAAATAGATTTCTTTTTTTTAAAACAAACCTAGTAGTCTAGAAACTAAATTCAATTTTCTATAGATTCTATTCTTACATATTTTTGAAATAATATAGATAACTTACTCAAATTTTTATGTCAAGTTGTCTAACTCTGATTTTATTTTATTTTGCCACTTAAGGGCTTGTTTTTTCCATGATGATGTTGCACATACCCCCTTAGCTCCCAACCCTTTCTCCTTGACCTTGCATGTTAGAGACATGGAGATAATACATCAAAGGAAATTTTTTTATAGCTATGGTGTGAGAGGTGTTGAAATGAAAGCCAAACTTTACTGGGTTAAAATTGGTGAGCGTGTCTCATGAATTTTTGCTTGCTCTTAGAACACAACAAACTTCACATGGAATTGAGAAAATCAATGAAGGAAAGAATGTTCTCAAATATTTTCCTAAAATTTCTAGGCCTTTGTTAGCCATTATGAAAAATTCATCACTATGTAAGATCACACTCTTCGGCATGCTAGTGCTCTTCAAGAATGTCTCAAAATTATGCCTATCAAACTTTCTTTTGCTCAGAGATCTTTCTACCAGAAATTGTTCACCATTGAAGAACTCAAGGAGGTTGTGAGCACTATGGATGATGAAAAATCCTCAGGAATTGATGGTTTGTCTTCTAAGTTTTATAAGACCCTTTGGGACTATATGCAAGAAGATCTACATAATGTGTATTTGGAATCATTTCACTCCAAATCCCTAGGTCATCTTATTAAAAAAGGAAATGTAAAATTCACGCCAAAATCTAATAATCGAAAAGACATCTATAATACGTGGCCCATCACGTTCCTCTATGTATTCTACAACATCCTAGCCAATGCTCTTACTCTGAAAATTTGCCACATTCTCCCTTAGATCACTCACTCCAAAAAAATTGGGTTTACTAAATGCATATTTATTTGGATAACATCATTGCTATTTGGGAAGGTATGGGGTGAGCTAGGCACTCCCATCAGAATGCCATTTGTTTGACAATTGTGTTTGCTAAAGATTACGACCACATAGAGTGGCTATTTCATTATTTATATGCTTTCCAATCTAGTTTTTTCTCCCAATTTCATTCAATATATGATCATGGGTTTTGTGGATGCATTTGATTGCATTACCATTAATGACTGGCAATCCCATTCTTTTGGTTTATTCTGCTAGATTTTCCAAGGTGTCCTTGTTTTCCCTTCATTGTATGTACTTTTTGTTGAAGGTTGTCGCTATCTTTTGGTCCACTCGATCTCTTGTGGTATGGTCAAGAGGATCACCTTGCCTGATTTTTCAACTCACCTTGTCTAATGGCTAGTTTTCTGATGATTATTTTTTGAATTTATAGGAGGATGAAGACAACATCAAGGGAACCCTTAAATGTTAGGATATTTTTTTCGTATATTTTTGGTTTGCTACTTAGTGGCACAAAACTCAATGTTATCACCAATCCATTCTTCGTAAACCTCTTTAGATACAACAATTTGGATGCAAGTGGATCAATCAAGAGGAAATTTTTAGATTCCTTGGAATTCGCTTTGCATTTTAGGCTTCTCCAAAGGACATATAGAAATTCATTCTCAATATAATCAAGAAAAATCTTTGTCATTCACCAAGGAACATTCTCTTACTGGAAAATTCTAGTTGAGTTCTATTTTTTGGTTGCCACTCATGTCTATTATTCTTCATGTTGGGCCCCTTCTAAGGCCTCTTATGTAAAGTTTGAGAAGCTAATTAGGGATTTTATTCGGGCCTCTTTTGAGGTGCATAGAGGATTCCATCAAGTTCCTTGAGAATTTTGTTGCCTTCCTAGGGAATTTGATGGCATTCTCCTATTGGCTACACAATGGCAAGCGATTGTTGTCTATACCAAATGGATTATCTGAGCTCTCACTAAAAATGAAGCCTATATGATTCTCCTTATTCATTGCATTTCGTCAGGATATTCCATGCACATACCTAACTAGAAAGAGATTGGTCTTCACACCAATCTCATAATGAAAGATCCTATGCAAATTGAGGGTAATCTTGTTGCCAAAAGCATTTGGTGTGCCTAGGAAGACATTACACCCTAGCTTAGTTGGACAAAAATTGGTTTCCAAGAAGGGTTACCTTTCAACCAACACACTATTTGGTAGTCTCCTCTATTTACTAATCTAGGAAACTCTCTTGCAAAGTTACATTGTCTCAAAGCCCTTAGATTTCATAAGAAATGCACTAGACTCCAAAGAATTTTTCTCCAAACTCACGATGAGCATCATGTCTTGGGATGTTTAAAAAGCCCAATTTGGCTTAACTTCTTCAGATTGAGAAACCTTTGAAGGTGCCATCAATGCCATTCTGATTGATATGCTTCATAAAATTGGCATTCATTCATCCAAACCTTAGTGGAAAGATTGGAAGTTGTGTCTTGATATTGCTTTGAAGAATTACAAGTCTCGACTTGTATTTCAGTAGATTTTGCCTCATCTTCTGATGGCTAATAGTGTGAACAAGAGATGCCACTTATAGTCACTTATTTTAGTTTGACACCACATATTCATCAATGTGTGGGCCATCGTTGTTGAACCCAAGCTCACCCACTTTACTTGGTGTATTCTTTTTGAAGACTTACCTATGGGTTCTAGGCTCACCCACCTTGGGGTTCCCAACCCTCGTTATCCATTTTGTGGGAAGCTAGAGAATTTTAAGAACCTCTTTTGGTTCTACTCTAGAGCTCAATTGTTGTGGAATTGGATTCATGAACTTTTTTGGATTTTTCGACTAGAACTTTTCTCCTAGTATCTAGTTCCTTTGGGGGATTGACCTCACATTCCACACAAGTATAACTAAATTTAACACATTTTGAGGGTAAAAATCCTCTTCAACATTTGGAAAGATAAAAATTCCTTTATTTTTGCTCATGGCCTAGTTGATAAGAATGTTTTTTTTTTCTAAAGCTACTATATGCTCTAATGTGTTAAATGCAAATTCAATTTCATGATAATAAAGTTTCACTTTAAGTGGCTAACCTTCAAAGGCTTTGTGATTACTAAGAGAATGTGAGCCTTGCACTGTTGCTCATTTCTCACTTTCTCTTGGTTCCTCCTGAAGCCGTTCACCCTTTAGGGGATGCCATCAAGACAAGAGTGGCTTCACTCAAGAGTCTCAAATGGAACATCCTCATCCCCTCACCTAGACTCAATGTCATAGTGTTTCATGATCTCACATGTGCTTTCCCTCCCCTCCTCCTTAGACTGTGACGAGGGAGCAAACCCAAGACATAGAACAACACTCACAAAATAAAGAATAATATTTTATTCAAAAATATGGAACTTCTTACATGCAGAGGATCTCAAATCCTCGAGCTCTATGATACATACAAGCTACAAAAGTTTTAGGAAAAATTATAGAACTACATAAAATCCCCTTTTCGCAGCATGCGAACTCTTTCAACCAAAAAGTTACCCAAAAATCAGAAACTAGCCCATAAATAGCCCCTTTTCGGTTTGAAGCCAAAAGTTACATTCGAGTTATGAGTTTTGGCAGTTTGGAGCCAAAAATTACAATTTGAAATTCAAATTTAAATTCACATTCAAAAATTAACACATTTCTAAAATATGCACCAACTTCTGGAAGCCATAACTTTTAATCTGACTGTCAGATCTTCAATGATAATACCCTTTCAGAAAGCTCTTGAAAAGATGATTTTCCAAAAAGTAGGCCTATGGCTAACTACTTTGGGATTTTTGCAAATTTTTGGTCCCATCCAAAACCGTTTAGTGCCTCCAACTGAACTCGAAAGGATTTTCAGGGCAAAAAGTAGAAACTATAACTTGAATAACTTTCAAACTGTGAATGATCTTGACTTGATTCTTTCGCCAAATCACTTATTTTTCCATCCTGAACCTTCCCATAAATTTTTGTCTTTCCACGCCTTCAAATTCACACCTGCTAAAAATAGAAGTTGAACAGAAAAAGTAGAAAAATAGTTCTAAAAGTTGGAAACTCTTATTCGATGAAAAGGGTATCCAGAAATGCAAAAACATCTACAAAAGGAAAACAATGGGAACATAAATGGAAAGAATATTTTTGGGTGATGTAAGATTGCCCTCACACCAATGGATGCTCTTGCATCAGACTGCTATGGGGAAGCCTTTAGAAGGGGCTTCTAGTGGTGGTACCTCTGGTTGGCCCTCTAATGGAGCTCCTAGTTGGCCAACTGACGAGTCTTCCATCGCTCTTGTGTTTGGACTTAGCGATTTCTCCCACTCGATAGGAAGATAAAGACAATAGCAATGAGGGATGGGATCTTGCTGACATCACTCTATACCCCACTATTATATGGGGTGGGCTAGATGGGAAGGACCCACCTCCCACTACTAGCATTTCTCATGCTGTTTAAGCGGCTTTATTGTTTTTTCATGTATTTTTTTTGTGTTTTTAGGCTGAGCCCATGTGACTTTCTGAAGTGTGCCTTCTTATCACCTACCCTTTTTTTGTGAATATGTGTATTTTTTATATTTATTAATAGAAACTAACACCTATTCATAAAAAGGAAAAAAAATTAATTAATAATATTTTATATTATTAGAGGGGTAAACATTTTCTACCCGGAGCTATGAACGAATGACTCTGTGAGTCACAATCAGAGGAAATTATACCTAACATAAGTACTCAACAATTACACCTCAATGGCAAAAACAACATCATAACAATTTAACCATCACACCATATCACTATTGACAATTAACAATCTTTTACTTAAACTTTAAAAAAAATAAAAATTAATAAATAAATTAAAATTAAATAAATTCAATGAGTTTATATTTTCCTAAAACATCAATAAAAACCAAACCATTATGAGATTTCAATGTGAGAGACACGAGTGACCGCTCACGACCAAACGTTACTTAGGTGATACGAATCTTTGGTAAGATGGACTGAAGAGCTAAATGATGATGTAGGTCCGCACAGAATTGATGTTGTCGATTAAATGCTACATTTTTTGTGGGGCATGTTGAGTACTGTAGTCCTTATCGATGTTTTCAGGATTAGGTACCAAGTGAAGCTTTTATAGTGTATTTCTATAACAAAATAGATCATAGGAATTAGGATTAACTGTTGCCCTAATGTGGGCTATATCTGTGGATTAACAACATAATCTGGCAGTGTAAGCCGACTAAACATAAAATCAATTTTGGTTGGATTATTACTCGTCGATATAAATGGAGTAATATTTATCAATTTTGTTAAAGTGATTTTTTCTTCTTGCTATCTATCCAAAGCTCATAATTACACCATTTAATTCAAAAATATATGATGCTCACAAGTACCTCCTCTTTAACAATTCTACTTAGAAAATCACCCCTTAAAATCATAAATTGTAGATTAAGTCTAGCATGAAAATAAAAATTTGTTAAAATCTTGTGGGAATCTGATTAGGGTATTGTAACAACGATTTTAATTCAGGGGTTTTTTGATATACAATGCTTAATAAATGTGTTGCAAAATTCAGTGCAGGAATAAGAAAATATCTCTAACACCAGCAACGCTTGAAATAGTGGATAGAGTAATCCACTGAATTTGGATATAAATTGGTAGGAGATACAATGTTTGATTATCTTCAATCTTGTGTACTTGTGTGGTCTTAACTTCTCAGCCACATTCAACTTTCGTTCTAATTTTCTAGTCTTGAGCTGATCTTCTCTTCTATATGAATTGTTGGTGTGCGTTGTAAGTTAAAAGTAGAATTGATCAGATAGGCAAGGAAGAGATATTGAAGATCGGTTATAAAAATGTTTGGCAAGTGGTTAATCCGAGTGTTTTCTGGAAGCAAATCAGGGAGCGAGGAGTATAAAAGCCATAAACAAGTAAGTTCACATGCTTGCAAAAATCCTCGTCTACTTGGCTCTTTTGATAATGGGTATGTTGCTTCCCAAAACTGCTATAGAAGAAGATGTGGATAACACTGGACAGATTTTCACAGTGTTCTATGAGGATGCGTGCCCCCCAAAAAACCCCACGTTTCCTAGATGGAGATGTCTCAGAGACTTGGGGACTTGGGGGCACGTCCCCCCACCAGCCCACCACTAGCGCCACCATCCCACCACCAATGTCACTGTCTCCAAGACGATGCTAGGACTTTGAGGATGTTGGGGTGTCCTCAAGACGTCTAGGGGACTCCTAGTTGTGTCCAAGATGTATAATTCTTATACTTATACAACTTTTCATAACTATTTTTTCAAGTACTATATGTATTTTAGCACCTTGCCACCCCGCCTCCGCCCTCCCCCCACTGTCCCCTTGCCACCCCCAAACTTAGACACCCTGTCCTTGCATCCCTAAAATGCATCCCTTGTCGTCCCCTCGTCCCCGTCCTCGAAACCTGATGGAACACTGGATTTTAATTGAGAGTGTACAAACTTGAAGTTACAACAATCAGAGTCAGAAGCTCTATACGAAGGATAGAGCTTACAAGAGCTACGTAAGGGTGGATTTATCATCCACACAAAAGACAAAATTAGTCTTAAAGAATAGTTCCAAATAACGAATGTTTTCTTCGCTTATTTAGATAAACATATACAAAGATAGACAACAGATTTTTCTCATAATTTTTTTCATATTACATGAATGCCCACATATCTTCTATTTTGTTTTTGTTTTTTGTTTTTTTTTTTCTTTATTTTAGTGGTCATTGCATAAATTAGGTTAACAAATTTCTTTCCCTTTTCTTACCATGGAGATTTTAGCATACAAAAAGTGTTCCTTAATGATTGGGCTGGAATTATAATACTTTTTTTATTGAGAAAAATATATAATATATAATATTTAATATAATTTAATATATTTTGTCGATAAGCACGTGGCTCAGTGGTCAAGTCACTTGGTTGTAGTGATAGACACCAAGGTTCAAACCCTTCCTGGGCCAAAGTGCTCGCAGACCTTGTGCCCACAGGTTAGGTGGTTTCTTATGATTTCTTGTACCTGTTTCATAGCACCGATAAAAAATGTTTACCCCTAATAATATAGGTGCATTGCACTTTTAAAATATATATATATATATAATATATTTTATATATTTATCTATATATTGTAAGATATATGTAATTTTACATTGGTCATGTTTTATTTATTTATTAACTCTTTTATAAAATAATGCCCTCTATAATTTTATATATATATATGTGTGTGTGTGTGTGTATTTAAATAAATACAAAGTATAATAAATATTTGAACATTCATCTTCACTTTATATATATAGTCTTAGTTATTTAATAATAATTCAATTTATAAAATAGTTATAATCTACAAAATATTATAGCTAGAGTCACTCCTTGAAATTCTACTTTCTAGTCCTCTAATGATTTTATTTCATTGTCTTTGCTCAGTGATGAGTATATTTTACATTTTTCTAAGATATTGAACTTATCCATTTTTCTTTTAGTGCTAAGTAAAATCTACTTTGGAATGTGGAAACATAATTTAAGAGTTTGACCATATCACATGTACTATATTTTTTCTTAGGGACAACAATATTATACCATGCATGCTTGTAAATGGTGTTCATTATGGCTAATATTAGGACCCATACAGTCAAAAGTTAACTCAAAACTAGCTCTCACTTAATTTGGCATTGTTTAGCAATCTTTAATTTATCATAGAAACCCTAAACATCATCTACCTTATTCAATATACCATATATTATATGGTAAAAAGGTCTTACAAATTTTATTTGAGTCTTCTTTTATGCCTTGTTATTTTTATACATTCTTTTCATCCAAACTTCCGTCAACTCCTCTTTCAATCCTACTATTCACAACAAAATAGTCTCTATCCTATTGGGATATGGTATTTTAATAATAAGGGGTTGTTGTAGACTCATTTTAGATATTCACAGATAATCCAACCATAGACTTAACCTTATTATATTCATTCAACAAATATGCATTTTGTACTTCTAATTTATTAAAATCTATTTGTACTTTTTTTTGAAATAGCTTCATTAAATAGAGTAGTGAATACAACTAATGAGGTATCTTATGGTTATAATATCTTAATAAATCTCATAAAAATTATATTTCACATTAGTTGATTTATATCTTAAGCCACCTGAGGCATGTTTCTCTTAGATCTAATGCCCAAGTACCTAATGTATCATAATTTGTATTGAATCCCTAACCAAAGAAGAGATTCTTGGATTGTTATTGACCTCATAGTACATCGTCATTAGAATACATCCTTATAGTGGTATTAATGCTATATTAGAGGATATTTCCTATCCTAGTAGTAGTAGGCATAAATTGTCCTTGACTAGGCTCCTTCCTGTTGATGGTGTTTTCTGCATAGCAACAACTTAGACAGAATGTGAAATCCTATCTCTCTTGAAAGTTAAACCTCTATCAGAACACCTCAAGAGATAACCCCAAGGTCTCGAATGTAAGGTCTTGATGATGCAAAAACAACTCAGTGATAAATGTGAAAATGTTGGTAATCACAAGGGGCCTTACAAAACACTTACTAGAAGTCTCAAACACATCATATTTTGTAGTATTTCAATGCTTTTGATCCTAAAACTAACCTAGATTTTAAAAGAAGTAGCAAAAGAAATAAAGGGTTAAGAGATATTTTTAGAAAAGCAAATTAATATTAAGACCAACATTGTAGATGATTAACCTCAGTCTAAGTCTTCGTATGCCTTTTCTAGTGGAGGGGCTTCAATTTCTCTTTCGGTCAGCTCTTCGGATAAGAACCAGTCTACATGCCTGGTCAAGGATGTTTTTCCTAGGGCTGCAAATGATCAAACCCAGGATTGTGATGTGTTGGCTTGGCAGGAAAAGGTAGCACAAGTGGAAGAAGGTTGGATTACAGTCACGAGTAAAAATTCAAAAGCATCCGGGCCTTCTCTAGAAATGACGCTTCGTTCCCACAAGATTAACTCTAAATGTAAAACATGATGTTCTTGGCTTGGGAGCCAGTTTTTTGGTGGCTGTAGGCTGTCCTTTTTTCCAGTCTGGCTTTTCTGGTTGTAAAGGGTTGTAGATCCCTTCAAAATCTGCTTTTCCCCTAATATCAAAAACATTGTAGATGATTGAACACTTGAAGTGGACCAACCCTTTAAAACTAAATTCTGTTAAATCTAGATGGAATCCTGTAGTATCATAGAAATAGTGCAATCTTCTAAGGAATGAAAATATTTTCAAATCATGAGCATTCATACAAATCAACCCTAGTGATCAAAATGAATAAACACCCACAATTGAACTTGACACATGATATTCAGGCCCAGGCTAACTTTACACAACTTACAATCAAGAAGCTACTAAAAATATGGACCTTGGATCACTCAAACACTTAAAATAGTAAACCACTAACACTATTGCATCATATTTAACTCTAAAATCTAACATGCAACTAATAACTTTGTAGCAATTTAAAAGATGTGGAATAACTAGAATCATGTAGAATGGGACAAGACAAGAGAGATCACCAAAAGACAATGTCTTTACTTATATTGCATCACCCAGATTTGGAACAATTCGGTATGCTCAATGTTTTAGCATTTTCCCACAAAATATGCTAACTCCTAGCTCTACTACAACGATTACAATAATTGCCAACTCTCTTAGCAATGTCTAACCCTCAAAAATGAAGCCAGAGCCTCAACTTATAGCCTTAGAATCCATTGGGTGACCAAAATAATGGCCCACAAAGCCCAGTCATACATGCATCCAAGTTTACTATATTTAGCCGTCCATGCTTGATTGGCTTCAAAAGTTTTTGAATAAAGCCAAAATTACATTCCAAAATTGTCAGTGGGGCCCACAGATGAGTCTAAAGTCCTCTAACATGCTCCATTAATGGTTTGTAATTGAAATTCGTCACTTCATGCATGCCTAGCAAGAATCCTATGTGGCAACAACTTGACCAACCTCTCCTTCCTTGTTAGCTTCCAATTTATTGGTCAATTCCTTAAAATTTTCAAATATTTCCTTCACATTTGTTGGGTCTGGCATTAGAATAAATTTAAGTTTTATTTTATGACCTTTAAATTCCTCCAAGTATTAAGGAATCACCTTATTCCATTCAATTTGCAATTCATGGTATTTATCCAACTTGAAAATATAGATGGTTGCATCTTCTAGGTGCTCTTTTGCTATTGGAGAATTATCTGAAGGGGCATATACCTCATGCCACCAAGCCTGTAACCTATTAATATTCAAATTATTTTGAGAAAGTTTCCTTCTCCTAGTCATTATTTCTAGGAAACTAACACAATTATTGTAAATATCCTTCATTTTCCCTTGCAATTTCATGATTTTCTTCAGGACTTTATTGAGTTCTTTCCTATAATTCCAAAATTCAATCCACTCCTTCACTTTTCCAATTTCATCTCGGGAGAAGACATCTAGCCAACTAGTCTTTAGGTTTTTGCAGAATTTTCTTTAAATCTCCAGAAGTAGATTCATCAACCTTTCCACAGTTCACAAAAAACTGTGAAGTATGTTCCAGAAAATCAGAAGCATTGGTGTCAACTTGAAGAATTTTTTCAATTGCTTTATCTCCTCTCTTACTTACATCTTGAAGCCACACTTGAGTATTATGAACAAAGTTCTTTAGTCTTTCAATTTTAGAAACTTCCTCCTTAGGCAACAATCCCTCTAGAATTATATTTTAACCTCCAACAACTTGTAATGGCTTCATCAAATGTTGAACATACCTATAGACATCATTTAGCTGCTTCATGACCTTTTCTTTCTCTGTAGTTTCATTATCCAACCTTCTCAAGATTGCTTGAGAAGACTCTCAGAATTCATTATTTTCCTGTTCTCTAGTAGTTGGCCCCAAATTGATAGTTTTTATTGTGTAATTAGATGGCACAATTTCATCCCTGAATTATTCAGCCAGAGGTACTATTGACATGTCTTAAGGGCACAACAACATGCAAACTGAATATTGCTATTTTGTTTCTCGTGAAAGAGAAAGACAACACATGGATATCTTATCTCCCAAGGTCTTTGTAGTTGGTTCTCAACTATCTTGATGTTGCTCAATGGTCAATGTAATAGTAATGTTCAAGGGGCTTGCTGGTGTTGAGCTTCTGAGTTGTTTTGAGATCAAACATAAACTTAAACCTACTCTAACCAGGGTTTTTAAAGAAATAGAAAAAGATAGATCAGAGCTTTGGAACAGAAAAAGAATGCTAATTCATCCAACTTAACCAAACTTATTACCTTTCAAGGAATTCCTAACTAAAACTACAGAGCAAAATTAACTTGTGATTAACACATAGTTTCATTCATTCACTGTGCTGATTTCAACAATAGATTGCAAGTTACCATTTAAACAAAACATAAAATCAAACTTCATTCCTTGAAAGCTTCTCAAATCAAATGATTAACTCAAGATAAACACCATTCTCGAACAAAACATGAAATAGATTTTAATCTGGTTGCTTCTATTGTTAATGAAATAGATAAGAAACATTTACAAATTTGGCACAATCACTAGTGTACAAAAAATCCATGACTCCAAATTGTTTCCATCTATACTAAGAAAATTGAAAAAAAAAACATTATTGGCTTCTATTGAATATAAATCCTACGCTAAGTAGACAAAAGAATCTCCCATTACAAAGAATCAAGATGTAGCTCTATCTCCTCTCTCTTTCTAAAATTCCTACCTCCCTTTCTTTTTTTCTAGACCTCCTTTTTTACAAAGAGGCAAAATGTCATATATACAGAATGTACCAAAAACAATGCACTGGCCCCTATTTTAGGGTTTACAAAAAAATCACTTTAGAAGGGTCGACCCTCAGATCTTTTTGGGATAAAGTTAATTTTGCATTAGATGTGAATCCCTGTTGTCCATGTCAGTGAAGGATTGTTCTGGGGATGATCTTAGATCTTTTGCAGCTATAACATTAACTATATGCCTCCGTGACTACCCTTGAACTCCTTTACAGAGCAGCATTGAATTCCCTAAAGTGTTATCATTAATATTGGTCTACCCCTATCAGTAGACACTAGCTGTCACTATGACTCACTGTTTCATCCTCCTTCCTTAGGCCTTCTTCCTACTCTAGATATTTTTGTGCTTTGACCATCCTCTAGAAGTAGCATTAGACTTGCCCCTGATCCGGGCACCATTATTCATTGAGCTACTCCATCGGCTCATTCACAAAGCAGATCCACACCAGTTGCATTCTATTGATTTGCTTCACAGGGGTAGTCAACCAGTCAAACGTCCAGGGTTCATCTTTAATTCTATCAGATTGGCTGAACACATGCCAAATAAGATTCCTGGATGGTCAAAGGGTCCTTCGAATGGAATCGCATGTCGGTGAGACACTAATTGAGTCTCCTTGATGTGATTATACATCATAGCGGTCATCGGCATAACAAAAAATGGTTGGCAAGAGCTTTCATTGAGCGCATTCCACTACACCAAAGGGAGAAAATATGTCGGTGAGACCCTATCAGGTCGGTAAGACGTCATAGCAAAGCCTCCCTTTTTTGGCAATGAACTCATTACAGTCAGGAAGACCTTGATTGGTCAGCAATACCTTTCGCTAAAGACACTCCTTTTCACCGAGAGCCCATTTTACTTCGAGGAGACTTTGCCCGGTCAACAAGACGTTATGTCGAACTCAGAACATTTCGGCGAGGCCTCCCCTAGTTGGAAAGACTACTGTAGGGTCCCCGTGACTTTTACCAAGGAGTTTTATGCTGAATGTGACTGAGGAATGCTTTCCACTTGACTTCCTTGAGAGACATATTCAGATAAATAATTTGATCCTACAAAACAAATGCCTCCATTAGTCCTCAGAAGCATATAAAATATATCATTATTATTAGTTTATCATTTCACTATGCCTTCAACTTTTAGACAAAAGAAACCCAACCCCAGTGGAGGCAGAACCAAGAAAGAACCAGAAACAAAAACTAAGTAATGAACTAGGTGGAATTGGGACCAGAACCAAATTCAACCCAGAAAAAACACCCTCCTTCAAAACTAGTGGGGGTGGAGCCAAAAAGAAATCAGAACCGGGACTAAAGTCAGAATGGGAAAAAACCATGGGAATGACCATTATTTCCTAGTTTAGATCCCATCCCGACCCTGCATCTGCAAAAGAAAAGAAAATGCAAAGGAAAAACCCGACCAACTGACCAAGTGATCAGAACCGGGGCAAAACAAACAAACACAACGGGAGTGGAACTAGAACCAAAGCCGAACTATAAAATTTTCCAAGTTTCAGGTTTGGGTTCCATTTCAAACCCGCCTCCGATGACACCCGCAAAAGAAAAAGAAAAAGAACAAGGAAGAGAGAAAGGAAAAGGGGAGAAAAATACCCCATGACAAATCCCAAGGAATAAAAGCAAAAGAACAAGACATGCAGAACCGGGATCAGAATGGAACCCGAACCTAAATCTTTTTAAAGTTTCAGGGTTCGGTTCCTGTTTCGGTTTCAAGTCAGCCAGAACAAAATGGGCAATGCCAAGGAAAATTTCCTAAAGCACAGAACACAAAACCAAAGGAAAATAACCAACAAAGAAGAGATAGAAAAGAAAAGCGGAGTCAGGGTTGGGATGGAAAATGAACCAGAAACCTTGAAAGAATTCAATGTTCAGATTGAGCTCTAGACTCGGCTCCGATAGAACAAAAGAAAGACTCAAGAGAAAAAAAAAAAGGAGTTGTCAGGACCGAAATCAGGAATGGAACATGAACAAAACCTAAATGAAATTCCAAGTTCGATCTTGGTCCGGTTCTGCATCCGACACAACAAAGAAAATGTCCAAGGAAGAAAACCAAAGGCCAAAGAAAAAGAAAAGAACAAGGGGGACCCATTTTGTTCCAAGCCAAAATGGGGTGGTTATGCAAGGCATAACAGGTACCACCACATGAGCAACTCTATTGCTGAATTCATCCCATGCAATCTTGGAAACCATGCGTGCTATTTTCCCTTTCTTAGGTTGACCCCACTGTTCCAACAATTTTTCCCAAATAAGAGGTTCCTCTTACACAATTATGTGTTTATTGCTTGTCCTCCTCTCTAGCCATTCCATAACTATTTACTGCTCTGCATTAACCTCCATAGAAGGTACCTCTGATTCATCTCTATTCTGCTATGGGTTGTCAACTATTTTTCTTAATTTTAGGTTGATTCTCTTCCTCATTGATGAATTTCTTTTCAAGAGACTTGGATTTCTTCTCTTGAATTATCGGGATCCAACATTCCTATGCAGTGTAACCAAGTTAGGTTGTCCCAACTCTTGCAACATCTATTTGCATTCTTCATTAGTGGGAGTAAAGACTTCATCATCCTCTGATTCATGTTGTTCTGGGTCATTGGATATATTTCCCTCTTCTGATGTTTGTACATTTTGAGGAGGAGAATCAATCCCTATATTCACTTCTTCCTCTTGATTATTAGTAGTAGGCATCTCTTCATCTTGTAAATTCTCTCCTACTTTTTCTTCCTTTGCCTGAGATGTTTTATGCTTGGGAGGAATTTCCTTACATATACTTGGGCTTTTTCCCTAGGACTGTTTATCTCCACAACCTCAATTGAATAAGGAGCATCAATTTCTGAATCACTCTTTTTAGCCTTTGCTACCTTTTGTCTTTATGTAATCAATATCCTTTTCCTCATTGGTTGAGATGTCTCACTTCTTGTAGCAATAGTATTCACTTTATGAGTCTTCTTAGCCTTGGGAGATGGTTTCTCCCCTTGTTTTACCTGTGTTTGAATCCTATTTCTCCTCTTTATTATCACTAGTTTGTTACGTTCTTGTGCTTAACCACCTTGAGACTCAGAGACGTCATCCCTTTCAACTTCTATTCCTTCTTGAAAGTGGGATTCCATGTCTCCCATCAAATCATATGTGAATTTGGTGCCATCAACTTCCAATTCTTATACCTTTTGCCTTACCCATTGCCTCAAGTATTTCTTGATTGGATTAGTTATCTAGTCAAGATATGTTGACTCTTCTTTAGACTAGTTTATCTATGGCAAAGGCTTGTTTCTGTATGATTCATAATCATGTTGTTGCACCAGGTTCACCTCGTCATCTTGCAATTGATTAAGAACTTCCATAATCCTGTACAACCTTATCATTTTGAGAGGCATCCAGGAGAATCTTCTTCTGAGAACATTAAATCATCCCTGCATTTTTCCTAGTAGTCCTCAATATGGTCTACATGTTGGAATTTCCTATTAGCTAGCTTCATGGATCTGCCATATGGGTCAAAATGATTTTTTTTTGTGTGAGAGTAAAGCTCAAACTATGCCATCCCCTTTTTAGAATGTTGGGAACTTTGGATGGAAGGACATGATTCCAAAGTCCCAATCCTCAATGGAAACTCTGCTCCTAACACCATCTTCTTTAGATCCAACTATATAATTTCCTCCAAGGGTATCATTTGCCTCATTATCTCTAGCATTAAAAGTTTATTGGTTGGGTACCTCGGTAGAATGAGTGGAAAAATAGGAGATCCTTGCACCCAGATGTATGTAAATTTTGGAAATTGTATGAACAATTTCCCATATTGTTTGATTAAGTCCATAGCATTTGTGTTTATTCTGACATGAAGGGAATTCTGGAACAACCTTGGAGTAAACCTGAAGAAGGCATCATTTTCCCTTCTGTAATTGGATTTCTTGTATTGCAATTGGGGATATATATCCCAAATTCTATCTTTTCCTATTATTTCTTTGCAGCTAAATCCCTTGTATCTAGTTTTACTTGCAAACATATATACCAAATATGACATCATGGTGAATTTATCTATTTCCTGCACACTTCTCAATTGTGCATCCAAGTTATTACTTATGATCATCACCAAATGGTAATGCTTATTAGCCACAATTTGTGTGATGTGGAAGAAAATCCAAGATTGGAAGATGTGAGCTTGTTCAGCTCCCATTACCCTACCAAAGAGGGTTAGTATGTCAAGGTACTCCATCTTGAAATCACTTGGATATAATTGCTTGGGAAACTTGGAATAATGAGGCTTCAACTTTAATATTCAACAATTGTTCATGATCTCCATAGCCATGTTAGGATCTTCATCATAAAACTTGGTTGCTTCACTGATGTTTATCTTCTCAATCAAATGGTGATTCAAAGTAATATTGAATTATTTTGCAATGGATTCTTCTATGAGATTGGGAATAACTCTCCCTTATGGCCCTATTATGATCCTTGATTTGGATTCATAATGTTTTGCACATTCTAGAACTAGCTTCAGGCATAGCTGTGTCAGAGGGAATCCTGCTAGTTGTGCCAGACCAGTGTGGGTGATTACTTGTGCTAGCTGAGTTGGTGCATTGCCATACATTCTTTGATGGAAATCATCATAGTCCACATGTACAAAATTTGTATCTCTAATCTTGGGCCAAGATGAAGCAATCTTAGATTCATGCTAGGTGCCTTTGAAATCATACTTCATTCTCTCAACCCTCTTCTTGACTTCTTCTTGTACCAAATTAGCCTTTGTCATCTTATCAGGACTCAATTCACCATGCATCTATAAAATAAACCACAATTACCCAAATGAAAATAACAATATAACATCATAAGATTTTTTAGTACAAGTTGAATAACCCTACCTGGTGGAAATCAAGGATACCACTATGAAAACACAAGAAGAGAAACCCATTTCATCATCCAATTGGAAGATATGTAAATGAATCAATGCATAATCAATCCATTTATTCACCATTGAAGAGGTTCTAATGTACATTCACTGGCAATGCATGGAAAAAAAATCATTCATGAATTGAAGTGAACCACACCCCATGATACTTGTCATTCAATTCCTACATGAACCTAAGATGTGATCATTTTTGGAGTCCCAAAGGCAATAACAATGGGGTCGGCTAGTCTGAGCAAGCTCAGATTTGTCAGCCAGATTAAGGCTTGGCTAATCTGAGCTAGCTCAAATTAGCCGAAATTCATCATACCTTTATCATTTTTCCCTAGAATCCTTTTCAAATTTGAATAGTCGAAGTCCATTGTTGCATTCAAGCCTTTGGAAAATTGTCTATGACTTAGATTTATATCATTTCACAGACCATTATGAAAGGCTCGTATTTGCCACTTTTACAACCTGATACACATAGGAAGTTGGCTAATCTAAGGAGGCTTGGATTTTCTAGCTGGATTAAGGCTTAGCTAATTTGAAGTACCTTGGATTAGCTGAAATCACATCATTATGATAGATTTCCTAAGTGTTGGTCTTCATTGATTGAACATACAAAAATGCAAGATCGTCCTTGGGATGATTGTTCACTCCACACTAAACAATTCATTTTGAATATCATTGATATGGCTCAACTACTTAAATAGGCCATGCATGGCTAGGGCACTCAAGGCTAGGGTTTATGAATCGTTTCTTTGGACCTGAGCAATGTTCTCAAATTGTCAATAGTAACACCAAGAAAAGGAATGTAATAACACACTATAGGGTTTTCAAAGACCTCCATTCATCAAATGCATGTAAACTAAAACACTTACATGTGTTCTTGAAAATGTTCCCATAAACTCAAAAATAATAAGGAGAAAATTGATTAGGATCTCAACCCCAAACTTCAATCAATGACTAATCATTCAGGATCACTAAGAAAGCTCGAAACCAAAAAAAAGTTGGATTAAAAAATATCTTAAAACATACCTTAAATGGATGTGCAATATGAAGAATGCTACATCTGGCGAGCCGGAAAGAAGCCTTCAAAAACCATAAAATCATCCCCAAGAGCATGTAAATCTAAAGCAATAGCTCTATTCAAGGGAAATATGGAGGAAAGCTTCTCTCAATCTTTCAGTAAGAAGGTGCAAAATCGGGAAATGACTGACTAATTAGCTTTTATTTCCAAAAACAACTCATTAAAATCTAGAATTAATGCTTGGCTGTATGATTTAGAAACTTTGATGATTCAACAGGGGCCTGGATTTAGCTAATTTGAGGGACCTCAGATTAGCCAGCTAGATTAAGGTTGGCTAATCTGAGGTACCTCAGATTAATCAAATTTCTCCATAAATTTTCCAATTTTCCTTAAAATCCAAAATTTCAAGCACAAAGCCATTCCGCAAGAGCAAAGGCATCATTCAAATGTTGCAAAGAGCATCAAAGTGCAGATTACATGTGAAGCACAAGGGAAAAATGAGACCAAATACAAAAGACCCATCCATTAAGGGGACAAAGTCAGGACCCTATGACAAACACACAAAGAGAGTGAAGAGGAAAGAGGGGGTCCCTGCCTTTAGTAGGGAATGTGTGCGAAATTTGCACAACAAATGGAAACCACGCTGAGGAAATGCTTCAAAGCATTTCAATAAAAAACTAGAATCAGGAACTGAGAACTCTGGTTTCGATCCCCACATCAAGTCATTTATTAGAAAAAGATTCAAATCCAATCAAACAAGCATACCCTTCCTATGCTAGAATCCCAACGTGTGCATATGTATTCATTTCCTTCCTTCAGCTACTACAGAGAACCAAGGTTAGCAAGGTGAAGTTATGTAAAGATTACAACTTCATAAACAACCTGGATGGAGCCTTGCTACTAATCAGGCATCCATAGCCCCGACGAGGTCATCACTGTAGTTCTCCAAAACATAGCTCTACTGCTAGCCAGGCGTCTATAGCCCCGATAGAGATATTCAGATACTCTTGATAGGTTGAATTTGATTCTTTTGATATTAAATATTTTCTTCTTCTTTTTTCTTTATTTCCTTTTAATGTTCTTCCTTTTTCTCTTTTCTTCAACCCATGAATAATGAAGTTTATGCTTAGGGTTGAGGACCACAGTGGAACTAAAGCAGAAATAGATTTTTTCACTTGACCAAGCCTTTCAAAGAACCCACAACAACTTCAAGGCTCTTAAGACGTATTCATGGATGTAAGACCCAAGCACATTTTGGAACTACTTAATCCAAGGGCTCATTCACTTTAGCATTCAACACATATGACATTGAATAAAGGACTTCTACCACACTATCCTAGAAAGATGATCAAAGCTTGCAAAAGAAATACATAAACAAATTCTAGATAACATAATTATTGTCATGCAAGTGAAACATGCCCAAGAAAGGATAAGGAAACCTCAAAAACAAAAAACAAAACAAACCAAAACCAAAATTGAAAAACACACAAGGCAAACCAAAAGAAACCATAACCTAAACCAACTATTTATAGGGAAAGGGCTGTAAACAACTCAAGATAGGAAGTAATGTTGTAGTTATTTCCCGTTGACAGGCAACATGATGTCCTCTCCAATGAGAGTCTTCATATGAAAAGCATTGTCTCCCAAGATCTCTGAAATTTGAAAAGGGCCAAGCTAAATTTTATCAAATTTTTCATGTCCTACCTTCTTATCATGTGCTTTGTCCCAATAAAGGACTAGGTTGGAGATTCTAAGAGCTTCATTTGGGCCTTTCAATGAAACCGCCTCTTAATGACACCCTGATGTTTAGAAAAGTTTTCCAACGCTTCATCTCTCTTTTTCTTAAGGTATAGAAGCTCAACCAAATGAGCCTCATGTCTATCCTCTTCATCATAATAATCATTAATAAACTGTAAGGTGGGGATCTTCAGCTGAATGGGAAACATAAGTTCAAAGCCATACACAAGGTGATAAGGAGAAGTTCCTATGGAAGCCTTATGTTTAGTATGATCTTCCCAAAGAGAAAATTTGAGTTGGGTGTGCCAATCTTTGTGATTCCTTTCTAATAGTTTTCAGATGATTGTCAAAAGGTTCTTATTTAAGGACCTAGCTAGACCATTTCCTTGTGGATAGTAGTTGGAAGAAAACTTAATGATGATTTTGTTATCAAAAGCCCATCCAGAGAATTTTAACAAAGAAAACACATTCAACCAATATCACAAACTAAAGCAACATGACATCGAAATCTATTTATAATACCTGATTCGAGAAAATTGATTACCACCACAGACATGATCACAAGTAAGAGCTTCAATCCACTTGGTGAAATAATCAGTGATAGTGAGAATGTACCTGTGGCTAGTAGAAGAGGGTGGATTGATTAGACAAAGAAAGTCCAAAGCCCACTGCACAAACGGTTTTACCTCTATGACCAGCTGGAGAGGAAGGGATGCATACTTCTCTTGGCTCGGTGTAGTTTGACAAACATGGTAGCTCTTATGTGGTTGTGCATGTCCTTGAATAAAGTTGGTCAGTAGTATCCTTCCCTTAGGATCTGATTTGTAGTACATGATGTAGAGCCATGGCCTATGCCATACTTTTCATTGAATTAAGTCATCTCCCTTTCAACTTCCTCTCTTCCAAGATAGTGCAAGTAAATCCCCTCATGTTTTTTGTTGTATAAAATGGCTTTTTTCAGTATGAAGCCATCACTTTTCATTTATAGCTCGCTCTCTATTGTGTTGTATTGAGATGATCAGGACATTGTTGATTCAAGATGTAGTAAATAATTTCATCATACCATCTCCCTTGAGAAACATCTTGAAGGTGATAGGGTTGAGGCGTGAGATCAGGACCTATTTCAGCCATTATCTTAGTTAATCCTTTCCCTCTCACTAGTTTCATGGGTTGTATCTCGATGTCATACTCCTATAGCATCATAACCCATTTTTCTCTTTGTTCTCCTAGTTCATTCTACATTAGTAGGAGCTTTACTATAGGGTCAGGTACTATGGCATAAACTTTATTCCTCAGGATGTAATATTTGAAATTCTTCACACATTTGACCAAAGCATAAGCTTGCTTTTCTACACTAAGATATCTCAATTCTGCATCCTTTAAAGGGGTACTCATGAAGGCTATGGGGTGCTCATTCCCTTGGTCATATTTCTAAGTCAACATGCCTACACATGAATGATCAGATGCAAACATGAATATATGTAGAAAGGCTTGGAATAGTTAGGACTCACCAACACTGGGGCTTCGACTACTACCCTCTTAATTTCTGCAAAAGCTTCCTTGACTTCAACATTCCATTCAACTTTCAAATCTTGTTTCAACATGGAATTCAATGGTTTGACTATTTTTGTGAAGCCAGTAATGAATTTTCCAACAAAATTAATCTTCCCGAAGAAGGATTTCATCTCTTTCTTGCTGGATAAAGGTTGAATCTTTAGTATAGCTTCTACGCACTCTAGATCAATGGATATACCCTTCTCCAAAATAACATGAACCAACAATTTTCTCTCAATTACTCCAAAGATACACTTCTTAGGGTTAAGTGAAATACCAAATTCTCTATAGCTTTGGAATACTCTACACAAATCTGCAATATGATCACCATGTTTCTTGGAGAAGACAATCAAATCATCCATGTAGATAATGATGCACTTACCAATGATTTCCTTGAAGGAAATATCCATGGCCCTCTGGAAAGTTGCTTCGGCATTGATCAACCTGAATGGCATCCTTTTATAAGAAAAAGTACCCCACTTTGTGCTAAAATCAGTCTTAGGCATGTCTTCATATTGGACCATAACTTGATTGTATCCAAAATACCCATCCAGAAAAGACATCATCTGAGATTTGTTGACAATTTTTAGCACTTCATCAAGTGATGTGACCAGATAGTTGTCCTTTTCTGATGCATGATTGAGATTTCCAAAATCAACACACAGTCTAATTTCTCCATTCTTCTTTCTCACTGGAACTAGTTTAGCAACCCAGGTTGAGTTCCTAACTAGAAATATGATATACGTAGATAATAACTTTTGTACCTCCTTCTGAATAATAGGTTCCAATAAGGCATTGATTGGCCTCTGTCTTTGTATGAAATATTTGGAAAATGGCTTAAGGGGAATGTTATGTGTAATAATTGAAGTTTCATACATATTCAACTCTTCATAACTCCAAGTAATTACATCCTGATATGTGTGTAATGCATCAACGATTCCTCTTCTTTCTTCTAGAGTACAAACCTTGCCAATAAAAATATTCTTAATATTGTTTGGAGTCCCCATGTTGTATGTATCACATTGACTATTAATGGATTCCTTCTTTTCTTGTTGATCTTGATCTTTTATCCTATCTAGATCGAGGATTCTCTCTAGTTGCACCATACCTCTTGGAATAGTGTTTGTCTTCAAATTTATGACCCCTTCTACATCCATTTCTGCCTCTTGAGGCTCTGCTTAATCAATTATCTGGGAGGTAATCACATCAGATCTTGTGATAAAATCCAGGATATGCTTATCATCTTCAAACACTTGAAAATTAGTTGTGTTGTCGAGCATTGATGGTACTGGCATGAGTTCTATAGGAAACTTCTTCAAACCTGAAAGTGGTAAGAGTTGAAGTGTATTGGTTGCTTGGGCTAAAGAATCCATAGTTTGGTTCCTGCTATGGGGTATCAATTGAATTTTAAATGTATTAAAACCTTTGATGACATCCCACACTCTATTTCTATAGTTAGTCATCCTTCTATCATGACATGGGTGTTTTTTTCTAACTTGTCTAACTACCAACTCTAAATCTCCAAATACTTGCAGAATCTTAACCTTCTTTCTCAATGCAATAAGCAATCCTTGAATTAAAGCCTCATATTTAGCTACAATATTGGTACAATGGAATTGGAGTCTATAGGTTACAAAGAAGGTTTTACCTTTAGGGTTAATTAGCTCAAATCCAGCTCTAGTACCTTTCCTTAATTTTTATCCTTCAAATCTAAGTGTCTAGCAATCAACAATTTCTAACTTTCTTGATCTGCCATTCATTTTATTTCTATTAGAAGGTTCTTCAGGAGGCATTGAACCTTTACCTTTAGCATCATTGTAGACACTTTGTAGATTTATCCTAACAGTAGGAGTTTGATTGATACATCTCTATATCTGCTCTACTGTTGTTTGGCACAAGTGGCATTCCAGCTCTGAGTGAGAAGCATTATGGACTCTACACCAATTCAGGAGAAGTAACTCCTCAAAATTCATATCTCTTCCCAATTGAATTTGATCTTCTATGAAATTCTAGATAAATTCTTGAAATTTATCGAATAGGCTAAGTTGACCATCTTCCTAGTCATCAATCTCCTCCACCAACTCAACCAATGCCTCAGTACTGTTGGATTCCGATGTGAGCTCTACTGGTGCACTTTGCAACATGAATGTTTTCTCCATGTCTAATTCTAAAATAGGGGTTTCCAACATGTAATTCCCCATACTAACTTCTGATACTAATATTTCATTTGAGGTATTTTGATATTTGATAATTACGTACTTCATTCTAGGCTATCTTTCAATCCTTATTTGATTTGGTACTCCCTTCCACGGGAGCCACATCTGAGAATGATCTATTGATACATATCCATTTAATGCCTTGTTGAAATCCCTACCTAGGATCATACCATAAGTATCAAGGATATCTGCCACCTGAATATTAATAACTTGTTGGATTTTAGGATCCAAAGCAATCTGCATGGGAATCATGTTTAGTTCTCCAACCACAGTTACTTCTATTTTTTTGCAACTAAGTGACCTTTTGAGAGACTGCAGGAGTAATCCCTAGGGCTCTGCAGATAGAAAATGGCATAACATTCAAGGAAGCCCATGAATCTAGTAGGAAAATATGTAAATTCTTCTTGAAAAGCTGGAAAAAAATAGAAAAGGGGGAGTTTTTGTTCTACCTTGAAAGAGACTTAGTTGAGTGTCAACTTGTGCCACTTGACTCTTATCCTTTTCTTTCCTTTTATCTCTAGACTGCACTTGGCCTTGGCCATAATCTTTTGAAACCTAAGGGTTAGAGGTCTTTCCAGCAACTTGACTAGTGATCTTCTCTTAAGGTCCGACTATATTAGGCCTAAAGGCACCTAGGATTGTATTTCTGATAGAAAAGACTCTTAACAACTCAAAGGCAGAAAGGCTTACCTTTAATTTCTTGAGTTCTTCAGCCACGTAGTCACCTAAATACTCCATGTTCATATCCGTATGAGCATTCTTGGGATGATTTATCAGCTTCTTCCTTCCCTCCTTAGTGTTCTTCCCCTTGGAAGGGTCAGACTGTCCTCATTTTGAAAAGTACTGTGTAGGAACATAAGGATAGAATTGACTGTTACTGGTGTTAGGATCAGGAGGTGTTGTGAATTTCTTTGGAGGGATAAAAGTAGTGAATGGCCCTCCAGCCTGTGGGCCCCTAGTTGGCCTATTCCTCAAGTCATACTTTCTTGTAGGTTGTTGAAACATTTGTACTTCCTTAATACCAACTTCTTCCCCGTCAAAGGGACCATTGTCATTTTCATTTCCTTCGTTGAATAATTGTGAAATTTCATCTCCATTATATACTTGTTCTTCCTTGCCATCTTGATCACTTGATTCTTCTTCTAGCCCATTCTCTTCACTACATGGGAAAGGGGCATGATTTAGCACCAATAATGAGGATTCATAAGGTGTGGATGGTACCAACTCTTGATTATTGGAATTTCTTTCAACCTCATACTGGAAGATGGATGCAATAGTCTGAAACTCAGGGAAATCCAACTCAGAATGTTGACTTGTCTTGTGAAGCCTACACCATCGAGATAAAGTTGCCTCTGCAAGATACACACAACTTGGGGGCTTGTCTTGATTATGATTTTGATCCAATGGAGTGGGGACACCTCCATTTTTTTTCCTTGTGTTCCATGTCATGTTCTATCTAGTTGGTTGTCTTCTTTCAAATCCTTGTCCAATTGATGGTCCCTTGTCAAAATGTTGCCCAACTTGCTATCCTCTATCAAAGTTCAGCCATATCCTTGTGTAGAATCTCTATTTTCCCTATTGTAATTAGATTGCATATTCTTTTGAGTAGCTTGAAGTTGAATACTCTAATTTCATAGATAGGTCACTTCCAAATTCAGTTTCTTCACTTGTTTAGTTATCTCATCCAAATTATCTTTGTCAGGATTAGTATAAGGCCCCGAATTCACATTGTTCTGAGAGTACCCAAATGCTACACCTAAACTCATGGAATGGTTCAACACCTAAAAATTCTATAAGTATGTGGGAAAAATATCCTATTGTTGTTGATGGAGAGGCTAATTGACACTTTGTTGGGAGTAAGTGGTCATTGGTGGGGTTTGGCTAATTGGAGGACCTAGATGTGGGACTAAAGGAAGCTATGGCACTGGGTTCATAATGGGGGTATGGTTGGCCAGAGCTTCATTGAGAGCTTGGATTTATCCTGGGTGAGAAGTGGGTCCCAAAGATGGAAAAGGTTCAGAAAAATGTTGTCTCAAATTGGTACTAACCTTGACTTCTTCTGTATATTCCCCAAGCAAGCTATTCCAAGGATTATGCCCACACTTTAGAAAAGTGGTTGTAAGACTATCAAGGGATTCATAATAGACTTCTAAAGTTGTGGGATCATATACAACATAAGGGTCTTGTAACCTGGTGTACGCATGATGAAATCTATTATTAAATGACCCTATAGGCTCATTAACTTCTCTTTTAAACTTGGTGAATTGCAGATACACCTCATTAGTGCTAATGGGGATTTTAAACTTCTGCATAAATGCATTCTCCAGTTCAATCTAGTTATGAATTGACCTAGTAGGTAGATGGTTGCACCAATAGAAGGCATCTTCCCCTAGGGAGTAAGGGAAGAATTTGCATGCAACATATTCATGATTGATTCCCCTATCCCTAAGACAAGTCTAAAAAATCCTGATGTGTTCCTCTGCTATCCTATTGGGATCATTAATATGAAACTTGGAGAAAAAATGCTCAAAATAATTTGGCATAAAATTGTACTTGTTGAAGGTTAAGGGAGATGGATTATTTTCCAATAAATCGATGGTTTGTTGTGGTGATAGAGGTGGTAGTGGTTGGCTAATAGTTGGTTGAGGCTATTGAATAGGAACCTCTTCAAAATCAAATGATGAATGGTCAGATGTACGTGGGGATAACGAAGAAGATGGAAAGGGATGAGTAGATGAATATTCCTCCCTGATTCTAGTCCTTCTTGACCTGGTAGAGGCTTGTAACTCTTGAAAGTCTTCCTCTCCTAGTGTTGATCTGTTTCTTATTCAAAATCTCCTAGGAGAGATCACAGATAGGAAATGATCCAGTTTGATTATTCAGGCCCTCCTTCTAGCACCAATCTATTGATGATGTTTTCTACATAGCAACAACTTAGACAAAATGTGAAATACTATCTCTCTCGAAAGGTAAACCTCTATTACCAAGCCTCAAGAGAAAACCCCAAGGTCTCTAATTTCAGGTCTTGACGATGCAAAAACAACTTAGTGATAAATGTGAAAATGTTTGTAATCATAAAGGGCCTTACAAAACAATTACTAGAAGTCTCAAACACATAATATTTAATAGTATTTCAATGCTTTTGATCCTAATACTAACCAAGACTTTAAAAGAAGTATCAAAAGAAATAAAGGATTAAGATATATTTTCAGAAAAGCAAATTAATCTTAAGACCAACAATGTAGATGATTAAACAATTGAAGTAGACCAACCCTTTAAAACTAAATTCTATTAAACCCAGATGAAATCCTATAGTATCACATAAATAGTACAATCTTCTAAGAAATGAAAATATTTTCAAATCACTAACATTCATAGAAATCAACACTAGTGATCAAAATGAATAAACACCTGCAATTAAACTTAGCACACGATATTCAGGCCCAAGCCAACTTTACACAACAACTTAGAATACAAAATTTACTAAAATTATGGATCATGGATCGCTCAAACACTTCAAATATTAAACCACTAACAGTATTGCATCATATTTAACTCTAAAATCTAACATGCAACTAATGACTTTGTAGCAATTTAAAAGATATGGAATAACCAAAACCATGCAAAATGAGACAACACAAGAGAGATCACCAAAAGGCTATGTATTTACTTATATTGTGTCACCCAAATTTGCAAAAAATCAGTATTCTCAATGATTCAACACTTTCCCTCAAAATAGGATAACTCCTAGCTCTACTACAGCTATTACAATAATGTCCAACTCTCCTAGCAATATCTATCCCTAAAAAATAAAGAAAGAACCTCAACTTATAGCCCAAGAATCCACTAGATGACCAAAATAATAGCCCATAGAGCCTAGTCATACATGCATTCGAGTTTAATATATTTAGCCTTCCATGCTTGACTGTCTTCAAAGGTTTTTGAATAAAGTCAAAATTACATTCCAAAACCGTTAGTGGGGCTCACAGGTGACTTAAAGTCCTCTGACATGCTCCATTTGTGGTTTGTAACTAAAATTTGCCACTCCCTGAATTTTTGATGGGAATCCTACAAGGCAGCAACCTGGCCAACCTCTTCTTCCTTGTTAGCTTCCAATTTATTGGTCAATTCCTTAAAATTTTCAAATATTTCCTTCACATCTATTGGGTTTGGCAGTGGAATAAATTTATTTTTTATTTTATGGCCTCTAAATTCATCGAAGTATTGTGGTATCACCTTATTCCATTGAATTTACAATTCATGGTATTTATCCAACTTGGAAATATAGATGGTTGCATCTTCCATTTTCTCTTTCACTATTGGAGAATTATCTGAACGTGCATATACCTCATGGCACCAAGCCTATAGCTTGTTAATATTGAAATTATTTTTTCCAAATTTCCTTCTCCTAGTCATTATTTCTAGGAGACTAACACAACTATTGTAAATCTCTTTCATTTTCCCTTGAAATTTCATGATTTTCTTCAAGAATTTATTAAGGAGATCTTTCTTGTAGTTTTAGAATTCAATCCACTCCTTCACTTTTCCAATTTTGTCTCAGGAGAATACATCTAACCTGGCCAACAGGTCTTTAGGTATTTACAAAATTTTCTTTAATTCTTCAATAGTAGATTCATCAACCTTTCCACAATCCACAACAAAATGTGAAGTATGTTCCAAAAAATTATAAGCATTGGTGTCAACTTGAAGAATTTGTTCAATTGCTTCGTCTCCTCTCTTACTGACTGCTTGAAGCCACACTTGAGTATTATGAATAGAGTTCTTTAGTCTTTTAATTTTATAAACTTCCTCCTTAGGTAATAGTCCCTCTGGAATTATATTTTTACCTCCAATAGCCTGTAATGGTTTCATCAAATGATCAACATACCTATAGACATCATTTAACTATTTCTTGAGGTTTTCTTTCTCTATAGTTTCACTATCCATCCTTCTCAAGATTTCTTTCAAGAGAAGACTCTTGGAATTCCTCCCTTTCCTATTCTCTAGTAGTTGGCTCCAAATTGATAGTTTGTACTCTATAATCAGATGGCTTCACTTCATACCTAAATTTTCTAGCCAGAGGTACCACCACATGAACAAATTTATTGTTGAATTCATCCTGTACAATCTTGGAAACCATGTGTGCTATTTTTCTTTGCTTGGGCTGAACCCACTATTCTAACAATTTGTCCCAACTCGTAGCTTCCTCTTGCAAAATTATGGGGTTCTTGCTTGTCCTCTTCTCGAGCCATTCAAGAACTATTGTCTGCTCTGTATTGAACTCCACAGAAGGTACCTCTAGTTCATCTCTATTCTATTGTGGGCTTTCAACTATTGTTTCAATTTCATGTTGATTATCTTCCTCGTTGATAACCTCCTTTTCCGGTGACTTCAATTTCGTGTCTTGAATTACTCAGGATCCAACAGTCCTTTGTAGTGTACCCAAGTCAGACTATCCCAACTCTTGCAACATCTATTTCCATTCTTTATTATTGGGAGTAGAGACTCCATCATCCTCTAATTCATGTTGTTCGGGGTCATTGGATATATTTCCCTCTTCTCGAACAACCTCTTCTGATGTTTGTTCATTTTGAGGAGGAGAATCAATCCCTATATTCACTTCTTCCTCTTGATTGTTAGTAGTAGGCATCTCTTCATCTTGCACATTCTCTCCTACTTCTTTTGCTTCCTCTGCGTAAGATGTTTTATGCTTGGGAGGACTTTTCCTTATATAGACTTTGGGGATTTTCCCCAGGACTATCTCCACAACCTCAATTGAATAAGGAGCATCAATTTTTGCATCACCCTTTTTAGCCTTTGTTGCCTTCTGTCTTTTTGTAATCAATATCCTTTTCCTCACTATTTGAGATGTCTCACTTCCTGCACCAATAGTATTCACTTAAGGAGTCTTCTTGGGATTGGGAGATGGTTTCTCCCCTTGTTTTACCTATGTCTGACTCCTAGTTCTCCTTTTTGTTGTCACTAGTTTTTTACCTTCTTGTCCTTCACCTCCTTGAGACTCAAAGACATCATACCTTTCCATTTCTATTCCTTCTTTAGAGTGGGATTCCATGTCTCCCATCAAATCATATGTGAATTTGGTGCCATCAGCCTCCAATTATTGTACCTTTTTCCTTACCCATTTCCTTGATTATTCCTTGACTAGCTTAGTTATTTGGTCAAGATCTGTTGCTTTTTCTTTAGACTAGTTTATCTATGGTAGAGGTTTGTTTCTGTACAGTTCATAATCATGTTGTTGCACTAGTTTCACCTCCTCATCTTGCACTTGATCAAGAACTTCCACTATCCTTTACAACCTTGTCATTTTGAGAGGCATCCGAGAGAATATTCTTCTAAGAAAATCAAAGAAATCCTTGCATTTTATCTAGTAGTCCTCAATATGGTCTACATGTCAGAATTCCCTGGTAGCCAGCTTCATGGCTTTGCCATATGAGTCAAAATTATTTTGGTTGTGCGAGAGTAAAGCTCAAATTGTGTCATCTCCTTTTCAGAATGTTGGGCACTTTGGATGGAAGGAAATGATTCCAAAGTCCCAATCCTTAAAGGAAACTCTACTCCTAACCCCTTCTTCAAATCTAGCAGTAGAATTTCCTCAAAGGGTATCATCTACCTCGTCAACTCTAGCATTATAATTTTATTGGTTGGGTACCTTAGTAGCTGTAGTGGAACAACAAGAGATCCTTGCACCTGGATGTATGTAAATTTTAGAAATTGTATGAACCATTTCCCATATTGTTTGACTAAGTCCATAGCATCTACGGTTATTCTAACATGAAGAAGGCATCATTTTCATTTTTTTAATTGGATGTCTTGTATTGTAATTGGGGATATATATTCCAAATTCTGTCTTTTCCCACTATTCCTTTGCAACTCAAGCCCTTGTATCTAGTTTTACTTTCCAATATATATACCAAATACAATGTCATAGTGAGTTTATGTGTTTCCTGCACACTTCTCAATTGTGCATCCAATTTATTGCTTATGATCCTTTCCCAATGGTAATGCTTATTAGCCAAAATTTGTGTGATGTGGAAGAACATCCAAGGCTGGAAGATGTGAGCTTTTTCAACACCCATTACCTTGCCCAAGAGGGTTATTATGTCATGGTACTCCATATTTAAATCACTTTGGTGCAATTGCTTGGGAAGCATGGAATAATGAGGCTTCAAATTTAGTATTCAAGAATTGTTCATGATCTCCAAAGCCCTGCTATCTCCTCAATCAAATGGTGATGCAAAGAAATATTGAAAACTTCAACAATGGATTCTTCTATGAGATTGTCCATAACTCTCCCTTGTGGTCCTATTATGATCCTTGTTCTGGAGTCATAATGTTTTGCACATTCTAGAACTAGCTCCAGGCATAGCTATGTCAAAGGGAATCCTACTTTGTATGCCAGACCAATGTGAGTGATTAATTGTGCTAGCTGAGTCGGTGCATTTCCATACATTCTTTGATGGAAATAATCATATTCCACATGTCCAAGATTTGTATCTCCAATCTTGGCCCAAGTTGAAGCAATCTTAGATTCAGGCCATATCCCATTGAAATCATACCTCATTATCCTAGCCCTCTTATTGACTTCTTCTTGTACCAAATTAGCCTTCATCTTCTTATTGGGACTCAATTCACCATGCATTTGAAAAATAAACCGCAATTACCCAAATGAAAATAACAATATAACATCATAAGATTTGTTAATACAAGTTGAATAACCCTACTTGGTGCAAATCAAGGATACCACTTTGAAAACACAAGAGGAGAAACACATTTCAGCATCCAATTGGAAGATATGTAAATGGACCAATGCACAATTAATCTATGAATTCACAATTGAAGCGGTGATAATGTACATTCACTAGCAATGCATGGAAAATAACTTGTTGATGAATTCAAGTGAACCAAACCCCATGAGACTTGTCATTCAATTCCTACACGAACCCAAGATAATTTGATCATTTTAGAGTCCCAAAGGCAACAACAATGGGGTCATCTAATCCAAGAAAGCTCAGATTTTTTGACCACATTAAGGCTTGGCTAATCTAAGTTAGCTCAAATTAGCCGAACTTCATCATGCCTTTATCATTTTTCCCTAGAATCCTTTCAAAAGTTGAGTAGTCAAAGTCCATTGTTGCATTCAAGCCTTTGGAAAATTGTCTATTCCCTAGATTTAGATTGTTTCACACACCAAAATGAAAGTCTAGTAATCACCACTTTGAGAACTTGAGACACATAGTAATTTGGCTAGTCTAAGGAGGCTTGGATTTTCTGGCCGGATTAAGGCTCGGCTAATCCGACCTACCTCGGATTAGCCTAAATCACATCGTGCTAATAGATTTTCTAAGTGTTGGTCTTCACTTGATCGAACACACAAAAGTGCAAGACCGTCCTTGGGATGACTTCTCACTCCACACTACACAATTCATTTTTAAGATCATTGATATGGCTCAACTACTGGAATCGGCCATGCACGACTAGGGCACTCAAGGCTAGGGTTTATGAATCATTGCTTTGGACCCCAACAATGTTCTCAAAATTTCAATATTAATAGGAAGAAAAGGAATGTAATAACAAACCATAGGGTTTTCAAAGACCTCCATTCATCAAATGCATGTAAATTGAAACCCTTTCTTGAGTTCTTGAAAACATGCCCGTAAACTCAAAATAATGAGAAAAAGATAAATCCAACCCTAATTGGTTGGGATAGTGCATAATTGATACCAATTATGGGTCTGGTGCTTATCTCTTAACATAGTTTTATGAAACACCCCTTAAGGAACCCATGAATGCCACACATTTTTGTTGGTATTATCTCTAACATCTTTAAATAGTGTGATGGATAAAGTAGTGTTTTTTAAAGTTATTTGATATTATTCTAAATAAATTTCACATTACTTTTTTCTTGACAAATAATTTTTTGTTTGTCTTGAACACTAAGGTAATTATTTAAGTTCATTTTATAATTACTTTAGGACTCATACTATTCACCTTTGTGTTATGTTAAGTTAGATCCTTATATGAGTTATAGGTGTATTTGATTTAACATATTCTCTTATAATCAACAATGTTCTATCTACAATAAAACTGAAATATGTTTTAAACTAGATCTCATTCTATCATGTAGCCATTAATTACATCATTTAATTAATTGAATTGCATCTAACATCCACAAAAAGAAACACATCATAATAACACCAATTGTATATGTCTATATATACATGAAACTTTTATATACATCTTAGTACAATATACAAAGTCATAGAGGTCTATGAAAACTACATCCCTTAGGCTCTAGTACTCATGAGTTGGTCCCTAGACATCGTGAGATAGTCGTGTGTGATCGTGACTGTGAACTACCGAACCTAAGTGTGAACTATAGACCCTACACTTGACAAATCACCACAAGCCAATCATTTTCAATCTAATCCCTCTCCACTCGTGTATGTGCTAGCTTTGTATGTAGCCTCTCAACCTCTATTGAGGTCTATGATGCCTATATTGCACTCTCATCCCAACAGAGTCATCTCCTTACACTCTCATATGCTACCCATAACCTTGCGAATGGTATGAGCAACTCTGGGTCCTCCTCCATGATCAGTGGAGGCAAACAGTCAGGATCCATCTCCTCCTCATTGATGGATGTAGGCACTATCTCCATGGCAGCCTTATGTTAGAACTCTCGCTAGTGTTTCCTTGGTTTTGCAAGATAGAAAATGTACACAATCAGTAATCATCATCATGATATATATATAGTCTATATATATAAAAAAAACATAAAAAAAAAACTAAATTACATGCATAAAATAAAATTTCATCACCTATGTCTCCAGTCAGATGAGGAATTTCAACCTCATCCTCTCTAGGGGGCATCAAGGACATGCTAGACTCTCTCTGACTCTGGGTGTCGATGTATACTATAGCTACTACTTGAGATATAGTCTTGTAAATGTGTGAGGACTCTCCATGCTCGTATCAATCCTCAATAGCTACCTCATCACCCTCACTCAGGGGTGGTTCCTCCTTGTAATAATCTTGCTCCTAACAATCCTCCTCCTCCTCCTCATCCTCTCCTCAATGTTGGTCCTCATAGTTAGGATCGACATCGAACTGGTACTACTCATCAATAACATCTGTCAGAATATCTGTTATCCTTTATCATACCTCCTCTACTATCTCTTCTGGCTCATCTCCCTCATTTGGTGTTGGTCCCACACCACCTATAGGGAAATCCATGGGGAACATAGGAGCTGGTCGTGCATAGGACCACCACTCCCCATGCTCATCTATGCTACCAACATCATCAGTTTCAGATGTTGGTTGCTTGTTGTGATTTGAATCATTGGAATCACTCTCATGAACATGATATATAGTCAGCCAAATAGTATCACATGGCCTTCGAGTACTTTGTACTAATCATCTATTGAAGGGGAATTCCCTTGGTGGTATATGCACCTGTCCACAATTCCACATGACTCACCTAAAGTAGAAAGGTTTTACAACATAGTCATGCCTCCCAGCTAGAAACCTATCCATTTTCATTCTTCGTAGCTATCCTGTGGGCTCTGGCCACTGCAAAGTGAGTAGATAGGGTCTCCACAATATCTCATCCTCCTCCAATCGATCAAATGTCACCCTCCAAAAGTGTAAATCCCCACACTGCCACAATCATCTCAAAGGATAGTCGAATGCTCATGGATGCCCTGTAGCTATAGCACATGGGAATCTAACAGGCCTGGTGTATGTGATATGATTGAGGAACCACACCTGCAGAATCATACAATGCACCATACTATTGATCTCTCGAAACATAAATTGACCAAGATCATAAGATGAGTGTGCTAAAACACAATGCCTCAAGCATAGACTTTCCTTTGCTCATACATCCCTCATATCAAATGTACCTGTCCTCCATCTAAGTGTGTTGCTCATCCATTTGGATTAAGAACTAGAGCCACTATGTGCATCATAATCCATCTAACAATTAGAGGTCGTGAATATAGTAGCATGGGTAGCTCCATCTATGCTCTAACCCACTCATCATGTATAGGTCCACTTATACAATATTGCATGTCCCTCTTCTTCTCCTAGGATGATAGATCCCCCCAAAAAAGTACTCACTCTCACTAAATATGAACTCAAAGAATGCAGTGTACATCCTTGAAAGTGATGGTCATTTCCCCTATGGGAAGATGAAATGTACAAGTATCAGCAACCCAATGCTTGCACAGAGCAATAAGCATGGCGTCATGGTATCTCATAGGAGGCATAAGATATTCCCAATAGATACCCACTAACTATAAATGTTGTGTCTCTGATGTCGATAGCGCTAGCGAATGATCTCCTAGAAATGTGAGTTGTCTTCCCCCTAGCCCTTGTCATGACAGGGAGGGAACCTATAAAAATCATCACAAAATGCTCTAAAATCCATCTAATTTCTTCAATTTTAAAATATTTCATTAGGAAAGTTTGCTAAAGTAAAATATAGTGTGATTTTCTAATGGCCCTAGACACTTTAGAACCCTTTTAGGAAACTTCATGAAGAAATGGGAAACTTTACAAAGAAATGGGACACTTTGCGAACTATGTTTTCCAGGGCCCTAAATTAACCTATCCATGCATTAAGATCATTATAAAATCACAAGGTGAAAGTTGCAGAATTTACTCACCTCATAATATAGCTTGCCGCGTGCCACCTGCTCCCGAAGATCATCTAGTCGTGAAGGTGTGTAATCCCATTTGCTCGACATTTTATTCTCTCACTTGTCACTCTCAAGCTACATGAAGGTAAAATGAATAGTAAGTGACACGTTACTTTATTTAATTCTTTTAATCCATTTTTACCTCTTTTTACTCTTACACATTAACATAGGGTTACTATCTTTTCAAACAATTCATAAGGTATATATTCTTCAAATCAACATAACGGCTGCTAGGGTAATTTTTTTCAGCACTATTTAATGTGTTGGAATCATGATTCCTCACTCGATATCATCGTTCGTCTATTTTCATGAGGCATGGTACTTGAAAATTACCTATGATATGATGTTTCTTATTTGACATGGTTGCATTGCTACCTTGATTCCACCTCTGTAAAGCAAGAAGAAGCAACGGGGCATAAATCTACCCTCGAATTTGATTCCTAGGAGTTAGATAAAAGGATTTTTGGATATCTAACAAATTCATATTTCAGGATACGGTTCCTAACATTGTGGTTTTGTAGAGAACTACACTAGGGGCTTCATTCTCCCATCTTTTCAATGAGTATCCTTTTATGTAATAAAGTGCATCGTTTACAATCTTTTAACTTACATATGCGCATAGAGTCATATGGGTGCTAAAGTGGGGGCTAAATGTGCCATAGAAAATTAGAGCCTCTTGATAAAAGAGACAATTTCACACATAATTAGACTCACTTTTGAGTCACTTCACATAATTCATCCTTCAAAATAGCATTTATAGGCCCCTAAGACCCATTATTTTTAAATCTAGAGGCACATTTTACCTGAGGAAACACTTAAAACCTGACAAACATCACTTAATTCTTTCATACCCTGAAAAAACACCTTCAAAAATTAGTAGTGGGATCCATTTGCCACCTTGGGTGAATGAGTCCCCTCTAGTGGGACCCATTCACCAAGGGCAGAAAATGAGTCCCTATTGAGGGAAAATTCAATTTTAAGCAATAATTTAATTAATTCAACTTGAATTTCTGGTGAATGTCAGCTTATTAGGTCTAAATAATAGGAAAATAAAGTGTTGCTTATAAATACTCATTTTTAGTCATTTTCCCCATCATTTTGTCAATTCACAAAAGCAATTTCTAAACTCAAGTCTTCTACAACAAGTCTCATTAGCAAAGTTAAAGTTTTAGGGCAACAAACTAGGCTTTTTGCAAGTCTTGAAGCTCACTCTTCTTGTCAAGATTCATCATTGAAAAGGGTTGATGATGGATGCCTATGGTGAATCATGGAGAAACCTAGGTTGAGGAGATGCAACTGGCCATCAAGTCACACCTAATGACTTGGTTTGAAAGTGATTCCATCTTCTATTTTCACTCTATCTTCATATTAAGGTATGCATTTTGTTTACTTTCCATTTGCATGTAATTTTATCTCCATTTTTAATGTGTTGTAAGGTTTCTAGGGTTGATATCTTGCATTACATAAATCATATTTTCATTTCTTATTCTAGAACAATAGAATAGGGTTTTTGTTATATTCAAACTTTCCTAGTCTTTAACACATCTAAGGCTAGGGTTTTATGCAGATTTTTCTAAATTCAAGGTTTAATTACCCAGCTAGGGGTTTGACCAAGGAAAACCCCCCATTAGACAAACAATTTTAAGCTATTTGGTAGGAATTTTTCAAGATCCTGAGTTAGGTTTCTGTTAGAAATTATTGTGCAGGTGTCAAGGTACAAAATAGAGATTTGAAGTTGCAAAAATCTAAAAGTGGATTGATTCACCATGCTTGGAGAATGAGTCCCTCCTGAGATGTAGTTTTGAGTCAGATGCAGATCCTAGTTCCCAGTTGATTGAAAACAACTTCTATGCAGAAAAAACCCATAACTCGGACTGATTCGCCCAGGGTGGCGAATGAGTCCCAGTCAGCTCAAATTCAAACTTCATCAATTTTTGAGATCATTCTCCAGTCTTATTTTTTTTCCTAGGTGAATTTTTTTTGAAAAATACTTCTTTGTAAATGGTTTAATTTGCATTCTTGTTCATTCTTTTAAGCTTTTTTCAAAAAACATTGTGTTTTCAAACATAACATAAATCTTAGATCTTGCATACATAATCAGTCATTTAGATCACTTAATTGCATTTAGATCATTTCATTTAGGCATAATAACATCATACATTGCATACTTTGAATGAACCCTTTAGCATTTTTGTCCCTACTCTCTCCTTTAAAGTGAAAAACCGTAGAAGAGTTAGGGAGTTTTGTGGGTGCCAAAAATCCACGGTTCACAAACAAATAGAAAACTTGTCTCTTCACCCAATTTACCCATCAAATTCCACTCCTCCCATCATATATGAGATGATGCTTGAGTTTGAGTCCAAACTTGAACAAGAAAAGTAACCTCACGAACAATCAGCAACAAACATTTTGCCTTCCTTGTTTAAACGACCAAGAGATACTAAAACCAATCCTGTTATGCCTCCTCACATTAAAAAAGTGTATAAAGATAAAGAAAAAGTGATTAAACCATCTTCTTCTATTTCTTCCATTCTTCCCACTCTGGAAGAAGAGGAACCTATGGTGGATCAACCTGCTCTTATACATCAACAACTTCAAAATAGAATTAAATGAAACTATAGTTCTAGGGAACATAAGCGTCATCATCTCATTGCTCGTCAATCATGAAAGGAAGAAAATAAGGAAAATTAACCTTTTCCTTTGATAAAATAAATATATGATCACCCTCCTGACCCGCAACAAGATAATATAGTCCAGTCCTCACAACAAAATGATCCCATCTAACAGCCACAACTTTTGATACATCCTTCCTTGGAAATTACCCTTTGTCCTCCCATCATAATCAATCTTGATGATGATGATGATGATGATGATGAAGTCAAAAAAATAGATGAATAAGTTCATAATGATCTAAATTCTTGATTTTCATCTACCATAAGCTTAAATTATAAATCTTTTCAACCAAGTGAAGAACTTGGTACATCTCCTAGTTCGAAACTTGGAATTCTTCCTTTGGATAGTCAACCGCCCTTGCAATAAATTGAACATGATTGTGAGGTGGATGATTTGTTGGATGGTTGAATTAAATTTTTCTTTTATTTGATCTTCCTTTTATAATTTTATCTGCGTATTGTGTTCCCCCATAATGTGTGTTTGATGTTCTCTTCCTCTTTGTGCACTTCATCTATTTTTTTCTCCATTCTTCTATATATCGTACATTGAATTTTTCCCTTTTTGTTTTTTTTTTTCCTTTTGGGGATAACACAAAGTGTCGAGATGCTCTATGTCTCTTCCAAGTTGACCCACAAAGGTCCTTTTACTTTATTCCATTTTTTTGTGTTTTCCTTTTGGGGATGATGCGAAGCATTGAGATGACCAATGTCTCTTCCATGTTGAACCAAATGGTCCCTTTTCCTTTTTACTTTGTCTTTTTCTCATCTTTTTCCTTTTGGGGATGACGCAAGGAATTGAGACCAAAATTTCTCCTTCATTTTGACCCAAAAGCTTTTTCTTTCTATTTTCCTCTTCATTTTCCTTTGCTTGTGTTTTCCTTTTGGGGACGATGCAAGGCATCGAGACCGTAATGTCTCTTCCATGTTGAATGAAAATGGACTTTGTTTTTCTTTTCTTTTTTCTCTCTTGTGTCATTCTTCCAGTTCTATGTGTATTTCGGGAATGCTGATAGTTCCAAGATCTTTCATAAAACATTGTAGCAATGAACATATTGACCCCAAATCCATAGATTCCTTATGTGTTTGGTGCATTCCTTTCTGTGGGGAAACCTCCCTTTTATTTTGTTTTATTTTTCATTTACATGAAGCATCCTTACTTAGAAACATATGCCTTGACATAAGGATTTCCAAAATGGATCTCATGTCTTGTTTTCTTTTTGGATCTTTCCTTCGCTACTTTAAAGTAATTTCTCATAAAACAATGTGTAGCAATTCCTTTAAAGTGGGGGGCATACATTGGCATTATTCATTTTTCATTCTTGGTTCTTAGTGTAGCCTTGTCACTTCATATGATGTGTTTATCATTTTGTGGATGACAATGGGTTGGATGTCCTTCCTAAGTGTGATCTATCTTAGCATATTACATTCCTCTTGGTGGATTGATGTGACACACTGCATCCCTTAAGTTGTGAATATTTTATTATTTGATTGGTCCTCTCTTGGAGACATTAGACACAATGTTCCCTAGGTGATAGACATTGCATGAACTTAACAAGACTCCTTTTACATCTAACATTTTTTCATTTTACATCTTTACCACCTTACATAACACAGCTTGCATTCCTGTGGTATTATCCTCTTTGTTCATGAGCTTTAAGCATATGAAACTTTTCTTGTCTCATGAAGCACGGACTGACATTTTCTTTTGTGGCACCTTGTTAAATTTATCAGGTGGTATAACTTTGATATGGTTGAGCGGGAAGTCCATTCAACAACATGAATTTCCCAATAGCCACCTTTGTGTTTGCGAGTGCATACCAACTAGTGTATGTTTCTCATCTTTTGGTCCTTCTCACTTGATAGACCGCCATAAGTTTTGTCGCCCATGAGTGAGTATGCATTCTCTTTTTCTCACAAACATCCTAGATTTGATTCACAACTAGTTGAAAAAATGATCAAATCTTAATCCGATTCTCCACATGTGTGTTCCTTTGTTCTTATGTTTATTTTTCCATGGGATCTTCATCCTAGGGGCTTGATCATGCATCTTGATCATTGTTATTCCATATTGCTAGCATGAGTGCATTTGGATCCCTCTCGATGTGCATGGCTACTTTAGTGTGAGTTTGAAGCAAGTTCATCCTCTCACTAAAGGCGGGGATAAATGTACCATATAAAAATGACTCTTGGACTTTTTCATGGTCTTTTAGGTCTTTCTCTCATGATACTTGATTTTTTTTCTTTGATTTAATGTCTCAATGTGACTTTTGCATTCACATTAGGTCCTAAACATTCAAATTTATGACATTTTTTGAAGGTGTTGTTAAGTGTTGTAACACATTTATACACTTTTCTAGACTCTTCTCATTATAATTCATATGAAAATCACCTTTTTATCACTTATCAAGTTATATTCTAAGGTGTTTTAAATTCTTGTAACAAGATTTCACACTTTTCTAGGCTTGATTTCACTATTTACTTCTTTCTAATGCTTTATTTGACCCCTTTATACACTCATTAGGCTTAATTAAGTGTATTTTTGAAAGTAAACCCAACAAATAACATTAAATGTGACTTAATTCCCGACATGCACTTACAAGTCCAAGGTGGGACCCATTCATCATGGGTGGAAAATGAGTCCCTCTTGGCTCCAAATTCAAAATATTTCAAATTTTATTTCGGCTTTTTATTCAAAATTACTTTATGTCAGCCTGTGATATATTATTGGGTTTCTAAGGCACAAAAGTGTATAAATATGTGTTCTTATCCTCATTTTACATCTCCAATTCTCCCGTTCATTCACTAATTCATCCCAAACATTCATTCACTTTGCATCATTCAGTCAAGTATCTTGGAGCAGCCATTGACATATCTTCAAAATTTTCAACAAGGTAGTGGTTATTTTAGGACATTTTCATCTTGTTTATTCATCATTCATTATTTATTTCCTTTCATTTCTTCATTAATGGTTTGATTACTAGAGTGGGATTCAACCAAGGCAAGTTGCTATAACCTAACCCTTAACCATTTTTCCCCTTTTGCATGTGTGTTTGCAGACTTGTGTATGTAGATTTGCCAAAAAATTACTTGTTTAAAGGTGGTCAAGAAGTCAACAAAGTTTTTCTAGTCAACTACAACCTATTCAAGCTTGGAGACAGCCTACAATCCATTTTCTGTAGATTTGACTTCGTCAACCCAACAAGAAAACAAGTGTAGATCTGGAACTACAGAATTGGTCCCTGATTTCACAAAATTTTGGGAGAGGACTGATTCACCATTAGTGGTGAATGAGTCCCTTAAGGCTAGAAAACTATATTTTTTAGATTTTGAATCCTGACAGTCAGAAACCAATTTTTAGGACCTTTTTCCAATAACAAGATTGATTCGTCATCAGTGGCGAGTGAGTCCCACTGGTGATTTTCAATAATTTATGCCACCATCCATATCACTCTAGATTCAACATTATTTTCCCAAGTGCACTATGTTCAACCTTCTTTCAATTCTATTTTGCACTTGTTCATAATTTAGTTCATGTTTGCATATCACACTGTGTTTTCAAACATTGCACATTTCTTACTGTACACGTAAAATATGTTGATTGACATTGTGCATTCGATCCTAACTCACTAACATCGTTTCTTCCTAAATCATCCCCCGGTCTAACCATTTAATCAAATTCCACTATCTAATTAAATTCACCAATATTTGTCTCTTAATTAAATAAATCATTTTATCTGATTAAGTCAATTCCTTCTGTTAATTAAATCAACCCATTGATCTAATTATCCCTTTTTAATCAAATAATCAATTTATTTTATTAAAATCTCTAAAGTCTATCCATTAAATTAAATAAATTAAAACCTTATTTGATTTAATCTAACATCATCTCTTTTAATTAAATAAATCAAAATCTAAATTTAATTAGCCTCTTACCATATTCCCCTCTTATTTGATTTAAATAAACCCATAAATCTAAGTCAAATAAGTCACATCATCTAATCTCCTATTAAATTAATTGACCTTTGATTAATTTAATCTAATCTCATGTCACATCCTCTAGATAATGCAAGATGCACATTAAAATAGATTTAATTCATTTATTAAATCCCTATTTTCCCTTACATGGCATCTTTTGGAATATTCTCTCAATTTGAATTAAAAAATTCCAAATCAACATGTACATCCAACAATGCATTTAAAACCTCTTACATGTCCTTTTCCTTGAGCCAAGTGGCATTTATTGCATTTTCCCTTCCCTCTTACATGTCATTTCAACAAATTTGAATTTCAAATATTGGCATTTATTGGCACAAACCCCAAATCTTGCACATCCCTCATCCATTCATGGCTTGACAAGTGGCACCATATCATTGGATGAATGTTAGTCTGACATTGCTCAAATTTGGGCATTCATCCATCTTGAAATCCTATAAATGAAGAGCTCCTCTCCTCATTTTATCATCCAAAAACATTGCAAAGTTACCATGCTAAAATACTTACTCATTCTCATCTATCATTTGAATTCTTAGCTAGGGATTTTGCAGATTTGGCTTGGAGTTCTCATCTTTTCATCAAAAGTGGATCAACAATCTCTTCAACATTCAAATCTTGCATCATAGGAACTGGGAAAGGGCCAATTTTCACATCAAATTGGCACCAATTCCCCCATGGGATCAAATGTTTGCTATTTAAATTAGGATTTATTCTAGTTGTTATCATTTCATTGTGTTCTTGCTTATTTTCTTTCCTATTTTGAGTTTTTAAATGGATTTCCTTGGGAATCCTTCTTTTAGCTTGCAAATCCTTGTCTAACTCGTTTATTCATGTTGTTTTTCAAGTACTAGGAAAAGGGTTCGCACACTTAGGTTTTGCATTGATAATCAATTAATTACATTACTTAGTTGCATTTAGATCATCTTATTTAGCCTTAATGACATCATACATACATTATATTGAGTGAACCACATTGATTTTGGTTGGTTTATCTCTCTCCTTTTAGGTGAAAGATCCTAAGAGTGCAAGAGTAGCCCATAGACATATTAAAAAATCTAGGGTTCGGTATCATGTAGGAAAGTTCCTATCTACATGTGGGTACCATCAGAGAGGGAAACTTTATAACAATCAACCAAGTTTTGATCACCACTTATTTTTTGAAAAGACATCAGCTAAAGAACCAAAGATTGGATAGCATCTCCAACATCAATAGATTAGATTGCATGCCCTATCAAGGTTAGACATACATTTGAATCCTACAAGGAAGTTTCTCTTAGATAATCCAAAGCATTGAGATGTTCAATACTACGACACAAATCTAGAAGAAAAAGTGGAGGAAAGAGGTAGCACAAAATGAATCAATTATTGTTATCTGATATGCAGACACATACATAATTATACATGGATACAAGATCACAATAGCTTCAAAATTGCATATAATCAATGAATATGAAAGGAGGGAAAGGTCGAGCAAGAAGTAAGGAAGATTATATTTTTCATTGAATATAAACAATGAAGAACATAACAATGTTGGCACATCTCAAAACTACAACCTTTTTTTCTCCTAACACATAGGGCACTACCAAATGGCTAGCAAACCAAAAGGAAAAGGAAACATAAAGACCTCAAATATAAATTAGTTAGAATATATATTGCAAGGACTATTAATTCAAATGAAGCATATTCACAATTCAATGGATGCACATGGCAAAGAGCCAATACAATTCTCAACAACAAAAAGGAAACAAGGAACAGACTTATGAGATTGGTGCTCAAGGGTTGTTCAGTAGCCTAGGGAGAGCCAAAGTCTACCGATATTGTTGGGGTTTCTAATTTTAAAAATCTAAGAGCTATAATTCCAGTCGCTGACTATGAGCTCTATGCCACAAAAAGATGAGGACCAAATGTTCAATTAAAGCAACAAATGCTGACGAGAACCCTAGCCAAAGCACATACAAGAAATATAGAACACCAATAAAATGACAACCATCAATATCTTCAAAACAGAACATTATCTCTCAATTTTTTGTAGAGACATTAACAATATGAGGGAAAAAAAAATAATAAGAAAAGGCTTCAATGTTTCATATAAAACATAATATACAGTTTATCATTCCAATTTTTTTGTTTCAAATATTTTATGTTTTAATTTTTTTGTAGAGACATTAACAATATGAGGGAAAATAAATAATAATAAAAAAGGCTTCAATGTTTCATATAACACTTAATATACATTTTATGATTCCAATAATTCCCTATTGAGGCTCAAACAAATAACAACTATTTTCCCAAAAGAATAAACATAGGGAAGAGTATGTATGAATGTTGTTTACACCTACTTTGACATACATACATATCTACACATACGAAAATAAAATGTAACACAACAAAACAAGGCATGATATCCACCTAGCAGCCATATTGGGTCATGGAGCATCATAGGCTCATACCAAACTATGGTAGGATGGAGAGAAAGCCATATTTTCTTGCCACTCATTTTATTTTTCCTACGTGCATATATATATGGATGTGAAATTATATGCAATTTTTTTTTATATACAAAAAATATTCATATGCAACATGCAACCCATTTTGTGTCTTTTTTGCATGGGTTTGTTACTGTGAATTCTTTTGTTTTCTATTCTTTTTCCTCTAAAATATTTTTTTTGGCTTTTTACAGTGGCTGCCCAAAGAAGGAAGCTAAAAGAAATCAAGTAGGAAGAAGAATATTTGGAAAACCCTTTGTAGAGCATTTCAAAAATATTTTATGTTCTTGCAAAACAACCAACCAAGAACATACATTTTCCATCACTACAATCAATGGTGGCATCAATGTTCCATATAACACTTAAAATACAACTTATCATTCCAAGAATGTCCCAATAGAATAAACATGGGGATTAGTATGTATCAATGTTGTTTTCATCTACTATGACATGCATACATATCTGCATAGGGAAAATACATTATCCATCACTGCAATCAATGGTGGCATTGAAATGTTCCATATAACACTTAAAATACAACTTATCATTCAAAGAATGTCTCAATATGTGTCAATGTTGTTTGCATCTACTATGACATACATACATATCTGTACATAGGAGAAACAAAATGAAACAAAAAAAATAAGGCATTGTTCATCACTGTGATTAATGGTGACACAAATTTTCTATATAACACTTAAAATACAACTTATCATTCCTTACATGTAGATATGTATGTATCTATTGTTTTGTGGCAATGGTTGCAACATAATAAATTAGTTAATGTTATATATTTTATGTTGTTTTCCATAAGGAATTGTTGATTATTGTTCTCTAGCTTTGGCTATATTTTTTCATTTTTGATATTTTACTATTGAAAAAATAACTTGTCTATGTGTGGGTTTTTTTTTTTGCATGGGTTTGTTACTATGAATTCTACTCTTGTCTATGACAATGTTGAAACCAATATTGTTTCATTTATGGTTTGCGTGTGGTGCAGATTTCTTCAATATTAAGTGAAATAAGAAACATTGGTTTTACCAATGATCACAGTGGTGGAGAATGTATGTTCTTCCTCCGGGGTTTTTGAGAGCCTATGAGGCTCCATGACCCAATATGGTAGCGTGGAGAGTAGGCCTCCGTAGGCCTTCTTCTGTTGTCTTTCATTTTTGGGGAAAAAATTATCAAAGCTGATACTTTTGTATTGCTTTTGCAACCATCACCCCATGCAAAAAAAAAAACCTCCAACCATCTTCATAGAAGCTCGACAAAAAATTATTGAAATTGTACCTTCATAGAAGCTCGTCATCCTGGCATCAACATTAATTGTTGTATGGTTTTTGTGCAGTGGCGATGGTTGTAATAACACCTTGTTGGCCTTGCCATTGCAACAAAAGATCGACTTCTCAATGCCTGATACAAGCATCAGTTAAGATCCGAAGGAGGCAGTTAGACCATGTCACAAACCCAAGCGCTCTGCTACAAGGAAGACCAAGAGACACACCACCTTGCAACACACCTTCCATTTTAAACCCCAAAAAATATAGTGAAAGTCTACACAATTTTTTGTAAGGAATTGTTGAGTGTCATTTTAGTCCTTTACCTGCTATTAGAGCTATGAGTTAAGATGGTGAGCTTCTGTAGAGGTGCAATTTTGATTGAACTATTCTTACATATATTTTCAAATATGGTTGTATGCGTGTATACATCTACGTATGCAAATACAAAAACATATATGCATGAAATTGAATTTTCTAAGTGCATACAACATCTTGATATAGATTTGCATATATATATATATATATATATATATATATATATATATATGTGTGTGTGTGTCTGTAATACATTTGTATGCATATATGCATGAATATTTTAATATTTATATGTATTTGTGTGTGTATGTATGCATATGGATTTTCCATATGTATTATATTAAGTGTAACAAAAAAAGTTGATATCACCATTGATTACACTGGTAGACAATGTATGTTATTTTGCAACTATAATCAATGGTGAGACTAGTGTTTCATCTCACACTTAAAATATATAGCCTATCATTCTAAGAAATCCTTATTGAGGCCTAGAAAAATGACAACTATCCTTTGAAAAGTATAAATATAGGGCTTGTTTAGTTCCCCTCCAACCATCACCAGTATATGGGAACCACAAATGAAATAATATTGTGAAAGACATAACTTAACAATCACCAATTCCTTATGGAAAATAGCACAAACTATTACTATGGGCCACAAAAGAAAAGCCAAGAATGCCTTATCAAGAAGAACATGAACTATCTTATTACTTTGCAACCATCATCACTACACAAAAACCATACAACAATTAATGTTAATGCCAACCAACATTTAATTTCCCTAGCCTTCTCTATCAGCATTCCAAATGTGTTTAATATTAAAAAAAAAAAAACACTACCTTTTTTCCAACTAGGAGTGGGATGCTGGAAGGGTTAAAAATTGGGAAGGCTGAAAAAAATTCAAGCCAAAGTGCACACAATAAGGGAAAACCACAAAACAAGAGGTTTCATAATTTTTTTATTTGATTTCAATGGTTTTAATCTTCTTGTGTTGGCCGAGTCACTAGCTCATTTGAATACAAAATATGATGAAACTTTCTGATGAAAGATGTACAATTAGAAGATTCGTCGGATACATTGGTACTTAATGTCTACTTTTCATTTATTTAAAAAAAATTGTGCCCGACATTCATCAAAATTTTGATGAACAGTGATTTTCATAACTTTTTCGACAAACTTTTGTAGCTCTCCTAGAAATTTCCATATGATCAAATCCTGATTTCTCTACGACTATTTATGATTAGATATTCCAAAAAAAATAGTGTTTCCTCATGTTGACCCCACATAGTGACATGTTTTTTGTATTACTAACATGTGACATTGTATTCATATATTGCTTTCTTGTATATATTATAGTTTTACCAACATATACTATTGTATGCTTGCATGGCTTTTTAGTTAATATATTTTTTTTTATTATTGATCTTTTTGATATTTTCTATAAGTTATTATTAGATGATACACATTGGATTACTTTTAATTTTTTATATTTGAAGATACATAACTAATTACAAGGATAATACAAAGAAGATATATCATATATGTATCATTTATGAGTTTCTAAAATATTTTACTTCCATGTCAACCACTTGCTTTACTTCAATTGAGAAACATAATAACTCTATAATATTGCATTTATCAAGTTTCAATTAAATAAAATTCAAGTACTTAACTATCAATTTTCTCTTGAATATTGATCTAGTAATAATAGACTAGCCAATTAATACTCATCCAATGATATCATCTTGCATTGATTTGTTTTACTTGAACATCACATAATTTAACCAAATACCACTTTAGAAATACAACATACATAGTCTTCTCTTACTACAAACCCCCCATTGTATTCATAAGGGTTTTATTGTAGGTCCCATCAAATACTATGCCCTAATCATGTAACAAGTAGATAAGTCATCTTTACTAAGGTAAAACAAGGTTGTTTTATCACAAAATACAATAGTTTTTTGTTTTAAGTGTTAGATTTATGTTTTGATTATAATTTTTATCTTGTAGGTTTAAGGTATGAATTTAAGGTTCTTACAATGAATTGTCAACCAATGGTATTATTCTATCCTATCTCTACCATTCTAGTTCTAAAATAAAACATACAAATCAAACTTAACTAGAAATTACACCTTAGTGTTCAATGGGTATGCCAAAAAAGTGTGGAATTTCAATTAGGATATATCAACAATGCAACAATTGGTAGAGCTAGTAGGAATTGACATGAAAATATAGATGTGATAATTTCTTACATGCCTGATCAAGGAATATATACACATCATACTGAGTAGAAGTAGTTTTCACCTAGAGTTTCTAATAGGCCTCAGTTGATTCGACCTCTATGATGTTGATCAACCAATATCAAGTGATGTTGATGTGTGGGTGAGAGAACTAAATGATGAGATAAATTTAATTGATTAGGTAATAAGAAGACGACAAGAAATTCAAAGTGAATTTGATCAAATAGGCTGGGCACATGCATGTCTTGCACAATAGAAAAAATTTAATCATCATCATGTCCCTAGGACTCATAATCATATTTTTTGGAACAAGTAGGGAGGAAATATGTAAAATAATTCCCATAAAGCTTGTAGAGATGCTCAAATATATATTGCACTTTTCTAGAATAGCCTTTTGGGGAAGAAAGGTACATGCAGCTTGAATTTTTTGGTATTCTAAACTATCCCAATCCAATCTTGAATTAGATCTGAGGAAAGATTAAAAAAAAATAGTGCAATAAATAGAAGAAGAGCACATGAGGTACTTCATCAATATCACCAGTGACTATGAAATTGATGATGAGGATGTAATGATGAAGTTATTTGTATAATTTCCAAAGGAGAGTGTAAAATAGTGGTATATCAATCTCCCTAATAGTAATATTACCTCTTGAGAGGAATTTATAAGTATGTTCAAAACATAATACATGGACAATATTGACCCAAAGTTTTTCATCCATGAGCTCACCACTATCAAGAAAAATATCAATGAAATAGTGATCGTCTTCAACAACCAATTCATCCTAGTATATGAAAAGGTATCTTAGCACCTTAAGGTTAATGATTCAATGTCTCTTATGTTATAATGTGGTTCCTTTGACTACAAGATTGGATATTGTTTTAGAGATAAAAAACCTCAAACACTTCGAGCATCTTATTCAATTTCTATCAATATTGAGATAAATATGAGGGCATTAGTTAAGTAATTGAAAAGATATTATATAAAATTGTCATAATCATATAAGATTGTTGAAGATAGAGCACTTTTAACTGAAGAAAGGTTGGATAAGCTAATTGGTTCCATGAAAGAATTGTCCTATAAATTTGCATGAATTGAGAAGGGGCTCGCACTTTAGGGTACACCCACACATTTGGCAAAGGGACAAGGTTACACAATAAGCTCTAAAATACTAATTAATGTAAAATGAAACAATAAGATGAACCAATAGTTGTAGTGTAATGGTAAAATCTTTTAAAATGTTAGGTAAAAGCCTATATATACTATTATATAATAATAAATATAATTAGATTATATATAATTTAATCTAATATTACTATTATATTAAATATATATTATATTAATTAAATTTTGTATTATATAAAAATATACTTATTATTAATTATTAATTATAATAATTTTATATGTATTTAATAATTTTGTTAAAAAATATAATATATAATTATAATAAGTAGAATAATTATATTATTTATTATGTAAAATATAGCTAATATATACTTAACTATGTAGAATATTAAAACTTAAATCACGCCATAATTTTCATATTAATTAACATACTCTCAAACCTTTGTTGAAACCTTATTTTCAGGTTGTAGCTCATCAAATTGGAGAAGTGAAAGGTCAATACCAGTGATCAGGAAGAGTTTGGAGGAGCAAAAACCCTGCATATCAATACGCGTGCACAGGAGTAAACATATCTTAGTGCAACAGGGCATGAGGAAAGCCAGACCAATGAGCTTGATGTCACTCAGGGAAAATCGACAACAATGAGTATTGGAAGTGATTAAAATCCCATGTTCTTCTTCTTGTAAGCTCTTATCCCCTTGTTTTTGCCAACCCCAATTAACCTTTATTAGTTAACTGCTTCAGAGATCCCCACTGCCCTCTACAAGGATTGCAGAGGATTCCCAACAAAGGCTAGGGTTCCATGCCCATTCTCAGGAAAAGTTGCAAGTTTCTGCATAGAAATGGTCATATGTGTTCTTTTGACTAAAAAATCATGATTTAATAGCAGAAAATTTCACTAGAAAATCTCTTTTTTTTTTGTTGCAAAATTGCATTTTGTGCTTACATCGCAAATTTTCAATTAAATATTTTTCTTCCCCCAGATTCTTTGAGTGATTTGCTAAATTCTTTTCCCTAACCCTAACCAGATATTTTTCCTAATTTATTTATGATTAATTCGAAAAATCTTAAATTTTTTTTGCAGTTGTTCCCAATATTTTTTTTCCTGCTATGCTTTAAACAACACTCTCATGCAAGTCATATGGACATTTTGTTACAATATCTTATGATACATAATTAACTTGGATGGGTATGTACAGGATCATGATGGGCCAAAAAGTGGCAATATGATGGGTATGTGGCTAACGACTATTTTTTTACCCAAAATTGATGAAACGGAAAGGGTTTTTATAGGAGATTCTCAACTTTCCACTGATATAAATTATGCTTTACTTTGAATTTAATAAGTAATTATTATTCATTTTCTATTCAAATTGCGACTAAAGTTCTGATTGAGAGGTTGATTGAAAAAATCTATATATTTCAAATGGTATCACATTTTTTGAATCCAAAAAATGTGTCACATTCTATACTTCGCATACAATAGGATTAAAAAAATAAATTTGAATTTCATGAAGTTTTGACAAAGTTAAGGTGGTCAAACATATGATTTTTTATATTTTTAAAAGTTCTAAGAAAAAATTCATAATTATTTATTTACTTGGAAAAAGATTATAAAAAATATAATCACATCGGGCATGAGTCCTCTACTTATATCGAAAATCTTATAAAAAATATTATCATTTTATTGTGGTTAGGGTGGTCGAAGACACCTACTTTTTTTTTTCCCTAAAATTTAAGTACCACTACATTGAAATTTCAAATTTTCACCAAATAGATTTTTTTTTTTAAAAAAACCTAGTAGTTTAGAAACTACATTCAACTTGCTATAGATTCTATTCTTACATATTTTTGAAATAATATAGATAACTTATTCAAATTTTTATATCAAGTTGCCTACTTCTGATTTTTTTGAATTTTTTGCCACTTAAGGGCCTGAAATAAATTAGAATGCATGTTCCCCCTACTATTCTAAGGGGTTTCGGCTCTTCAATATGCTCCTACTTGGTAGACCCCTACCAGTGATCACTGCTACTAGCTACGAATCATGAATCAGATATGGAACTACGAACTGGATCCACCTGAAGTTTGATAGGGGGTTATCATATAGGCATGAGTACTGATGGGAGCTGAGTGAAACCTACAAGCCTCTATAGGATATCTGAATCCAAGCACTTGTCAGAGCATCGTATGATGATCACTCTCCTCTCCTTCCAATTCACCTCAATTGTGGAGTCAAGCACATTCTGATTGATCCTGAAACCTGCAAGGGAATGGAAAAACAAAAGCATTGATTGTCGGTACCAAGAACGAAATGCTCAGTCATCCCCCTATCCCAGTCATTAATTCCCCCTACCCCGGATTGAACTATTCGAATGAGGTCTTCACCTATACATCCAAGCCCTTAGAATAGTAGGGGAAAATGGATTCGATGCATTTAAATAGGAAGGGGCCTATTTTTTCCATGATGATCCTGCACATACCCGGATAGTCTAACGTGCAATACTTAAATATGGATTTACATTTATTTTTGTGTTGATTCAATGAAATATGCTACTAAAATCGACATGCATAAGGTGGAAAATTGATGTTTTCTAGTACTTTGTCTGCCATATGTGTCTTTCAGTCAATTTGCAATGTGTACTTGCTCAAATACATGCTTATGTTGCCATAAATTGGATTTGATAGTGCTTTTATGCTACTGCAAATGTGTGGCTCTTCAGATCCACAAAATCAATGGTTTAACAATGAAGTGTGTTGATTAAAAAATATTTATATGACTTATTTCTACTTTTACTTTTTGTAGGTAAGAAATCTTCTTGCAATTAATTGATCACATAATTTGTAATGTAAGTAGAAGCATAGATTCAAAGTAAACATGTAAAATAATATAGAAAACATTGAATGATATAATAAAACTAAGAATTTATCTTGGAGAAACCCAATGTAAGAAGGTCTAGAAAATTTGATTTATGCCTACTCATCTCCACTTTCATCATTCAAGATTTACAAGCCAATTGTTTGAATTATGCCTTCAAGAACACTATGGGCTTTCTTTAGTACCTCTAAATACTTTATATGCTTTCCTTTCTTTTAGAACTTGAATAAGCAATGTGCTACACCATTGCACTAAAATGTGCAACATTCCTACCTCTCTTTGAAGGGTCACTAATGCTAGAATGAGTTAACATTTAGATGCTCATATATGATGGTAACCCAAAGCGGTTTATTTATAAAATCATGTGAGCCACTGAACTATACAATGGATTCTAAATACACCTAACATGAAAGTACAAAAGAGGAAATGCTTTATATGTGTTTGTGTTTTTACAAAAAAAATTGGCATGAGAGAAAATATGTATAAGAAATTAGGCATGTTTGGCATGTGATGAATGCCTATGAAATATGGAAAATTCGGCTTAAGCCAACTTCGTACATATACTCTATATTTCCCTGCTATGGGAACTAGGATGTTTTCTTCCTCCTTCAACATATTTTTTACTTGTTCTTCGTCTGACTAGCCTCTATATTCTTTGTTTTTCTGTATCTATATCATGCAATGAGTGTAAAAAATTTTCAAAGCACTTCATTAGTGATAGAAACTGTTAAGGAAAGTTGATTATCTTAAAAGAGTCATATTATTATTTTCAGGATCAATTTCAGATCACAATGTGCATAAAATCAAAACCATAGTGTTGAATTTTGGACTTTGCATGGACTTTGCAAACCATTTTTTTCTTTAGACTCAGATTTTCCATTAAAGCTTGGTAAATTGAAAAAACATTGAAAAGTATTGAATTTCGAAGGAACTAATTATATTGCATCTCATATCAAAATATCTTCTAAAACTCATTGATCAGATATACCATACATGTATAGACATTGAAATAAGTAAAAAATGCCACAAAATTCATTCTTGAAATCTAATATAAAAGAAAAAATGTCTTTACATTTTCTATCCTTCAAATTTTTTTTTGGTACACAAAACAGTGGATTTATAGATCAATGTACATAGTACTAGCAAAAAAAAACATAGAAACATCAAACAAAGATTGAGAGGAGCCAAACCTCTTAAGATTAACTCCAAGTCATTGGAGCTTGTTCCTCTTTAAGCATTTCAAAGAAGCAGTTGCAGCCATTTCATCTACAAATGAAGTAGCATCATCTTCTTGGACAACTTCTTTGTCTCTAGTTGCATGGGCTTGAACATCATCCTCCCCCATTGTCACCAACTCTACCTCATGATTAACTTGATCAACTCATGCATGGTCCTTTGAAAAAATAGGGTCATCCTTGGTGATCTATGAAGATGTAGAATCATACTCCAACTCCATAGGGGCTAATTTTTTTTTTGTTTCAAATTCTCAAGTGGTGGAGGTGCAAGTTGTAACACATGAATACATGGTCATTTAACTTTTTCATTTACATCTCGTTTTTGGAGTCTATGCACACAAATATTTTCCAACAACACTTAGAACTTGAAGTGTTGCATATTTGGCTCAAAACTTAGATGGAAATTATTTGAAGATTGTGCACTTTCATGCCAAAATTATACCACTATGTATTTGTAAGAAAATTAAAATGTTTAAGAATAAGCTTTACAAATACTACAAATTCAAAATTTGATAATAAAGAAGGAAAATCATTGAATTTTAAATCAAAATTTCAAATTTCAATTAATTGAATTTTTAGATGGGGCAATAGTTGTTCTTAACTTCTTGTTATATTTGCATGTCTCAAGAAAAGAGATCTCTTAGAGCTCCTTTGTAGATCTCAATTTCAATTATGAACTTCAACCCTATTTTAGAACTTGGCTTCATAGCCACTATGATAGTGTAGAGGCCTCCCATAGCCTTCTTGTTAGCCTTGAAACTATCAAGAAACTAGAAAGTTGGGTAGAGGAATGATGAACAAGCATGAAGTGGCCTATGGATTTTTTTTATCAATTGTTGGTCAATGATATCTGGATGAGCATATACTTGGCCTCCACACCACCATAAAATTTTCTATGTGTTCCTTTCCTTGGTTCATTCCCTTGTAGTTGTAACCCATTGCTAGCTTTTCTCCATCAACAATATTAAGGAGAGAAATGAATGGCTCGGTCACCTATTAAATGTCAATATTGACTAAACTTTAATCCACCTTCTCTACCAAAATTGGGCCTCAAAGATCATCAATAGGAAGATCTTTGAACCATTGATTGGTTACAACTATTACATTATCTTTGCATGCCAAGGAGGGGACCTAAACTAGTAAAAAATAGTCAGAATTTGAAAAACATAAAGCCTCAACAAAACTAGAAAAGTAATAATAAAAAAATTATAATAAAAATTAAACAAAATTAAAATGTTACCTTTCTGGATTGAAGGGAATGTCACAAAAATATCAAAAATTTCCAATTACATTATGTGCTACTTTATGATTGTCTTTCTTTAAATTAATGATTTCTAACAATGGTTGATAACCAAGAATACTCCACAACACAACTCAACTCTCCAAATTGCTAGTTTAATGGCTAGTGCTACTAGAACCCAATTCACTTCCACTTCTAGGCATTGGAGTAGTGGAAGGCACAATAAATTTGTTGGTTTTCTCTTAATCTTTGTTCCTTATTTTATATGAATGTTTTCAACACTTGGGTATAACAAAATCATGTTTAGGTATGTAGGCAAGGTGGTATTTGATAATTTGAGGCAATTAATGGCTCCATCTAGAAACTCCACACCACAATATTTACAAAACACTTGCCCTTTGTTTGGCCTTGGCCTACCATGCTTTCAAGTAGAGTCTTTCTTTTGTGGATCATACATTTAAAAATTGAAAAACCTACACCATGGAGAGAAAATAGTAATGGTTACTACAAACATGCAAGAAACAAAGCTAAAAAATGAAATAAAAACTTTTAAAAATGAATAAGAAAGATAAAAATAATCATAAAATAGAAATACTATTTTTTTATGCTTTTCAATTTTACAATGTATAAATAAAAATATTGGAACTAGAACTAAAAACTTGAAGAAGATTGAATGAGAAAAAATATGATGCAAAAAATAAATATTTTCAACTTGACTTGATGCTTGAAGCTGGAAGTTTAAAATGTGTAGGTCAAATCTAAGGCTTTATATCAGTTCCACCTTGACACAAATCCATTTCCAATCAAACCTTAACATTTCCTTACATAATAATGTTCAACTCTTTTTAGAAAAAAAACCAAGTAGTGTGAAAATAATTTGAAAGCAAATGGGCAAGTCAAAATGAGTTTGAAATGGAGAAATGATGTTTTTGAGCCATTAGTGACCTTTTCAATAAACAATTTTTGTGTCTTTTTCTTAAAATTTAAATTATTTTTCTTTTAAATATAGTCTTTAGCTGGGTGCAGTCTTTGCAGACTCCATTAGTCCAATGTTGGGACTTGTGTGGTTCAGCGGACTATAGAGATCCATGAATATAGGGGTTGGACTAAGAGGATCTGCAAGATGAGGCCCCAAATTCACTAAGGTTTCCTTGTATCTGGACTCACAAGTACAGGAACGGACATGGCAATTCCCATAACTATGATTATAACAACAAAGATGGTTAGAGCAAGAGGTAGGTGATTATCATAGCTCATTGTTATTGTTCCACCTTCTCAATCTAAAGGGGAGGGGCTTTCACTCATACCTTAAACTCCTATTTATCTTTTAATCTTTCTATTGTAAATAACATCAGCCAATAACTTTATTTTCCCATCATACGGGTGGAGAGAGAGGGGATGGGTTACAAATTTTCCCTTAATATTAGTGTTCCATGGGGACACGTCCCCCCTAGTTTGGGGATGGATTGGGGACTCCGAGATGTCCCAAATTTCTAGGGAACTCCAAGGAGTATCACATTTGTCTCAAGGACTTCTAGGCATCCCCCTCAAGGAGGGGACATTTTTGGGATTCCGCCAAGTTTTGGGATGGCTTGGGGACTTCGAGTGTCCTGAATGTCTAGGGAACTCCAAGGATTCTCCCATTTGTCCTAGAGGATTCCAAGCATCCTCCATGGTAGTAAATTCATCATTGATTCTAGGTTTTTAAGGCTTCCATAGCCTCAGCTAATGTGAACTGCATCTCCCAATCTCCATCTTTGTGTTAGGTTGTAAAATAATGACATTTTAAAGGCATTAATTACAAGGGACAGTTTGCTAATTAAATTGATTTGATTTGTGATGGACACATTTGGATGGTAACAAAAATAACTTACAATCTATAAAGACTTGATTACCTTATAACCTATCCAATTATAGCGATGAAATGATAGATTAGTCATAATGTCACCTTAGGATCACATCACCATGAAAGAACTTCATCCAGCATCCTTATGAGTACAGGTAACACCAAATAGGTATTTATTAGATTTGTCTTCCTCGAGTGAGGGAAATTTAGGAAGAGAAAAGGAAAGTGAGAAATGTAGTAGGTCTAAAAGAGGGAGATCAACTAGAGGTCAAAAGATTAGAAGAAAATTTCGTAAATGCATGAAATTTTTTCTTGCTAAAGGGGGGTCATGTTATTATGATGATGAGATCATAGGGAACATTGAGGTTCCCTTGAGGTACAAACATCTAAGAAAATAATGGGTACCCAGGGAACTTCCTCAAATAAACATTGATTTTTGTATCAACGGGAGGATATATCACATAGGACCATCGTCATTACATGGTTTGGGACTATTTTGCATAGACAACATAAAGGTCTATGACGAAAAAGTTACTGAATTGATGGAGTATGTCAGACCTTGTTATAGTTACAAAGATTGGATGTAGCTGGTTCGATATACAAGAAGTATGTGTAGGTATGCACTGTCAGCAAATTATATACAACTAAAAGATAAGGATCAAAATAAAGGAGTGGCTATGTACATTGATGGAAGGCCAAAAGCATCAGGGAATATTGTAGGGTTTATAAATAGTACACAACCTAGGTAAACAACTAAGCAACCCAATTGCATATTCAAGGTGCACGGGGAAACTGTGTATTCGTATGTGTGATAGAATCAATAACTATAAGGGAAGAGTTGCTAATCAGTTACAATTTGAATCACATAGATACAAACACAGTTACTATGGGGGTGGTACATACTATATACCATTTTATTATTATTATTTTTCGTAAGTCTATTGGTTTCATTTAGGTAATGGTTTTTTATATTTAATTTTTTTCATAGTGGGACATTGATCATACAGGAAGGCTGTAGCCTAGAGCACATATTGTGATGCATCTTCAAGTGCTTGTACCCAATAGGTTTACCTCATTGTAATAGTACAAATTAGATACAAGAATTTTTTTTTATTATTATGTTTTTTTCATAAGTTTATTGGGTTAATTTCGATAATGTTTTTAATATTCTTCTTATAGTTGGTTGATTGGGGAAAGGCACTAGCAATAGAGGAGAGCCTCCATAGGGAGGTATAGTCACAATTATACAATGATGACATTGCATATTCCATAAACGCTCTGGATATGATGAGGAAGAACCAAAAAAAATGCAATGAAGAAATCCTTTAGTTGTTATTCATAGTGCCTCAAATAGATGAGATAAGAGAAAGGGTTAAAATATTGACTGAGAAAGCACAAAACTTGCAAGTAAGTTTTCATGAGGTCTTTAATTATAACATAAGTTTATTCATGGTTTTATATTTTTTACTCTTTTATGTAATGAACTAAAATATGTGTTGTTTTTACAAGATTTTTTGCATCCTCATGATGCTGCTGGCCATTATTAGGGTACTACAGGTGCTTCCTAAGGAGTGGTGGTTGGTACAAGTGTCGATCTTGATCTTCCTGCACATTCATCACATCATCTGACCCCATAATCCATGCCTATATTGTCGACTCAAATGTCAACAACACATAGCATGCATACATCAGGTAGTTCACCTTCTGGCTACGAACACATGCTAAAACATGCGTCAGGACATGTACCTGGGGATGTAGAGGCCACTATTACTGGTGATGTTTTAGCAGCATTTCCTGGATCTTCCTGTATTACTAGTATAAGAACATTTTTTTATCACATTTGTGGTGATTGAGGATTTCATTCCCATAAAGTTAGACAAGGTCCTAGGTACTTTAAAATGTTTTAATTATTATTATATATAATCTAATTTAAATTTACTTATTGATCACTCTTTTTAGACTAATGATCCCATGATCATTTTGTAGGAAATGATGCTTTTTATAAAAATATTAATGATATTACATTGGAGATCTTTGGCCCCACCATACATACATGGTGGAATTCCCAAAATCAAGATTTAAAAGATGAGCTCATTGATTGTTTAGTTGTGCTATTCGGTAATAACACATTCAACTGAACCAAGGTCCTCAAGAAAGCTAGTAACTATCTAAAGTATGTGAGGGACAAATATAGGTCATATTTAGAGAAGAACAAAAAGTACGAGCATCCCCCCATGATTTCAGAGAAGGGGTGGAAGGACCTAGTGTCAGATGGAAAGGAGAAGGCTTGAAATAAAAAAGGAAAGACACCACTAGGACAAGGAAGGTATGTGATACTATCAACAATGTAATTATATATTGTTTACTCTTTCTTTTTACACAATCTAACATATTTCAAACTTTTCATAGGCTGGTCGACACATAGAAGGTAACAAAGGAAAGAGTAGAAAAGCACGAGCAACACAAACTTGTCTCTGGTGGTTATATGAAATTAGCCGCACGAATTGTAAGTGTCAATAAATGAAATATTGCATCCAAATAATAAATTGCAAAAAAATTTGGTTTTATCACAGCATTGAATCAAAATTCATGATATTATGCGAAAATGCAAGGCTCTGAATTCAATAGAGTGCCCATAGAAGAGGGCCTGAAGATTTCCTTCCAACAAGGCTATGTAGTTGTGGCTGAATTCCTAAGACTCTTGACTAGGAAAACACAAGCTTCAACTACATCCGACACGTAGGTAAATAAACTCAGTGAAGTTTATTTAAAATTGAATACTTGTGCAATCTATTTAATATTAATTTCCACCATAAATTAATTATGTGCCTATTTCTTTTAAACAAGCAAACAATGATAATAATGTACATGGCATTGAAATGCAACTTGGTGAGGGTGGAGCATAACCCGCAGATGAAGGTCATGGTCGTGTGTATCCTAGTACTAGATGTATTTATGTGCTATACAAAACACATTACAGATTAACATAATTAAACATATCTAATTGCAATTGGTGTATTAATTAATGTAATTTTTCATGTTTCAACTTTAGAGCATGTAGAGCATGATCAACATGTTGAGCATGATCAAGCTAGAAAATATTAGGAACATGATGTCACCCCATCAGGTAAAGTGGACCACTCTAATGTTCTTTTAAACATATTTAATTGCAATTGGTGTATTAATTAATGTAACCTTTCAGTTTTCAACTCCAGATGATTAGGATTTAGAGGGTGTTCAACATGTTGAGCATGAGGCTATAAGACAATATCAAGAACATGATGTGGCCCCATCAGGCAAAAAGAACCACTATAATGTTCTTTTAATTAATGAATTACTTGTAACAATAATAATAAAACATATCAATTTAGCATTTCTTTTTTATTGCAGTAGACCCCCCTTGCACTGGCCTCCATGTCGTGAGTACACAACTAGGAGAACATTAAGATCATGAGTAGAGGGAAGAACAATTGAAGGCCAAGGGACAGATGATTTAGAAAATGATACTCCACTTCAACTTTTTTTATCTGCAAAAAGGAAACAAAAAAAAAGTGATTGTAATCATAATATTATGACAACCATATTTTTTATAATATGTTAATGAATGTTAAAAACTAATATTTTAGACAAGAATATTTTTATAATATGTAAAAACTAAAAGAATGAATGTTATATGTTAATGAATGAATGCTATATATGTTATTAATGGATGAATGAATGAATTTTATATGTTATTAATGGATTGATGAACGATTAATGTTATATGATTGGGTATGCGGAATTGAGAGTGATGTGAGGGGGGGAGGGGTGGGGAAGAAGGGGGGAGGGGGAAAATGAGCTTCCACCTTCACGTGGTTAGCCCTATTAAGTAGAGAATATTAAACTATTCTTGAAATAAAGAGAAGCTCAATAAGGTAATGCACTTTTCAATATTTCATTAGTTCTCTTTTCTTCAATATGTTACCCTTTGTACTTATTTTACTTTTTAACACATCTCATATGTTACCCTAGATGACAACTTTTGCAGGAGAAGCTATCCACGAATGGATCTTGCATCAGACAGATTCCTTCAAGAAATTACGTAAGGTCAGTACTTATCTTGGTTGCATATTGATTTAATCTTACTAATTATTGTAAAGGTATTATTTGGAAGGACAAAAATGAATGAAAATATTGATTGCAACTTGATTGTTCAATGTGTTATTATCTATCTAATGATGTAAGTTCCTAACTATCAAACTTTTAATTTTCCTAGATGTCCTTTAAGCATGCTATCATAGAAGATCTTCAGAAATTGTGGGGAGCATATGAATATGAAACTTCACCCTTGTTAGTATTTGGAATGAAAAATGTGATAATCAACATATAGGTATTCAATATGGATTTTGTTGTAATATTCTGTGTATATTGGTCTAGGACACCTTTTGTTGTTAGAGAGTTGCAAGTTACAGGTAGCATATTAGTATAATATTGCACTCTTGGGTGTATTGACAATATAGAAGGTGATGAGAAACAAATTTGGCATTATCATGCATTTCTTGGTAACATGCTTCACAGATCAGTCTATGACACCTTGAGTGGGGGAGTATGGCTAAAAATTGTAAAAATTGATGATAATTTGTGTATCAAGTCCAGAGCTAGAAAGATCATAATAGGCATGAAAGCTCATGTAATCAATGAAGAGATAACCACCTCTTGTTCAATCTAATATATAATATTAAAGAATTCAATTTGATAGAGGGCCTTCTATTGTTGGAAACTTGCAACAGTGTTTCGAGAATGGAAGTAGGTAGGACCATAGGATAATGGGATACACATTGGTAATTTGAGGATTATTACATTTCTTAGACCTCTTGCCTCTGATTCAACTTCAATGTGGGTGGACAAACAAGGTTGAAAACTTGAAGTACTAAAGTGTCCAATATTTTAACTAGAAAGGAGATTGTGTTTTTTTGGACATGGAGACATTGTAATGGATTTTATGAGTTGATGGTTAGATAGATTAGTGCACCCGTATTTTACCAATTGCACATTGGCATAGGAAATTAGTCATGAAGTAGATCAACCGATCTATTTTATTAATAAATTCTTTTCAAAATTAGAAATAAATTATAGCATAATCGAATGTGAAGCACTTGGTATAATTTATTAAATTTAATGGTTGAAAATTTGTTTTCATTTTACTGTGACCATCATGCATTGTTACACTTGGTTTACAAGCTAATAGTTCAAGAGTATGAAAACAAATGACTTCCTTTATTGCAAGAGTACATATTTAAGATGGGGGGCTAGTTAGGAAAGAGATTTTCCATCATTGGTAAGGATCAGATCAGTCTACTTCAGGGATGGATGATAATTTTCTAAATGGAAACTCATTTCATAAAGTAATGTTCCTTCCTAGTGTCATAAAGTAAGATGGGGGGCTAGTTATATGGGGGAATGTGACCAATTAAAAGGATAATTGGGAATAAGACGAGTTGTTTCTAACTTATTCGTTTATAACTCCACAAAATGTAAACAAAGACATTTCTTTGAGAAGGTATGATTTAGAAGGAGTTCATATGGACTTGATGCTACAAGATAAGGAATGTTGTTGCAAGCAATTTGGTGGCCAATTTTTCTAAGATACACCTGGTAGTGAACTACTAAAGACCCAAGGGGAGATTTCTTTCCAATGTACCCATCCTTCTATTGGGAGTTGTTTGAGGTGTCAAAGTTAGACTTTGTCTTATTCAAGAAACTTGGCCAACTCCATCAATGTGGGTATATTACTATATAGTGGTGGTCTTTACTATATAGTAAATGTTTTTTTAATAAAAAGGGGGCAAATTTTTTATTGAAAATCAAGAAAGTGCAATAAAAAAAAAAGGGCAATAGCCCCATAAGCCAAGAAGAAACGACCAAACAAAGCTAGAGCCATGCCAACCCAGTTCATAATCAGTTACATCTTTAGCAAGAATCCCCTCCAAATCATGACGTTGCTCAAGGGAAACCTGCTCCCACTCCTCAACCTTTTGACCATCTAAATGCTCAAAAGCCCACTTGGCCAAACAATCGGCAACCCTATTCCACTCGCACATAATATGGATGAAAGACACCAATTCCATCAAAGAGATAATTTGTAGAACCTACTGCACCATCCTGGCCAGCTGCCAACTAACATCAGAAACCTTTTGATCATTGATTAAATTAACTAGAACCTGTGAATCATATTCACAGATCATCTTGCACCACCCCAAAGCATAAGCCCTTTCCAAAGTGTAGAGGATCGCCAAACCTTCCATAAGGTTGACAGTCTGCATCCCTTCATGAATAGCAAAGAAGAAAATCACTGAGCCAGAAAAATCCCTACCAACACCACCAATCCCAGCATGCCCAGGATTGCCTCTTGAGGAACCATCAGTATTTATCTTCAAAATGCCAACTGGAGGGGGCATCCATCTTCCCATCCTCTGAACTTTCTTTCTAACCCTCCTTCCTCTCCTGACACAAGCAGATACCATAGACAATCCTTGAATCCCAAGTCTATCCACCATCTTAGCATCTCGTCTCTCCAAAGGGAACTCCGCATCACACTTAGCCTCTATAGTTTCCTGAATCATGCCTAAAATTCTTTGCCAAATTTGTTGGACTAACAACTTTTTGCCCCAGAAAATACAATGATTCCATTCCAACCATATAGATTCCATAGCATGAAAGTAGGTCCAACATACCACACAGCTTGCAAAAAGGAAGCCAAAGTAGGAGGTCTACCCAAACTACTCCAAAAATCCACCAGGGAAGAGGCATGAACACATGGGCTTTTCTAGACACCCCACCAAGAATGCCAAAGATACATAGCAAAGGGGCAGCGAAAAAAAAAGTGAGAAGAATCCTCCTCTCCAGCTCCACACAAAACATAGATAGAACGGCCTTGGAACCCCCTCTTCCTAATATTATCCCAAGTCAAGCATCTATTCCACGCCAAAGTCCAAATAAAGCAATTGCACTTTTTCCAAGAGAACTTGTTCCACACATTCTTCCACCAATGAACCTCCACAACATCCAACCTCTGGGATAATAACCCATGATATCCCCAAGAGACAGTATAGACACCCATAGGATTAGGAGACCAGGCCAAAACATCCCCATCTAGGAGGGAACTACACCGTCGACTGGCAAGGATATTCTGAAGCACAACAAACTCTTCCTCTATACCAACAGTAGGCCACTCGTCAAGGTTCTTCCATCTTGCCTCCTCCAGCTGACCATGAGATGAAAAGGACTTAAAGTCACTCACCCGCGACCAACTAGCCTCTAGGAACCTCTAACTCAGAGTCAAGAAATTAGGAAACTGAGAAACAATGGGAGGGAAACCATCCAAAGAGTCGGTCCAAAATATACCTCTGCCCCTCTTTTGCAAATAAAAAATAAGCCCTCCTTAATGAGCTCAACCCCTTCTTTGAGTGTGCCCCAAATCACCAAACCTTTCCCCACAAGGGGATCACAAGGAATATCCATTGAAGGGGTCCTAGGGAAATACTTATGGGATAAAATTCGGGCCCAGATTTGATCCTATTCCACACACCACCGCCAATACAATTTAGCAGCCAACACCATACTAGACACAACAGACTACCTTAATCCAAGGCCACCCATTTTCTTTGAGCTACAAACATCCCATCTGATAAGACTCCATTTAGAGTATATCAAGCTACCAACCTATAAAAACTATCTTGGTAAGGAGTCTAATTCCTTAACAAAAGCCATAGGAGCCACCTGGATCATGTAACGAGAAATGGGGAGAGCCTACACCACAGACTTGAGTAACTGAACACGACCAACAAAAGATAGCCACTTGTGAGTCGAATGATTCACTCTCACATGAAATTTATCTAGAAAATTCTGCTGAGAACCTGTGGGCAGCCCTCCCACTGAAATAGGAATACCAAGGTAGGTCAAAGGGAGAGCCCCAATATAAAATCTTAAGATATGAGCAATCTGCCTCTAAATGGGCTCCAAAGTATTGAAGAAGAATATGGAGGACTTATCCTCATTAATTAGTTGTCCCAAAGCAGCAAGATAAACATCCAACACCCTGTGCAAATATGAAGCTTCTCTAATATTAGCCAAACCCATAAGAGCAGTGTCATCCACAAACTATAAATGAGATTGCAGAGGAAAATCCCCTCCCCACCTCCATCCCTAAATGAGACCCAACTCCACATTCCTTCTCAACAAGTGCCCAAGACCTTTAGCAAGGAGAAGAAATAAATAAGGAGAGAGGGGGTTTCCCTGACACAAACCACAAGAGGCACCAAAGAGCACATAATGCTCACCATTGATAAGAACAGAGAACGAGGTCAAGGTAACACAACTCATAACCCATTGAATCCAGTCTTCCCCAAACCCAAAAGCACCAAGCACCTTCTGAAGGAAGGACCACCGAACTCTATCATAAGCCTTAGCCATATCCAGCTTGATGAACATTTCCTTATCTTTGGAAATAGCCATAGAGTGAATGGTCTTAGTTGCAATAACCACCCCATCCAGAATTTTCCTTCTCGCCACAAAACCACTCTGTTCCTTAGAGATAATCACAGTAAGCCACTTTTTCAGCCTATCAACAATCAATTTAGATATAATTTTAGAAATCAATTTGCACAAGGAAATACAGAAAAATTGAGTTAACTTATCTACCACCTCACACTTGGCGATGATAGCAAGGAAAGTAGAATTCAAAGCATGCAACATCTGCTTATGTTTTTGTGACTCTTGAACAACTTCCAATAAGTCCATCTTGATAATATCCCAAAATTCCTAAAAAAATTCAATGGGGAAGCCATCAGGGCCAGGAGCTTTCCCTTCTTCATCTAGAACACAATCCCCTCCAACTCTTCCAAAGAAATGTCACCCATAAGATGCACCTGCATCTCTCTAGAAACCACAAGTGGAATACAGGAAAGAACCTGAGCTTCCTCAGGTGACCCCCCTGCGAGTATTCCTTGAATAATGAAGCAAAAAACTACACAACCTCACTCGAGATTTCCTGAAAAGAGGAAAGATTCTCCCCCCTATCATTCACCAGAACTGAGATAGAATTTTCATGTCTCCTGGCTTTCACCGAATTGAAGAAGAAAGCAGTATTCTTATCACCCTCCTACAACCACTCGATCTGAACCTTTTGATTCTAAAAAACTTCCTCCCACATCTCACTCTCCTCCAGCGCCTTCAAAGCCCTAGCCTCCTCCCAAAGAAAATCGTCAATTACCCCATCCTCCCTAATCACCCTTGTAATACTATCCAACTCAGCCTGAGCAACACTCTTCTCATGGAAAATGTTTCGAAAGCACCAATGGTTCTAGCATTTAAGCTGGTACTTCAAAAATTGTAATAACTTAGCAAAAGTATACATTGTCATACCATAAGTAGGTCTACCATACCTCCACCAATCAGCGACATGGCCATGTAGAGAGGGGTCACACAACCAGATAAGCTGAAACTTGAAAGAAGGAGACTGGGGAATGTGAGTAGAAGTAATGGAAATTTTGATAAGCCAATGATCTGAGCCCCTCCAATCTAGAATTTCAGAGCTAGTGGACCACCGACCGCCAACCCAAAAATAGGAAACCAGAAAATGATCCAGATGCTCTGCAATGAAACTCTCCCCAAGCCTTCGATTATTCCATGTAAACTGACCATTGGTGGGCTTGATGTCAACAAGATTCAAAGCCGCAATATCATCCTGAAGAAGCAATGCAGAAGCCTCCAATCTAGAAATACAACCCCACTTCTCAGTGAGCTCAGAAATGGCATTAAAATCTCCAGCCACAATCCACAGAAGGTAAGTAACCATGCCATGAACAAACTTGATATGGGACAACAAAAGTTGTTTACCCTGAATCTCAACAGGCGCATAGATGTTAGAGAAGAGTATAGACTCCCCAGTCTCAAAACAAGAGACACTCATAGATAAAGAATACTTCAAAGAAATCCACCAAAGAGGGTGAATCTTGTGAGGGTTCCAAAGACAAGCCACTCCTCCAGCTTCCGAGAGCCCCAATGCACCAGCACTCACCACTTCCCCATAGCTGAGGCATTAACCTCAAAATACACTCAACTAATAACTTAGTCTCCTCAAGGAAAAGAACATCAGGAGAATGACTCCTAATCAAAGCGCGAACAAATTTTTGTCTAGGCCCATTGTTCAATCCCCTTACATTCCAAGAAAACATCTAAAATATCAAATCTATTGAAGGTGTCTTCATCCTATCTTTCCATCAAGGTCCTCTTCTGACCGAGGTTCCTGTGACAAGCCTTGATAGGAACATAACCATCAGCACCAACCACTTCATCAAGAATGGGATCCTTCCCCTTGTCAACCCTGAGGGGGTTGTGAGGGAGCTGAGAAGACTGGGGTTCTGAAGGCCTAGCCCTTGGACATCATCGAAACAGGTGACCATATTCATGACAAAGATGATAGTGAAAAGGAAGAGTCTCATAATCCAATTGTTGCAACCATGAATACGGACCTGCACACATATCCACAAAATTTGGCAATGGCTTAATTAAATCAATTTCAACACAAATACGAGCAAAAGTCATCACCTTTCTAACCTGAGTCTACTGCGCAGAGCCAACTGGCTTACCAAGCATCGAGGCCAATAGGTCCAAAACATCATCACTCCAACACTCCACAGGAAAATGAGGGAGCTAAACCCACATCAGAACATGAGTTGGAATCTCCTCAGAAGGATCAAACCCCACATGCCAAGGTTTAATAAATAACCCGATCTTGTTGTAAAAATAAGGGCCTCCTTCAAAGACCCTAATATGATCTGCCATGCAATTAAAAGTTACCATGAAATAGTTATTTTCTAGCAACATGAGCTCCATCTCACCCTCCAACATCTAGGTCCATTGGGTGCATGACTCCAGGAATTGGAACGAGATACACATCCCCATAAACTTGCACAATAAAGAGTGACTTGAGTAATAATCAATGTCTTCTGCAATCATCTCCAACAGGATAACCATCTTCGGCCTCTCTTTACAACATTCTAGACACCCATTGATCTTCGTAATGCGTGACCCACAAGACGGTCCCATTCTACCAACTCCGGAATCAGGAGAAAATAAATTATTTTCAAAAATCTTCGCATCTTGGGAAGACAACTTGGCACCAACTGTCAAGCAATAATCCATTGAGGGAAAAACCCCCAACGATTCGCCAAGAGCCATTAAAATTGAGGAACCCAAGACGGGCACACAACCCAAAGCTCCACGGATAGGAGTGGGGACAACAACCCCACTCACCAATCGCACTCCACACAAAACAAGAGAAGGGCAGCATAAAAGCTAGACCCCACCCCTAAGAGGAACACCTACGCAGCCTAAAGAATGAGGCCACCCTACACATGGGACCCCTAAAATCCTCCAACGCACCACTTCCACCCCACTACAGGCCCGAGCCCACACCACAGCCATAGCCTTGCATGCGAGACCATAGGAGACAGGGAAAAGAGACCCCTGTGCAAGACGAAATCACCACCAAAGAAGAGGAAGCAGCCTCTGTAGGAAAGATTAACCAAAAGACTAAAAACTCCACCCCCAAAGGTCACCAAGAACTAACCCTTTAGCACACAGATTAAACAAGAAGCAAAGATGGGCTAGGGAATGAGATTTCTTTCTCCTACAAAATTTGTTCTTTGTTCATTGTTCACTGTGATGTCCATTATTCTTTGTTTTTCTACTTATTCATTTCTGATTCTAAAACTAACAGTAAAGACCAATTAAAAGGAGAATTAGGAATAAGATGAGTTGTGTGTAATTTATAAGTTTATATTTTATAACTCCACAAGATGGGGACAAAGGTAGTTCTTTGACGAGGTATGATGCAGGAGGAGTTCATACAGGCTTCATGCTACAAGATAGAGAATGTTGTTGCAAAGACTTTGGTGGCCATTATTTTTAGATGCAGTTGGGAGTGGACTAGTAAAGACCCAAGGGGAGATTTCTTGGTAGTGTACCCATCCCTCCTTTGGGAGTTGATTGAAGTGTCAAAGTTATATTTTGTCTTATTCAAGAAACTTGGCCAACTCCATCAATGTGGGAATATTACCATATAGTGGTGTTAACAAAAAATTTTGAAATATGGATAGAAGCCGCAGTAATACTTGGAAAATCAACAAAGTGCACTATGAAGTTCTCTGTAACAGATGCATAACGATATTTGACATACCTCAACACATAAAAAGTGATGGAAACAACATTTTTTGATTGATATAATTAGGCACCTAAATATTGAATTCAAAATCATCTATCCTTTTTCAAGTCTAGTATTTGAGGGTTAATGGGTTGGTGGAAGCCACTAATTAAATTATGAACATAGGGACTCAAAAGTTTTATAAAATTGAGGTTAGTAATTGGGTGTTAGAATCTTGGACAAACCTGGGAGAGTGTCTTAGAGGCATCATGGAGCTAGGAAAGGGGTGTGCTACCGCTAGGATCATGAGGCTAGAGTCTAGGACACAATTGTGCTTGGAACTTGTAACAAATTTGATATATATGTAGTGGACTCATTATAAAGTTGCAATAATTTTCCTTATTCTTTTGTAGTGTCTAACTTGAGCAATGCTTGTAGCAGCTTGAAGTGATTTACTTTCTATTTGCAATCATTTTGTTTTATACAGATGAATTTTTTGTATTTCACATCTATAGAGAGCTTTAAAATTTCTTAAGTGAAAAGAATAGTCCAAAACCTCTTGTAATTGAGGTGCTATTTTAAAATCTCTTTGACCTTATTGATTGAATTTAAAGCAATGAGTGATAACAAAATCCATTTTAGAAAAAATGTGAGCCAAATGATTTCTTTGAAGTTGCAAGGGATGCAAATTTATCATACTTTCTTGAATATATTGCATCATTTATTCTTACAGTGCATTAATTTTGTTTCGAGACATGCATAGTTCTTTTGAATTTCAATACCATGTTCTTAGTGGCATTGAAGATATGTACATATAAAAGGTTAACATATATAACAACGATTATATTTGTTTTGATTATGTTTTATTACAATGGTTATATTGGTTTTGATGTTGTTTTCTTCTGATTCATAATAAGAGCCTGATCCTCATGAAAATGTATAGGTGGTGCACTATGGGAAGCTAGGAGTCACATTTAATAACTACCAGAAGGTAGTAGATTACATAAATTGAGATGAAGTGTTTCATCTAAATATTTCATTTGGATTAATATTGTCTTCTTACATTTTTTCTTATATTTTTCCAACTTGATTATTCCATCTTGTTGATAACGTGGATGTGTTTTCTAGATATTATTCTGGGAATTCTGTACTAAGGTACATGATGAAGTTGTTCCCCAGAAAAATCTCCTTCAACACGCATTCTTGTCTTTGCCATTTCATTATTTTCCTTTTTCTGAGTCAATCTTTCGATACTTCATTTATGTCACAATATATTGCTGCCCCTTGACCCCATTTGGAGCATTGCCCCCAAATGCCACTAAATTCATTTGACTTGACATGTACTCTCTAATTCTAAGTTTCCAAGTTTTCCTACAAGTCTTCATCTATAAAATCGTCATCCAATTAGAAAATCTTCCTTGATGCTTACCTGCAAGGAGAAATGCAGCAATGTACCTAATTTTAATATCTAATATATATCATGGCATTTGAGATTTACTAATAATTGACATTATAATGGTTTTTTATTTTTCTGGTGGTTTTTTTTATTAAAGAATATATGATTTTGTAGTTGGTATATTGAACTTAATTACTATTATAAATATGCATATTATTTTTATTTTTATATGTTTTTGTATGGACAAACACAAACCTGAACTTGAACCTAAACAAGTAACTTAGCTTTTAAAAAGACAAAAAAAAATTTGGCTACACTAGATGGAAAAGAACCATTTTTTCTCTACATTTGGCTTGAAATAACAAAAAAAGACATTTTCTCTCTATTTTTATGAATATTTATTGTGTTTTAGATTCTGATTTTTTCCCAAGTAATTAAATTCCATGTATACTTTTTAATTGCTATTCTAATCCTAATTTTGTGTAATGCTTCTCTGATGGAAATAGACTTAAGTATTTCTCTAAATAAATTATCCTTGTCATGTATTATTTAAGTTTATTTTACAAATTTATGTATTTTTTAATATGCTGCTTTTTTGCCAACTCCCGAGTCTGAGTCAAATTTTAGGCCTATTGATTTTTGAACTATGATGATGATAAAATTATTAAATTCTAGTTGCGAGCAAAATGTGTGTTAAACTAGATTGAATTGAAATCTAAATTCACAAATAAATAAATAATAGAAAGTATTAAGTTGGTTTTGTTGAAGAAGAAGAATACATATAGGATTGTTCCATCATTATGTTAGCAAATATTAATAACAGAGACAAATGGAATGGGCTAGATGAAATAATGAATGAAGGAATAGAATGGGATTGTGGCGGTGAAGGTTCTATTGCGATAATGGAAGGAAGAAAAGGATGTTATTCTACTTATCTTCTTATAAAAAAAATTGGTCTTCTTTAGCAGGAAGCAATAGAATCTTCATTCATCTATTGGTTATGACTTTCCTATTGAAAACCTTCATTTTTTTAAGAATAAATTTTGTGTTTGATTATACACACATGGAGCTTTGCATTCTTGTGGAAGTTCTCATTAATAGGTTAGGCCCGATGTTCATGGGATGCATGTGTTTCAAGTAGGTTCTATATAAACAAACTAAGAGTCTAGGGTTATTTCATGGTTCATATTAAAGGAAGGGATTTGTTGTAGATCCAATACCTCTCTTGGTTTTCCCATGATCCCAATTCATTTGGGATGATTCTAAAGGTCTTGTTCTGAATCACTCACACCCCTTTCATCCATTACTAGATGAGGAATCAATATTCAGATTCATGTTGCATCATATTGAACTATAAACTTGTTTGTTTATAAATGCTTCAAAATCATGTGATTAGTATTAGACAGGTTGGGTTTCTATTAAAGTAACTAATTAAGACATTAGCATATTTGGAAAAGGAACAATTGATTGTTTATTAAAATGTTGTGAAGACTTAGTTTAGGAAAGCATCTTCGAAGGGATTTTGATATTATGTTTTTCTTCAAGATAACCTTTGGTACATTTGATTATTTCATACTTATCTTTTTGAAATATATTTAGAATGATTTATTAAAGGCTACTAAATTTTAAAAAGATCAATGTACAACTAGTTGAGCACTAGTCTAGTACTAGAAAAGGCAATGAAGAGTTGAAATCTATGTTTTAGGCCCATCAAAATAAATACATTTAAACTACAAAGCGAAAACCATAGAGGCATGAGAGATGAACGTTTTCATTGCAACTAAGTGTCTCTAATCTGATGAATGACTGCCCTTAGATTAGTACATAAAAATTATCGTTATTGAAGATATAATATAAAATATCATTTCAGCCTTAGATGAATGCAATTTGATTTTGTTGTAGGAAACATGTTAGAAAATAAGTCACCTACATTGCAACTATTTGGTGTAAATTATGTCATGGAATTTGTTAGTTTCTTTGATGCTATTGGAAGGGGAAATCTGAAATACTAGTTTATGCTTTTGAGAACTATAGTACCTTTGCTGCATTGGAATGGTAAATACTATTTTATGAGATGCATTATCTATCATATAATATTGTAGAGATGAGAATTATTAATATATTTTGAATTTTCTTGTACAAGTAGGTAAATTGTCTAGGTTGTTGATAGACCTAGTTGGAATTGATGTAGAGGACACAACTCAAGAAGATGCTGACCCTCAGGAGGGTAATCCTAAGGATGTAGAAGCATTGCTAAGTTCTTTCCTTATTCTAAATGCAGCCAATGACTTACTAATTCTTCCAAAGGATATGCTCATGGATAAGTCCATTAGAAAAGAGGTAGTTTGTTTGTGTTGTCAACTTGATAGGAAACTGAGAAACTGAATGACCCTATAATTACTGTTTACAATTTATTATTTATTTCCTGGATGATTTGACATGATTATGCTCTCTTGTTACTCTTTTTCTTATCACTAAAGACCATTCGTTTAATATATAACTTTGTTGCTAACTCTAGAACATGATTCTGATGAGCAGGTTTGTCCTGTTCTCAGTTTACCTTTGATAAAGCACATTCTTTGCAACTTTATTCCTGATGAGTTATGTCCTGACCCTGTACTATTACAACTGATCGAAACACTAAATACTGAGGTAAGTTTCATCATGGCCAACTCCAACCATTGAGAAGACAAATATTATTTTCTAAGAGGGTATAAAATGATGTGAATTGCTTTCCTCCTCATTTCCAACATGGTTAATGGGAACTATTTATTTTATACTATGTAAATAGAAACTACTGTAATTGTATTAAATACCAATATGTGACTACCCAGTTCTAGGTGTGTATGATCAATGATTCTTAGAGATTTTTCATTTGTGATGGAAATATGTGTATGTTGTAGATACCTTTGGAGCGGTGTTTGCAGAGTGAGGAAGATTCAATTTTAATTTCTCTAGTTTTTGTTCCTTCCATTGAGTACTCTCCACCACCAACATCATTAGTTAGAGAGAGGATTGGAGATGCAAACCATATCTGCCTTGGAAGAAGTGAATTTTCTATTTCGAGGAAGGGTTATACCAGTGATGATGAACTAGATGAATTAGAGTCACCACTTTACCTGTTAGTAGAAATAGTGCCTACCATCTCTTCTCAAATGAACAAAGTGCACAGTAATGGAAATTCTAGAGGAAGTTCCAAGCATCTCACCATCAAGACAGGGGTAAAAAGACACTATTAACTACTTCAAGAGACATGGGCTGAGAAATGATGAAAGGGATATTGGATATCAAGTTTTAGCTTTCCTAATATATTTTGGCCTGAATGTATAGTTTGAGGGTAATTTTAAAATACCTTACAGGATGCATAATCTCCACTTGGATTTAGTTATCATTCTTTAATATGAAGATGCAAATTTTATTTTTGAAGTCTCTTGTTTTCCCTATTTGATTGGGTAAGCCCAAAATGAATGTTGGAGGTTAGAACTCTAAATCATTTGTTCTTGTTAGAAAAGAGTCCTATGCCCCCAATAATTTTTTCCTAATTTTAAAAACATAACTATTTTAAATTTTTTTGGAAAGACAACTCTTGTTTTACATTTTCTTCGTTCTTATTATTAGTTAGTTTTGAACATGCCATACATTGCACAAATAATAGGTCAATAATAGGAATTACAAAAAGGGATCAATAATAGGAATTAAAAGAATCGTTCAAATGTATGTAATAGAATACATTTGAATGAAATTTAAAAAATAAAATAAACTATAGACATTTGTCAAAATTTTGATGAACAGTTTACGACAAACCACTAAAACATCCAATGAATTTGCTATACATGCGACAATATTTTTGTTGCACTTTTGGCAATGTATATCATCGCATGCACAACAATTTCGTCAATTTTTTTTTAGGTTCATTGCAAACTATTCGTCAAAATTTTGAGAAATGTCTATAGGTTTTCGTCGTAAAATGGGTAAGTGCACCAAGATGGTTCCCAAAAAGGGGGCTTAAGCGGCCACTTTTTTTTTCTAAAATCAGGAAATACTGACCTTGGACGTGAAATTGAGGATAGTTACACTCTAAATTTTGACATGAAACACAAGCAAGGATCAAAGTGCTCTGAGTCTACTTTCTAAACTACTTTTTTATTTTGAAAATGGTTGAGATTAAGGGGTTGAAAAGAGGGATGTACGCAAATTGGTGTTGTTTTTCTCAGAAAGAACATTACATAGCAACTCTTGTATGACCTGAGCATGGTGAAATTTTTTGTAGTATTTTTAAAATCTCTACAGTTAGAAGTTAGCTAATAGCATCTACTTGATGCACAATTTTTTTGATAATTTTTTAATGAATATTTGATTTTTTACTAATTTTCTAAGTGGGCACTTCCTGATAAGCAGAATTTTGGTCGTGCTCCCCCTACAAATTTTGTAAATTAATTGATTTTTTTTTCCCTTTTTTTTTTCAATTTGTAGAATGGAGTCTAGTTTCTAAAAATGTAATTTATTTGAAATTTTGATGAAAAGTTAATTTATAATAGAAAAAAGACATACAAACAAAATAAATTATGGATGAAAGGCTTAAAATTTTCAAAAATTTAAAAAAATTACATTGTTCGATAGCTAAGAGAGAACCTAACATTACCCATGTTTTCAATTTCGTCGATATTGAACTAGATGCAATCTTGATGGTGAGCACAAACCCGATTATGTGAAAAATTGTAGAATTTGCAAAAACATGTCTCTGGCCTTGTTGGGAATTCCCTCCAAGCCTTTGGGTTGGTATTCCAAGGCAAATACTTTCACTTTTTTCTTTCTTTTTAATGCGAAATAATGTGAGCACATTTTTTAAAACTTTTTTCAAAAGTGGCCAAAAAATTGATACCCAACTTCATGCACCTACCCAATATGTTTGTCAAAATTTTTCCAAATGTTTGTAGTTTTTTTTCGTAAACTGTTCGTCAAAATTTCGACGAATGTCTACATTTTTTCATCAAATTTTGTGGCTTTTTTTCATCACTAGATGGACAAATTTCATGATGATTTTCTGATGAATACTGGCTCCATTTTCCATGGCGATGACCGACAATTTTTTGTCGTGATTATGACGTATAAAAGTTTGTTGAAAAAATGACAAAAAAATAGTGACAAATTTAAATGATAGTTTCATCGGTATTTCAACAATAGTTTGTCGATATTTTGACAAGGATTCATTAGAATTTGGAGTCAAATATAGTAGTGAGTGTAGAGTATATTGCTTCTACAAGTGAGTTCATAAAGTTATGTTGCATATGTCTATCTTTGATATTGCTATAGTTGCATAACTTAGAATGATAGGCACTATATTAAGTGAAAAAAGAAACAATGGTTTCACCATTGATCACAGTGGTGGACATTGTATATTCTTGCTCAGGGGTTTGCTTAGAGCCTATGAGGCTCCATGACCCAATATGGTAGGGTGGAGAGAATTCCTTATTTTATTGTGTTTCATTTTGTTTTCCCTATGTGTAGATATGTATGTTTGTGAAATTATATGCCGACAACATTCATATGTACAACAACCTGTATATTAAGTGTAATAAAAAATATCGATATCACCATTGATTACAGTGGTGGTTGTCTACCACTATAATCAATGGTTATAGGCTCTATAAGTGCAATAAAAAAAATAGTTTCACCATTGATCATAGTGCTGGAAAATGTATGTTCTTGATTAGAGATTTGGTGAGAGCCTATGAGGCTCCATGACCCAATATTGTAGGGTGGAGAGCAGGCCTTCTTTTGTAGTCTTTCATTTTATTTTCCTTATGTGTAGATATGTATGTTTGTGAAATTAGATGCAGACAAAATTCATATGTATGACAACCTATATATTAAGTGTAATAAAAAACATTTATATCACCATTGATTACATTGGTGGAAAATGTATGTTGGTCTTCCACTATAATCAATGGTAAGACCAATGTTTCATCTCACACATAATATACAGCCTGCCATTCTAATAAATCCTTATTGAGGTCTAAACAAATAACAACTATCCTTCAAGCTACACAAAAACAACCAATAATTCCTTATTGAGAAGAACATGAACTATTTTATTAGTTTGCAACCATCACCACTACACAAAAACCATAAATAAAATCATTTATTCGAGGCCACAAAACAATAATCAATAATGCCTTATGGAAAATAGCATGAACTGTTTTATTAATTTGACAAGTTTTAAATGCAAGGTATGGAGAAGTGGAATGAAACATATCAATCAATAAGAGAAATAGGTATGTACCTTTGAGTCATTCTATTATGCAATAATTAAATTATGAAAATATTATTATAAGTAAAACTAATTCTATCATTTTTATTGAACCTTATGCTGTTTATTCTCAAATTCCATGATTAAATTTTTGACTCTTAGTACCTTGTTATGCTAATTAAGTATCATATGGATAAACAATGCCTTATGGAAAATAGCATAAATTATTTAATTACTTCGAAAAGTTTTAAATGCAAGGTCTTGAAAACTAGAATGGAACATATCAGTCAATGAGAGAAATAGGAATGTACCTCTGAGTCATTCCATTATGCAATAATTAAATTATGAAAATATTATTATAAGTAAAACTAATAATATCATTTTGATTGAACCTTATGGTCTTTATTCTCAAATTCCATTATTAAATCTTTGACTCTTAGTACCATGTTATACTAATATCGTATGAATCATGAGTGGATTTCATGTTAATGAGAATTATATATTAAAGGAAACAATATTTAGATAAGAAAAAAAAACATTCATACTCAATAAGGCATGGTTGCTCTATATTTTATATTCTCACATCCCATGTATGAGGGTTTCCCATTATAAAATTATGAATTTATGATGTGCGGGATTTTTTTCAATTTTTTGTGCATATCTATATGTACATCTATATCAAATAAAAAAGAAGAACATTAGACCATGTTGTATTGAAAATTAAGAAATAATTTTGCTTGATGACTATGGAAAGAAGATAATTGTTCATGTTGGTTATTTTTTTAGAACCAAACTTAATTCCAATCCTAACCTATGGGCTTTCCACAACCCAATTATTAGCTAGGTTGAGGATTGGCCAACACTTAAGTAGAGTAATTACTACTTTACTTCTTCTCTTTGGGCTCTGTTAGACCTAGGGAGGGTAATCCCATACATACGCATAACATTTCATGTTTAGTCAAGAGTATTTATTCACATAGATGCACTATCCTATGAAAATCACCTCATCAAAAGCTCGAAAAATGTTAGATAGAAGTGTTACTTATATTCAAGAAGTGCTCTTTCATACTTAGAGTTAGGACATTGTAATTTAAAGTATGTTGAATCATTTTTCGTCTTAAATCCTAGGCCAAATTCAATACTAGCTCAACTAACCATAATATAAACTAATGAGTTAATTATCTCTTTATCTATGGAAAAAACTGAATTATGACTAGTAATCAATCAATAGTAAAATTTTGATTGAAACTCATAAAATAGTGGAGCATTAGAGTGTCACTTTGTAACATCTAACTCACTATATCTACGGAATATCACTTCCTTACTAAATCCTATATGATTTTCTCACAAACCAATGAGCTCATTTTAGCATTTAATCAATTCTTTGAACTGGAGCATAAAAAAAATTCATACATTCTATGCAAATGACAAAAGACAAATGAAGTTGTCATTAACAGTCTTCATTCATAACTTGGAAGAAAATATATAGGAGAGCAATATTCAAAAGCTAGAATTCATCTTCATTTATGGTATTTCATTGTAAAACATATTTAAGATTCATACAGAGTATAACTTTCATCTTAGACTTGCTTCTTATATATCTTACTAGAGTATCTATTTACATTCTATTATGCTATTAGAGCTTAGTATCTACTTTGACCTTATCTAGACTCAAAATTCTAAACTCTCTCCTTTCAACCATGAAATCCCCTTTATATAAATAGGGGAGCAATAAGTACCTAGCTGAATTACAGTTTCAATTTTATTTGAGTTCATTTCAAAACTTAATTCAAGCTAACTTCTCGAAGGACTTCCCTAGGTAGTTTCATACATAATCATTTCAGAACAGGGGAGGAAAAAAAAGTGTAAAATATTATTCGTCGCTCTCACAGTATCCTTTTGCTAGAAAAAAAAAAGTTTAACCATTTCATCATAGAGACCTCCACATCAGAAAGGGAAAGAAAAAGAAAAAACATGGAAACATGAAAACAAATACCTCCTATGCAATGACCATGGTGTGATCAAAACCTAAATTAGGAGGTGACCCTTATTTAGAGTCGTCGGCATCCGAAAATGCCCCACTCCTAGTCCTTGTTACAATTGGAGGTATTATCGACACGTCGTCATCAGAGCTATCATATGGCACCAGAGAATGGATGTACTGGCCATAGTCTGAGTTTGTCTCAGCTTCGACATTTGAAGGAGTGTCGGAAGGAACAATAAGAAAATTTTGCTTTCCATGACTAGTCTAGTAGCTTTTTCTCTTCTTTTTGGCCTTCTTCACTAGGAACGCCAATTCCTTTCCTTTGAGCTCAGTTGCTTATCTTGGAAGGGTTTTATTTCTCAAGCGGTAACTACTCTACACAGTTGTCTTCTTTTTATGGCCTCTAGCCTGCCTTTTTCCCTTTGCAATTTTAGGGGAAACCATGGTTTCCTATTCAGTTACCTCCTCATGGACTTTTTACATACTTAACTGACTAGACCTCCTAATAGGCAGAGTTGCCTCACCATTTTTCCCCATCTTGTTAGAGCTAATAGAATGATAGTTAAAAGGTCTTTTGGTTCAACACCCACAAGAAAAATACCCCACTCCCAGTGATAATGACCAATTCAAACAATAAAAGTCCTAAGTAGACTAGAGAACTCAGTTTTATACCAACCTAACTAGGATGAAAAAATTCCACTGCAAATAGACCAACAACCCTTCACACTTAGTCTAACATACACTATAGACTGAAAAGATAATGAGAATAATCATTTATCATTCTGCATTAAATAGAGCTTTTGAGCATGCAAAATTAATGATGCAGAACTCCTTGCATGAGCGAACTAGTAGCCTATTAGTTTAGCTCTTAATCTAGAGCGTTCATCTAAGGGAAATTACAATTTCATCTAAGGTGGCCATGAGCATTGTTTTTCGACTATTATCAACATGCTTCTTGAAAATAATGATGTTATATCAAATATTGACACGTTATTCCTTAATCCTAATTTAATCATATATGTCCTGACAATTTGGCATGTATCGCCAACCTAATCCATGCTCTTCATTAATATCAACGAAGTACATAAGGCCATTTTAGAGAGATACTTTCCTTGCATGCTTCATCGCTTCATCGCTGATCTTTCCCTAATCATGCAGTGCTCATTAGTAATGAAGTTACTTATATTATGACTTCATGTTCATTGGATCGTCCTAATTTAAAGAATTATCAACAGTACTCTAGTTATTTCACCAATTTATTTTTTGATCTATGTGAAATCACTTGGATGCTGCCACATTGCTCCTTTCATTAATGGTTATCCCTCATCACCGATTTTCCTTATCATCAGTCAACTCTATCAATGATGAAAACATCCCTGAGATGGCCTTGAACCCTTGATTCTATGGCCTAACTTTCGGTCACATTTGTCCCTTCATCATGCATCACCAATTTAAACTTCATCACTAGGATCCCATTGACGATGAGAGATATTGTGGAAACACCAGATCTTGGACATATGTACCTGCATAAAACAAATGGTGCCAAAGATATCTCCCATAAGATCATATCAAATTAGCAAAATAAAAACCCTTTTAGAAGGCACCCATTGCAAAATAAACAAAACCCTAAACCTCATATAAGAACCCTACAAAAAATGTAACAAATATTTTTTAGGTTAAAATTCTTAGGGTTTTAACATGAGCACATCAAAATTTTGCAAAATTTTGAAAGTTGCATCAATTTCTCTTTCTGGGGACGTCTGTTCTTTAGTGAACAAAGTGAGAATTCAAATCCTCTAGGAGAAGCAGACCAAGTGCCTACTCCATTGGGAAATAGAGTAAAAAGGTCATCTTTTCCCCCTATTGCTCTGGTTTGACAAGTCAAACCATATCTGATGGCCCAAGGCCACCAAAAACTGTAGGTATCTACTTACCTTTGTCATAAAAAAATTTCTCATCACACCTTACTGAATAAAATCTAAAAACATTACTACAATATCCCCAACAAATTATGTTAGCATTTCTAACAAGTTTGTAACTACCATTCATCTGAGAATCTGACATAACTTTTAAATCCTATATTGCATGTGGTAGTAACTCATAATATTTATCATTCAAAACAATGTTAATTTTAAAACAACCTTCCTAAATGTTTTTTCTATTACCACAATGCAAGGAACTTTCATTCAGCTAAAAAATCTAGCACTCATATTCTGCCAAGTAGCTGGTACTATCAGGCTCAATCTCCATAGTAGTTTGCATGGCAAAGGTGAAACAGTCATAGGAACTAATAAAAAGATTATGCTCATCATGCAACCTATTTTCAAGTGTGTGTAGAGAAAAAAACTTATACATTGGCACATACTGTAACTATGCCTCAACATGTTGGTGTAGAGAAGCACCAATAATATCTACCCTATCTTGATCTTTACTTACTCTGACATCTTTTTAGCACAACATATCAACATGTTCGGAATCTAAAGCCTGTTCAAAAGTGAGTAGTTTTGGTTGCAAAAGATAATCTGATTTCTCCTTTAAATCAACCTCTATATCCACATGAAAAAAACTCATAACTAGGCTCATCTAAATTAGGAAACAAATACTTCTCAAAATCTGCACTGGGATTTTCATATTTTGGCTTATCAAATACGTAAGCTCTTCATGGTTATCTATTGTTCTTAACTCATCAACACAAGTTTTTGAATTTTCATCACCTTGCTTACATTCATGCTCACCATACAATGCATCATTAAAATCAAATGGTTGTTTGTCAATAACCAAATTATCACCATGGTGACATGCATTTCATAACTAGAAGTAATACCAAATATCCATTTTTCATATCTTTTATGATAAATATCATCATCACTATCAAAATCAATGAGTATTACACAATAACTAAGGGTTACTCATATGTGTATATTTCTAATATTCAATGGTTAATAAACTTGAAATTTGTTCATTATTCAATACACCATAGTCCTGCTTGATTCTTTTATTTCTCTTGTCATCTAGTAGAAAAGCATGCTTTACCCAGTTGTAAATTAGGAAAAATCAAGAGATTACTACTATCAAAAATTAAAATCTTCATAGACTAGGTTTCATCATTGATTTGACCATTTATATCTTCTTGAAAATAAAGAGAAACATTTTAGCTATTAGGATCATCAATGCTTAACATGGTAACACTCTTAACCTCTTCCCTTTCAAGGATTTACTTGTTTGTATTTAAAATTGAAGACATTTGATCATTTGCATCTGTACATTTACTAGTTTCATTAACATGTTTACCCACAACTAAAGACAGTAAACTTTGCATGTATTCATTCCTTATTTTTTCATATTGTCTAAGCATGTGTAAGCCATTTGCATATTCAAAATTTCAAAGTCTTTAATTAGTGTGCTAGATCCCTCCTCAAAAGCTTCAAAGTACATATAAATTTAATCTGGAGTACTAGGTCTTAAAATATCAGTGATTAGTGAAAGAGAATAAACAAATTTGTCACTGAAAGCAATACTTGACTCTTCATATTGTTTCTTAAGTTGTTTTAACTTTGTGACAAGATAAAATAGTTCTTTAGCAAATTCTTCTCTATAAGAATCCACTAGTTTATCCAAGCAGGAAAATGACTTCTCAGAAAAACTTAAGTACCAATGTGTAGCTTTAGCTTCAAGAGATCTGACAAAGCTCTCATCCACATATCCTAATCTCCAGATAAATGTTTCACCATGAAATTATAGAAACTTTGGACACGTGCATCTCCTTCACACATATTATATCCATTAAATTGAGGCATCTACTTATAGACTCGAGATGACATACTTTTAACCTTATAATCAATCCATGACAAGTCTAATTGATCATATAATGAATCAAATAAATTGAAAAAAGGTGCAACAATTTGGCTAATAGATCTAGTATGATTATTTCTAAATGGGGCTTGTATAGCCATCAAATTCCTTTTTGTTTAATTATTTAACTCCCCTTTTGAATACAACTTTCCATTCCATCCTAATCCTAGGCTTATTCACACCTTGGTTCCTGTACTTTTTGGAATCAATTTTCTGAGGATTTTCAGACTTATGAAGCTTCTTGACAATATGCATCCAAATTTCTAATGGCATGGTTATTTCTCTTTGATAATCCATAGATCTATGCAAATTTATAGTTTAACTAATTATGCATAATAATAATCATGACAAGTTTTAAGAATAACTGCAAATGGATAGTAATACTTGAGATATATTGCTTCATTCTAACCATCCATACTTGCTACTTTGTGAATAAAAATTTAAGTGGAACAACAGCTGCAATCCATATGATAGGTTAAATAAATGAAAGTATGTAGAGAACTATGTACCTTCACACCTCAAGTTACTGCAATATTGAATAGAGGATTTTTAGGTTACAAACAACAAATAGTAGCCCCTCATGTGTAGAAATTGTCTGAGCAGAGTCGCCACCTCTTCAATAAGAGGAAAACCTTTGAAACAAGGATACCTTTATCTGAGTTCTTCCAGCAAAGTCACCACAGGGCCACACAAACCACTTTGTAGATTTGGAACTTCTTCAACACTTGAACCAGATGTTCATTTTGTCTTCACTCTTTTAAAATGGTCTTTGAAATATTTGTATCAAGGATACAAAAGTGTCCCCAACAGATTCACCACTTCTATTGGTTCTTTTTTAGAACCAAACTTAATCTCAATCCTAACCTATGGGCTTGCCACAACCCAATTATCAGCTAGGATGAGGATTGTCCAACACTTAAGTAGAGTAATTACTAGTTTACTTTGTCTCTTTGAGCTCTATGAGACCCAGGGAGGGTAATCCCATACATAATCATAATATATTACATTTGGTCAAGATTATTTCTTCACACAGATGCACTATCCTATGAAAATCACCTCATCAAAAGCTTAGAAACCGTAGATAGAAGTGTTACTTATTTTCAAGAAGTGCTCTTTCATACTTAGAGTGAGGAAGTTTAATTTAAAGTATGTTGAATCATTCTTCATCTTAAATCCTAGGCCCAATTCAATAATAGCTCAACTAACCATAAGATAAACTAATGAGATAATTATTCCTTTATCTAAGGTAGAAAATGAATTACGACAATTAATCAATCAGTAATACAATTTTGATTGAAACTCAGAACATAGTGGACCATTAGAGTGTCACATTGTAACATCTCACTCACTGTATCTACAGAATATCACTTCCTTGCTAAATCCTATATGCTTTTCTCACAAACCAATGAGCTCATTTCAACATTTAATCAATTCTTTGAACTAAAGCATAAAACAAATTCATAGATTCTATGCAAATGATAGAAGATAAATGAAGTTTTCATTAAAAATATTCATTCATAACTTGGAAGAAAATATATAGGAGAGCAATATTCAGAAGCTAGAATTCATCTTCATTTCTGGTATTTCATTGTAAAACATATTTAAGATTCATACATAGTATAACTTTCAACACACAGTATAAATTTCATCTTAGAATTGCTTATGATATACCTTACGAGAGTATCTATTTACGTTCTATTATGCTATTAGAGCTTAGTATCTACAATGACCTTATCTTGAATCAAAATTATGAACTCTCTCCTTTCAGCCATGAAATCCCCTTTATATAAACAAGGGAGCAACAAGCACCCGACTGAATTACAATTTAAATTTCATTTGAGTTCATTTTAAAACCTAATTCCAACCAACTTCTCAAAGGACTTCCCTAGGTAGTTTCATACGTAATCATTTCAGAATAGGGGAGGCAAAAAAAACATGTGTAGAATATTAATCGTCGTTGTCACAGTATCCTTTTGCTAGGAGCAAAAAAAAATTCAACCATATTATCATAGAGACCTCCACATTAGGAAGGGAAAGAAAAAGAAAAACAATGGACACATGAAAACAAATAAATCCTATGCAACAACCATGGTGTCATCAAAAACTAAATTAGGAGGTGACCCTTATTCAAATTCGTTGACATCCGAAAATTCCCAACCACTCCTAGTCCTTGTTGCAATTGGAGGTATTACCAACCTGTCATCATCAAAGCTATCATACGACACCAAGGAATAGTTGTACTAGCCATAGTTTTAGTATTTCTCATATTCAACATCCAAAGGAGTGTCAAAAAGCACAATAAGAGAATTTTGCTTTCCCTGACTGGTTTAGTAGCTTTGTTCCTTATTTTTGGCCTTCTTCACTATCAACACTAGTTCCTTTACTTTGAGCTTAGTCACTTAGCCTAGAAAGGTTCTATTTCTCAAGTGGTAAGTACTCTGCACAATTGTCTTCTTTTTATGGCCTTTATCCCTCCTTTTTCCCTTTGCAATTTCAAGGGAAACCATGGTTTCCTATTCAGTTACCTCCTCATGGCATTTTGACATACTTAATCAACTAGACCTCCTAATAGGTGGAGTTTCCTCACTAGTTTTTCCCATCTTGTCAGAGCTAACATAATGATAATTAAAAGGTATTTTGGTTCAACACCCTCAAGAAAAACACCCCAATCCCAGTGATAATGACCAATTCAAACAATAAATGTCCTAAGTGGACCAGAGAACTCGCTTTCATACCAACCCAACTAGGATGAGAAAATTGTACTGCAAATAGACCAACAACCCTTCACACTTAGCCTAACATACATTGGAGATTGAAAAGATAATGAGAATAATATTTGATCATTCTGTATTAAATAGAGATTTTGAGCATGTAGAATTAATGATGCAGAATTCTGTGTGCAAGTGAACTGGTAGCCTATTAGTTTGGCTTTGAATCTAGACTATTCATCTAAGAGAAATTAAGCTTTCATCTAAGGTGGCCATGAGCATAATTTTTCAAATATTATCAACTTGCTTCTTGAAAATAGCAATGCTATCTCAAATATTGACATGTTATTCCTTAACCTTGATTTAACCATATATGTCCTGACAATTTGGCATGTATCATCAACCTAATCCATGCTCTTCATTAATATCGATGAAGTACATAAGGATATTTGAGAGAGAAAATTTCCTCGCATGCTTCATCGCTTCATAGCTGATCTTTCCCTAATCCTGAGGTGCTCATTAGCGATGAAGTTACTTATGTGATGACTTCATGTTCATTGGATCGTCTTGATTTAAAGAATTATCAATAGTCCTCCAGTTCTTTCACCAATTTCTTTTTTGATCTGTGCAAAATCACTTGGATGTTGTTACATTGCTCCTTTCATTAATGGTTATCACTCGTAGTCGATCTTCCTTATCATCACTCAGCTCTATCAATGATGAAAACACCCCTAATATGGCCTTTAACCCTTGATTCTATGGCCTAACTCTCGGTCACATCTATCCCTTCATCGTGCATCACCAATTTAAACTTCATCCTTAGGATCCCATCAGGGATGAGAGACATTGTTGAAACACTAGATCTTGGACATGTGTACCTCCATAAAAGAAATGGTGCCAAAGATATTACCCATAAGATCATATCAAATTAGTGAAAGAAAAACCCATTGCTTATCGCTAGTTTAGAGATTAAGTTCTGAGATAAATCCGCGATGAGCAATAAGGCCTCCATTCATCACTGATTCTCCTCATATATTGTGCAAGCAATTAGTGATGAAAGGTTTAAATTTTTAATAGGGTTCATCACACTTCGCTAATGTGAGAACTACCTTTTACAACATATCAATGATCAAATGGTGCGACAACATATCACTCATCGCTATTACAAATTTGAGGAATCGAATGCCATTAGCGATGAGTGATATCAAAGGAAAGTACCGCTCTTCACTCATCACTAATTCATAGTGTAAACCTATGAATAAATCAATGATGAGCAATATAGTTACAAGGGCCATTGTGACTTAAGTAAAAAATTTAGGCACGTGATCATAAGTTGTTCTAAAAGAGGGAACTACTCTAGGCCAATAGGAGAATAGTAGTCTTACAACTTTGAAATCATGTGGAACAAAGGATGCAATGATCAAAAAATCATTCCCTAACCTTATAGAAACAAACATTTTAGACCGAAGAGAAAAATTGATCGCATGGTGTCAATCATATGATGATGTAAATATGAAAATTCTCTCCCCTTATGTGACTAACAATAGACACTATACAACCAACAAGAAAATAGAACACCAAGCAATTAAAAATAAACAAAACCCTAAACCTGATATAAGAACCCTACAATAGATGTAACAAAGATTTTTTAGGTTAAAATTCTCAGGGTTTTAACATGAGCACACCAAAATTTTGCAAAATTTTGAAAGTTGCATCAGTTCATATATCAATAATTAGTGAAGGTACTAATGATTATTTTAAAATTGTTACTTTGATGGAGTTAGACATTACATCAAATTAGGTTTATTATTGGTTGGTTATTCATTATGATGAATTTATAGTGAATTAATTGTTGGTTTATTGATGCATAACCATACTATTACATCTTCAAGTTCATAGACGTACCTCATTTAATACATTTGATTAAATTCAAAGGTATAATGCATTCAATTGTTAAATTTTCTTGTACTACAATTAGTTGTATTGAAAAAAATTATCATTATTAATTTTTGCAACACATTAGATGATGCTTAAATTTTGACATGAGGTTTCATACTGACAAGCTATGCCCAAAATAATAGAACAACCCCACAACCTAACAATTCATTTTAAATAGTGGATTACATGGGAAGAACCACAAAAGAAAAGAATTCATAGCAACAAACATATGCAAGGGGAAAGAAAACCTCGATAACATAAATTGTTTAATTTCCTTGCAACCATCAACACAAAATTGAAATCATAAAAGAAACAATATTGATTTCAATGGTGTCATAGACGACAACAAAATTCATAGTAACAAACCCATGCAAATAAAATAAAAATAAATAACCGCGCACTTGAACAAATTCTTTTTTCAATAGTACCTTATCAAAAATGAAACAACATAGCCAAACCTAAAGAACAATAGTTCAAAATTACTTATGGATAACAATATAAATGCTATGACATTTACTATTTAATTATGTATCAAAAATGATACAATATATCCAAAGCTCGAAAACAAGAGTCAGCAATGATTTATGGAAAACAATATAAATTGTATAACATTAACTATTTTATTGCATTGCAACCATCACCACAAAAGTGGAAGCCATAAATGAAACAATATTGGTCTCAACAGTGACCCAATTTTTATTTTTTTCAACAATACCTTATCGAAAATGAAACAATATAGCCAAAGCTAGAGAACAATAGTTAATAATGTCTTATGGAAAGCAACATAAATTGTATAACATTAACTATTTTATTGTGTTACAACCATCACCATAAAACATAAGCCATAAATGAAACAATATTGGTTTCAATAGTGACCCAAATAAAAGAACCCACAAAATAGAAGAATTGACAGTAACAAACCCATGCAAAATAAAACAAAATAACCCCGCAAACGAAAAAATATATTTTCAACAGTGCCTTGTTAAAAATAGCATAAACTGTTTTATTGTCTTCCAACCATCGCCACTATATGGAAACCATAAATAAAACAATATAGTTGTTACCATTAAACCATCATGACTACATGAAAACCATAAATGAAATAGTATTGGTAAAGCCACAAAACAACAATCAACAATGCCCTATGAAAAATAACATAAAGTATTGGAGAACAATATTGGTTTCAACAACATCGTAGATGACAAAAGAATTCACATTAACAAACCCATGCAAAAAATAAAATAAAATAACCCTGCATCCGAACAAATTCCTTTTTCAATAGCACCTTATCGAAAATGAAACAATATAGCCAAAGCTAGAGAACAATAGTCAACAATGCCTTACAGATAAAAACATAAATTGTATAACATTTAATATTTTATTGCATTGCGACCATCACCACAAAACGTGAACCATAAATGAAACAATATTGGTTTCAACAATGACCTAGATGAAAAAACCCACAAAATAGAAAAATTCACCAAAAAATCCTATGCAACAAAAAATAAAATAACCCCATGCGAAAACACTATTTTTTCAACAGTACCTTATTGAAAATGAAAAAATATAGCCAAAGTTTTGTAAACAATGCCTTAGCGAAAATAACATAAACTCTTTAATTTCCTTACAACCATTGACACCACACAGAAACCATAAATGAAATAATATTGGTTTCAACAGTGTCGTAGACGACAATAGAATTCACAGTAACAAACCCATAAAAAAAAAAATCTCACACCTAAAAAAAATATTTTTTCAATAGCACCTTATAAAAAATGAAACAATATAGCCAAAGCTAGAGTACAATACTCAACAATGCCTTACGGATAACAAGATAAACTATATAACATTTAGTATTTTATTGCATTCCTACCATCACTAAAAAATGTGAACCATAAATGAAACAATATTAGTTTCAACAGCAACCTAGATGAAAATAACTATAGAACAAAAGAATTCACACTAATAAACCCATGCAAAAAAATAAAATAACCCCAAATGAAGATTTTTTTTTATCAATAGTATTTTATCAAAAATGAAATAATATAGCCAAAGTTAGAGAACAAAAATCAACAATTCCTTATGGTAAACAACATTAACTATTTTATTGTGTTGCAACCATCACCACAAAGTGGAAGCCATAAATGAAACAATATTGGTTTCAATAGTGACCCAGATGAAAAAACCCACAAAATAGAAGAATTCAAACTAGCAAACCCATGCAAAACCATCACCACAAAACACAAACCATAAATGAAACAATATTAGTTTCAAGAGTGACTCAGATGAAAAAACTCACAAAACAGAAGAATTTACTGTAACAAACCAATGTAAAAAATAAATAATATTCCCTTACAACCATTGCGACTACATGAAAACCATAAATGAAACAATATTATTAAAGCCACAGAACAACAATTACCAATGCCCTATGGAAAATGACAAACAATTTTTGAAATACTCTACAAAGGATTTTTTCAATATGCACCTCTTCCCGCTTGCTTTAAAGGGGATTTCCAAATGTGCCTCTTCCTGCTTGCTTCAAATGCACATCTTCTCACTTGCTTTCTCTTAGCTCCCTTCTTTCTCCAATGACTGCAAGAAAAGGGGAAAAACCTATCAGAGCCAAGAATTTTGTATTGCTTTTGCAACTATCGCCCCATGCAAGAAACACAAAATAACCTCCAACCACCTTCATAGAAGCTTGAAAACAGATGATCTGACTTGCACCTTCACAGAAGCTTTCCCTCGTTTACAACTCTGATAGTAGGTAAATCCACATAACGATACCCAACAATGCCTTATTGAAAATTGCACAGACATTCGCTATGTTTTCAGTGGTTTTAAATGGCAAGTGTTATTACAACCATCGCTATGACATGGAAACCATACAACAATTAATATTGATGCCATTTGGTGTTTAATTTAGTTGACCTCTATCGATGTTCCAAACACTTTAATATAAAAAATAAAAAAAATCTGCCACCTTTTTCTGACCGGGAGCCAGATGCCGGATGGGTTAAAATGCGGGAAGGCTGACGAAAATTCTAACCAAAGTGTACACAATAAACCTATCAACTAATAAATAAATAAATTTCATAAAATCAAAAAATATGACGAGATGACTAAAATTCACAAACATATAATCAAACAAATAATGAAATTTTCACTTTATAATCTTTTTAACTAAACATAGAAAAGAAAATCTCATTTTTTTTTATAAAATATAATTAAATTTAAATAAATTCAATAATTTTTTCAAACAGTTAATATTTTCTTAAAACATCAATAAAACCAAACCATCATAGAGTACCCATATTACAGACAAGGGTGGCCGTTGAATTCCAGGCTTTCTCATGACCAAACATTACATAGTTGATATGAATCATTAGTAAAACGGAAGTGAAGAGCCAAACGATGATGTCGGTACGCTTAGAATGTAGGTTGCCAGGTAATTACAACTTTTCTTTTGTGGGGGTATGTTGGGTGCCGCAGTCCTTATCGTTTCCAAAAGTAGGAGTTTTAAGATAAGATACAAGTGAAGCTTTTATAGTATATTTCTATAAGGCAAATCCTAGGAATTAGGATCAATTCCTGGCCCTATTGTAGGTTCCATCTGCAGATTAACAACACAGGCTGGCAATGTAAGCCGACTAAGCACTAAATCGAATTTAGTTCGATTATGAGTCCATGATATAAATTGAGTAATAGTTATATATTTTGCTAAAGTGCTTTATTATTCTTGCTATCTGTTCAAAGCTCTTAATTCAAGCATTTAATTCTAAAATCTATTATGCTCACACGTATTTGGTTTTTAACCAGACTATTCAGAAATTCTTCCCCTAAATCATGAATTGTAGATTAATTCCAGTGTGAAAATAAGAATGTGTTAAAATTATGTGGGAACCTGATTAAGGTAATATAACAACGATACTAAAAAAGGGCTTTTTTTATAACTCCTTGTTGATTAATTGAGCTGTCAAATTCGGTGCACGAATAAGCAAATATCTCTGACGTCAGAAAGGCTCGAAATAGTGGATGAAGTAATCCACTGAATTTTGATATAAATTGGTAGGAGATACAATGTTTGATTACCTTCAATATTGTGTACTTGTGTGTTGTTTGCTTCTCAATTACTTTAAAATTTAGTTCTGATTTTGTAGTACATAAAAGATCTTCTTTTCTATCTGAATTGTTGGTGTGGGTTGTACGTCAAAAGTAGAGCTGATCAGGTGTTGTAGGGACATAACTTATTGTAAGGAAGAGAGATTGAAGGTGAGTAATAAGAATGTTTGGCAAGTGGTTGATCCGAGTGTTATTTGGAAGAAAATCAGAGAGGAAGGAGTATGAAACCCCGAAACAAGTAAGTCAACAGCCTTGTGAAAATCCTCCTCTATTTCATTCGTTTGACAATAGGTATGTTGCTTCCCAACGCTGCTACAGTGCAGAAGAAGATGTGGATAAGGCCGCAGATATTTTCATTGATAGTGTTCACATGGACTTGAAGTTGCAGAAATCAGAGTCAGAAGCCCGATACAAAGGATACCTTACAAGAGCTACGTAATGGTGGATTTAGTCTAATAGAAAGTTCCGAAAATCAAATGTTTTCTTTGCTTATTTAGATAAATATGTAACGAGATGAAAGCAGACTTTTGTCATCATTGTTTTGCTATTACTAAATTCTCAATCTTTCTTTTGTCATTTTATATATTAGGTTCACAAATTTCTTTTCCATTTTTCTCTAAGAAGACTTTAGTAGAGGAAAAGTGTTCACCAAGGATTGGATCAGAATTACAATGTATTCTTTAATTGTTACAAATCATTGAAATATAGTTAAATATATTAACTAATTATATAAATTGTAATATTTTATAATAATTTTATATTAAAAAGATAATAACAATTTGTTTTAAAATTAAAATTATTAAAACAAAAGATATGTGAAATAAATTTAATATAATATCTTTCATGTTTTATTTATTTACTAGATTCATTTATAAAGTAATGTTCTTTACAATTTTAAAAAAGTTAATTTATTTTTCATTTTTCATTGATAATACTTTAGAAGAGGAAAAGTGTTCTTAAGGATTGGGTCAGACTAATGATGTATTCTTTTATTGTTACAAATTTATAATAATACAGTTAAAATATAATCCAATATATTAAATATGTATAAAATTATTGTATTTTAACACATTTATATATTAAAAATGATAATCAAGCAAGCAATCATGGTATCAATTTTGGTTGTCAAGAACCATAGCTAATCTTCTTTCGTAATCTCTTATTATATTAATATACATCGGCTTTAAGCCTTTCGTAAAAAAAAGAAAAAAATTATTCTCAAATTAAAATTACAAAATTATAAAAATAAAAGATATATAAAATAAGTTTAATATAATGTTTTTTCATGTTTTATTTATTTACTAGACTCTTTTATTGAACCATAGATTTTTGGGTAGGATTTATAGGGTACTCTTGCACTCTTAGGATGTTTCATCTAAAATGACAGAGATAAACCCCACTCAAAAGTCTATGTGGTTCACTCAAATTAGGAAATGTATGATGTTATTTAGACTAAATGGAATGATATAAGTGCAATTAAATGATCTATTTGACTAATTATGAATGCAAAACCTAAGAATTATGCAATGTTGGAAAACACAATGTGATATGCAAACATGAACTAAAGTATTAACAAATGCAAAAAAAAGAAAGAAGAAGGCTAAATCAAAGTGCACCTAGACACAAAATGGAGAACCTGGAGTGTCCTGAATGCTGTTAGAGATTACTAAAAATCACCAATGAGACTCATTCGCCACTGATGGCGAATCAGTCCTGCTTCTGATGAAAACTTTTGAAAACAGGTTTCCGAGTGTCAATATCCAAAATCTGACAAAATATGGATTTCAAGCCTTAAGGTGGAACTCATTCGCCACTAATATTGAATCAATCCACTCCCATAATTATGTGAAATCAAGCACCAATCCTATAGCACCGAATCTGAGGTTGTTTGCTTGTCTGGTTGGTGGAGTCAAATCTATAGAAAACAAACGAAATGTCTTCTCCAATCTTGAAATAGGTTGTAGCTGACTTGAAACACTTTATTGACTTCTCGTCCACTTTTCAACACCTAATATCTTGACAAATCTGAATACACAAGTTTGCAAACACACATGCAAAGGGGAAAAATGGTTAAGGGTTAGGTTATAGGGATTTGCCTTGGTCAAATACCACTTTGGTAATCAAACCCTTAATGAATAAATGGAATGGAAGAGAATTATAAACAAATAACATGCAAATGTTATCAACTTACCAAACCCTTATTGAAGAAATTTGAAGATATAACAATGGTTGCTCCAAAATACTTGATTAATACTTGATTCAATGATGCAAAGTCCTTGAATGCTTGAGTGAATGTGTGAATAAGTGGATTTGATAAATGCAGGTTAAAATGAGAAGAAAAACACTTTTTTATACACACTTGTTCCTTAGTAACCCAAAGATACCTCATCACAGGCCAACATAAGGTGATTTTAAATAAAAACTAAAAAAAAAATTTAAAACATTTTGAATTTTGAACCAAGAGGGACTCATTCGCCACTCATGGCAAATGGGTCCCACCTTGGACTTGAAAGTGGGTGTCAGGAATTATCTTGCATTTAATGTTTTTTATTAGGTTTATATTGAAAAAAACACTTAATTAAGCCTTATAAGGACATAAAGGGGTCAACTAAAGCATAAGAAAGGTGTAAATAATGAAATTGAGCCTAGAAAAGCGTAAAATCTTGTTACAAGACTTTACAACACTTAAAAATAGGAATTGATAAGGGATAAAAAGGTGATTTTTACATGAATTGTAATTAATAAAGTCTAGAAATGTGTAGAAATGTTTTACAACACTTCACAACACCTTCACAAGATGTCATAATTTAAATTTTAAAGACCTAATATGAATTTTCAAGCCACATTCCAACATTAAATCAAAGAAAAATGGACCAAGCATTGTGAAGAAAGGCCTAAAAGACCATGAAAATGATAAGGGGCCATTTTTTCTATAGTACATTTATCCCCCACTTTAGTGAGAGGATGAACTTGCTTCAACTAATGTAGCCATGAATATCGTGAGAGAGGTCCCAATGTACTTATGTTAGCAAGATGGAACAACAACAATCAAGAGGGATGATCAAGCCCTCAAGATGAAGATCCTGTGGAAAACTAGACATAACAAAGTAACACACATGTGAAAGGGAAATTGAATTGAGCTTTGATCTTTTGTCCAACTAGTTTTGGATTAGATCTAGGTTGTTTGTGAGAAAAAGAGAATGCATACTGACTCTAGGGTGACAAAACTCATGGCAGTCCACCAGGTGAGAAGACACGAAAAGGTGAAGTACATACGCAAGTTTGTATACACTCACATACACATAGGTGGCTATCAGGAAATTCATGTCGTTGAATGGGATTCCTGCTCAACCATATTAAAGTTATACTTCTTGATAACTTTAACAAGGTGCTATAAAGGAAAATGTTAATTTGTGCTTCATGAGACAAGCAAAGCTTTGTATGCTTAGAAATCGTGAACAAATGAAAAGGTACCACAAGCATGCAAGTTGCGTTGTGCAAGGTGGAAAAAATGTAAAATGCAAAAATGTAACATCTAAAAGATGTTCAAAGGAGTCTTGTTAGGTTCATGCAAGGTTTATCATTTAGGGAACATTGTGTCTAATGTCTCCAAGACATGACCAATCAAATAATAGAATATTCACAACTTATGGGATGCAGTGTGTCCCATTAGGCCACTAAGAGAAATGTAATATGCTAAGATAGATCACACTTATGGAGGAAATCACACCCAATGTCATCCACAAAGTGATGAATGCATCGTATGAAGTGACAAGGCTGCACTAAGAACCAAAAATGCAAATGAAATGATGCCAATGTATGCCCCCCACTTTAAAGGAATTTATACACACCATTTTTTGAGCAATTAATTTAAAGTAGTGAAGGAAAGAAAATGTAAAAAGATAAAAGATATGAGAGCCAACATGGAAAGCCCCTATGCCAAGTCATATGTTTCTAAGTTAGGCTGCATCATGTATGTGAAAAAAAAAACAAAAGAGGAGGTTTTCCCCTAGAAATAAACACACCAAACACATAAGGGTTCTATGGATTTGGGGTCAGTATGTTCGTTGCTGCAATATTTTGATTAAAGAGCTCAGAACTATCATCATTCCCCAAAGCACATAGAACTGGAAGAATAGAATAAAGAGAGCCAAAAAAAGGGTAAAAAAATGTATGTTTTGGGTCAACATGGAAGACACATTGCAGTCTCAATGCTTTGCATTGTGCCCAAAAGGAAAAAAAAGGAAAAAAGAAAACAGAAGGAAAAAGAAAAGGGAAAAAAATTGGGTCAACATGAAGGAGACATATTGGTCTCAATAACTTGCGTCATCCCGAAAAGGAAAAGATAAGAAAAAATAAGTAAAAAGGGAAAGGGATCGATTAGATCAACATGGAAGAGACATAGGGCATCTCAACACTTTGTGTCATACCCAAAAGGAAAACACAAAAGAAAAAAGAAAAAGAAAGGACCTTTCAAGTCAACATGGAAGAGACATAGGGCATCTCAACACTTTGCATCCTCCCCAAAAGGAAAACACAAAACAAAAATGAAAAAGAAAGGACCTTTTGGGTCAACATGGAAGAGATAGAGGGCGTCTCTATGCTTTGCATCATCCCCAAAAGGAATACACAAAAAAAAAAAGACAAAGACCATGCAATACATAGAGAAGAACAGAGGTACAAATAGAAGAAGTGTACAAAGAGAGAGAACAACAAGCACATGATACGGGGGAACATGATACACACATAAGAAAATGAAAATGTGAAAAGGGATTAGTAATTCAAATCCAAGTCAACCATTAATTGATTTATTGGCTTCTCAATCTTAAGTAGTATAAGTGGAAGGTAAATAGTGTAGTTAAGAGACAAGAACAAATACATTACTAGGATAAGACTAACAACTTATTGCCCCACACAAAGTGTAAGGCAAGAGTGAGCCAAGGTAGGTGATGGGAAAGGATCATGCAATAGTGAGAATAGATAATTCTACAACTATGGCATGATAAGAGGATTTTGTTTTAAGGGATGATGGCAAAGTAGTCAATATTAGTGAAGTGATACTTGTTCAATATGGCATTCAAAGTCTGAAATTATTTAGTTCGATGTAGAAGAACATGATGATATTTGAAAAATGGTATGTTAGAATCTTTAGGATGAATGACCAACCTAGTCATAGGTGGTAAAAGTATAAGGTCTTTGGTTAAAAGTATTTGAAGACTCCTTTCACACTCTAGGTGGAGGATGAGTACGAAACTTGATTTTTTTCAATTTATAAGGCTGTTTGCATTTGCTAGATTCTCATTTTTCATGAATGGAAGGAGGAAGAGGACCAATGGGTATCCTAACATCCTTGTCATGAGAATCAGGTAATGGTTGTTCATGTGGAAGGAGAATGTTCAAGTCATGAGTAGAATCAAATATCACGGTACCACCATCTTGAAGTCTTCAATATTCAAAAGGTTGCTTATTAGTATGAAGAGGATCTTGATATCCTAATCCTGTTGTGTTTTCTTCTATTGGTTTTTGTTCAAGAATTTGGTGAATTTATTATGCTCATGTGTTGTGTAACAACCTTGTTTACTTAAGATAGTAAACCCTTTTCAATATGTTTCTTCAAGGTTGATGGGAGTGTTTGTGACTTTGTGATCTTAAAATGGTTGAGGGTGTGTTTGTTGAGAGGGACTAGGTTCACTTGATGTAGGGATGTTAGGCCCCACTTGAGTTTTAGGATGGAGGTATCCAAAGTGATCAGGAGGTGCAATATTAGGAAGATTTGGTAGGTTCATGGATGGATAAAAGGTTGCATTGGCTTCAAGAGTATCAAGACATTCATTTAAGAACTTATTCATGATATCATCATCTTCTCCAATGATGTCTACATCATGAGGAGGAAAATCATGAGGATTTGAAGGAGCATGAGGAGGCTCAAGGTCATTAGGATCACAACCAAAGGAATAATTGGAGATGTCTACTAAGGATTTGAATGAATTCCAAAACTTATTGAAAGAAAATTCCATGATGATTATGAATGCAAGTAAACTAAGATGCATGAAATAGAAGCAAACAAAGAATCTAGAAAGTAAAACAGAAAGCAATTACCGAAAACAAAGATGCAAGAAATATCCAAAAAATGCCTAAAAATGTTGTCTGACATATGTAGGTGGACTGATTGGCCTAGGGTGGCGAACGAGTCCAATTATGAGATTTTTTTGTGTTTTTGAGAAAATTTAAAGTGATTCTAATGCTTTTCAGATGCAAACTAAGGATGCAAATGTAGATTTTCAGTTTTTGATTGATATGATATGCAAAAATGAAATCCAAATGAGTCTTTCACTAATGCATTTTGAGAAACCCTAGGATGCAAAAAAAAAACAAAACCTAATTGAATATTGATGCAAATGAAGTCTAGGATGCAAGATACAATGGAAATCATAAATGTAAAGTGCTCAATAGCCAAGTTCACCAAAATTAATTGTAGATTTTTGGGTAGGATTTATAGGCTACTCTTGCACTCAAATTACGAAATGTATGCTGTTATTTAGAGTAAATGGAATGATCTAAGTGCAATTAAATGAACTATTTGACTAATTATGAATGCAAAACCTAATAATTATGCAATGTTGGAAAACACAATGTGATATGCAAACATGAACTAAAGTATGAACAAATGCAAAACAAAAAAGAAGGTTGAATTAGAGTGCACCTAGGGAGAGAAAGAAGAATCTAGGGTCTCCTGAATGTTGTCAGATATTACTGAAAATCACCAGTGGGACTCATTCACCACTAATGGTGAATCAGTCCTCCTTCTGATGAAAACTTCTAAGAACAGGATTATGAGTGTCGGGATCTAGAATCTAACAAAATCTAGATTTCTAGCCTTAAGATGGGACTCATTCACCACCACTTCCATTTTTTTGTGAAATCAGGGACCAATCCTATAGCACCAGATCTGAGGTTGTCTGCTTGTCAGGTTGACAGAGCCAAATCTGTGAAAAATGGACAAAATGTCTTCTCCAAGCTTGAAATAGGTTGTAGTTGACTTGAAATAATTTGTTTCCTTCTTGTCCACTTTTCAACACCTAACAGCTTGCCAAATCTACATACGCAAGTCTACAAACACAAATGAAAAGGGGAAAATGGTTAAGGGTTAGGTTATAGGGATTTGCCTTGGTCAAATCCCACTTTGGTAATTAAACCCTTAATGAAGAAATGGAATGGAAGAGAATGGTAAAAAATAACATGTAAATTCTATTAACTTACCATACCCTTATTGAAGAAATCTGAAGATATAACAATGGCTACTCCAAAATACTTGATTAATACTTGATTCAATGATGCAAATTCCTTGAATGCTTGAATGGATGTCTTAATAAGTGAACTTGATAAATGGGCGTTAAAATGAGAAGAAAAATACTTATTTATACACATTTTTTCCTTAGTAACCTGAAGATACCTCATCACAGGCCGACGTAAGGTGATTTTAAATAGAAACCCAAAAGAAAATTTAAAATATTTTAAATTTTGATCTAAGAGGGACTCATTCACCACCCATGGAAAATGGGTTCCACCTTGGACTTGAAAGTGGGTGTTAGGAATTATTTTGCATGTAATGTTGTTTGTTGGGTTTATATTCAGAAACACACTTAATTAAGCCTTATAAGGGCATAAAGGTGTCAAATAAAGCATAAGAAAGGTGTACATATTGAAATTAAGCCTAGAAAAGCATGAAATCTTGTTAGAAGACTTTAATAGACTTCAAAATAGTACATGATAAGGGAGAAAAAGGTGATTTTTAGGTGAATTATAATTAATAGAGTCTAGAAAAGTGTAGAAATGTTTTACAACACTTCGCAACACCTTCACAAAATGTCATAATTTGAATTTTAATGACCTAATGTGAATGTTCAAGCCACATTGCAACATTAAATCAAAGCAAAATGGACCAAGCATCATGAAGAAATTCCTAAAAGACCATGAAAATGATAAGGGACCATTTTTCTATGGTACGTTTATAAATTAATGTTCTTTATAATTTTAAAAAAGTTTTTCTTTATATAATTATGTATTTGAATAAATGTAAAGTATGGTAAAATAATTATATATATATGAGAAAAATGTTGTAATTAGATTGGCATTACTATCTATATTTATAATCTTAGTTATTTAATTATAATGGACTTTGGAAATAGTTTTAATCTTGAAAATATTATTGTTGATATTTATTTATATATGAGAAAGAACAATAAGATGCATTATGAAAAGGGTTAGAAATTATTGAAGGTAAATAGAGGAAGATAAAATAAATACAAAGAACAATACCTTCACCTAGAATCTTTCCTTCACTCCTTAACGAGCAAGAAATAAATTGCACACTCATTCCATTTGAGTTATTTTTTGATGTTGATATGTGGATTGTTAAATACTCTAGCATAATTTTGATATGATTTGATAATGATAATGATAAGATTGATTCAAAAGATATCTTGATAGCATGTAGGTATGGTAGCTTGATAAGTAGTCTATAAGAGATGCTTGCATTCATTAGATCAGATGAAGGATGAGAGCCTCTAGGTATAGAGTGTTGAAGAGACAAAACCAATTGATAGAAATGATTGAAGAAGGATTAGGGTTTGAATTAAGGATGTAATCATATGAAAAGTGTCTCATGATGGATAGGATCTAGGTTACAGATAGGGATAAGAAAAAAAACCCTTATGGCAATGGATAGGATAAGATGAAAATATAGTTTGATATTTTGATAGGTCTTTTAGCTCAATGAATATAGAAAAGGAGTTAGTTAGACATGTGAAGGGGAAATTTTTAATATGCGGATAAATTTATATTATGATTCATGTGAACAAAAAGAATGGCTAGGATTAGATGAATAAGAAGTAAGGAAAAAGGGAAATTAATTAAATAAATAAAGCATTTATTTAATTAATGGGTTCATTATAAAGGGATAATAATTGAATAAATAGTAAATATTTATTTAATTAAAATATTAGCATAAAGATGAGAAAAATGATAATGATTAAATAAATAATAGATATTTATTAAATTAATGGCCTAGGATAGGTTAAAATTAGTTGTGGTCAGGTAAGGTAAGATTTTCGGTGTGTATATTTTTTCCTTCTTTGATATGACATCACAAAGTTGTGTTATATCAAATAATTTTAAAACATTGTTGATGAGAGAGGATACAAATAAAATATGAGAGAGGATAAGGATAAAAGATGATGCCCCAGTCAATGATAGAATGAAAAAGAATTAAGAAGGGACTATTGTTGATTAAGAAGGAAAGGTTAGTAATCAGGTGATGTGATTCCCCCTCAAGAGGACATGCAAGTTAAGACAATATAGGTTATATCTTCAAATATAAGGGAACAACAAAGGACTAGGAGAAATAAACAAATAAATTAGAAGATGAAAGAGGATGAAGGAGATCAAAAGGAAGGAGAATTTGATGATGATGGATAGGTTATGCTAGTATGTATTAAGCAATCTGAATATTTTCTATGGCCAAGGAAAATATGCACTAAGGTATGAGAAACTAGGGTGGTAAGGTAGCCTTTACATGGAATTAACACTCAAACAACAACAAGCATGGCATACAAGATAAAATGATGCCCTGGTATACACTAGTTTTAACACACCAAGATATAGATAAATCAAGTAGTAATAATTATGTGTATTCATGAATTATTAGATAATTGATCAAAAGATAAATCAACACAAAATAATCACTGCAAAATAAGACATGCAAGCAACGTATCTCATTCCAAAGATCAAACAAAATATTTAGGATGATTGATTGGTTTGTTTATATTAGGCTTGGATAATCAACTAAGAAAGACTTTGATAAAGATGATTTTCTTAAATTAGTTTTTGATTATCTTACTTAAGCTTGGATAATCACTTAGGAAAGGTTTTGGTAAAGATGATGATATTGATTGATCATAAAAAGAATTATTAAGCACCCTAAATATTGAGAGGGGGGGTGAATTAGTAATAATTGAAATTCATTAACTTTATCAACTTAAACATGTATTCAAATCATCTCATCAAACTTGTAGAAATGGAAAAGAAAAATTGAAGCATGCACCACATCAATAAACACAAGAACACCAAATTTACATGAAAAAACCTTGGAATGGAAAAACAATGATGAGGATTAGCTCACAATATATCATAACCTATTACAATGGATTGCATAATGGAGGACTCATTGTCCAAAAAGAATGACTCGCTACCAAGGGATCAATTCCAAAATGACTCACTGACTAGAATAGTATAAAGAATTGAAGAATGGTGCACTACCAGATTTTTGAAATGCTAAAAATGCATTTGCAACATGCTCAAGAAAAATTCCAATTAATCTCAAAAAATTAACTTTACAAAATTCATACTTCACCACTATCACCTTTCACATTTCACTCTACTTCACACCTCTCACACAATATCTATATTCATGCTTCACACATTAAATCAATCTTATATATATACCAAAACCATCCATAACATCAATTAGCTTAGCCTAATTTAATGAACTCTATAACACCATGACTTTTCATCCAAAAAATATGTCACGCATGCCTTGCGAAAGGAAAAAAAAAAGTGTTCTTAATCAAAATAGGTCAGCATGACCTATAATCATTCCCATGAATCCACTCCTTACACAATTAAACTTCACATGACCCCAAAACCATTAGGTCAGCACCACAAAAAAAATTGTAAATTAACAAATAAATGAACAAATAGTTCATCAACAACTATGTTGAACAACCAAAATACTAAGAGGGGGGGTGAATCAATATTAGCTGAAATTCGTTCACTTTACCAATTTAAGAATTCATTCAAAGAATCATATATAACTTGGAGTAAATGAAAGTAACATATAAATCATGCATCACATCAAAGAAAACAAGAACACTAGATTTACATGATAAAAATTTAAGAGGGAAAAACCACAATGAGTATTAATGCATAATATATTATAAGAAGTTACAATATTTGATAAAGAAAGGTTGACTCACTGTCCAAGGAATCACTATCTAGAAAAGAGACAATGACTCACTCCTGGTGGATCACTATCAAGGGCTCACTACCCATAATAGAAAAAGATAGAAGTAGTGACTCACTACCAAAATGAACTACTACTAATACATCTACAAAATACCAATAATACAGTTCCAACTAAGCTCTAAAAATTGACTTAGCACACTTCATACTTCACCACTACAACTTTTACACTTTACACTACATCAGATCTCTCACACACATTCTACACTTATACATTCATCATATCTCATCTCTTCACATAATGAATTAAGTTTGAGTATATATAAAAAATAACTAAAACATCAATTATGTTGGCCTAATTGCATGAACTATGTAGCACATAACTTGCTGATTTAAAACTTTAACACACACACAGGTATGTGTAGGATCATGATTGGCCAAAAAGTGGCAATATGATGGGTATGTGTAGGGTATGTGGCTAACGACTTATTTTTTACCCAAAATTGATGAAACAAAAAGGGGTTTTTAAAGGAGATTCTTAGCGTTCCACCAATATAAATTATGCTTTACTTTGAATTTAATAAATAATTATTATTCATTTTCTATTTGAATTATGACTAAAGTCCTGATTGATAGGCTAATTGAAAAACATATATAGCTTTCAAATGGTATCACATTTTTTGAATCTAAAACATGCATCACATTCTATGCTTCACATAATATCAGATTAAAAAAAATGAATTTCATGAAGTTTTGACCAAGGTAATGTGGTCAGACATAAATTTTTTTATATTTTTTAAAAGTTTTAATAAAAAATTCATAATTAATTATTTACTCAAAAAAAATTACAAAAAAATATGCATCACATTGGGACATGAGTTATTTACTTATATCTAATTTTTTATTTTTTGTAAATTATCATTTTATTGTAGTTAGGGTGTTCAGACAAACACCTACTTCTTATTTTTTCCCTGAAATTTAAGTACTACTGCATTGAAATTTCAAATTTTCACCAAATAGATTTTAAAAAAATTAAAAAATCTAGAAGTTTAGAAACTATATTCAATTTTCTACAGCTTCTATACTTACATATTTTTGAAGTAATATAGATAAATTATTCAAATTTTTACATCAAGTTTCCTAACTCTATTTTTTCTAAATTATTCACCACTTAAGGGAGTGTTTTTTCCATGATGACCCTGCACATACCCACACCTTGCACAATAAACTTGATGGAACCCCTAAAATTCTCAAAATTCTACAGAGTTTGGGTTAAAGGTCTGTATCTGAGGGCTTGGGGTTTTTGTCTACTATCACTCTTCAAGGTTTTTATGTTATCATGGACCCTTCTTAAAAAACCTTTGAGTTTATATATCCTTGCCAAGGTTTTAATTCTCTGTTGACTCCTTGTTGTTGATTCTCAGTCTTTTGAGTCATATCTTATGCCATCAAAACCCATGAAATAACCATCCCTTTGGTCTAGTCTTGTCAGTTATCATATGTTGGGCCATTATTTTAATTTTCTAAAGTCAGGCTAAATATTTTCAAAGAAAATAGTTTGAGCCTTAAGTCATTTAATCCCATGGGTTATATTCCCATCAACCTAGTTGGGTCCTTCTTTTAAGACTAAAATTTTTAGCATGTGAATATGAAAATCCTTGATGAATATTCAATTGTTTAGAGCATATCTTGGTCATTCCCCATGCACACATTCTATTTCATTTCCTACCATTTTATTCTCATGTGCTAGCAGGCGTAAGCCACATGTCATGTGCATTGATGGAAGGTGGTATTAAAAGGAAATCAAAGTGGTCGTTGAACGATGTGGTTACATCTCGACCATTCCCCATGCACTCGCTCCATTGCATTCTTCATTAAAATATTTGAGCGGGGTGGCGGGTGGTTGTCGCATGTCAAGTCTAACTATGGGCCCAATGTTTCCAAGAATTTAGCAAGTGGAGCTTTGAAGAGAATCAATAGTCAATAGCGAGTGACGTGGGTGAATCTTGAACGCTCCCCACTATCTTGTGCAGATCCCATCCTTACCTTTTGGTTCTCAATAGGGTGGTAGACGATTTCCACATGGAGTAACCTAAAGGGAATGGAGGCATTGGAGCAAAGGAAATTGTTAATCAAATATTTCAACACATGGCATATAAAATAAAGCGTGTGCTACTAAAAGAAGATATAATGCATGTGTTTGAGATCTTTTAAACTGGATTGTTGATTATGTTAGGTGCATAAGGCATTGGGAAATTGGTCTTGGATTAAGGTGTGAGTATGTAGAGGCCGTGAGATTTAATCTCAACCCTTCCCCATCTCCCCATTGATGAGAGTTCCTCACAGTTTAAAACTCATGGGGGCGAGGGGAAGAAGACACATGGATTTTGGCTACAATGACAAAGGAATGGTGGATCCTACATATCACCAGCAAGTGGTTCCATGTGGCTTACTATCATTTGATGATTATTGTGGTTGCGTATAATTAGATTTTTCAAATCAAGCTGACTAAATCTAGATCGTTCATAAGTTAACACACTCACGGGATCAATGAATATCATTCAAAACTCAATTTGAGGGGAACTGAGCCGTTCTGGTTCATGCGAGTGAGTCTTAATACCTATCTTGAAAGAATAATTGAGCATTGTGAAGGATATTATAGAACACACTTGGAGAGCTTGTGTTGCAGTTTTTAGGCTTGTCTAATGATGATGCAAGGGTTATCAACCTACAAAAAAACCATTAAGTAAATTACTACCTTCCCATCAAAATTATTGATAAATTGTGGTTTCCCAAACTTGAGTCAATTAGGGTTTTCTTGGTTCTCCATTTTAAGGTTTGACATTCATAAAAAAATGAATTAGTTGATCTTGCATTGTCGTAATTTGTGTTGAACCCTTATCTAAGCCATAATTTTGTTCTAAGAAACTAGAAACGCTGCCTTGTAAAATTCTTCTGTCATGGCTCCCAAAGAAAACTCAAAAGCCTCTTCATCTAAAGGGGAATAATTTGTTTCCAAAATAAATTTGAGTAAGGACCATACTGACTAGTTGCCACCCTTGACCATTGAAAAAAGTAAGGGTGAATTTCTTCCCCAGGGTCTGTAGGTAGTTGAGGTTTTATTTGATAAAAATTACTCTATTAGTGATGCTAGACTACCTTGTACTAGGTCATAATTTTTTTATGGTTGGTTTAGGAATAGAAACATGGGTATTCAAGTTGGTAACCCCTCAAATTGTGACTTAGGAAATTTGATTTTACCGAATGTTTACATGGATGTTGATTTTCTTAAATAAGTAGCTACCAATTATGACTTAGCCACAAGCACTATAAGGATATATGATGTGAAAGAAATTGCTCATGTTTTCAAGCTCACCAGGTGGAGTGATGAAGTGCCTAAATTTGATGAATTTTTTTTTAGGGAGGAATATGAAAAGAATAAGATTGCATTCAGAGTCCATATGCTACCAAGGTATCTAGCAAATATTGGGGGCTGAAAAATTACATTGGGCAAATTTGATAAGGAACCCTTTCCTATTAATTATTTTGTTTCATATTTCTAAAGGAATTTTTACTCCATTTTCCAAATAATTGGTTATGATCGTATCACTGGAATTCCCATGGTGTGGATGTATATGACAACCCAAATTTGACATCCTCAATATTGCATAGTATATGACTATGCAGGGTTTCAAGTAGAAAGTATTCATGAAGGTTTGGTAAGATTGAAGAAAGGTGCAGATGGAGTAAGTTTTATCTAGTACTCTTTTATAATGCATATTTTTATGTTCAAAGGTGCATCCTACTTTGGTAAAAGTATGATTTTGGATAGGACATAGGGTATTGTGGATCTGCCTATTCAATATTGAACTACTATCCTAGACAAGGATGAAATCACATATGACTTTGTGGCATTTGAGAACTTGTTTGCTTCATAATTAAAGGGAGCCCTAGTTGTGAATATACGCAAAATTCTCATAACCCTACATGACTTCATGAGACCCAAGGAAAGAAGGCCTAAGTTGGCAGTTGATCACAATTGGGGAGATGTTATCCCATATCCCAATCACACTCTTTTAAGAGTGTATGGTTCCATTGTTGCACCTCACTTGCTTCCAAGATGTGTGCCAAAGAGAATTGGTTTCCTTGAAACAATATGGAAATTAGGAAGAGTTGAAAATGAACATTTGTTGAATCAAGGAAAAGGAACATTTTTCCCTTTATACACATGTTTCTTTTATTTTATGATGACAAAGGGAGGTTGGAATAAAATACTTGATATACTAAAAGCCTATTCCATGCAAAGATTATTAGAGAGGATTAGGCATGATCCTAAAGTTTTCATGGCCTAGTTGAAGGAAAGGAACAAGAATTACAAATTTGTGCACATTTTCTAATTATTGGAAGATGTGATAAGAAATGTGTTTGACCTTTTGGAACAAGAAAAAAGAAAAGAAAGGTGGATTGATTTTAAGAAGATGTAGAGACAGATAAAGAAGTAGAATCATGATTTCAATGTTATCCTAGAGATTGAAAATGTAATGCAAAAGGTGGAACATGTATCCCAAAATTTTGAGACAATAGTGGGCCACCTTGAAACTAAAGGGGTGATAAGTAAGGATAAGGGGAAATCCCCTATTAAAGAGGAATAGGGTAGAGGAAAATCCCCTTCTATAGAAGAGAAATCTACATATCAAGACCCTGAAGAACTAAAAAATAAAGTTCTTTGTAAGTGTATACAAATATTATAGCTCCTAATGACTTTCTAGCACTTCTAGGGTTTTTCACCTAAAAGTTGAGAATGGGCTAAAATGGGAAATGTCTACACTCAAAATCAATGCAAGGATGGATGAAGTATGTGTATATATGATGTATAAATGAATAAAATGAATGACTTACTAATGAAATACCTAAGAAATGCAAGTTGTTTGAAAACATTATGATTATGCAAAATGACCTAAGAATGCAAGTAAACATTAAGAGAATTAAACAAGAATGGAGAGGTGCACCTTGAAAATGAAGTGTGATGTCGAGAGGCTCTAGAATCCCGTAGATTTACTAGACAAGATGAATAGGACACTTACACCAAGCTAGGCGACTTAGTCCTATTTCAGGGAGATTCTACCAGAATGAGTTTCTACCAAATGTGCACTCAAAAATATAAAAATCACTTTTCAGGCTTGGTAATGAGACTAATTCACCATAGATGGTTACTTAGTCCTCCTCAGAATCTCAAGAAATTTAGGATAGGAATCTATAACTTTTGGTATGCACTTCCCTTCCAGTGACAGGTTTTTGGTTCATATTATGTAGAAAATGGACTGAAAGAGGTCTAAAAGCTTCAATTAGGGCTTTGTTGACTTGAACGAATTTGATGGATTTTTTACCACTTTTTAACACTTCTCTCTTTGACAAATCGGCATACAAGACTTGCAAACACACATACAAAGAGTTGAAAAATGGTTAAGGGTTAGAGAATAGGGGTTTGCCTTGGTCAAACCCTAGTTTGGTAACCAAACCCCCAAAAATGAAAAGAAATAAAGAGAGAATGATGAATGAATAACATTCAATGTCTCAAACTCACCAAACCCTTGATGTTTAAATCTAAAGATATGTAGCAAGATGCTCCAATGGATGCTTGAATGTGTTTAGAATGCTTAGAATGCTTGAGAATGATTAAATAAATGAATGGATTGCTTGAATAATGAATTAGAAATTAGAAGATTGTAGGAGATGAAAAATGAGGGGAAAACCCTTTATTTGTACTTGATTTTCCAATATTTCCCAAAAATAACACATTACAAGCCGACCTTAAGGTCAAGAGAATATAATCCCACTAGAAAAATAAAATTATTTTAATTTTTTTTCCCAGTGGGACTAAGTCGCCACCTAGGGCGACTTAGTCCCACCATGCCAATTTTATTGGGTGTCAGGAATTAAAGTGCATTTAATAAGGTTTAATGGGAATATTATAAAAAATACACTTAAGGTTGGAAAGTGCATTAAGGGGTCATTTAAACATAAGAAGGGGTTGAATTAGTGATGACAAGTCTAGAAAAGCACGAGAGTTTGTTAAAAATCTTTACAACACTCTGAAATAATACTTGCTAAGTGGTTAAAAGAAGTTATTTAAGTGAATTATAATGAAAGGGTCCTAAAAAATTTTGAAAGTGGGTTACAACACTTTTACAAGACATCCTATAATTCTTAGTGATTCTTAAGGGTCCAAGACCTAATGTGAATGTGTTGGCCACATTAAAACATTAAATCTAGGAAAAATGAAGCCAAAATCCACTAGGAGGACCTAAACATGAGAAAATGTAAAAGGGTTACTTTTTTTGCATCCACAGTAAGGAGAAAAAGTAAGGAAAAGAAAAAAGATGCAGTTCCTGCTCCCTCCCAACAAGACAAGCAAAGGCCTCCTTCTCCTATACCACAAGTACCACCACCGACTCCTCCAAGGCCAACAAATCCCAAAATTGTGGATATTGAGGCTCCACCATTGAGTGAATAACCACCAAAAGAGCCACCATTGAAGAAGTAGAAGGTTGAAGTAACTGGTTTACTAGACTATGTTGGTGAAGAATTTGATGATCTGACATTTGGGTATCAAAGTAGGAGATGCAAGAAGGAACACTCATTGCACCAGAAATGATGGTGACATAGTAATTAAGTATGAGGTAGAGTAAAGCTAACCTCACTTGGCTTAATGGTAAATATGATATTTGGGTGGAAGCATGCACAAAGTTTTTGGATGATGATTAATTTGTAAAGTCTAAATATTTTATAGAGTTTGCATACAGGGCTAAGAGAGATGAATATGTCAACAACTTGGCCATAGGAATAATTCTCCATCCAGAATTTCCTGAAGCCACCATTTAGGAAAAGGTATTGAATGAAATGAGAGCTAAGTTCCAAAAGATGAATGAAAAGGAGGGTAGATAATTGGTGAGAAATAGTGGTATATTATTACTTATAGAATGGCATTTAGCTTCTACCATAGACTGTGATACAATAAAAAGGTGTGAGAGATCCCTCTACAATTTAGAGGAAGAGGCTACAATATCATTACAAGGGTCTACCTTCAGTGAAAAATGCAATGCATTAGCCATTTGGTCTCTAGCACTAAGCCTAAGGAAGCCAAATATTGTTGAGCCTGCACCTAATTATAGTGGAGGATTAATAATATAGAGGGTGTCAGAAACATTGACTTTAGAGGCAACAAATATCTTTGTACATGTTACATAATTCACAAGGCCCACTATAGAATCAGTAACTACAAAAAATGAGAAGCTCACGACAAACTAGAATAATTTGATAGTTGACTATGGAAAGCTTCAACAACAAAATATGCATTTACAAACAAAAGTAGAATTACTAGAGAAGTTGTAAATTTTGGAACCAGGAAAGAATAAGCATAATCATGTTGATTCCCCTACCACTTCACAAGAAGTTGTACCCCCTGAATTTACCCCTAAAGTAAGTTCATCATGGGCCATTGTTCCATACAACATGGAAAGTGTGCCTATTTCAAAAATCGATCCTAGCATATCAAAAATTCCATAGGCTAAGGAAGATATCAACAAGGAGGAGTTTCTCAAGAAGCTAAATGAGTATAAATAAAAGTGTGCCAATCATGACAAGGAGGTTTTTAACAACAATATAAATATTGTCACCATAGTCTTGAACCATCTAAATAGAGGGGTGAATAAAAAATTGAATAGCATTCATTATAGCTATTCATCATGGTGGCTACTATAAATAATTTTTACAATGACAAGGAAAGAGCTATTCCACTTATGGAAACATAGATCCCTAGGATGAAGGAACTAAGATTGATGTCAAATGGAGCTAGGTAGGATGCTAACCCCCTAAAAATTCTAAGCCCACTCATACTCTTGTGGGTAAAATTGAGGAGTATAGGGGAAAAATTTAACCTTTGGAAATAAAAATAAGGAAGTTCATAAATTCCTTTCATAAATCATATCATGGTCTCCTCCCATACATTCTAAGGGATGATGGTAGCATAAAACCATGCAAAAGTGGAGAGAGGAAACTAGTAAAACCATTGTATAGTAGGTAGTTTGAATTTGTCAAATGGATGATATGGGTACACTGAAAAAGAAATATGGATATGTTGGATCATGTAGAGATTGTCTTGTCATAATTTGATAGGGAGGCCAATCAAAATTTTACCAAATACTTGCCTTATAGAGAAAAGGATAATGAGGTCATGAATTTCAACTGGCCTACTGAAGAGGAATTCCTAGCATGGAGAGATAAGTATTTGGAGGGGGTGGTGGATTACTATGAAATGGTGGGGTGGTGATTTAAATTTTTTTATTTTCAAGTCTGCAATCATGATGAATAACAGATGGGTGAAAATGCACTACATAGCCTAGACTTAGTACACATTAGGCTTTTGCTAAAGTATATAAAATATAGTGCATTTTCTTCAAATCGAATTAGTGACAGGTCTGCAGACGTGGACATATTAGTTTTCCTTTCCTTTTAATTTCTTTCATTTTTTCTTTCATTTTCACTTTGTGTGCGTGGGTACAACTTTTTAGGAAACTATTTGAAGATGCCTTTTCAAATGTGGGATTGGATCTCCAATGATGAATGAAGACTAATCTTAATTCACACATGTTTCTCACCACCTAGGAACACATAGTAATTGAAAATGGAATATATGTTATAGCAATCCAATAAGGTAACGACATGTGTACTTTCTGGCCCGAGGATTGTTTTTGTCCTTCATTTATATAAGAAGGAATTCAGGGCTAGAAAGTATGGGTTCGTTGAATTGTAATTGACACAATAAATTATCAGCAAAATATCAAGCATAGTTTGAGTTTTTTCTTAAGTTCTCATTCTGTAGTTACTTATGTAATTTTAATAATAGAATAGCAAATACAATACAAAATGATATCAAATTCATGGCTATTTTCTCTCCTTTGTACTTGTTTTTTGAGTTATGAACGAAAATAATCAAGGATTGTTTTATTCATCTCTATTGTTTACCAATGGATTTTAATTTCATTCCTACTTATTAGTTCAATGAAGTAATGGAAATGCTTGGATGTGATTGTTAACTCATATGAATTAGGTGCTAGGATATCTGCAAGAAGTGATGGCCATGAATGTAATGTGGGAGTGTTGTAATGTAGTGTTTCTTGAAATTATATGTTGCTATTGTTGAGTTGTTATCTAGTTGCATAGGTTGAGATTGAATCCGTGTTCAGGATAATGAACTGGTTTAAGAGAGATATTCATAATTTAGTTTTTGCATCAGTTCATCAACAAATCACTCTTTATTTACAAACTTTCAAATGAGATACCACTATATTTACATTGAGTTTCACTACTCTCATGCTCCAAGTGTAGAGTATTATTAAAAGAACTACAAAAAAATTTAATACACTACTTTGTTGAGTGGTTATTGGAGAATTATTTTTTGTTTACAATGTATTTAAATATTGGTCATTAAAATTCTTAAGTATACATTGTGGGATTACCCTCCTAGGTTTCAAAGAGCCCAAAATGTAGGAGTAATTTTTTTGCAACTTTTACTTGTTCATTGGTCAATCCCTTTAGATTGCTAATTATTGGAAATGGAAAAGCCCACAAGAAATTCTAAAGACTAGCTTGGTTCTTAAAAATTAATGGAATAGATTGGCAACTCAACTGGAGATTTGCTAATTTCAAAGTCCCTAGTTCAAATTTGGTATAGTGATGCAGGACAACCATGATTCTAACATTTTTCCATGATGCAATCTTTGGATTTTGCTTTAATTTTTTGGTCCTCATAGTGTAATGAGATCATTTAAGTCATATAAATTTTATTGAAGTAACTAGGAGGGGTCTAAGTTCAAATTTGTGTTCATTTTGAAAGTTGTCCAAAAAATTGTAAATGATGCAAAATTGTAAAGTTGCAAATGATTCAAACTTAGAATATGAAGGGTAATTTTTCCTCTAGGTGTTGATAGGTAGTTATAAATTAGTTGGAATGTGAGGAGTCATATGTAAATCCTTTAAAAATTTTGTGTAACCAATTAAGAAGGCATGGGTGATTGTATAAATGATTTTGAATGAATAAAGACACTATTTTATGTATAGTCACTCAGAAATTCATTATTTCTTGGCTATGTATGGCCTAGTATGGATAGGAAATGATGTCTAACTGGTTGAAAGTATTATTCATTCCAATAAATTTCCATTTTATTTTTGTTTCATGCAGATTCGTAAGGATTTGAGAGAGATATTGCAAATCTTGTAAAAACAATAAAAACCCCCTATTAGGGTAAATAAAGATAATGAAAATTGTGTTTCTCTCATTTTATCCATGGAAAATTCTCAATATTTGGTGAAGTTGTTACTTTTTGTATGTGTTTCCATATTCTTAAGGTTTTAAACTAAGAGGCCAAGGTTGATATGTGAAAAAGTGAAGTTTATAGACTACAGACCTATGTACAGGTAGAAAGAACAGAGTTTAGAAGGTGCTAGTATTAGGGTTTGTATAAATGCTTATCAAAATGGATATATAATGGATTTATAAGCTTGTACAATTCAAATAATTTTTTTTTGAAGCATCGGATCAATGAATTTGTGTTTGGAGTTAGTAGATGCAATAAGCCCTATTTGCACCAAGGCCTAATTAGGCCTAGCATAGACCAACACAACAAGTTTTAGGAAATATGGCCCAAAGGACCTAATATCCATCTTGTAATATATTGTAAACAAGGAAAATAGGTATTCAAATGTATGGTTTTTTTAGGGTTTTAGTGTATATTTTGGGAGAAAAATATGACAGTCCACTTATGAGACCTATAAGTCTTAGGGGTCAGATTGTGAAGGGTGTGCAATCAAAATAAGAAGTTTGATTTCATGGGATGTATGATGTGTTTTCTCATGTTGTTTCAACAATGTAGAGGTTTTTTAAAGTGTTGAATTAGATGTTTTGGCCATGATTTTATTTTTGATGATTTGTGTCAAGTGTTCAATGAAGGGAAATGTGAACTTGAGATGAATAGACAAACAAGGAATGTTTTGAGTTTTTTCAAATGAGATTGAGAGAGTGTGTTTTCTTCCTTTGCACTACATCAGTTTGGTATCAGAGCTCAGAAGGTCTAGGAATAGAGTTTTGTGTGGTTGTGTGTAGGTTGGTGGCCAAAAGACTACATAGAGGAAAAATGGAAAGACCTAGTCGAGGCAAAGAAGTTGTGAAGAAAGGTTAAAGGGACTTTCTTAGAGAAAAGATGGATTTTCTAAGAAGGAATTTGCAGGCAAAGGGCTCTTAGAGGAAGAAAGATGAAAAAGAGAGAAAGAGGAAAGACAAAAGGATGAGGCAAGAAGAGTTTGAGAAAGGGATTGTATCACTAAAGAAAGATATAAAAAGGTTAGATTATAAGTTCCAAGAGTCCCAGTTGAGGATGGAGTAGTTACTCAAACAAATGACAAGTTGGCACTTTCTAGTAAAAAATAAAGTTGTATGGTGCATTAAGAAGATTGTCAAAAGAAGGAAACAAGCAAGGGAAGCAACATAGAAGCAAGAAGAAGAGATGTAGATAAGAATGATGATGAGGTATATTGAGGAAGAACTCCTTGTGGGAGCAAAGGACTTGAAGGACATTGAGAATGGAGAAGTCATTACTACATGGAAGAAGCAACAAGTTAAAGAGGTAATATATCATTTAATTGAAAATTATGATGATAGTCTTAATGGGATATGAACCAAGGTTGAAAGTGAAAAGATAAGGACAAGATATTAAGATGAAAATTGAAAAGCAACAAAGCATGAAGAAGTTGATTTCAGATGGCAAGCAAGAAAGAAAATTTATTTGCATGGACAAGATGAAGCCAAAAGTGAAAATGAAGGTGATTAGGAGGAATTTCAAGGCTAATTTGAGGTAGAGCATGAAAAGGATGAAGGTTTGTTGACAACATCAAGTCCAAGAGGTCTTGGAAATTTTCTTGGTCGGGAGAATGATGCAGGAGCACTATGATTCTAACATTTTTTCATCATGCAACTTTTGGATTTTGCTTTAATTTGGAGGTCCTCATAGTGTAATGAGATCATTTAAGTCATTTTCATTTTATTGAAGTCACTAGGAGGGGTCTATGTTCAAATTTGTGTTCATTTTGAAAGTTGTCCAAAATGTTGTAAATCATGTAAAATTGTAAAGTTAAAAATGATGCAAACTTGGAATATGAAAGGTCATTTTGGCTCTAGGTGTTGATTGGAAGTTATAAATTACTTGGAATGTGAGAATTAATGATGTAATGAATTTAAAATTCCTTGTAACCAATTAAGAAGGCATGGGTGATTGTATATTTGATTTTGCATGAACAAAGACACTGTTTTCTATATATTCACTAAAAAATTCACTGTTTCTTGGCTGTTTATAGCCTAGTATGGGTAGGAAATGATGTATAATTGGTTGTAAGTATTATTCATTACAATATAATTCCATTTTATTCTTCTTTTTTTCATGAAGATTGGTGAGGATTTGAGAGAGATATTGTAATTCTTGTAAAAACAATAAAACCCCCCCTGTTAGGGTAAACAAAGATAATGAAAATTATTTTTCTCTCATTTTATTCATGTGAAATTCTTGATCATTGGTGAAGTTGTTAATTTTTGTATTTGTTTCCATATTCTTAAGGGTTTAAACCAAGAGGCCAAGGCTGATATGTGAAAAAGTGAAGTTTATTGACTGCAGACCTGTGTACAGGCAGAAAGATAAGAGTTTAGAAGGTGATAGTATTGGGGTTTGTATAAATTCTTATGGAAATGGATATCTAATAGATTTAAAACCTTTTAAAAGTCAAATAAAAAATATTTGAAGCATTAGATCAGTGAATTTGTGTTTGGAATTAGTAGATTCAATAAGCCTTATTTGTACCAAGGCCTAATTAGGCCTAGCACAAACCGACACAACAAGTTTTAGGACATATGGCCCAAAGTACTTACTATCCATCTTGTAATATTTTTTAAACAATGAAAATAGGGGGTATGTACAGGATCATCATGGAAAAAATAGGCCCTTAAGTGGCGATAAAATTTAGAAAAATTAGAGTTAGGCAACTTGACATAAAAATTTGAATAAGTTATCTATCTTATTTCAAAAATATGTAAGAATATAATCTGTAGAAAATTGAATGTAGTTTCTAAACTACTAGGTTTATTTAAAAATATATATATTTGGTGAAAATTTAAAATTTCAATGTAGTAGCACTTAAATTTTAGGGAAAAATAAGAAGTAGGTGTATGTCTGACCACCCTAACCACAATAAAATGATAATATTTTTTAATAAGATTTTGGATATAAGTAGAGGAACCATGTCCCTATGTGATGCATATTTTTTTGTAATTTTTTTCCAAGTAAATAATTAATTCTGAATTTTTTATTACAACTTTTAAAAATTACAAAAAACTCGTATGTCTGACCACCTTAACTTGGTCAAAACTTGGTGCGGGAGCACCTAGGTCATGAAATGCCTTCAAAAGGCTAATTTTTCCATTTCTTAATGTTAAAGTCAAAATGATGAGTGAAGGTCATGAAATAATGAATTTCAATGTACTTACACCATGTAATAAGTTACTAGGTTGTAAAAGTGGGAAAAATGTAGATAATGCAATACTGTCAAAAAAATATCATGATGTAATTATGCAACAAAAGAGCATAAATCAAGGAAATTAAGGGTTAAATGGTAGTTCACACCGATGGGGAAGTTGAGAAGAAAGTTACTAAGAAGGAAAACCTATAAAAGGCCTTATAAGGCATGGAAGAGATGATCTTTGTATTCTTCCAATCAAATTTTGGAATAAAACCCCTATTTTCCTAAGTTTGCAACACACTATGTTTTGTTTTTATCTTGTATTGGTAGTTTAGAAACACCAAGAGTTAATTACTTGTGAGACCACATGTATAAATGAGTTAGGTTTCATTTTCAAGAGTTTGGAGGTTAGTTTTTAAGACACAAAGGAATAAAAGGAAACTTTTTGTGCCCGGGCGGTGAATTGTTCACAGTGGTTCTGAGAGTCTTTTAGGAAGGAAACCACCATCCCACAAAATATAGGAATAGATATTGGTGCGATGGATTGTTTAGGAAGTCTTTAGAATGTTTACAATGTCTATGTGTGCAGGGGAAACAAGGATATGAAGTTGTGTTGCTATTTGCAAAGCAAAATTTGAGTTTTCCTCTCGAACAATGAAGGTTACAAATAGGGCATTGAAGAAAAAACATATGCATGGCATTGGAAATGGATTAAAAATATTTTTTAGGCATATTGAAGCATGATTCAAGGGGTGGCCAGAGTAATATATTTTTGCAAGTGCTTCATTCATGAAACCCTCCTTGTTTTTTGGTGTTTTCACCCTATATTCAAGGGTTTGAAGGAACAATATGTTTTGAAGCCTCTTAATCCTCAAAAAATTTAGAATATTTAGTTTTGTAGCATTACCAAGGATTTTTTGAAGGTTTGTGATGTTTTTGTGGAGTTTAGAGAACACTTTCTTTGCAAAATAGGCCTATTTTAGTAGTCTTTTGACATCGTACAGTTGAAGATCTGGTAATTTCTTTAAGGCAGTCTATTGAAATTTTTTGTTAAGTTTTTTATGAATAGTAAAAGGTTCCTAAATATGTATTTGGTTCTTGGTATTTGCATTTAGTTTGAGAGATTCACCTGATTTAGGGTATGGAGTTTTAATTGACATGTGATGCTTTGATCTCATAGAAAGAGGAAACCTGATGAAACAATGAAAAGAGGAATTGTTAAGGTTTGAACATTGTTCTATTCATGTTGTTAAATATTTTTCTAAAATGGGATAAGGTGTAAAAGACAGGTATGATGGTTGGTTTTTGTGAGTAAGGTATTCCCTATATGCATGAAAGGTCTCTTGATTGCAAAGTAAGTAGATCTATTATTTATCTGCTAATGTATTGAATTGTTTTCTTTCAAAACATGGTGAGATTTGTGTCTTGAAGGATTGATAACTAGTTGGTGGAAAGAAGGATTGGATTGTTTTTAGTTTTCCTTGTAAAATAAGTTGCTAAAGGTGAGTGAATTGGTGCTAGTAGAAGAGTATGGAATGTTTTTAGTGATTTAAGTTTAGTTATTGAATTGATACAGACATTTTGATGATGCATGAGTTGAATTGGAATCTGATGAAGTATTTGGTATTGATTTAATGTTTGTGATGTTTTATAGCCTCTTAGTTTCAAGAGGAATGGATGGTTTTTGATGAAAGTTAAGTGAATTATTGAAAATTATTTATGTCAATTGTTTTGGATTGAAATCCCTTGAAGAAATGATGGTGTTGAGGGGTTTGGTATGATGCTCTACATCCAAACTTCATGAAATTCATTTTTTTAATCCTATAGTACATGCGAAGTATAGAATGTGACGCATGTTTTGGATTCAAAAAATGTTTTTCAATCAACCTATCAATTAGGAATTTAGTCATAATTTAAATAGAAAATGGATAATAACTATTTATTAAATTCAAAGTAAAGCATAATTTATATTGATGGAAAGTTGAGAATGTCCTTTAAAAACCCTTTTCATTTCATCAATTTTGGGTAAAAAAAGGTCGTCAACCACATACCCTACACATACCCATCATATCGCCACTTTTTGGCCCATCATGATCTTGCACATGCCCTAGGTATTCAAATGTGTTATTTTTTCATAGTTTTAGTGTATAGTTTGGGAGAAAACTCTGACAATCGATTTATGAGACCTACAAGTGTTAGGGGTTAGATTGTGAAGGATGTGCAATGAAAATAAGAAGTTTGATTTCTTGGGATGTATGAAGTGTTTTCTCATGTTGTTGAACAACCATGTATAGGTTGTTTTAAGTGTTGAATTAGATGTTTGGGCCCTAATTTTAGTTTTGTTTATTTAAGTGAAGTGTTCAATAAAGGGAAATGTGAACTTGAGATGAATAGACAAACAAGGAATGTTTTGAGTTTTATCAAATGAGATTGAGAGAGTGATTTTTCTTTTTTTGAACTACATCATACATTCAAAGTCATGTATTATATTATTCTCCATTGTTGAAGAATAATTGGTTCAAAATTATAGCACAAAAGCCACATCTAGTCTTATGCATCACATTCTAGTTAATTTTTTCACTTTGTGTTGAGTTATGTTCAGAGTATTTTCTAAATTACAAATACCAATTTTAAGTGAAATCACTTCCTATTTCCTAAATTTATAGGTGGTGACTCTAAAGTCTCATATACCAGTGGAAAGATAAATTCTCAAAGAGAACATGAGAAGAAAATTTTTGATACATTTGACACCATGAAGAAGACCAGGAGTTATATGAAAAAATCATCAAAAGCAGAAGTTGGAGCCTGAGCTTGCAAAGGAAAAACAACCACTATGGGTAAATAAAACTACTGAATATGGTAAGTCTATTGAATCCCTTGATGAAGCATCTCCTACTATTAATAATGAATTAGATAGCGGAAATATCTAGGGAGAAGCACATGAAATTGAAGAGCATAATGTAGACCAAGGGAGTTTTCCTATTGAGCAAGTATTTGATAGTGAATTCGATGTGTCAAGAGAGGAGCATAGGTGGGAGTTTTGGGATAAGAATAAGAATTTCTAAGAGCCTCTAACCCCTAATGTTGGATTTGTATTCAATGGAAATAATTTGAAGCCAAGGGGAGAATCTCCTAATATAGAAGTGCACATTTCCCTTGTGGAAGATCCATTTGATCAAGTCTATTATACTCCTATGCCTAGTGAGGCTAGAAATATCTTAGAAAATTAAGAAGACATAGACAAGGACATGCAAGCCTTAGAAGAAGAACTTAGGCTTAAGGAAGAAGAATAGAATAGACAAAAGGAGTACAAGGAAAAATAATATATACTTAGAGATAAACAACTTGAGAGAGATGCTCGGAAACCAAAAGTAGAGAAGATGAGAGAAGATGATGCTGGGAAGAAGGCCTTTGATGGGAATGTCTCTAAGTTGAATGCTAAACTTATCCCTAAAATTCCTAAAGAAATAGTTCATATGGGAACCTCTACTGCTAGTTCCTATACCACACCCTTTGTGACTACTAAAGCCTCAGATCCCCCTACTACTAAGAAATCATCATTTATATATCATTGAAAGATACTCAATGATTAGACAAAGATGACTACTTTTAATACTTTCACTACCAACACCAATACAAATAACCATACTTCATCTATTAAAACCCCCATCAATAATGCTAAAATTGATCCTACTCAATCCATTGCACCCCCAAATCCTGAGATCTTGAAACTGCAGTTAGAGAATGACAAATAGTAGGAAGATTTGAGGAAAGCTTAAATAGTTGTTCCCAATACAGAAATAGCTAGGAAGATTTATTTTCTTAAGATATCTACACCAACTACAAAGGTTTCAAGCTCTTAACATAGTAATAGTGAATCCCATATGAAGAAATATGAAGGACACACTACTAGTGGAGGTGGAGAAAATTAAAAAAAAAAGAACTCATACTCTGAAGATGATGAGGGGAACAAGAAGGGAGGTGGTTGTGATGATGGAAGTAGGAAGGGTAAGGATAAAAATCAATCTGATAACCAAAAGGATGATGAACATATAAATTATCATAGAGATAGACATACTAGGAGGCCACTCCAAGTTGATAGGTATTAACAATTATGTTTCATTATGATACCTAGTTATCCTAACCCATTTCTTGAAGACTTCAAACCTATACTTTAGTCATATTCTATAGAAATAATGCCTTGAGTGGTGAAGATCATCTCAAAGAATTTGTAAATTATATGGATGACTTTCATGTACAAGGAGATGATGTAATGATGAATTTTTTTATGTAGTCTCTCATTGAAGATGCTCGAGAGTGGTATAGGAGTTTTCCTATTGAGAGTACTAGCTCCTGGGAGGAATTCAAGAAGATGTTCAAAGGGTAGTATGGCGATAAGAATGAATCAATCTATTTATTAAATCAATTTAATAACATTGGTAAAGGTTCTAATGATTCTATGGCTGATTTTAATACAAGGTTCCAAAAGGAAAGGAAAACGTTTCCTCCTCATTTACAATTGAATGACAATGTATGCCTAGTAAATTACTGCAATGCTTTTGATGGGAAGATGAGATAGTTCCTACTAAATAAGAATCCTCAAACATTGATGGAGGCTTATAAGATGGCAGAACATATTGATAATATCAGCAGAGCCATTGGTAAATTTGGAAGAAGAGATGATACAAAATTCCTCAGAAACCCAGAAAACGAGGATAAGATTTTGGGTGCTAAAGGGGGTAACCTTGGGGATAAGATTGATAATTTCATGAAAACTATAATTGACATAATTGAATGACAAGAAAAGGCTCCATAAAAAAATTATCAGAGAAATGAAAGGCCCCTTTGGTTGCAGGATCACCCATACAATACCAACTGGTATAATGGGAAGCCTATCCCTAATAACTAGAGAAATACTCATAATAAGGTCCCCCTAGATCCTTTGTAGAATAATTCAAAGAATTTTTATAATGACACTCCTTGGTGCATGGTTTTCCAGATGCCTCACTCTCCTCATCAAAGTGCGTTGTGGCATAGATGGTTGAAGTTGAAGAAGATGCACCTAAGGAATTTGATCAATCAAATGAGGATGATATTGATATGAATATGATTATGGATGGTTCTAATTTGTTTGAAATTTAGTGCTCTTTTGATATGGAGTTTCATGAAATGGATGTAGATGACCAAAGGAAAATTTCCAATACATATCACCAAGAAGTTGTCTTACATGAGGATGTTGACAATGATGTTGAAGTATATAATTTGGAAGAAATTGAAGATGCTTTATCCTTGAAAATAACTTCAAATGAAGAGATTGCAAGATATATTATGGCTTTGGTCGCTCAAGCCAGAAGCTCATATCACCTAAAGAATAAAACAATTGATGGTGAACAATGTAGTCATGTTGGTCTTTTCATTAAGGAGCAGAATAGAAAAAGTAAAGAGCACAAGTCTAATGGAAAAGAAGAAGTAATTAAAACTAAGGAAAATATGAGAGATAAGATTTGGGATAAAAGTGTAGATAAACCAAATATAGATGCAGAGCTCAAATTACTTGTTGCTAAGAGAAAGATGCAAAGATGAAATCATTAAGCTATGAGAAAGGATGTCAAGCCTAGAACTAAGACCTCTAAAAATTAATAGGAGAGTAACAAAGAACAAGGTATGATCCTAATTGAATTGCCTAAGTACACTCTTGTTGACATAATTCAATTACTTAGTCAAGTAAAAGTCTATATCCCCTTTCTTGAGATGATAAGAATAGATGAGCACAAACATAAGGCAATAGCCCTTATCAATGGTGCTACTATAGATTGTAATGATTTAGTGGTGCCCACTCCACCCAAAGTGAGTGAAAAGGATAAGAACGATAAAGAAGTTGATGGAGTAATCACTAAAATCCCTCATATCTTTCTAGGAAATTTAGTAAGTTCTTGTCCTGAGAAGATAGATCATTTTTTCCTCACATTGATTGTTGAGGGAAATTTTATAAAAAAAAGTATTATTGACTCTAGAGCATTGAATAATATCATGTCAGCTAAAATCATGGAGGAATTGGAACTAAAAGTTGATAGCACTCATGGAAAGTGCTATGCTATGGATTCAAGAGAAGCCCATGTTACCGGTGTGATCAATGAACTTCCTTATAGATTAGTAACATATCCAGAAAAGGAGTTTAAGATGAGTGTGGTGGTAGTTGATATCCCACCTAATTAAGGAATGTTGTTCTCATAAATAGAGTGTATCCATGGTAGGTAGTATGCAATGTGACATGTCCTATGCCACCTTCCCTATTGATGGTAATGATGTATGACTGGTACGAGAGCCAAAGGTGCCATATATGCTTGAGCATGCTCCTGAAGATGATACAATCCTTTTCATAGATATTGTCATCTATTATTTTAAGGTGGAGGAAGCACCAAGAGAAACTGATAGGCACCTTGCACCTGTAGACAATGAAGTCATAATATTATCTTAAAAAGATGACTTATGGAAGATGTACTTTGATGGTGCAAGTTCATGGTAGCATTTATAGATAAGTTTGGTGAAAGGATTAATTCATGTAAAGTAAGGAAAAAACTTATGGAAATCCAAAAGGATGAAGAGGACTTGATCCCAACTTTCAATCTCATATTTTCAAAGGAAATTGGGAATATTCTTGAAACTATGAGACCAAGTGATGCAAAGTTTTTGGTTGTGTATTTGGGTGCATTTGATGTAGCAATGAGTTATTTGTTGAGAGATAAGGAGCCCTTAACATTGCATCACGCATATCAAACTACCATGCACATTGAAAAAAATTGAGGTACTCAATGATGGAAGGTTATATGGTTGTAAGTGTCAATAATTTTAGCACATCTCATATAAATGGACCAGATAATAGTAGTATTTTTCATGATAGAGATGCTTCTATTGTTCTAGTCTATCCACCATCACTTAGTGCAACTAATGGTGAATTGAAAATTGAACATCAACAAAGTGTAAGCAATGTTGTTCAAATTCCTTTTGTTTAAATATTATCTAGCATGAAAATATATAAGGATGAATCACCATATGACTTGTTAGCAAGGTTTTTCGATATCTTTTTAGAAATCCCCAAGAATTTCAGACCTAAAGACTCAGTGTGCATTAACTTATTGAGTAAAATTAATGAGCTAGGGCTTAGTACCTTGCCAAAAGAATTGAAGCCTCAGGGTTTTGATCAAGCACTTGATTGAATAAAAATTACTAAGAAAGCTAAGTGTGACTATAAACAAAGAATGATGTCTCAAAATGATAGTGGTGGTTTCCCTATTGACAAAGATCAAAGGTCTACCTAGACAATGGATAATGATGTTTCAGATGATGAACATATATCTAGTGGTGTGGATGATGGTATTGGTACACATGTGAGTGTTTCTAATGTATCTTCACAAAATGATGATTCAGATTTTGAGAATGAGAGTGTGAGAATTCATTCTAAACACTTTGAGCTCAATACATATGGTAATGAATTTCCTTGTGGTGATGATGATCATAAAGGAATTGAAGTCTCTGATTATTTTTCTAAAGGATATTTGTCTTTTTATGAGGATGATTTACATGCATTTTCCTCGCATAAAAGATGCAATAATATTGATTCTTAGAAAATATTTCCCTTACTAGTGAATGAACAAATTATATGTGAAGGATACTCGACATGCAATTCAATTATATCAGAACTTGAGTGTACTAGTGTGCCATAGAAATATGACCCCTTGTCATTTTCATGGTCTTCTAGGCCTTTCTTCACAATGCTTGGTCCATTTTTCTCTGGTTTAATGTAGAAATGTAGCTTAAGCATTCACATTAGGTCCTTAAAATTCAAATTATGACATCTTGTGAAGGTGTTGTGAAGTTTTTTAGAACATTTCTACACATTTCTAGACTCTATTCATTAAAATTCACCTAAAAATAAACTTTTTATAACTTATCATGTCCTATTTTGAAGTGTCATAAAGTCTTGTAACAAGATTTCATGCTTTTCTAGGCATAATTTCACTATTTACACCTTTCTTATGCTTTATTTGACCCATTTCTTCCCTTATAAGGCTTAATTAAGTGTGTTTTTGAATATAAACCTCACAAACAACATTAAATGCAAAATAATTCCTGACACCCAGTTCCAAGTCCAAGGTAGGACCCATTCGCCATGGGTGGTGAATGAGTCCCTCTTGGCTCAAAATTCAATATATTTTAAATTTTCTTTTTCATTTTTATTTTAAAAAACCTTATGTCAGCCTGTGATGAGGTATCATTAGGTTACTAAGACACAAGTGTGTATAAATGTGTGTTTTTTTCCTCATTTTACATCTCCTAACTCATTCAAGCAATATTTTCATTCATTAAAGCATTTGAGCACTTTGCATCATATAATCAAGCATCAATCAAGCATTCAACAACAACCATTGTTATATCTTTAGATTTTCTTCAAGAAGGGTTTGGTAATTTGATAGCATTTGCATGTTATTTTTTTATCATTCTCTTTCATTTCATTATTTCAATAAGGGTTTGATTACCAAAGTGGGATTTGACCAAGGAAAATACCTATAATCTAACCCTTAACCATTTTTTCCCTTTTGTATGTGTGTTTGCAAACTTGTGTATACAAATTTGATAAGAAATTAAGTGTTGAAAGGTGGCCAACAAGTCAGCAAGGAGCTTCAAGTCAACTACATCCTATTTCAGGCTTGGAGAATACATTTTGTCTATTTTTTGTAGAATTGACTTCGGAAAATTGATGAGCATACAACCTTAGATCTGGTGCTACAAAATTGGTCCTTGATTTCTCAAAATATTGGGATTGGACTGATTCACAATTAGTGGCGAATGAGTCCCACATTATGGATAGAAATATAGATTTTTTCAGATTCTAGATATTGACACTCATAAACCTGTTCGTGATAGTTTTCATCAGAAGCCGGACTGGTTCGCCATCAATGGTGAATGAGTCCCATTGGTGATTTTCAGTGATCTTCATTAGCATTAAGAAGATTCTAGATTCTCCATTCTCTACCCAGGTACACTCTGAATGAACCTTTTTCTATTATGTTTTGCATTTGTTCATTCTTAGCTCATGTTTGCATATCACATTATTTTTTCCATCATTGCATAATTCTTAGGTTTTGCATTCATAATAAGTCAAAAAGTTCATTTATTTGCATTAGATCATCTCATTTAGTCTAAATAACATCATAGATTGTATAATTTGAGTGAACCTAGTGCAGATTCCTTTGTGTAGGATTTATCTCTCTCCTTTTAGGTGAAACATCTTAAGAGTGGAAGAGTAGCCTATAAGCCCTACCCAAAAATTTATAGCCCATTTTGGTGAACTTGCATATTGAGCACTTTACATTTCTGATTTCAATTGCATCTTGCATCCTATACTTCATTTGCATTAACATTCAATTATAGTATTGTTTTTTTTTTAGATCCTAGGTTTTCTCAAATTACATTAGTGAAAGACTCATTTAGATTTCATTTTTGCATATCATTGAAAAAACAAAAACTATGCATCTGCATCCTTTATTGGCAACTGAAAAGCATTAAATTCACTTTTTTTTTTTGTAAAACACAAAAAATTATCATAGTTGGACTCATTCGCCACCCTGGGCGAATCAGTCCACCTACATATTTTAGATAGCATTTTCAGGCATTTTTTGGGTATTTCCTACATTTTTGTTTTCTATAATTTTTTTTTGTTTTACTTTCCAGATTCTTTGTCTGCTTCTATTTCTTGCAGTCATTATCATAATGACATTTTCTTTTCATAAGCTTTGGACTTCATTGAAATCCTTGGTAGACATGTCCAATTGTGCATTTGGATGTGATCCTAATGACCTTGAGCTTCCTCATGCTCCTTCAACTCCTTATGATTGTCCTCCTCATGATGTATACATCATTAGAGAAGATGATGCTAGCATGAACAAGTTCTTAAATGAATTCCTTGATATCCTTGAAGAAAATGCAGCCTTTTACCCATCAATGAAACCACCAAATCTTACTACTGTTGCACCTCCTAATCACTTTGGATACCTACATCTTGAAAATCAAGAAGGACCTAAGATCTCTCCATCAAGTGGACCAAGTTCTTCTCAACAAACACAACCATTTTATGTTCACAAAGTGACAAACACTCCCATCAATCTTGCAGAAACATATGGGAAAGGATTTACTATCCTAAGTAAGCAAGGTTCTAACACAACACATGAACATAATATTCACCAATTTCTTGAACAAAAACCAATAGAAATGCTTTACTATCCTCCTAACTTGAATATTCTACTTCCACATGAACAATCTTTACATGATTTTGATGACAAGGATGTTAGGATCCCCATGGGTCCTCTTTCCCCTTCCATTCATGAAAGAGGAGAATCTAGCAAATAGAAATGACTTTATAAATTGAAAAAATTCAAGTTTCCTACTCATCTTCCACCTGAGTGTGAATGGGGACTTCAATATATTTTAAAAAAAGTCCTTATACTTTTACTGTCTATGAATAGGTTGGTCATTCATCCTAAGGATTCTAACATACCATTTTCCAAATATCATTGTATTCTTGGACATCAAACTATAGAATGTCAAACATTGAATGACATATTGAACAAGTATCACTTCACTGATATTGACTACTTTCCCATTATTCCTTAAAACAAAGCTCCTTTTATCATGCCATAGTTGTAGAATTTTCTATTCTCACTATTACATGATTCTTTCATGTCACCTACCTCATCTCATTCTTGCTTTACACTTTGTGGGGGAGAAGAAGTTGTTAGCCTTGTCCTTGTAATGCACTTGTCTTGGTCTCTTAACTATGTTATTCATTTTCTGCTTATATTACTTAAGATTGAGAAACCAATAACTTAGTAAATGGTTGACTTACATTTGCATTACTCACCCCTTTCCATTTTTCATGTATGTGTGTATCGTGTTCCCTTGTATTGTGTGTTTGATGTTCTCTCTCTTTGTACACTTCTTCTATTTGTACCTCTATTCTTCTATATTTCATGCACTTCCTTTTTGCTTTTGTTTTGTGTTTTCCTTTTGGGGATGACACAAAGAATTGAGATGCCCTATGTCTCTTCCATGTTGACCCAAAAGGTCCCTTTTCCTTTTTACTTTATCTTTTTCTTGTGTTTTCCTTTTAGGGATGATGCAAGGTATTGAGATTGAAATGTCTCCTTCATGTTGACCCAAAAGCTCTTCCTTTTATTTTTCCTTTCATTTTATTTTTGCTTGTATTTTCCTTTTGGGGATGATGCAAAGCATTGAGACCGCAATGTCTCTTCCATGGTCACCCAAAATGGACTTTGTTTTTCTTTTGTTTTCACTTTCTTTGTGTCATTCTTCCAATTCTGTGTACATTGGGGAATGATGAAAATTCTAAGCTCTTTCATAAAAGCATTGCAACAACGAACATACTAACCTCAAATACATAGATCTCTTATGTGTTTGGTGTGTTCCTTTCTAGGGGGAAACTCCCTTTTCTTTCATTTTCCTTTTTGTTTACGTGAAGTAGCCTAACTTAGAAATATATGACTTGGCATAGGGGCTTTCCAAGTTGGTTGTTATGTCTTGTTTTCTTTTTTCATTTTCTTTCCTTTGCTACTTTAAAATAATTGCTCATGAATTTATGTGTGGAAATTCCTTTAAAGTGGAGGTAATACATTGGCATAATCTTATTTTTATTCCTAGTTCTTACTACAACCTTGTCACTTCCTACAATGCGTTTGTCACTTTGTTGATGACATTGGGTGTGATTTACTTCATAAGTGTGATCTATCTTAGCATATATTGCATTCCTCTTAATGGCCTAATGCGATGCACTACATCCCCTAAGTTGAGAATATTTTATTCTTTGATTGGTCCTCTTGTGGAGACATTATACATAATGTTCCCTAAGTCACAAACCTTGCATGAAATTAACAAGACTCATTTGAACATATTTTGCATTTTACATTTTTGTGCTTAACACTTTTTACATCTTTTCTACCTTCTATAACACAGCTTACATGCCTATGTTACTATCCTCTTTGTTCATGAGTTCTAAGTATACAAAGCTTTGCTTGTCTCATGAAGCACAAACTGGCATTATCCCATGTGGCACCTTGTTAAAGTTATCAAAAGGTATAGCTTTGATATGGTTGAGCGAGAAGCCCATTTAGTGGCACGACTTTCCCCATAGCCACCTATGTGTTTGTGAGTGGAAACCAACTAGTGTGTGTACTTAACATTTTTAGGTTTTCTCACTGGACAAACCACCATGAGTTATGTTTCCCCAGAGTGAGTATGCATTCTCTTTTTCATACAATTTCCCTAGATCCAATCTAGAACTAGTTGGATAGACGATCAAAGCTCAATTCAATTTCCCTTTCACATGTTTATTCCTTTGTTCTTATGTCTAGTTTTCTATGGGATCTTCATCCTGGGCACTTGATGATCCCTCTTGATCATTTTCATTCCATTTTGCTAGTGTAAGTGCATTGGGACCTCCCTCTTGATATGCATGGCTACTTTAGTGTGAGTTTGAAGGAAGTTCATCCTCTCACTAAAGTGGGGGCTAAATGTTCCATAGAAAAATGGCCCCTTGTCATTTTCATACTATTTTAGGCCTTTCTTCATGATGCTTGGTCCATTTTTCTCTAATTTAAAGTTGCAATGTGGCTTAAACATTCACACTAGGTCCTTAAAATTCAAATTATGACATCTTGTGAAGGTGTTGTGAAGTGTTGTAAAACATTTTTACACTTTTCTAGACTCTATTCATTACAATTCACCTAAAAGTAACATTTTCATCACTTATCAAGTCCTATTTTGAAGTGTTGTAAAAGTCTTGTAATAATATTTCACTATTTACACCTTTCTTATGCTTTATTTGACCCCTTTATTCCCTTATAAGGCTTAATTAAGTGTGTTTTTGAATGTAAACCTAAAAAAACAACATTAAATGCAAGATAATTCCCAAAACCCACTTTCAAGTCCAAGGTGGGACCCATTCACTATGGGTGGCGAATGAGTCCCTCTTGGCTCAAAATCCAAAATATTTTAAATTTTCTTTCGGGTTTTTATTTAAAAACACCTTATGTTGGCCTATGATGAGGTATCATCAGGTTACTAAGGAAAAAGTGTGTATAAATATGTGTTTTTCTCCTCATTTTACATCTGCTACCTCATTCAAGCAATCTTTTCATTTATTAAATCATTTGAGCACTTTGCATCATATAATTAAGCATCAATCAAGCATTCAAGAGCAACCATTATTATATCTTCAGATTTTCTTCAACAAGGGTTTGGTAAGTTGATAGCATTTTCATGTTATTTTTTTATCATTCTCTTTCATTTCATTATTTTCATTAAGGGTTTGATTACCAAAGTGGGATTTGACCAAGGAAAATCCCTATAAGCTAACCCTTAACCATTTTTCCCCTTTTCCATGTGTGTTTTGAAGACTTGGGTATGCATATTTTACAAGCAATTAGGTGCTGAAAGGTGGTCAACAAGTCAACAAGGTGCTTCAAGTCAAGTACATCCTATTTCAATCTTGGAGAAGACATTCTATTCATTTTCTGCAGAATTGACCTGGGCAACCTGACAAACAGACAACCTCAGATCTGGTGCTACAAAATTGGTCCCTCATTTCTTAGAATTTTGGGAGTGGCATGATTCACAATCAGTGGTGAATGAGTCCCACCTTAAGGCTGGAAATCCAGATTTTGTCATATTTTGGATCCTGACACTCAAAAACCTGTTCCCGACAATTTTCATTAGAAGCAAGATTGATTCGCCATCATTGGTGAATGAGTCCCACTAGTGATTTTCAGTGATCTCAGTCAGCATTAAGAAGATTTTAAATTCTCCATTCTCTACCTAGGTACACTGTGAATCATCCTTTTTCTATTATTTTTTGCATTTGTTCATTCTGAGTTCATTTTTTCATATCACATTGTGTTTTCCAAGATTGTATAATTCTTAGGTTTTGCATTCATAATCAGTCAAAAAGTTCATTTATTTGAATTTAGAACATCTCATTTAGTCTAAATAACATCATACATTGCATAATTTGAGTGAACCTAGTGTAGATTCCTTTATGTAGTGTTTATGTCTCTCCTTTTAGGTGAAACATCCTAAGAGTGCAAGAGTAGCCTATAAGCCCTTCCCAAAAATCTATGGTTCAGCTAGCATTGTGAATGAAGATGAATTTGAAGATAAGAATGTGTGTGTTCAATATCTTGATCCTGAGCACATCAATGCAAATTGTGGTACTAACCAACATGATCATGTCTTAGTTAGCCCCGATTCCCCATACGAAGGAGATATAGAATTTGTTAGTTTTGTAGCAGAAATTGACATCATTGTTTTCAATAAGGAATATATGGAGGAAGAAAAGAATGAAGAAGCTTATTGAAATTGTAATGAAACTTTCACATTAGAGTCAACAAAACTATCAATTAATGGTGTACAAGAATGTCCTATTGCTGATTCCATTAATTTTGAGTTATTTGAGCCATCCTTTGAAACATTTTGCATTTAGCTGGATGATTATTTTTGGAATAAATTAGATTATGTTACTAAGCCTAAATTGGAAGTATTCTTTGATGCATGGGATATGATTGACACTAGGGTTTATATTAATAACCCTAAGATGAATATGTTGGAAATATGTGCCTCAAACAATACAGGCTGAAACCTCCATTAGAGCCAAGTCGATGTGACATCTTCATTGTTTGGCCGACTAGTAGCTTGATTCATTCTAGTTTGTACAGGTCGCTGTGACCTTGCAAATGTCTTGCCGAAAGGTTGCACTATGGAGTCTATCACTGTGACATAGTGTATTTGTTATGACCTCATAGCGCTCGGGAGACCTCTAGCGAACAGGCCATTCAATTGTATTTCAGGGACACTCTTGGCAACCATGGGCTTCAAGATAGCTAAGGTTTCTCTCTAAGAAGTGTCAATGAAAGCTAGTGTCTCGCCGATAGGAATACTGTTGGGGTCTTTGCCATATCATATGGCTTGGTGAGAAGTCCCAGTGAATGGAGAAGGTCACACCGATAGGGAAACATTCATACATTCTTCAGAGTAACTCAAAGTGGTCAAAGAAACGTCTTAGTGACTGAAGGTTGTCTTGCCGATAGCCGATGGCTACTGGGGTAACTCAAGGATCATGGGAAGACATCTCAGTGAACGTTGAAGGTCTCACCGACATGAACATCTTTTGAAGTCTTCGGTGTAGCTCTTCGCGAATGTTTGTCATCGGTGGAACATGGAGGTCTCAGTAAGAAGTCCTAGTGACTTTGATGAGTCTTGCTGATGATGAAGAGCCTCCAAGGTAAGTCTTGGAGATCAGTATGTTCTCTCAGTGAAGGGAAATGTCTTGGTGATGGGTGAACACTTTGGGGTAACCTTTATGTCTCAGAGAAACCTCTTGGTGATATCGATAGGTCTGGGTGACTGCTTGGTGACTCGGTGTAGCTCATGGAGCTCGATAGAACATCTTGGAGACATTGATATGATGTCCATGTGGCATCGGCAAGACACTGTTAGTGTCTCACTGAAATGCCAGTACATTGCAAATTCTATTGAACGTCTGACCTTCTGATGTGTCATCTCATGAACGAATAGGAGCTGAATGGGAAAAATTTGAAGATAGTTAGTTGCGACAGTTCTGTGAGGAAGTTTGATAGATAGGGAAATGCCATGGATATACTTGATGATTGTGGATTGTGAATAGTTCAGTTTTTGGTTGATTCAATAGATTGTTGCATGATTGAAGTAGTTGGAAGAATTCTATTATGTGGACTATAATTGTGAAGGTTCCTGTGCAATTTTGTAAATGGTGAATGCTGCTATAAACTGACACCAGAAAGATAAGTCTGGAATTTGTATGTAATTTCTATTACTGTAATACAAAGTGATTTCTCTTGGTGTGGTGGGTTTTTCTCCCGTAAGGCTTTTCCCACATATATCTGGTGTTCTTGTGTGATTGTCAAAACTCTGTTTGTGTAATTTGTTTCTTAGTGCATCTTAACTTGACTGTAATTGTAAAATTTAAAAGTACTTCTACATTCTTTCCTGAGGTATTGACGTTAGGAGAATTGTTTCCGCATCTAATTTTCCTTACAAGTGGTATCAGAGCCTGGCCAGTTGTGTTATCCTTGTGGGTACGTTTGGTTTGTTGTGTCAATTCTATTCAGTGGGAGTCTTGTAGAGTTTGTTATTTCTAATAATAGATTAAAATGGCTAGTACATCTAGAAAGTTTGAAATAGAGAAATTCAATGGTAGTAACTTTGAGTTGTGGAAACTCAAGATGGAGGATCTTCTTGTTGACCGTGATCTTTGGATTGTTGTGGCTGGAGTGAAACCTGTAGGCATGAAGCGGGAAGATTGGGACCTTGAAGATAGGAAGTCTAAGGGGCTGATAAGGCTTTGTTTGGTAGACTCAGTGCTTCTGAATGTGCATGAGGAGAAGACTGCATCTTCTTTGTGGAAGAGATTAGAGTCTATTTATCAGGGGAAGTCCTTGGTGAATAAATTGTTCCTGAGGAAGAAGGGTATGTGGCTGATCATTTGAACACATTTAATATGTTGCTTGTTTAAGTAACATTTTTTGGTGTGAAGACTAAAGAAGAGGATCATTGTATGCTTCTATTGTGTTCTATTCCAGACTCATGGGACCATCTGGTGATGATGATTGGGAGTACAACATCTAGTTTCAAGATGGAAGATATTGCATCTTTGCTGTCAGAAGAGATGAGAAGGAAATCTTCTGAGATGGAAAAGGAAGCTCTTGCTGTCAGAGGAAGACCGAAGGAGAAAGGCAAGAAGAAGGACAAGAAGTCCAAATCAAAATCAGAAGGGAGATCAAAGTCTCCTGGCAAGAAGTCCAAGGTGAAGTGTTGGAATTGTGGGCAACCTGGTCATGTCCAAAGGGATTGTAAAGAGGAGAAAAAGAAGAAGGGCTCTTCTGATAATGGTTCTTCTCATAGTGACGGTGATGCCTTCATTGCAGCCTTGGCTACTCAGGCATCAGATGATGTCTGGATGATTGATTCTGGAGCATCATTCCACATGAAATCTCATAGAAAGTGGTTCACAAAGTATGAAGAATACGATGGTGGAAAGGTGTACCTGGTGAGTGATTCAACATTGGAGATTGTTGGCCGTGGAAGAGTCAGAATACAATTCCCTGATGGCAGAGTGAAGGGAATTAATAATGTTATGCACATACGAGGTCTGGCTCGAAATCTATTGTCTATAAGTATGCTGAACGATATTGGAGTACAAGTTATGTTCTCTGGAAGTGGCTGCAAGATGACTAGAGGTTCAATGGTGTTGGCTAGAGGTGCTCGAATTGGTACCCTGTACAAGCTCGATGCATAGGCTGTTCAATGTAACAGTGTCTCTAGAAAGTCACTGATAGATGCTCATGGAGGTAAAGAGGGAAATATCCCTAATTATGTAAACTCTATGGAAGTAAAACTTCCTACAGAGAAGACTATGCTTTGGCATCATAGGTTAGGCCACATAGGAGAGAAAGGTTTAAAAACCTTGAAGAACAAAAACTTGGTTGAGGGGCTTGAAGATTGTAATCTTGAGTTTGAATTCTGTGAACACTGTATATATGGAAAGCAACACCATGTTTCATTTTATTCTAGTCCTCATAAATCTTCTGGTTTGTTAGATTATATTCATTTGGATGTATTTGGTCCAGTGGATGTTCCTTCTTTGTCTAAGTCAAGATACTATGTGTCGTTCATTGATGATTATTCAAGAAGAGCATTCATTTATTTTTTGAAAAGTAAATTAGAAGTGTTCAGTTGATTTAAGGAATTTAAGAACCTTGTTGAAAATCAGACTGGTAGAAAAATAAAATTCTTAAGGACTGATAATGGTGGTGAATTATGTTTTGATGAATTTGAAAGATATTGCAAAGACTATGGAATCAAAAGACACAAGACTACACCTTATACTCCATAGTATAATGGAGTTGCAGAAAGGTTCAATAGGATAGTGATGGAGAGAGCATGAAGTATGCTCAGTAGTGCTGGTTTGGAGGAGAAGTTCTAGGCTGAGGCTATATCTACTGTATGTTATCTAATTAATCGTTCTCCAAATTCTGCTCTTGTTGAGAAAACACCTTTGAAAGCGTGGTCTGGTAAGAATCCCTCACTAAGACATGTTTGTGTTTTTATATGTGAGGCATATGCTCATGTACCGGATGTGAAAAGATCTAAATTGGAGAACAAGGCTATCAAATGTATTTTCATAGGCTATAGCACTATCATAATAGGATACAAGCTTTGGAATCCTGATACAGAGAAGGTTGTATACAACAAAAGTGTAATTTTTTGTGAGCTGAAACATTCCACTTTGGATCTACAGTCAGAGACAAAGTCAGATAAAAATAAGGATGTAGCATTAATTCCTCCTACACCAGAGAAAGAGGAATTGGAAATTCAAAATGTACTTGAAACTGAGGAGAGCTCGAGTAGTTCTGAAAGTTCTAAAGAAGAAGAACCTCAACCTCAGTAAGTGAGGAGGTCAACCCGTGAAAGAAAACAACTAGATAGGTATGGGTTCTCATTCATTGATTCTACTTGTGCCTATGCTTTTATTTCTAGTACTGATGAGCCCAGGACTATAAAAAAGGCAATTAAAATGTCTGATTGAGACTCTTGGTTGGAAGTCATGAACGAAGAGATGGCATCTTTAGAGAAAAATGAAACCTGGAGTTTGGTGACCTTGCCTAAAGGCAAAAAAGTTGTGGGCTGCAAATGGGTATTTAAGAAAAAGATTGGTCTAGATGGCAGTGTAGAAAAGTACAAGGCAAGGCTGGTTGCAAAGGGTTATTCCCAGGTCAAGGGAATTGATTATGGGGAAATATTTTCTCATGTAGTAAAGCTGACATCTATCAGATTTCTTTTGTCACTTGTAGCAGCATATGACTTAGAGGTTGAACAAATGGATGTGAAGATAGCATTTCTTCATGGTGATCTTGAAGAAGAAATCTATATGTCCCAGCGTGAGCACTTTGTTGAAAAAGGTAAAGAAAAATTGGTATGCAAATTAAAGAATTCTTTGTATGGGTTAAAGTAGTCACCTATAATGTGGTACAAGAAATTTGATACATTTTTATTATCTTTGGGATTTGTGAGATCAAAATCTGATCACTGTGTATATTATAAAGCTGAAAGTGATAAAGTATTAGTTATTGCCCTCTATGTTGATGATATGTTGTTCATAGGTAATAGCAAGCTAATGATTTTTGATCTGAAGTCTCAGTTGTCTGCTAAGTTCAAAATGAAAGATCTTGGTGCAGCAGGGTATATTCTGGGGATGGAGATAACCAAGGACAGGAAGAATAGAAAGCTTTGGCTTAGTCAAAGTAAGTATATTAGGACTGTTCTTGAGAGATTTTGTATGAATGATTGCAAGCAGTTAGTTGTTCCAGTCATGCAGGGAATGAAGCTATCTGTTGAGAATTGTCCAAAATCTCCTACTGAGATGGAGGACATGACCAGTGTACCCTATGCTAGTGCAGTAGGTAGTCTTATGTATGCAATGGTCTGTACAAGGCTATACATTTCCCAAGCAGTGGGAGCCCTTAGTCGATTTATGGCTAATCCAGGAAGAACGCATTGGGATGTTGTGAAGAGAGTGTTTAGGTATTTGAAGGGAACTTCAAATTTTGCTTTGTGTTACCATGGGAATTCAGTTGAATCACAGAGGACTCTCAACATTCGTGGTTATGTTGATTTTGATTGGGCAAGGGACATTGACAGTAGGAGGTCCACCAGTGGATACATTTTCATGATGAATGGTGGTGCAATGAGTTGGATGAGTAAGTGGTAGGCTGTAGTCGCTTTCTCCACTACGGAGGCTAAATACATGGCAGCGACTCATGCTTGTAAAGAAGCAGTTTGGTTGAAATGTTTGTGCTCTAACATTGGTTTTGATGCAGGGGAAATAACTATTTTATGTGAGTCAAAGTGCAATTTTTCTAGCAAAGAACCCTAATTTCCATGCCAGGACAAAACATATTGATGTACAGTACCACTTTGTATGGGATATGGTTGAGGATGGAAAGGTCAGTTTGGAAAAGGTTGATACTACGGAGAATGTTGCAGATACATTGATGAAGCTAGTGAGCACAGATAAGTTCAGGTGGTGTGCCAGTTCAATGGGCCTTAGTGCCCATGATTTTCAGTAAGTTTTATTTGTGCTCTCGAGGTGCTTGTATGATCTTCATCAAGTGGGAGATTGTTGGAAATATGTGTCTCAAACAATACAGGCTGAAACCTCCATTAGAGCCAAGTCGGTGTGACATCTTCATTGTCTAGCCGACTAGCAACTTGATTCATTCTAGTTTGTACAGGTCGTTGTGACCTTGCAAATGTCTTGCCGAAAGGTTGTACTTAGAGTCTATCACTGTGACATAGTGTATTCATTATGACCTCATAGCGCTCATGAGACCTCTGGCTGATAGGCCATTCAATCATATTTCGGCGAGACTCTTGGCGACCATGGGCTTCGAGATAGCTAAGGGTTCTCACTCAGAAGTCTCAGCAAAAGCTAGTGTCTCGCTGGCAGGAATACTGTTGGGGTCTTTGCCATATCATATGGCTCGGTGAGAAGTCCCAGCAAACGAAGAAGGTCAGGCCGATAGGGAAAAATTCATACATTCTTCGGAGTAACTCAAAGTGGTCAGAGAAACATCTTAGTGACTGAATGTTGTCTTGCCAATAGCCAATGGCTACAGGGGTAACTCAAGGATCCTAGGAAGACATCTTAGCGAATGTTGAAGGTCTCACCAACAGGAACATATTTTGAAGTATTCAGTGTAGCTCTTGGAGAATGCTTGTCATTGGTGGAACACGGAGGTCTCGATAAGAAGTCCTAGCAAATTTGATGAGTCTTGCCGATGATGAAGAGCCTTCGGGGTAAATCTTGGAGATCGGTATGTTCTCTCAGCGAAGGGCAATGTCTGGGTGATGGGTGAACACTTCAGGGTAACCTTTATGTCTTGGAGAAACCTCTTGGCGATATCGGTATGTCTTGCCAACTAACCTTTGGAGCTCGATATGACTTGTGTCTTCGGTATACCTCTGGTGACTCGCTATGATCTCCTGGTGAATGCGATAGGTCTAGGCGACTGCATGGTGACTCAATGTAACTCATGGAGCTCGATAGAACATCTTGGTGACTACGGTGACTCTCAGTGACATCAATATGAATTCCATGTGGCATCAACGCAACACTGTTAGTGTCTCACCGAGATGCCAGTACATTGTGAATTATGTTGACCATCTGACCTTCTGATGTGGCATCTCGTGGATGAATAGGAGGAGCTGAATGGGAACAATTGGAAGATAATCAGTTGCGACAGTTCTGTGAGGAAGTTTGATAGACAGGGAAACACCATGGATATACTCGATGATTGTAGATTGTGAATAGTTTGATTTTTGGTTGATTCAACAGATTGTTGCGTGATTGAAGCAGTGGAAGAATTCTATTCTGTGGACTATAATTGTGAAGGTTCCTGTGCAATTTTGTAAATGGTGAATGCTGCTATAAACTGACACCAGAAAGATAAGTTTGGAATTTGTATGTAATTTATATTACTGTAATACAAAGTGATTTCTCTTGGTGTGGTGGGTTTTTCTCCCGTAAGGGGTTTCCCATGTCTATCTGGTGTTCTTGTGTCATTGTTAAAACTCTGTTTCTTGGTGCATCTTAACTTGACTGTAATTGTAAAATTTAAAAGTACTTCTGCATTCTTTCCTGAGGTATTGACGTTAGGAGAATTGTTTCCGCATATAATTTTCCTTACAGAATATAGGGTAGGGTATTATGAATTATGATAGATCATCTTTACATTGTATTGGAGCTTGTGACAATATCTCTAGTATGGATTGCTTAGGTGAATGTGAACATGAGTTTGAAGATATTCCTGTGTATGAAAACTTATTATTCATCACACTAGATAAGTGTTTCCCTAGCATGGGATAAAATCTAGGGGATGATTTTAAGGTTTTACATGAGCCTCCTATAAATGTTGACTCATTAGAGGGGGAATTACAATGTGATTCCAAGAGGTTAGGATATATGCTCCTGGTTAATGATCTTAAGAAGAATGTTCATGAGGTTTTTTTGTTTGATGTGCAAATTAAAGTTGGTATCAACTCATATGAACTGAATGATCAAGTGGACTATCAATGTTTCATTTTCTCAATTCAATTGGGTAAGCCTTTACTGGCACATGCTAATGAGTAGGTTGGGGTCATGTTACAAAGAATATGAGTTTTAAGTATTATTTGATTACAATTTTTCCATCAAGGAAAAATCATGATGGTAATGGAAAATTTGGACACATGGAAAATATGGTTGATTATATTAACCATGGTAGGATTAGTTGGTGGATAGCTCATGGAAATGTTTTTTGTCTTGGATTATTACATACACAAGAAAGCAAGGTTTTTTACAGGGTTAAATACTTTTCCTAAGTTTTAGGGGCCTAGGGAAACCAAGTGAAGTTGAAGCTTGATGAAGTTGCATTTCTAGATTAAAATCTTGCACATCAGAAGAGGCTTCTAAGAAAATGGGAAGTGGATCTTTTGTATAGTCATGTAAATTATGTATATATGGTGTGTTTGCTTTGGTTTGGTTCTCTTGTCCTATCCTGGTAAGTCCTAGTTTTGGTTCTTTGTACTCAGTCTATTTCAACTTGAGATTGTGAGATCTTGCAATATTCTAGAGGAATAGACATCCCCAACATGAGCCACTGATGGAACCCCTAAAAATGATTCATCTTTCATCTCAAACTTCTGAAAAATCTTGATTGATCCCTTGTCTTTGTCATTAGGGTTTCATCTCTCATCAATACTTTAGGGTTTATGTTGCTAGAAACCCTTCATAAATAATCCCTAAGCCTATATCCTTGTGAAGATTATAATTTTGTTTTGAATTCTTATTATAGGTTCTCTATCTATTTAAGTTGTGACTTATGTTGTCAAGTTCACTCTTTTACCAACCTCTTTATCCTTGTGGTCTCGATTGATGCCCATGGTTGTATTAAAATTATTTCATTATTTCAATTGGGGTTGATGTGTCTCAAAATATCTTGTCTAAGTCTAAGATCTAGTTTTAATATTCACCTAAGGTTTTAAACTTAATTGTTATGCCCTCAACAATCATCTCCCTAGTGATGGCCCCTTCTTAAAACTAACATTTTTGGCATGTGCAGATATAAGGTTCTATGTTGACCGTTTGATCATCGCAAGCAAATCAACATCATTCCCCACTTCCCTATCTCATTTTATTCCTCATTAGAATAATCACATGGGCTAGCAGGAGAAAACCAGGTGTCTTCTACATCGATCGGCCCGATACCTTTGAATGATCTATGAGCGGTATTAAGATGAAATAGATGGTGGTCGTTGGATGATGTGGCTTCATCTTGGTCACTCCCTGTAACCCCATCTGATTTTATTTTATATTAAAGAAATGTCACAAGCTAGCGGATGGATTGACTTTTGTTGCTTCATGGAGGGACCTGCTTGGAATTAGGCACGGTGAATGCTTTATGGAGCAAAAGATCAATGGTTGATGGCGAGTGATGTGGGTCAATCCTAACCAGTCTGTGCCATCATGTGAGGGGCCCACTTGTGCCTTTCATTTCTTAGTGGGGGAACAGGTGATCACCATGTGGATTAATCTGAAGAGCTGAAAGGATATCAATGAAGGTGAAACATTAATAAATTTAGATGAGGGGACATGAAGGCTAAATGGTGCAAGAAGAGAATTGATTTCTCCTGCACGTGTTTGAGATATGATGGGTAGTTTTTTATCTTGGTTGTCATTTCTGTCAGGGGTTTGTACATGCAAGAAGGTGTTATTGAATTAAGGAAGGATATAGATCAATGGTTTGAGATTAAATCATGACTGCTCTGTTGTCCTAATGATATGAGTTGCAAGTGGTTTAATTCCCATGGGTGAGGGAAAAAACTAGACACGATAGGATTTCTTAAGTGCTAAGTGGGTGATTAAGCATTCATATAGAGTAGATGTCTATCCACATGGGATTTTTTGAGAGGATAAAGGAAACGATCACTTGCAATTATCCTTTTCATAATAAATTACCTTCATTTTATTTATCTATCAATCCATCTTTATGGATGATCAAATAATGATATTCAAAATCAAGCGACTAATTGTTAGCTCACTCGCATTAGCCTGCCTAGAGCATTAATGGTTGACATGCTCAAACTGCTCAATATAATGAGGATTAACAACCATATTTTTCATCATAGTTTGCAATCAAAAGTTTAGAAATTAAGTCTGAGTTTGTGAAGAAGATAGTGTAAGAAGTTACAAACATATTGAGGTAGCTCTTCCCGAGTAAGTAGGTGCTCATACCTACTTGTTTCAATTACATATAAGTTAGTTTTTTAGCTCTACAGTCTTGGGATGGTGAAGGTTTTGTAGTATGTAATCTCCTTTTAAGCTAAGAAGAATTGTGAGGGTTTGAGGTTTTTTTTCAACAAAAATCTTCTTAAGAACAAACTAGTTTAAAGTATTCCTACAATTAAGATTCGCCTTGTTCTTGTTCTATTCTTTGTTAAAATGAGTCAACCAAGTGAGTATGTCACACCGATTAGAAGGTAAATGAGACTTAGTATACTTGAGTCTCAAGATGATGCTCCTGAAAGTGAAAAAGGCACACTAGGAGCTCCTACAATACTAAAGGGTAGGAGGAGTGCTCATGCTAAAACTAAGAAGGGTGGTGTCAAGAGCACTTATAATTTGAGGAGCGTGGTTGTTTAAAAAGATAATTTTAGAAAGAAAGAATCAGTTAAGCCTATGAAGGAAGAAAAGAAGAAAAATAAGTACCTAAAGGATTATATGGGAGGACACAACTCTCCCATAGAGGTTTCAGATAGCTCTTTAGTTGACAAAGGAGATACTAACCTAGAGTATGGTTGTTACCTGCTCACTCTAGTGCCACATGAGGATTCTGATGAGGGAAGGGTAGTTGCTTCTCCAGTTTTAGCATGAATGTGGAGCAAGTGGGCATACTCTGATGTTGAAGAATCAGAGTAGCATCCTGGTTCCATTTTGTTTTTATGATACCATGGCCACTACAACAGGCATGTCCTCTAGAGCATATATATGGTTTTTTGTGTTTGATGCTAACATGGAAACTCTTTTGGTTTTTGTTAAGGAGAGGTGTTGGACATCATTGCTTCAATGGAAAGTATTCCTTTTCTTGTTAATATGTGGGTTTTTTCCTTGGGTGTTGATGGAGAATATTCTTTGATCAAAATGGACAAGGGATTTTGGCATTACTACAACAACAAATGACGCCTTTTGGAAGGCTAGCTGGTCTTCTTCAATGAACTTCATGTTTTTTTATCTTTTTTATTTTCCCCTATTTTGCAATCAGTAAATGTAACTATCTGGGGAATCTCTGAAATTAAATTGTAATTTTAATTCAGCTTGATTCTTATCGCTCCCATATCTCTATCAATGGGAGTTCAGGGCCGATTACAGAAAAAGGGGGTGGTTGGTTGTTCTAGGATTGATCACACTGAGAACTGTAGAGGATATTGAATAGTTTAGTGTTAATTCTTAGGTTCGAGACTGCTAATATGCATATGTAATCTTGATAGTAGTACTAGAAATATAGAACAAAATAGCACAAGTTCGACACCATTTTCTCTCCTATGTATTGGTTTTATAAATTATGAATAATATAATCAGATGTTATCTTATTTGTCTCTATTGATTTCCAATGGATGTATGGTTTTATTAATGCTTGTTAATTCAAATAATTGATGTAAATGCTCGAATATTGCTATAGGTTTATATTAAATTGGGTGCTAGGATGCTAGTAAGAAGTGATGGTTGTGATATAATGTTGGAATACTATAATGTATTTTTTTCAAAGATTCATATTGTGTCATGTGTGAAAATTGCTATCGAATTATATGGGTATTAATATTGACTAAATTACAAGGATGAGGCACTAGTTTTAGTGAGGTAATCATATTTCATTGTGTTGATTAATTCTGCAAAAAATAATTCATCAAATCAAATTCTCTAAAATGGGTTACAATTATATTAGGTTTTACCTTTCTCATGCTCCAAATATGAACTATTATTAAGAAGCAGCCAAATTCTTTGATATGTTCTATTAGTTGAGCCTCTATATGAGAATTATCTATGTGTTGCAATGTTTATGATAAAAATGGCACAAAAATACCATGAGAACATTGTTAGGATTACCCTCCTGGGTTTCATAGAGCTCGAAGTGTAGAAGTAAGGGCCTGAGAATACTTACTCTTTTGTTGGCCAATCCTTTCCTTTACCTATCATTATATTATGGAATATTCATAGGTGAATGGTGAGATTAAGTTTGGTTTTGAAAAAACTCAACACAACCCCAAGGATTAAATATATTTTTTGAAACGTTCCTAACAACATGCATAAATAAAATATGTCTTGTAACTTAAATTGAGTGAGATATAGAAGATATAAATAAAATATTAGCTCAATTTAAATATTCAAATAACCATTGTTTGGGCTAGAACCTATTCCATCATACATAATAAAACACTAGGCCTGCCTACTCTATAAAAGATAAATGAATCACAATTGAAATAAAAAACATGATATAACATAAAGAAAGTAATATTACTTAACTAAATCAATTGATAATAATTCTTAGCTAGAAAATTGAGATATAGAATGTATAAATTGATAAAAACTAATAATATTATATTAAGCTAGATAACTTAATCAAGCAACATATAATAAATATGGCATGAGGAAGTAGAACCCCAAACATTTAAATTATTCACACACATAGTCATGATGTATGCATCTCATAATAGATAGTTGGGTAACAAATGTAAGTGGAAAATGTCATTGCTAACATATATTGATGGAAATAAAAAATATAATTGATAAGTTCAATATTAAAATAATATATATGCAAGTAGTTGTGCAAGGAATATATACTTCAAAAATTTCATAGTCCCTTTACCAATTTTATCACTACTTCATGGAGATGCCATACTTTCTCATTCAACCCATAAAAATTTCCATGTTGGTTGATGAAAAATTAATTTGCATAAATCTCTACTTGATGAATATCATCATGTGAAAGCCACATTGTTGTTGTAGTTGATAAATAGTATAACACAAATAAGTGACTATGCCATTTTAAGGAAATTTCTTCTACTTACCTAAAATAACAGAAAATGGATTGCTTCTTATGGTTTAGGACATAGAGCAAACAAACTTCACAATCATTTCATTGAAGGGAAACCCTAGAGATCTCAATCTAAAAGTATGTAAAGGAGAAAGAGATCTTGTAATAGGGTTGTCCTACGATCTAATTATAGGCTAAAGAGGGGTTCACCACCAAGCTAGAGCTTGGTAAGACTAATGAAATGAAAAATGTAATGCTTAAACCTAATGCAATGCATGCAAAACAAAATAGAAAGCTAAGAGATGAAAGGTGTGCGCCTAGAAACTTGAAGAGGAGTTGATGAAGCTCTAAAATGCTAAAACCACTAAATTTAAATTTGACTAGGACACATACGCTAGGATGGATGATTTAGTCTGAGATTAGGGTTTCTAGGTAGGAATAGGTTTCTAGTAGTTTAAATTTTGGATCTATAAAATTTTGTAAATTGTCTTATACTGGGACCCCTATGCTAGTGTTGTTTTAGACCAGTTAGGGATTTCTAGAAATTCAAAGTCTGAATCTGCTCCTCAATGTCTTCTCTATCCTTTCCACTTGATTTTCAGGTCCAAAACTCTACTTTGCAACTTGTAGGTCTCTTCTAATGATCTCCAATGTAAGGTGACAACTTTTACAACTTTCTCCAAACTTTCTCTTCAATATTTCTTCAACCAAGATCTATAAATCACACACTAAAAAGAGGGAAAAAAATTGTTTTGTTAGTGGAAAGGGGTTTTTCTTGGTCAAACCTTGAAATGAAATTAAGGGTGATCCCATAATAGTGGATTACAATTTTTGGCCAAACTGGACAGTGAAATATTTTTTTGTAACTAAATCTTCACTTTCGGACACCTATAGCGACTAAACCATGAGGAATTTGAAGATGATGAAAAATAGAGTTTTATGAAATTTTGTCTATAGATTCTAAATATATTTTTTTCAAAAAATTTGGAATCAAATTGCACTTCTTTTTCCATCTCCCTCGAAAACTAATTTTTTTCAGAAAACAACATTTTTAAAAAGTGACGCTCACTGTATAATGCATAACTTTTTTTCCATGAAGGATAAAATTTTAATTCTTTCAAATTTAGATTCATAACTCTGAAATCTAGTGCTTCCACTTGGTTAGATAGTTTTTTATTGAATATTTTTTCTTTAATCAAGTTTCAAAGTCAAACCAATTATAATTCAGACATGGACCGTATAATGCGTAACTTTTTTGTATGTATTAAAATTCAATTTTTTCTCTTTGTTGGATCAAGGACTCCAATATCTAGTGCACTCATATTTTTCAGATTTTTTTGATAATCTACTATTTTTCCACATGTGAAGAACAAAGAGCTTGATTTTTGGTGAAAAACCTACATTCACGAGAAATATAAAATAAATATAATAATAAATAAAATTTATTTAAAATTATAGTTTTTTGGAGGCTTATAATAAGGGCTACATACTTACAAAAATAAATTTTAAATGAATTCATTTGATCCCCCAAAAGGTAAATCAAAAGTAGGTTTTTATCAGCATTTTGATAGGTGTAAAGGAGACTCTGTTATAGGTATGGTTTAAAACTAGCGGGGTTCTATCCAATGGGGTTTGATTTAAGGTAGTTTGATCAGACCCTCTTCAATTGGAATTCTTTAAATGGAACTTTTAAAGGCTTAAATCATTATATTTTCTAAACATATGTGATTTCAGTAAAAATATGTTCCTCCCAAAAATTGTAAACCAACTTTGTGGGATCACCCTTAAATAAGAATGGATGATGATGAATGAACCACATGCAATGTAAAAACTCACCAAACCCTAGAAATAAAGTGTTGCAAACATGTTTGAAGTGGCTCCAATGGATGTAGATCATCACTCTTGCTTGAATGTGATAGATTTTTAATTGAATGCTAGATTGAATCATGAAACCCACATCACAATTGTTATCTAAAATACAAACATGATGCATGATGACTTTGACATGATCCTTGATGCTTGAATAATGCTCTAAAGGACTTGATAATCTACCCTTAAATTCTCTTGAATGCTCTTGTAAACACTTGAATAATCTCATGAACTTAAATTTCCTATAAGGATGCTCATTCAACTTGCTAGGTGTAAAATGTGTGAAAAAAACTTATATTTATACTTGTTTATGCAAAATTTCCCAAAATTACAACACTACAAGCTGACATAAATCTAGGAGAATAAAATCCTACTAAGAATTTGAATTAAATTTAATTTTGGGCCATGTGGGACTCATATGCTAGAAGTGGTGTATGAGTCCCATTAGGCATTAATTATGGGACAATTTTCAATAATGCTTAGAATATTGAAAAAACTAGATTCGGACCCAAAAACCTAGGTGGGACTCATATGCCTAAGATGTCATATGAGTCCTAGAACACTAAATCTAGGCCACACAACCTATGAAAATTTGAATTATGATTGGATGTTCATTTATGTCGTGATTATCCTTGAAAAGATGCATTCAATAGGGCTTGTGGATACAAAATTAGGCCAATTAAAGCATAAAGAAGCCCAATTATTTAGTAAAATCATAGAAAAGTGTGAAAGTGTGTTACACGACTTTACAACACTCCAAATAAGGTACCAATAAGTTTATTTATTTGGAAAGGGCTCAAGACCTAATGTGAATATGTTAGACATATTACAACACTAAATTAAGGCCATGTTAGCGAGTACTTTTTCCATCATTACATCTAGCCCCCACTTTAGTGAGAGTAGGAACTTGATTCAAACTCACACTAAAGTAGAAAAAAGCACACCAAGAGGGGTCCAAATGTACCAATGCTAGTAAGATAGGACAACCATGATCAAGAGGGTTTCACAAGCCCCCAAGACGAAGGTCCTATGGAAAACTAACACAGGCACAAAATAACATGCATGAAAATGATATAAAGAGAAATAACAAGGCACACACATATCATTCCAAATATAAAGAGAAAAAAAGAGAGGGGGTGTTGGAATCAAGGAACACTGAGAGGGGGGCTAAATCAGTGTTCCATTAAATTTAACAATATTAATTTGATCTCTAAACCACTTACAACATTTAACCAAAAGAAAGATGTAAGCACACAAAGAAATCAACCACAACATCATAACACAAGGATTTTTACGTGGAAACCCTGTTAGGGGAAAAACCACGGTGGAGGTCAATCCACAATTTGAGTACTCAAATATAAGTGTTTTCATTCAGACACACTGCCTAGAGCTCACTACTTAGATACAAAAAGAAGACTCACTATCTTAAAAGGGATTTGAATTACATCCATAAGATTTGAACTGAGAGAATAACATCTCCTAATGTTTGATTCTTCTCTTCTACTTTGTCTGCTTTTATTCACATCACAAATCCTTTTATGCACAAGTGAAACTATGCATAATTGCAATATAATCAATATTATTTTCACAACATACATCAACACACTTCGTTCATTTCTCAAAATTATATAATCGGTCACTTATATATATCCTCAACTAAAGATTTAATCGCTACAAGTCAACTCTAACAAAATATAAAATGTTTACAACCTGTCGACTCAAATCTCAAATAATTTTCAATGCACATCAACCAAAGTCAGCCACACCATAGTGAGGACCCCAAAAAAAATCCTCAAACCCAAAAATACTTCAAACAATTTCTCCTTGAACATCTACAACACGTCGCACTCACTTAGTTAGCCTTCTAGCACTGTTAAATAGAAAATAAATCAACCAGATCTCCTAACTTGTACACCAATTAATGTGATGGCACAAAAATTGAGAATAAGAAATTCTAGATTCCCAATGACCTTCCATGAGATCCACAACCTAAATTGATAAACACGTAATGCAAATGGATTGACAGATTCAACTTCACTCAGACACCATGTTCTTTACTCTGTCTCTCGGTATGGATAGATACTGAAGTGCATACTAGATCAATGACTTAGGTTGCCATCAATGACAATACCAAAATCCATATGCCAACAATCTCCCCCTTTGTAATTGATGGCAACACTTAGTGAAAAATGACTAAGTGTCAGAACCAACATATTGCACAATCCTTCAAGACTTCAAAAAATCATAGCAGACACAACTCCCCCTGAATTTGATAAGGCATTTTTCACTACTCTCTCTCCCCTTTGAAATAAATGAAAATTAGATAATAAAACATGTTCCTACAGTATTCCCTTTAAGTGTAACCAAAAACTTACTAATTCAAAAACTAGTTCAATTTTTTTCAAGAAATACAGCCGCCACTTGTGTTAGAAAATTATTTTGTATTTTTCCTTCATCTCCAATAGAAACTTCTTCCATACCTCTGCTGTAATCCTAGTTATTATGATCATGCTATTTCTTTTAGATTTCTAGTTGATAATATTGATGAGGGATTCCAGAATGGTGATGGCTTCTTCTAATATCTCTCCTTTCCTTAGTATCTCAATTAATTGATCCAGTCTGCATTTTTTTATGTCCTTTACTTTCCTAAAGGTGTCAACAATTTTGTTTCTAGTGTTTTGAACATTTGTATGCTTTTCCTATAATTCTTGAATCATTTTCTTAATTGCACCATCTTGATCTTGAAACATGTTAAAATCTTGTCCAATATTGTTCAGCTCTATTTCAATTTGTTCCAAATTTTCTTTGTACTTACCGATTGCATGAGGCCATCAAAGACAATAGTTATAGATGTTGTTTGCAGAGTTTATGCATTGACTTAGTTAATTCATGTGCCTTTTTATCTTGGTGAGTGATAATTTGTACTACTTCTTTAGGTGTAGAATTACTTCTTCTTCTTCCTTGTTTTGAGACTTAGATTCCATGATTTCCTTGATGCGTTCAATCATCTCTTCATGAATAAGATGCAATAGCTCTTCTTTGGTTAAATCACCTTCTTCTTCACTTTCTTTTTTCATTGCCTTGGTTGTTTCCAATTCTTTTCTTTGGGTGTCCTCAGTTTCCTTATCAGATACCTCATCTGGTATGTCCACAATCACTTGTTCTTTTCCTTTCCTTTCAACTCTTGGAGTCTTGCATGCTGGAGGAGTACAAACAACAATTTATTTTGTTCTTTTTCTCTTTCTCTCTATCTCACCGAAGGAGGAACCAACTTCAAGTGCCCTTACCGGAATTGGAATACAAATTGAGAAAAAACTTCTTAGCAAACCATTAAAGAAACTTTCATATACTTGATCAGAATTTTCCAAATTGCTAGAGTGTATGTAAATTTTCTTGCAAACTGGTTCACTCTCTTCCCATATTACATTGTTGTTCAGTGGTAAGGAGTTCATAAAATACATCACAAGACATATAAATAAAGTACCAAACCTAAAAGGGTAATTTTTCTTCTTTTTCAATTGTATGTACTCCATCAGTTGATCTTTCAGCAATCCACAAAGGTCAAAATCTTGATCTTCCATTATCATCTTGTGTGAAATGTAAAACATACTTGTTGAAGTTGCACCTTCTTTGTTTCTGAAAAATATTTTGTAACATACTCCATGTGCAATGTACCTTGTCAATGAATCTCTAATTCTGGAGATTATTAATGCCCCCTGATCTCCAATTACTCTAGTTAGTGTTTTGACTTCTTTATTTTGGATTTACTTCTTTCTTGGCACATTCCCAACTTTGCATAACCTAGTTATAGTTCCAATCACTTCTTTTGAGATATGGTAGGGTTTATCTAGAGTCTGAATATTGCCATTCAATCTATCCAGAATAAACTTAATGATTTATGTGTTTTCAAAATAGGGGAATTCACTTGAAATATTCTAGTTTTTTTGTTTTTCTTCTTTCAGCCATTTCAATTCATCGTGCGACAACATGTTTCTTATAGCTCTAATCTTCTCACGGCTATACTCATCTAGGTTTATCATTCCTTTGAGTTGTTCCATTTTACCTTTCATACTCATGTTTTGATTCTACCAAAGAAGTTCTCCAACCACATAGCAAATTAAATAGAAATTTCTCAATACAACTAAAGTACCTGATGGATTAGGGTTCTGCCACCAAATTATCTTCACTCTTTTTAAATTCTAATGTAGAGTGCTCTCCTTATTTTGTTTGATATAAAGTGGCAAATAAGGGCTACACCTAACCTTTTATTGTAATAAATGCTTTTGGCCTAGGTGTTTTGGATACCCTACATTCTCAGTTAGTGAAAAACTTATGTGGACCTTCAATTGCTTGAATTTATTTACAAGTGTTTTCCAATATATCTGTAAATCATTAATACAAATTTTGACAATCTACAACATTCTAGCACCAATTACCGATAGGGGGGAAAAAGGATTTTCTTAAAAAACTCCCCCTATGCCAATGGCCTAAAATCAATTCCTGGAGGAATTACCAACACTAGATTCTAGTAAGGAACCATTTCCTAAATCAGAATCGCTCTTTCTTACCCATGTCTTCTTCATCTAATCTCTTATTTCATCCACAATCACTTTCCCTTTTCCTTTATCATTTTTTTTCCTATTTATTCCTTTGTATGTCAGACCTCTTATATCCATATTTTTTATTCTCTAGAATCTTGCAAAGTGACTGTATTTGTTGCAATTGTAACACACAATGTTTCCTTTTCCAAACTAGTCATTCCATTAATTTCTTTTGGATTTTCACTGGTTAGCAATATGGCCAAATCTTCCACAAGTATAACATTTAACATTCCTTTTTTTCATAAAGTTGTTTGAAATATTTCTGTATTCAATTGAATTATGACCAAACTTATTGCAATTGAAACAATGACTGAATAATGATGGATCACTTGATTTCACTTTACTTCTACATTGAGCAGCCATATGACCAAATTTATTGCAAGAAAAATAGTATCCATTAAAATTTTGAGCATTAGGTTGTCTTACCGAATGCCTTTTAGCTTTATTCATTTGATTTCCTTGCCCAAAATTCCTTTTTCCAGATCTAGAACTTTCTCCTTTCTCATATCCAAGTCCTCGCTTGTCATTTCCATTCTTCTAACCTTGAGTCAGCTCATCAAGCTTAATTGAGCTAATCTTGAACTTCTCCTTGTATTCATTTGCAGTAACAAGTTCATCCCTAGGAATAACAATCTATCTTTCAAGCTATTCTTCATTGTTTCTAGATTGTTGCAATTCAATCTCCAACTGAATGAATCTTCCATTAATTTTGCTACATTCATCAGATCTTTCTTTTAAGGACTGAACAAGATTCTCCTCATTCTTCTTTCTCTCTTCAATCTCCTTAGTCATAGATTCCATCTCATGCTTTAGGGTAGCATTGTCTCTGGCAAGCTTATCACATTCTTTAGTTATTTCCTTCAAGGTTTGATTCAGGTGAACATCATCCATGCTTTTTCTCTCTCTTTTTGCTTAATTTGGTCACATAGATCCTTTCTCTTCTCCCTGGAATTAATAATTTGATCCTTCAATGTCTGAATGAATTTCTCAGCATCCTTAATATTTTCTTTCAATTCCCAACCTTCAACTTTGGACTGATTAGAATCATCAAGTGCAACCAAAAGCTATTATTGAAGACTACCAGAGTCCATTACATTCCAAGATCCACCTCAAGTTGTTAAACTTCTTCCAAGGAATTAGGATCTAATACCAATTGTTGGAATCAAGGAACACTAAGAGGGGGAGTGAATTAGTGTTATTCAAAATTTAACAATATTGATTTGTTCTCTAAAGCACTTACAACATTTAACCAAAAGAAAGATCTAAGCACATAAATAAATCAACTAAAACACCATAACAAAAGGGATTTTTTGTGGAAAACATGTTAGGGGAAAATCCATGGTGGAGGCCAATCCATAATTTGAGTACTCAAATATAAGTGTTTTACAAATGAGGAATGCACAGGCATTCATGCACACTACCTAGAGCTCACTGCTCCGATACAAAAAGAAGACTCATTGTCTTACAAAGGATTTGAATCACATCCAAAAGATTTGAACTAAGAGAATAACATCTTCTAATTCATTATTACATTTTTTATTAAGCTCATCAGTAACATTCTTGGCCTGCTTGTCTGATTTTTCTCTTCTACTCTATCTGCTTTCATTCGCATCACAAATCCTTTTATTCACAAGTGAAACTGTGCATAATTGCACTACAATCCTTTTGAATTTTGCAACATACATCAACACACTTCATTCATCTCTAAAAATGATATAATCGATCGGTTATATATATATCTGCAACTAAAGATTTAAGTGCTACAAGTTGAATCCAAGAAAATATAAAATGTTTACAATCTGTTAGCTCAAATCTCAAATAATTTTCAATGCGCATCAACCAAAGTTGGCCACAACATAGTGAGGACCCAAAAGAAGTCTATAAACCTGAAAATGCTTCAAACAATTTCACCTCGAACATCCGTAGCATGCCACATTCACTTAGCCAGCCTTCTAGCATTGTTAAATAGAAAATCAATCAACTGGATCTCCTAACTCATACACGAATTGACTTGATGACACAAAAAATTTAGAATAAGATATTCCAAATACCCAATGATCTTCCTTGAGATCCATAACCTAAACTGATAAACTGGTAATGCAAATGGATTCACAACTTCAACTTTAGTCGGATACCATGTTCTTTACTCTGTCTCTTGGTATGGACAGATACTAAAGTGCAGACCAAATCAATGACTTAGCTTGCCATCAATAAGAACACCAGAATCCATATTCCAATAGGGGGATCAAGCATCGATCATTTTTCCAACACGATGTGGATCATATATAGGTTGTTTGTATGAAAGAGGAACACTCATGATGAGGTTACAAAAATTTAGGCTGTTAGCTAGGTGAGTAATCCAAGAGGGTGAGACACATACAAAAATGTCCAGTATGCACTCACACACACGCGAGTGGCTAACGGAAAGTCATGCCTTGAATTGGCTTCTCGTCAAACCATACCAAAGTTACACCTCCTAATAACTTTGATAAGGTTCCATGCAAAAAATGAACTTTGAGCTTCATGAGGCAAGCAAAGCTTTGTTTGCTTGGAACTCATGAAAAAACAAGATGGCTCCATAGGCATGCAAGTGTATTATGTAAGGTGGCCATATAATTAAAAATGAAAATTAAACAATAAGGAAAATTCAAAGGAGTCTTGCTTAATTCATGTAAGGTCTTTAACTTAGGGAACATTGTGCCTAATGTCTCCAAGAGAGGATCAATTAAGAAATAGAAGATTCATGCAACTTAGGGGATGTAGTATGTTGCATCAAGTGGCTAAGAGGAATATATTATTATAAGATAGATCATGCTCTTGAGGTACATCATACCCAATGTCACCACAAAGCAAAAAATGCATCGCATGAAACAAGAAGATTTCACCATGAAACACAAAATAGAAGAATGTAAAAGAATAATGCCAATGTATACCCCCACACTAAATAAATGGCTAAACAACATGGTGTGTGCAATTAATTTAAAATAGAAAATGATAAATACTAATAATAAAAAGGAAATGATAGCTTACCTGGAAATCCCTATGCCAAATCGTATGTTTCCAAATAAAGCTATGTCATGAAAAGAAAAATGGGTTGTTCCCAAAATGAAACTCTAAACGCATAAGGTATCTATGGATTTTGGGTTAGTATGTTCTTTCTACAATGTTTCTAAGAGAGCTCAAAACTATCATCATTCCTCAAATATGTATAGAACTGGAAGAATGACACAAAGAGAGTGAAAACAAAGAAAATATTTTTGGCTCAACATGGAAGAAACATGAATGTCTCGATACCTTGTGTCATCCCCAAAAGAAAAATGAAAGACAAATAAAATGATAAAGAAAATGATTTTGGGTCAACATGGAAGAGACATAAATGTCTGGATGCCTTGTGTCATCACCAAAAGGAAGAAAAAAAAAGGAAAAAGAAAAGGCTTTTGGGTCAATATGAAAGAGACATAAATGTCCCGACACCTTCCATCATCCACAAAAGGAAAAAAGAAGACAAAGAAAAGGATAAAGTAAAGGCTTTTAGGTCAACATGGAAGAGACATAAATGTCTTGATTCCTTGGATCATCTTAAATAGGAAAATACAGGACAAATAAAAAAGACAAAAGGAAAAGATAAAATATTTATGACATATGGAAGAATGAAGGTAGGAATTTCACAAAGAGAGAGAGTGACATTAAACAAACCACAATGGGGGATCACATTACACACATGTAATCACACAAAAAAAAAAAAAAAGTAAAATGCAAAAGACTAGTAAGGCACATGCGAGTCAACCTAAAGTAGGCCATCTGCATCTCAATCATGTAGTCAGACAACAAGCCAAGGGGACAATGAAAAATGAATTACTAGGACAAGGCTATCTAATTCTTGCCCCACTGAGTGTAAAACAAGAATGAGCCGAGATAGGTGATGGGAAGGATCTCCTTGCATTTTGAAATGATTTTCAATAAGTGTATAACATGAATAGTGAGAATATAATTTTTATTCAACTATTACATGGCAAGGAGCGGAAGGGTCGAGATTTAAGGGACTCTTTCTATGATGTCTAACTTTTTAAATATTTGTTGCAAGCACAAAATTCATCAGTACTATGTCTAAGAACTCTATGATATCAATACTTGCGATGTGTTTGTATTCTTAGGATTTTGTTTTTGATCTTCTCTTATGGGAGGTAATGTAATTAGTCCTTGGTGTAGAAGTATCTATAAATTTCTTTGAATATTGGTTGGTGGGTAGGGGAATTGTAGCTTATTTAGTTTGTAAGGCCTTTCTGTGCTTGCTAGATTCACCAACTTCTCTATTTGAATATGAGGGAAGAGGACCTAGGACAACCCTATCATGTGTATCATTGCTAGGAGGCCACAATTTCTCTATAGGAAGGAGGACATTTATATCAGGAGGTGGATCTTGATATCCTAACCCTTTATTAGTTTCAATTAGTATGTGTTCTAATAGTTGATGAATTTCATGTTCGCTTGTTGTATCACATCCTTGTTTACTTTATATTGTGAATCCTTTTCCATATATCTCTTCTAAGTTAATGGGAGTGTTTGTCACTTTGTTAACATAGAATGGTTGAGTGTTTTATTGCTTAGAGGAACTAGGTTCACCTATTGTAGTGAACTTAGGTTCAACTCTTGTCTTAGTTTCAAGATGTAAGCAATCAAACATCTTAGGTGATCATATTATAGGTGGTGTTGGTTATTTCACTAATGGATAAAAGGATGCATTAGCTTCAAGGTTCATAAGAAAATAATTTAGGAATTTATTCATGTTGTCATCATCTTCTCCAATGATGTCAACATCACATGGAGGACATGCATTAGGAGTTGAGTGAGCATGAGTAAGTTTAATTTCATTAGGATCACTTACAAAAGCACAACTTGACACATCCACTAAGGACTTTAAGGACATCTAGAGCTTACCAAAACACATATCCATGATGAAATGTAATGCAACAATCTAAAATTAAATGTTATAGATACAATTTTTTAATTTAAGCAATGCACAAGATGAAACAATTAAAACTATATGAAATGATTTAAATAAAATAGAAAACTTGTAAACTGAAGCAAAAAGTTATCAACATAAAAAAAAAGCTCAGAAATAGAGTTTTAAAATTTGGAAAATGTAATTTAGAATCCGCACTAGAGCTAAATCACCCAGAGGGGTGTATGAGTCCTAATAAGGGTTTTTTTCAAAAAAAATAAAATAATTTTAAATAATTTTTATGGGTTTTAGTTTGTATGGTCTGTAACTTAGATGCAAGTGTATATTTTATATGATTTTCAATGATTTGACATGCAAAAATGTAACCTATATGCACTTTCACTAATGGAAGATTTAGAAACCCTAGAATGCCAATTAATTAATGGAAACCCTAATGCAATGTTAATGTAAGAAAGATCTAGGATGATGATGCACTCCAAATCAGAATTATGATGTTCTAAATGAAGGTTCACCAAAATGAAATAACAAAAAATGGATTGCTTCTTATGGTTTAGGACATAGATCAAACACACTTCACAATCATTTCATTGAAGGGAAACCCTACAGATCTCAATCTAAAGTATGTAAAGGAGAAAGAGATATTGCAATAGGATTGTCCTACGATCTGATTATAGAATAAAGAGGGGTTCACCACCAAGATATAGTTAGGAAAGACTAATGAATTCCAAATGTAATGCTTAAACCTAATACAATGCATGACTTCATTAAATGTCCTAAAAATGCATGCAAAATAGAATAGAAATCTAAGAGATGAAAGGTGTGCACCTAGAAACCTAAAGAGAACTAGATGAAGCTCTCAAGTTCTATAAACACTAAATTTAAGGCTGAGTGGGACTCATATGCTAGATAAGGTGATTTAGTCCCAAATTAGGGTTTTTAGGTAGGAACACATTTCTAGTAGTGTAGATTCCATATCTACAAAAATCAGGAAATTGACCTACACTCAGACTCATAAACCAAAAGTGGCATATCAGTCCTATTAGCATTTTCTAAAAATTGAAAGACTGAATCTACTCCTCAATGTCTACTCTATCCTTTCCACTTTATTTTTGGATCTGAAATTTTGATTTACAACCTGTAAGTATCTTCTAATGATCTCCAATGAAAGGTGACAACTTTGAAAACTTTGAATACTTTGACAACTTTCTCCAAACTTTCTCTTCAAAATTTCTTCAACCTAGATCTGCAAATCACAAACTAAAAAGAGGAAAAAATGTTGTTTTGTTAGTGGAAAGGGGTTTTCCTTGGTCAAACCCCTTTTTGGTAATCAAACCTTGAAATGAAATGAAGTAAGAATGTAGGATGATGAATGAACAAGATACAATGTTACAACTCACCGAAACCTAGCAATAAAGTGTTGCAAAAATGTATGAGGTTGCTCCAATGGATGTAGATCTTGACACTTGCTTGAATGTGATAGATCTTAAATTGAATGCTAGCTTGAATCATGAAACCCTACATCACAATTGTTAGCTAAAAAAGAACATGATGCATGATGAATTTTAAATGATGCTTAATGCCTAAATAATTCTCTCAATCACTTGATAATCTAACCTTCAATACTCTTGAATGCTCTTGTAAATATTTGAATACTCATGTGAACTCAAATTTTCTATAAGGATGCTCATTCAAGTTTCTAGGTGTAAAATGAGTTAAAGAAACTTGTATTTATACTTGTTTATGTAAAATTTCTTGAAATTACAATACTACAAGCTGGCATTAGATCTAGGAGAATAGAATCCCACCAAGAATTTGAATTAAACTTAATTTTGGGCCACACGAGACTCATATTCCAGAAGAGCCATATGAGTCCCATTAGGCACTAATTATGGGAAAATTTTCAAAAATGCTTAGAATAGTGCAAAATCTAGATTGGGACCCAAAAACCTAGGTGGGACTCATACACCCAAGGTGGTTTATGATTCCTAGATCATTAAATCTAGGCCACACAACCTAAAAAAATTTGAATTATGATTTGATTGATGTCTGGATTATCCTCGAAAAGATGCATTAAACATGGCTTGTGGATGCAAACTTAGGCCAATTAAAGCATAAAGAATTCCAATTATTTAGTAAAACCCTATAAAAGTGTGAAAGTGTGTTACAACACTTTACAACACTCCAAATAAGGTACCAATAAGTTCATTTAGTTCACAATGGCCCAAGACCTAATGTGAATATGTTAGACATATTAAAACACCAAATCAAGGCCATGTTAGGGAGTTCTTTTTTTGTCATTACACTACCTAATATTTTGGATCTAACATCATTACTTATGTTTCTACTCTAATCCATATGCTATTATAACCATACATATCCTAAAAAAGTTCCCAAATTCTCATTTCCCATATCCTTAAGTTTAGATTAATGATATCATTTTCCGAGAATACTACAAATTCAACAATCATATATTCATCAAAAACACTTTTGTACTTCTACTCACCCTTTCCAACCTTCTCTTCAAACTAGCTCCCCCATTTTACCTCCTAATCTCTAAGAAAAATTCAATTCTTTTGAACAAAGCTAAGAAATCCTAATTAACACCCTCATAATTTTAGTCTTGGATCAAAAGAAAATACTAGTTAATTGTACAGCCCATCTTTCATGTCATTTTTAAAAAATTGTTGATGCTAGTTACTTCTAGTATTTACAATCATTGATTCATACAATTAATTCTCTCCACTCACTGACTTTTCCATCTAATTATTCCAACTCACTCACTAAATAATATCATCCTTGTCCCTTATCAAACATTTTAATTTAAAAATATTTATATATATTTCAATTTTATACAATAATTTATAGTTTGAAGATTTATTTGACTATATAATATGACTTGATACATTTTTATATAACCATATATATCACATCAAATCATTAGTTAATTATAAATATTTATAGTAGAAAAACTAATATATTATTTCAATTTAAAATATATTATTTTATTACAAAAATTAACTTATTAAAATATATTTTTATCTCTAGAATATTTGTTAATAAAATGTATATTAATTTAGAATATTTTTGAAGGATGAATATAAGATTATTATTCAAACCTAAATACAAAATAATTATTAAAATTTGGAATATAAAATTATTTTAATAACTTTTTTTTATTACTACAGGGGTGTCCCCATGACCCAACCTAGTGGCCCAACAACCCTTACCTTGGGTAGCTGAGGTGAGCTAGGGTGAGACTAGTCCCCTGCGGGCGAGATTCACCTCACGCAAGAAGTCCCACCTCTTAAACCCGGGAGTAGAGTCGAACCTGAGACCAATGGGGAGCAAACCCACTACCCAAGCTAACTCTACTACCCGTTCAGGCCAAAATTATTTTAATTTTTAAAGTTTGATATATATTTTTTATTTTTAGTTGTAATAGTAAATTTAGATTATTTGCTTTGTGTGTACATTTAAAAGATTTTTTTAATTATTTTATAAGTATAATGTTAATCATTTCCATTTTGTATAAATTTACAATTATAGTGAAATAATTAAGAAAGATTAGACATTGTAACTTCTAAGTTATAAGCTAGTTGTTGTAGTTTTATTTTCTAAATATTGAAGTCATTTTAGAACATACATTTGAAAAAATGGTCTTTATATGAAATCTTGATGTTTTCAACATTTTAATCTAGTAATATTTATCACCACATGATTGTAGATTAAGTAGGTTTTTCTTGACACTAGTCCTCTTTGTATTGGTATGGAAACATAATTAAATGGAGATCTTATGTGTTATATCAGATTGCATATTGAATGAATCAAGGATTATATCCTTTGAAATGTTCAATCAACTAGCCACATGTTACTCTTTTTTTTTGTTTGTTTCAAGATATATTTTAGAATTCCAACTTCACATACAAAAAGCATAGTATATACTACAACATATGCTGTTTTGATGTCTTGTTTAATGGTAAAAACCTTTTTTATAATAAGTTGGAGTCATTTAGAATATGACTATTTGTTCACTTAATTGGTCTTGAAATAGATTTACTATATTCTCTTCTAATTTATTAAAGAATATCTTAAAATTTAAGGTATTTCTTTTTAACATATATAACAATGTCTTATAAGAAATTACAAGACATGTAACATGTTCGATAGAAATTTTAACACAAATTTAATTATTATAAAAGTTCTAATATTTTATTATTCTAACTCATCTCATTTAACAAGTTATTTATTTAAGATCATATAAAATAAATAAATAAATAAGAATTTTAACACAAGTTTAATCACTATGAAAGTTCTAATAATTTATTATTCTAACTCATCTCATCCAACAAGCCATTTCTTTAAGATCATATAAAATAAATAAATAAATAAATTCATGAAATCAAAAAGTATGATGATGACTAAAATTCACAAACATATAATCAAACATATACATAAATTTTGAATTAATAATGTTTTTTAACTAAACTTAAAAAGAGAATCTCATACTTTTGTAAATATAATTAAATTTAAACAAAAGGAATATATTTTTCAAATAGTGTATACTTAGTCAAAACATCAATAAAACCAAACCAACAGAAAGTATACATATGACAGACAAGGGTGGGCGTCTAATTCCTGGCTTGCTCACGACCAAACGCTACTTAGGTGATACGAATCATTAGTAATATGGAGTGAAGAGCCAAATGATGTTGTCGGTCCGCATAGAACTGAGGTTGTCAATTATATACTGCTTTCTTTTTGTGGGGGTATGTTGGGTGCTGCAGTCCTTATAATTTCCTAAAGGAGGAGTTTTATTATCTTCACTTGTATTTGTTCTTTAACAATTCTACACGGAAGATCATCCCTTAAATCATAAATTGTTGATTAAATTCAGCGTGAAAATAAAAATTTGTTAAAATCTTGTGGGAATCTGACTAGGGTATTGTAACAACGATTTTAATAAAGGGATTTTTGATATACCATACTTAATAAATGTGTTGTCAAATTCGGTTCAGGAATAAGAAAATATCTCTGACGCCAGCAAGGCTCGAGATAGTGGATGAATTAATCCACCGAATTTGGATATAAATTGGCTAGAGATACAATGTTTGATTATCTTCAATCTTGTGTACTTGTGTTCTCTTAACTTCTCGGCCATATTCAACTTTCGTTCTATTTTTCTAGTCCTTAGCTGATCTTCTCTTCTCTCTGAATTGTTGGTGTGGGTTGTAAGTTAAAATTAGAATTGATCAGGTGTTATAGGGACATAACTTATTTTAAGGAAGAGAGATTGAAGGTGAGTAATAAGAATGTTTGGCAAGTGGTTGATCCGAGTGTTATTTGGAAGCAAATCAGGGGGGAAGGAGTATAAAAGCCCTAAACAACTAAGTCAGCAGCCTTGTGAAAATCCTCCTCTATTTCATTCGTTTGATAATGGGTATGTTGTTTCCCAACGCTGCTACAGTGCAGAAGAAGACGTGGATAAGGCTGCAGAGATTTTCATTGACAGTGTTCACATGGACTTGAAGTTGCAGAAATCAGAGTCAGAAGCCCGATACGAAGGATACCTTACAAGAGCTGCGTAATGGTGGATTTAGTCTAATAGAAAGTTCCGAACAACGAATGTTTTTGCTTATTTAGATAAATATGTAATGAGATGAAAGCAGACTTTTGTCATCATTGTTTTGCTATTACTAAATGCTCAATCTTTCTTTTGTCATTTTATATATTAGGTTCACAAATTTCTTTTCCGTTTTTCACTAAGAAGACTTTACTAGAGGAAAGGTGTTCACCAAGGATTGGATCAGAATTATTATGTATTCTTTTATTGTTACAAATCATTAAAATATAATTAAATATATTAACTAATTATATAAATTGTAATATTTTATAATAATTTTATATTAAAAAGATAATAACAATTTGTTTTAAAATTAAAATTATAAAAATAAAAGATATGTAAAATAAATTTAATATAATATCTTTCATGTTTTATGTATTTACTAGATTCATTTATAAAGTAAGGTTCTTTACAATTTAAAAAAAGTTAATTTTGTTTTCATTTTTTATTGAGAAGACTTTAGAAGAGGAAAAGTGTTCTTAAGGATTGGGTTAGAATAATGATGTATTCTTTTATTGTTACAAATTTATAATAACACAATTAAAATATAATTCAATATATTAAATATGTATAAAATTATTATATTTTAACACATTTTTATATTAAAAAGGATAATCAAGCAAGTAATCATGGTATTAATCTTGGTTGTCAAGAACCATAGCTAATCTTCTTTCATAATTTCTTATTCTATTAATATATATCGGCTTTAAGTCTTTCGCAAAAAAAAGAAAAAAACTATTTTCAAATTAAAATTACAAAATTATAAAAATAAATGATGTATAAAATAAGTTTAATATAATGTTTTTCATGTTTTATTTATTTACTAGACTCTTTTATTGAACCGTAGATTTTTGGGTAGGATTTATAGGCTACTCTTGCACTCTCAGGTTGTTTCATCTAAAAGGAGAGAGATAAACCCCACTCAAAAGTCTATGTGGTTCACTCAAATTAGGAGATGTATGATGTTATTTAAACTAAATGGAATGATTTAAGTGCAATTAAATGAACTATTTGAATAATTATGAATGTGAAACCTAAGAATTATGCAATGTTGGAAAACACAATGTGATATGCAAACATGAACTAAAGTATTAACAAATGCAAAACAAAAAAGAAGGTTGAATCAGAGTGCACCTGGATAGAGAATGGAGAACCTAGAGTGTCTTGAACACTGTCAGAGATTACTAAAAATCACCAACAAGACTTATTCACCACTGATGGCGAATTAGTCCTGCTTCTGATTAAAAGTTCTGAGAATAGTTTTTTGAGTGTTAGGATCCAAAATCTGACAAAATATAGATTTCAAGCCTTAAGGTGGTAATCATTCACCACTAATGGAAAAAAAGTTCACTCCCAAAATTTTGTGAAATTAGGGACCAATCCTATAGCACAAGATCTGAGGTTGTCTACTTGTCTAGTGGATGGAGTCAAATCTACAGAAAACAGACAAAATATTTTCTCCAATCTTGAAATAGGTTGTAGTTGATTTGAAACACTTTATTGACCTCTGGACCACTTTTCAACACCTAATAGCTTGACAAATCTGCATACACAATTCTGCAAAGACACATGCAAAGGGGAAAAATGGTTAAGGGTTAGGTTATAGGGATTTTCCTTGGTCAAATATCACTTTGGTAATCAAGCCCTTAATGAAGAAATGGAATGGAAGAGAATGATAAACAAATAACATGCAAATTCTATCAACTTACGAAGCCCTTATTCAAGAAATTTGAAGATATAACAATGGCTACTCCAAAATACTTAATTAATACTTGATTCAATAATGAAAAGTTCTTGAATGCTTGAATGAATGTGTGAATAAGCGAATTTGATGAATGTGGGTTAAAATGAGAAGAAAAATAGTTATTTATACACACTTGTACCTTAGTAACCCAAAGATACCTCATCATAGGCCAACATAAGGTGATTTTAAATAAAAACCCAAAAGAAAATTTATAACATTTTTAATTTTCAGCCAAGAGGGACTCATTAATATATAAAATAAATTTAATATAAATTGATTTTTAATTTTTTGATTACTTTTTGTTTTGGTTTTTGGTCTTTTTGTCTATTTACACAAGTAGTAGGAACATTTTGTGTGGTTTTGGTCCCTCTGTTATACCTATTATGTTAGCTCATATGGCATTCTCATGTATCTATGTAAATAATTAAGTCATTTTACCTCTTACCTATTTTATATATTTATATATATATATATATATATATATATATATATATATATATATATATTTAATACAATGCTTTTCATGTTTTATTTATTTATTAGATTCATTTATAGTGTAATGTTCTCTATAATTTTAAAAAAGTTAATTTGTTTTCCATTTTTCACCCAAAAGACTTTGGTAGAGGAAAAGTGTTTTCTAAGGATTGGATCTGAATTATGATGTATTCTTTTATTTGTTACAAATTTATAATATATATCATTCAAATATAATTAAATATATTACATATGGATGAAATTATTATATTTTATCACATTTTTTTATTGAAAAAGATACTAATAATTTATTTTCAAATTAAAATTACAAAATTATAAAAATAAAAGATATATAAAATAAGTTTAATATAATTTTTCATGTTTTATTTATTTACTAGACTCTTTTATAAAGTAGAGTTCTCTATAATTTAAAAAAAAGTTATTTAATCTTTATATAATTATATATTTAAATAGATGTCAAGTATAATAAAAAAAAAATTGTAATTAGATTGACATTACTATGTATATTTATAGTCTTTATTATTTAATTATAATAGAATTTGCAAATAGTTTTAATCTCAAAAATATTATTGTTGATATTTACTTATATATAAGAAAGAAAAATTATATATATTATGAAGAGGGCTAGAAAATATTGAAGGTAAATAAAGGAAGATAAAAGCAATACAAAGAACAATACTTTCACCTCTAGAATCTCTGCTTCACTCGATGAATGGAAATGAAGTGCACTGTCATTCCATTTGATTATTTTCTATGTTGATATGTGGATTGCTCAATACTCTAGCATAATCTTGATATGATTTGATAATGATAATGATAAGATTGATACAAAAGAGATTTTGATAGCATGTAGGTATGATAGCTTGATAAGTGATCTCTAAGAGATGCTTGCATTCATTAGATTGGATGGACTATGAGAGCCTCTAAGTATAGAGTGTTGAAGAGACAAAACCAATCGCTAGAAATCATTGATGATTGATAGTTAGGATTGAAGGAGGCTTGAGGTTTGGATCAAGGATGTAATCATATGGAAAGTGTCTCATGATGGATATGATATAGGTTTAGGATAGGGATAAGAACAAAAACTGTTATGGCAATGGATGGGATTAAGAGGTTAGATTAGATGAGAGGATAAGATGAAAATATAGTTTGGCATTTTAATAGGTATTTTAGCTCAATGAATCTAGACAAGGAGTTAGTAAGACATGTTTAGGGGAGATAAAATCAATAAATAAATAAAGCATTTATTTAATTAATGGGATCATTATGAAGGGATGATAATCAAATAAATAGTAAATATTTATTTAATTAAAATATTAGGATAAATATGGGAAAAATTATAATAATTAAATAAATAATATATAGTTATTAAATTAATGGCTTAGGATAGGTTAAAATAAGGAGTGGTTGGGTAAGGTCATATTTTAAGTGTGTATATTTTTTCCTTCTTTGATATGATGTCACAAAGTTTTGTTATATCAAATAATTTTAAAACATAGTTGATGAGAAAGGATATAGATAAAATATGAGAGAGGATAAGGATCCAAGATGATGCCCTAGAAAATGAGAGAATGGAAAAGGATTAAGAAGGGAATATTGATGACGAAGAAGGAAAGATTAGTCATCAGGTGATGGGGTGTCTCCTTGAGAGGACATGTAGGTTAGGAAAACATAGGTTTTCTCTTCAAATAGAAGGGAACAATGAGGGATTGGGAGTACTAAGAAGATGAATTGGTAGATGAAAGAGGATGAAAGAGTTGAAAAGGAAGGAGAATTTGATGACGGATGATAGGTTATGCTAGTATGTATTGAGCAATCCTAATATTTGATAGATCCAAGGAAAATATGCACTAAGGTATGAGAAAATAGGGTGGAAAGGTAGCCTTTGCATGGAACTAACACTCAAACAATGACAAGCATGACATACAAGATAAAATGATACCCTAGTATACACTAGTTTCAACACATCAAGACATAGATAAATTAAGGCATTAGTAAGTATGTGTAGGTATGAACTAAAAGATAATTGATCAAAAGAAAAATCAGCACAAAAGACTCACTGCAAAATATGACATGCAACCAACATATCTTTTTCCAAAAATCAGACAATAATAATCTGGATGACTGATTTGTTTGCTTATATTAGGCTTGGATAATCACCTAAGCAAGGCTTTGATAAACACGATTTTCTTAAATCAGGCTTTTATTATCTTACTTAGGCTTGTGTATAGGAGTGAATTTGCACCCCTTTTGTAAATTCCCCTTTTGCATACCCTCACCTTAGAAATTTAAATTTGAAGGTGAAATTCCACAACAACCATCTAAAATACATCCACTGGCTACATGTTTTATGTGTCAATGAAGAAATTTTTGTCAAGGACATGAGTGCGACATGTGGATGTCTATGTGGTGCACTGTCATCCTTGATAGATTCCTACCCCTGAGTCAGTAGGGATGTTACACACCTCATTGGGGTCAAATTGTAACACCTCTTTCTAACCAAACGACCTAAAAATGATTCATTTTGGTCTTCAAAGGAATTCATTCTATAATCACTTCATCTTCTTCACATTCATTCATTCTTTTTCACATATTTGATCATTTTTATCCCATATTCTCATAATTCTAGCAATCTACACAACTCCATTGAACATTGCAAGAACTTGATACTCCATCAAATTCACTTTTGTACATGTGGTGCTACCATAGAAGTTGTGAGATTGGATTCTTGCGATACCTTCCTTCATCACCACTATAGCTGTGGTGACTAATGCTTGTGTGCCCAAGCAATATTTCTTCATTCTTTTGTAATGCATACCTTCCCTATAAACACATTCCTTGGATCCTCTTTAGTATTCAAATTATATAATTCAGACTATCCTTCATCAATTTTAGGCAGTTCTTTCTACTAAATTATCTAATCCACGTAACATAATTTTTCCAACTCAATTTTTCCCTTTGGAATATTATTATCTTTTGCTTGAGCTAACTCTTCATCTTGGATTTCTCCATCTAGGTGATCTACATCCTCAATTATTTGTGCCTCAAAGATACTAGAAATAGTGATAAACTCCAAAATGTGATGGTCATCTTCAAACACTTATAGATTAGTAACATTATCTAGAACTAAGGGCAATTATACCAAATCAACAATAAACTTTCTCAAATAGGAAGCGTCCAGTGGTTCTAGAGCACTGATAGTAGTAGCCAAAGCATATGCTCTCTAATTGAATCTTCAAGGGATATGAGTGATTTTAAAAGAATCAAAATATTCTATTAGGTCCCACACTCAGTGTCAATAACTCAAAACGCATTTGTAATGGAAAATATATTGTTTCTTTACTTGTTTTACCACTACTTTCGAGTCACCAAAAACCTTAAGAATTTTAACTTTCTTCTTGATTGTGAGCATCAAACCATGGATGAGGGCCTCACATTCTACCACATTTTTAGTACATTGAAATTGTAATCTATACAATGCAAGAAATGACTTACCTTGGGGACTGATGAGCCCAACCCCAACTCCAATTCCTTGTTTAGATTTTGACCCGTCAAACCTAAGGGTCCAAGTTTTATCCTAGAAAGATTTGATTTTAGTGTTCTTAAGAACTGATATATTAACACTTTCAGTCTACATTACCTGTGTCTTACCTTCAAGTGTTCTAGGCTCAAACTTGGTAAGAGTTATATTTTCTTGATAGTGTTGGTCTCCAACTCTATGAATGGTGTCTAAGAACATCACACAACTATCCTCTAAATCTGAAAAGTTGTGTAACCTACATCAACCGTGTAACAAAAAACCTTTAGTGAATCTTTAGTTTTCTTGCTCTTTCGAGCTTCTCTAGCAATATTCTTCTAGAATTTTTATAAATGGATGTCTTCTCCTTTGGAAGAATCATAATCAGATTCAACTAACATGTTTTTCCCAATAGATATCTGATCATGCTTCTTTGCATTACACATGAAAATTTATTCAATATTAACTTTGAAACTTCTGATTCCATATACACTTGGTTCTACATCTATGTATAAAACTTCATTTTTCTAGTTGTAATTTGTGATCATGTGTTCCATATATGGTTCTCTCCATCTTAATTTTATTAGGGACTCCTTTCCAAGGTAACCATGCATATGTTAGAAGTCAGTGGCCATATACCTATTCAAATTCTTTGAGCAATCTCTACTTAATAACATCTTGTAAGTGTCTTGTATATCAATATAATACTAAACCATAGGGTTTGAGGCTAACTACATATGGATATTAGTTAACTCTTCGACTATATTTACCTCAGTTTATCCAGTTAAGCAACTTTCTTTACAGAATTTTTTGGGGTTAAGCCTAGTGTCTAACATATGGACAACGACATCAAATTTGTAGATGCTCCTAAATCTACCAGGTAGTTATGAAGATTTTTACCAAATATTCTCAATGTTAGGATGCTATCTTTCCTTTGTAAAAGGCTAACTGTGCATCAACCATAGGAATTGTGTTTATATCATTTTCCTTAATAGAGTTGTCCCTTTCTTGTGTATCTTTACTAAGTATGCTTTCTTTGGGAAATATTTTAATGTATTCAAGAAAACTTTCCTGATTATAGGAATTTTAAGCAATTCTAATAAAGATAGGCTAATTTTTACCCTTTTGATTTCATCCAAAAAATAATTAGTCAAATTATTTTGGTCAATGAATTATGTTTTTCCACTCCATGAAATATTCTATAAGTTATTGTATTGTGAAGTCAACTTCGACAATGTTTGAGTGTTACTATATTTGTCATTAGGTGGAGTATTGAAGTTTTTAGGTAGAATTGATGTGGTTAGAGGCCCTTTAAATCTATTTCCACTATTGCTATTACTCCTCAAATTTTAGCTATGTCCCTTTGGATATTGTTGGAAAGCATTATTTCATTAGCTTCATCCTAAGGCTCATTATTTTCTTGGTAGGGAAATGAATAACTTTCCAAAGTCATGGCTGAAATATACTCTTGCTCATAGGTATTACTCTTACCAATGGTGGGTGATTCAAAACACATGCAACTATCGAAGACTAATGCACAATCATATCTAACCAGAACTAACTAGTTCCCTTGGGGCGGGTGGGAATCACACCGATCATTATAGTGCATAGCAGAAAAATATATATCTAACACAAGTTTAAATTGTGGATAGTCCACTTCTGAATGAACATTGGTACTATGAATTCTACATCAACTGTTCATTGTGAGTTCAGCTAAGTTCACCTTAGATGTAGACCTATCTTTGGAATAATTAGGATTATCTAAAGGTGTTGATACTCCTCTATAGTTCAGTTTTATTTTACAAGGTCTAGGTAGTTTGGGAGAATTGTATGCTCGACCTTGTGAATTTTGATAGTTGCTCTGAGAGTAAAAGTTCTAATTTCTTAATTTTCTAACCTTTGTGGTTAATCTCTTAAGTTGAGTAGTTATTTCCATAATCTAGTCTTTATCTTCAAGAGTCTTGACTCTTTGAGTTTCTTAAGTTTACAGTATGAATAAATAATTTCCATTGGGATGTAATTTTGTGATAGCTAGAATAGGGTGTGGGACCGAAGCTTGACTATTTCTAGGCTAAAAGAAAATATTCTTAGGAAATGTCCCATTATGAACCACTGAAGGAAAAGAGTTAGGAGCCACTATATGATGTGATGGAACTTGACTCATACTTGGCATAGGATAGTTATTCAATCCACTTTTTCCATTTATAGATGGGTGTTTCATTTCTAAATTCACACTTATTGCTTCTGCATAGGCCTTGATTAGAGTAGTAGGAGGATTTTCCCTCTGTTTTACAAAAATAATAGTTAATGGATCAACTTTATTAGAAAATATGGTAGAAGGTAGAAAATTTTGCACTCAATAACAATATAGTTAGTCTCATCTCTTTATTCCATATACTTTACATAGGTATATGATTCTTAAATCCTACTATTTAGAAACCAATACAAATGATATCCCTAAATATATTGAGTTGTTTTAACAACTCAATTACAAATAAACATTTATACCACTATTATAACAAACTCTAACAAATATTTAATTTTAATACTACGTGAGTTAATACTTTTACTCACTTTACCTCACACACTCTATCCCATGTTCACACTAATTTCCAACATTCCCCCCTTGGTGTGAACATGGTACAAAATCACACCCTCTATCTATAGTATGCTCATCCTTGTGGCATGTCCAACCAACTCATGAACTTGATCCAAATAAATGCTCTCTCCTTCCATGGTTTTAAATAGGATTACCACAAACCTTGATGTGAACAAGAACCTCCACCATCTATCCACCTCATGCAGTTTTCTGGATCCTCCCGCAAACCCTTTCAAGATCCATGAACTGCATTACACTGGTGCTTTTGTTCACCACTATGCTTGTACAATAGGGAATTTAGATAAAAATAAACATACATATCAAAAACTAGGAATGGAACATTGTGTGTTATTCCCCCCCATAATGTGAAATTTCCACTTATTCACACAACTTGTGAAAAATCATATCATGCTACATAAAAGGAAATAAAATGTCACAAAAGCTAATGAGGGGCCTCGCCATTGGTGACTGACAATACTTCGCTTATTGACCACCTTCCTCTATTGCTTACATCCACCATTTGGCTACTGCTAGCTCAACTAAATTCAAATTTTAAGACTCATTTCATCAAATGTGAGGAAAGAATATATCCTCCCCCCTTGATGTAAATTTCTTACTTGAAGTGTCAGGTACCACCGATCATGCATTCCAATTATAATTGCAACACTTTTACTATATCTTTTCGACACTTGAATTTTGATTTACATATGCCAATTAATGACTCATAAAACATATAACATATTCTAAACAAAATAATACAACTTAATTTTGACACTTTGACTCTTAAAACCACATAATATTGACAATAAAATTAGAATAGTAAAATAATTCTATAATTTTACATTTATAATATAACCTAAAATTTGTAGATTGAATGCCAATGCTCTACAAGGAACACTATATGTTGATCCAAAGATAAATCCAGGTTGACCTTAAAACACTACAACTCAATTCAAATGTTGAAAGAAATGTCATCTTGAGATGTTGATGTGGAAGAGAGCTTGAGCAAATAAGGTGACTAAATCCTTCCTCCAAACCAAATCGTACCCTGTAGCAAGTAAATTGTGCCTCCTAAGAATGAACCACTCCCATGTGATTAAGGAAGCCACGAATCCTACCAAATATGTATGGTTCAGTCAATGGATCAAATCTATCATGCAATGTAGCTGTCGAGACCAAAAATAGCCACCACAAATATTTGAGTTCAATCTAGCCAATGCGTTATCTAATAAAATATGCCTTTATGAATGATTCACACAGAGAACTCCAATCTTTATGCCTCCTGAGGAAGGTAATATGATCACTATTTTTAAATTCGTTGTTGAAAATCCAAGATAAATGATATCGCCTGACTTACAATGCACCAAGAACTACACCAAAAAAATAACAAAGCGTACTTGACGGGTCGCTCATCGCTCCAAATAGACACTTGATCAATAGTCTTCTAATTGGGCCTCTTGTCAAGAAATCAACAAATCCACAACAATGAATGCCTCTTACCACGACGAGATTTCTTTTCGATCATAATCGACACATAATTCTACATAGAGAAAGCACTCCGTGGTGGGAGAAGTGGAAGACCTCTATCGCAAATGATTATGACACCCAACACATTGAAAACTGTAGAAAATGATGTAATAAAGCCACTCTAATTTTGGTGCCCAAAATCCTAAAGAATACACATAGAATCGATTATGCTATGATAATATCACTACAATAAATTTTTTTTTTCCATTTTATTCTCCTACACCTCGCTCTGATACCATATTAGAAAATATGGTAGAAGGCAAAAAATTGTGCACTCAATAACAATATAGTTGGTCTCATCTCTTTCTTCCACACACTTTACATATTTATAGGATTCTTAAATATTATTATTTAGAAACTAACACAAATGACATCCCTAAATGGGTAAAAGTACAAAGCTATGTCACACTTTTATAAAGGAAATGACCAACACTAATCTAGCTTTTAAACTTGAATCACTAGAAAGTGGCATATATGTTTTTAATTTTCAAATGATGTAAACTAATAAAATGTGTATTTTTTAGTATATTTTATGTTTGTAATTTTTTAAAAAATTTAAAAAATTATTTGAATATAGTTTTTAATAAATTAACACTATAATTTAGTTATTGATAAAATGCTGAAAAATGATGTTCCACTCGACGTCAAGCTTTATATAGTAAATTTTCTTTTTTTTTTCCTTCAATTTTTTTGTGTATATTTATAATTTGAAACTTTAGGGAATGTATATTTTGTTTTGCAATTTTAATAAATATATATTTAAAAAAATATATTTAAAGGTTTATATATTAAAATACGATTGTTTCCATTCAACATCAACTTTTATATCGAATATTTATCTAAAATAAAAAACAAATTATACAATCTTAATCTAGATTCTTTTATCTAAGGCATCATATTTTTTTATTTATTTTTCAATAAGTTTTAGTATTTTTCTTAACATGGTAATCAACCTAATATTTTTGTGTTGATAACCTACTTTTAGTATATATATATATATATTATATATATATATATATTATATATATATATATTATATATGGATCTACAAAAAGGTATTTTTACATTTTTAAAAATACGTTATTTATATGAGTAGGAGTTGTTGAAACTTTATTTTTTTCAAATATTTTCAATTTTTTAGTAAATTAGCCTCAAAGTGGTGCTACATATGCATTTATCCAACAATTTGAGTTGCAAAATTTGTGGACATATTTAACATATCTAGAATGAATCTTAATAGATCACATGTTTGATCAAAATTGATTTTTAGTTATAAATACTAAAATTCACTGGTGTTGATAAGTTGGGAAAAATTGTGGCACAACTTTGTACTGTTACCCTATATATTGAGTTGTTTTAACAACTCAATTACAAATTAACATTTCTACCACTATTATAACAAAATATAATGAATATTTAAATTTAATACTACATGAGTTATTACTTTAACTTACTTTACCTCACACACTCTATCCCATGTGAACACTAATTTCCAACATTCCATGTGATAAATGGTGATGGAAAACAAATTATCTACCACGTAGGTTTCTTGCAACCTAAAGTAATCCTTTTGGATTCTATCGTTAAAAGTACTTATAGGTTCACTATTGAACCTTTTAATTTGAGCGAATAGGTTATATAGCAAGGAAGGATCTACTGGCATTTTGAACATAGCTAAGAATTGGTCTTCCATGTCTTTCCATGTCTTAACAGAATTACAGGGTAGGTTGATATACCACTGGTAAACTTTATCACATCATGTGTAATGAAACAACCTCCACACAACATCTTCATGTTGTATCCTTTCTCTAAAGCACACATCCTTAAAGATACTTGTTGATGACAATGTTACTAACAACAACAGTGGAGATATAATCCTCATAGGCAAACCATGAAAAACCTATCTTTACTTGAAAGACTAGACTAGGGAAACTTAAGGGTCCAAATAAAGAGGAAAAGGTTGACATACCTTAATCCCAAGGCTTCAGTAGTATAGTCTTGACCATCCTAGGTTCACTTCATGGTATGATGTGATTGTTAATCTCAAGGGGTCTATGGTTATCTCTAGATGATTTAAGAATCATAAGCTTCAGGTAAAATATTTTCAATTTGATCATAAAATAATCTTATGCACATCAAAAAAAATTTCTATCACTTAAGTAAAATTTCTCTTAGCTATTCTCCATGCATGCCCCAAGATTTAATCAAACTAAAGCAAGTTACTTTATATTTCACTAGATTGCTTCATAGCTAGGCATAAAACGACATGAGATTTTCAAGAAGGGGGTTTAGTTTGGACATCGAGTAGGTTCTATATGCACTAATAAATGACACAACACACAGTCTTGCTAAGCTGAACTAACTAAAGAATAAGAGTGTTGGAAGAATGAAGAAGATCTTATTATGCAAATTTTGTATTGTCATTGATGTCACCATATTATAAGAGTTATAATTCCATCACCATAAATTCAAGCTTGATCCAGTATTAATAACCAGTATGCAAAAATAGTTATTATCCTCTGATACTTTAGTCCACAATCCTCTGCTAATGAATATCATAACTTACAATTTTGGGAAATGGTCTTTGGATGCTAGAAGCTTGTAAGTTTAGAATTTCATGTGTAGAAGTACTTGTATGGCAAGTTGGCATTGCTCAGTTGTTGTATTTTGTTATTAGGTCTATCCCTAGCCAACCTAATCAATAGTTGATGTTATAATGAATTAATTTTGTGTTGCAGATGTATTTGTGACCTATCTTAGGTCCATGCTAACATGTTGTAGTGTACTACATGCTTGAATTATTTTTGGGAAAGTTTTGTACAAGATTGAAGCTGGTAGTTAATATTTTTGGTGAATAAGGGTTGCATCTAATTAGGCCAACCTAATTGATGCTTATGAATGAGTTAGATATATATATTGAATAGTTTTTGATATTGATGGTGTGAAAGAAATGATAGATAAGGATGCTAAGATGAATCAAGGTGAATACATATCTACAGGTATGTGAGTTTATCAGAAGAAGTGTGTAAAGTTAGTTTACTAAGCTTCAAAGGAACTAAATCAACATTTCTTCATGTCACTTTACTAGTTGATATTCTGGTTGTAAGCCATTTCTACATTGTATCTTCATAGGCAATGAGCCTCCAATTTTTGATAGTGAGTCATGACAGTGAGCCACCCTTTGTAATATCTTATAACCATTTATATTATATTATGAGCTAATCCTCACCATTTTTTCCCCCATTTCGGGTTTTCCACATAAAAATCCTAGTGTTCATGTGTTGTGTGCTTTTATGTTTTGCTAATGCTCTTGCTCATTCTTATTGTTATATGCATTGGAGCATTTGGATGGTGTATGTTCAATAATTCTGAAAGATACTGATTCACCCCCCCTCTCAGTATCTTGGGTGTTCAACAATTGGTTTTAGACCATGGTTCCTCCGAAGAAGCCTAACAGCTTGAGGAAGATCTTGAAGATTGAACAAATTGATGATAAAAAAGAACTTCAGACAACCCTTGAAGATCTTGACAAGGCTGAAAATAAAAATAGAGATTTGAAAGAAAATATTGATGAGGCAAATGAATGTATCAATAAATTTGAATAGCAATTGAAGAAATTCAAAGAAATACATAGAGAAGTAACTGAGCAATTAAAACAAGAAAATGAAGAGATCACCGGATTGAAGTTGCAAGTGGAAGAAACAAAGAGAATTGAATATTTTCTAAATATAGTGGTGCAAAGCAAGACTTATGAATGCTCAAGGCTTGAACAAGGTGATCCCACAATACTGGTTTACAAATTTTGGCCAAACTGGACACTAAACTGATTTTTTCTAACTAAATCTTCATTGTTGGGCACCTATAGTGGCTAAACCATGAGAAATTTGACAATGATGCAAACTAGGTATTTGTGAAATTTTTTCTATAGATTCTAAATATATTTGTTTCAAATTTTTTTGAATCAAATTGCACTTCCTTTTCCATCTCATTCGAAAACTTTTTTTTTTTTAGTAAACACCATTTTTAAGGAGTGACGCGCACTGCATAACACAATTTTTTTTCCATGAAGGATAAAATTCTATTTTTTTCAAATTTAGATTTGTAACTACGATATATATTGCTTTCAATTGGTTTCATAGTGTTCTATTGAATATTTTTTCCTAAATCAAGTTTCGAAGTCAAACCAATTACAATTCAGACATAGGCAGACTATATAACACAATTTTTTTTGTATGTATCGAAATTATTATTTCTTTTTGTTGGATCAAGGACTTCAATATTTGGTGCGCTCATACTGTTCAATTTTTTTTTATAATCTTCTATTTTTCCACATGTACAAAATAGAGAACATGATTTTTGGTGAAAAACCGACATTCACAAGAAATAAAAAATAAATATAATATTAAAATTAAATTTATTTAAAACTATACTTTTTGGGAAGCTTATAATAAGGACTACATACTTACAAAAAAAAAATTTAAATGAATTCATTTGATTCCCCAAAAGGTAAATCAAAAGTAGTTTTTTATCAATATTTTGATAGGTATAAAGGGGACTCTGTTATAGGTATGGTTTAAAACTAGCGGGGTTCTATCAAAGGGGTTTTGACCTAAGGTAGTTTGATCAAACCCTCTTCAATTGAAATGCTTTAAATGTAAATTTTTAAGGCTTAAATCATTATATTTTCTAAAAATATTTTATTTCATAAAAAAATAGAATCTCCAAGAAATTATAAACCAGCTTTGTGGGATCACCCAACAAGAAGTGGTAAACCTAAGAGAAGATATGAAAAAATAAAGAATCTATGAAGATAAGTTCAAAACAATCTCCACCAAGCTCGATGATTTGATTGTAGGATAGAAACCAGCTATAGACAAAGGTGGTTTGGGAATGGAAGTGGGTGAAAGATCAAAGGCTATGTAGACCCCAAACATAGTGGACAATCAAAAGACTCAAGATAAGGTAAAATAAGCAAAAAATCCAAGAAGCTTTGCTAGAAGACCACCCATCAGACAACCAAATGCTCAAAGGTACCCATATTTCAATATTGTTTTTTTTCATGTAATAAAATTGGTCACAAGGTAGTAGAGTGTAAAAGTAGAATAAACTAGTATGCAAGATCCTTCTCCAGAGAATGTTTTGCATGCAAGAAATTTGGACATAGAGCTAGTGAATGAAGAACTCAGATGATGAATTGGTTTAAAGGAGGTAGAATGAATCAATATTTTGTTGGCTATTGCTATGCATGTGATAAGTTTGGACACAAAGAAAATCAACACAAATCAAGGGTTAATGGAGATCAAACAAATTAGAAAATTGTTGTTTTCTACAATTGCAACAATCTTGGACACATTTCAAGAGTATGTAGAAGTAAATGGGGAAAGCAATTTTATCTGATAAAGAAGAATCAACCAATAAATATATTTGACAAGAATGAGGTTAAGCAAGAAAAGAAAAAAATATGGAAGAAGATAGAAGATCTAGTAACATCAAGTGACTCTGCGCCTTCATCTAGTGCAGACAATCCCTCAAGAAATTAGACCCAACATGGTCTTAGGGGGAGCATTAACAAAAAATTATTCAACTCCCTAGATATCTGGTGTTTTAGACACTGGCACAAAGATATGTTGTAAATAATGAATAAATAGAGCTTTGCAAAAGGAATGAGAAGAAAAGTTGCATGCATGAGCATTTGTGGAGCGAATTCAGATTTTTTAGTGCAATGAAGAATGTTTTTATTAAATTTTTGAGTTCTACCACATTTAGTACGAATTAGGGAAGCTCGTTGATCTATAAAGTGAATTTGAACAAAGTAGAGAGCGATTTGGAGCAATCTTGATGTGATTTAAAGAGTGAGTTGGGAAAACCCTAGTCCTGGTTCTCATGAAAGTAAAAGGTATTTTACTCTTCTATGCTATTGTGGGTTTGTGTGAATCTTCATTTTAAAATCACTAGAGCTCAATTTGTGAAAAGATGGAAACCCCCATAGTTGGAAACATCTTAGGAAGACCTAGACCTTCCTATATGAAGTATTCCATGAAGGTATTTGAAGACAACCCTCTAGGTGCCTTCTCATCAATTCCTCAGGGTATCATACCCACTGATGACACTAGAATGTACATTTGAGTTGAGATTAAGGAGTATAATCACAATAAAATGATAGATATGTGGCATAATGAGCTCATCGAGGATGATTTCTTGATAACCAGAATATGCAAATATTGTTGCAAAGAAGCTAGATCAGTGGAATCAATTTACTAACTTTAGTTCCACTCTTGATGAGAATTATGTTAAACCTACTTGTAGGAGAATTCATGATAAGTTTTTATGCACAAAAATACCTCACCTAATAACCAAAGAAGTGATCATGGTTGTTACCAAACTATGTGATATCAAACTGGTACAGGTGCTGAATTCAATGAAAAATGAAGTGGTAATGGAACTCACCAGAGCAACATTTGAGAGAAGATCTCTTGCAACAAAACCTATTACCAATCTTGTTGTGAAGTATGCAACTATAATCATCGGTCACAAGATCTACTTCATAAATAGGGAAAATTCTATGTCTAATAATACTATATACATTGGATCTGAAATGGAAAAGAATGGAGTAGAATATGATTTGTGTGAACTTCTCTGACAACAATTGTTTGAAAATTTTAAGATGACAAGTGAAAAGAAATATGCATTTAAGTTTGGTTCCCCAATTATTTTTTTGTTGTTCTACTTTCTTAGATGGCTTCATGGAAGAGATGATGTGGTAATTTGGTGTACATGAAGACCTGTTGCACATAAATTTTTTGATTATATGCACAACTTGGGTGACTTCAAGAATCAGGACAATGTTGAAAAGTACAACCATAATATCATATTTCATATCTCGAAAGACGAGTGTATGATTGAAGTAATTGAACCCCAAACTATCTGGATCCAACCGTTGGGTTATGAAGTTACATTGGACAAAGCCGAAGGCTATGTACAAGTTTTATTAAAAATACCGAAAGATTCCAGTGGACAAAGAGTAGGCACATATGAAGAAAAATATATGGAAGTTTGCATGAAGCATAGGATGTATGTGATAAGAAAGAATGTAGATCAAATTCCTAGAAAGGATGGCTTCACGGATGAACATATTGCATAGGGAAGAACCAAGGGAGAGTAGATGACTAGAGAATCATCAAGACTGAGGAGATCCAAGAGGACTACTCCTTCAAAACAAATGACAACTCCTACATCAGTGAAGGTAGAGCTCAGTGCTCGTGGTAAAGTCAAAGGCCCAACTCCTTCTGAACCCTCTACAAGTTCAAGAAAAAGGAAAGAGACTCCTTTGGTGGCACCATCTAATAGAGGTAAGAAAGAAAAGGAAATAAGAGAAAAGAACATTAGTATCATTAAATAAAAAGAAGAGTAGGAAGACCTTGTAGCCAAATTGATAAGGAAGAAGAAAGGGAACATGGGTATGTGTAGGATCATGATGGGCCAAAAAGTGGCGATATGATGGGTATGTGTAGGGTATGTGGCTGAAAACTTTTCTTTTCACCCAAAATTAATGAAATAAAAAGGGTTTTTAATGGAGAATCTTAGCTTTCCACCAATATAAATTATGCTTTAATTTGAATTCAATAAATAATTATTATTCATTTTCTATTTGAATTACAACTAAAGTCTTGGTTGATAGGCTGCTTGAAAAACATCTATATCTTTCGAACGGTATCACTTTTTTTGAATCTAAAACATGTGTCACATTCTATGCTTTGCATACTATAGAATTAAAAAAAAAATGAATTTCATGAAGTTTTGACCAAGTTAAGGTGGTCAGACATACAAGTTTTTATATTTTTTAAAAGTCATAATAAAAAATTCATAATTAATTATTTACTTGGAAAAATATTACAAAAAAATATTCATCACATTGGGACACGAGTCCTCTACTTATATCTAAAATCTTATAAAAAAGTATTATCATTTTATTGTAGTTAGGGTGGTCAAACTGAAACCTACTTCTTATTTTTTCTCTAAAATTTAAGTACTACTAAATTGAAATTTCAAATTTTCAACAAATAGATTTTCTATTTTTAAATAAACCTAGTAGTTTACAAACTACATTCAATTTGCTATAGATTCTATTTTTACATATTTTTGAAAAAATATAGATAACTTATTCAATGTTTTATGTCAGGTTGCTTAACTCTATTTATTTTGAGTTTTTCATCACTTAAGGGCCTATTTTTTCCATGATGATCCTACACATACCCTGCTTTCCGATTTAGGTGCTTCACAGGAAGCAAGTGTTGGCACCAAGAGATAGATCTATGTGTCATCCTCTGAAGAAGATGAAGAACAAGGTTTTGGTGTTCATGTGCACACCAAACGAGGAAGAACAAAAGGCCTAATTGGTAAGACCTAGTTCCCCTCTGAAGTTAGAGGCATTAGTTAATAGTTTAGTAAATTTTAAAGATATATGTTGTATCCTACAACAAAGATGTATACTCAAGTAAGTAGAGAGGATAGGAAAACATTTATTTTAGCTATTATTCAATATGTTATTACTTTGGAAGTTAGTTTGGAATATGATATGGAAACATTGAAGAAGGAGTGCTCAAAGATGTTTCAAATGAAGAAAAGGGTGAATACTTTGATGAAAAAAGATAAAAGGAAAATAAAAAAATAAAGAAAGAAACTGCATAACCCACCAGGGGTATGGCTAAGAAATATGCTATGTTTGGTATACTCCCATATGGTTCTACACCAAAATTAGGAGAAGAGGATTCTGTAGAGGTAAAGGAAGAAATTCCTCCAGAAATAAGTGTTACAGATGATCCTATAAAGACAAAGAAAAATAATGAGGAAGAAAATGGAGTAGAGAAGCTTGTTGTTGTCCCTCTGAGACAAGTTGAAGGAGAAAGAGATAAAGATGAAGGGGAAATGAATGAAGAAGAAAGACAAAAAGATGAAAAAGAAGAAGTAGTAAAGGAAAAGAAAGAGTAGAGGAAGAAGAAAGAGATGGGGAAATTGCCAGTAAGAATGAAGAAGAACAAATGTAGGTTGTGGAATCACAATGGCCCTCTGTAGAATCCTCCTTCGGCGATGATGTATTAAAAGAATTATTATCCAAGAAAATAAGGTTCTAGCTAGTAATTACTCCAAAACTTCTACAACTCCCCATGGTTCACAACAGTGTGGATTTGGACAAAATATCTCCCATTCACAAATTGGTGTCAGGGGATGCATTGCATGCATCTAGAAGAAAAGAAATTTTGGAATCACACCAAAAGGGGATAGAGCTTATTGATGATGCCTTCAAAAATTTGCAGGAGGCCACCCCCAGTACACTAATTGATACATCTCTCACTCTGGTAGAAAATATCAAACTTCTATTGGACTTCTTCAAGGAGTATTCCTCCAAACTAGGTGAGAAGACCAGGCAAAAGATTGGGGAGAAAATGGCAGAGAAAAGGTGTTCAAAACTTCATGATAAGTGTGATTTGGCACACACAAATATGGAAAAGAGTCTAGAATTTGTGCATGTTGGAAGTTGTGGATGTGTTGTTGATATGTGGTTGTCATTGATGTCAACACTATTAGAACTTGGCATATCATTTGTTGTATATGTCGAGGATATTGAGAAAATTTTAAGAGAAAGTGTTTTAGGTTCCCAATGGAACTATGTAGGGCATGAAGGTGTCCTATTCTATACATTGAAGATTAGTTGGTGTGGATTAAGGGGTTTATTGTTGAGTATATCTAGATCATTTACCAAAATTTTTTGAGGTCCGCGTGAAGTTTTGAGTGTGTTGTGGTCTAACAGTATTTCTATGGTCTTTGTTAGTGTTCCTGAATGAACATTGTGTGATTCTATTGATCTTAGTTGTTGTGGATGTTTCTCTATTATTTCTTGGTGCTCTTAGATGTCTCTAGATCATTATCTCTATTATTTCTTGGTGCTCTTAGATGTCTCTAGATCATTCACTATCTTTTTGGTATGTCTACATTGAATAATGAGCTTGTGATTGAAGATCTTTTCTTGCGCATGTTCATTTTTCATGTTCCTAGCTGAGATGTTGGTGGTAGCATGTTGTGGATATTTTTGTTGAAAGTAACTAAAGTATTTTTGTGTTGAAGATGTTAATTTGGGTCTCCACTATGTTGTGGCCGACCTTGGTGGATTTGCGTTAAAATTTTATTTGTAAATTTGGGCCGACATTGCAAATATGTTCTATTTTCTTGGCTAATTAAGTTGTGATGAAATCTCATGTAGTGGATATATAAGTATGATTATTTCATCAGTGAAGTGTGTGATTCATGTGCTCCTATGTGTGTATGTGTGAATATAGAGTAGAGTGTGAAGAATAATGTGTGAAGTGTGAAGAAGTGTTGACCTTAATTGGAACTGTAATTAGGTTTGTGCAAAAGCTATTTTCTCAGTTCATACCCTCTAGATTTTTAATCCTACTCTATTGGGCAGTGAGCCCCTTTTGTATTTGAGCAGTGAGCTCTAGGTAGTGTGCTTGAATGCTTGTGCATTCTGCTCATTATTTCTCATTATACTTTTAATAGAGTATAATATTGTGGACTAACATTTGCGATGGTTTTTCCCTAACAGGGTTTCCACGTAAAAAAAAATTGATGTTCTTTGTCTCTCTGATGTGTTAATTTATTGTGGTTAATTTCTTATTCATCAGATACAAGATTAAAATTAAGATAAGTTGGAAAAGTTTAAATTTCTATAACAACTGATTCACCACCCCCTCTTAGTTGTCTATCTTTGCTTTTCCAACAGTGCAAACTTGTGAGTTTGAAGCAAACACTTTATTTGCTTATTGCATAAAGTGGTTGGATGCCACACAAAGTATCAAAGATCTGATAGACTCCATTGAGTCCCAGTTGACAGTTGTTTCCATTACATACAATGCATCTAAATATGGTGACAAGTCAACTTGGAATCCTATCACTACCCATAAAGAGAAATTCTTTATTTTATAGAAGTAGAAAGAAGACATAGTCAAAAGATTCAGTCAGTTAGGTGATCTTGTGAGAGTCGAGTACACTCTAGTGGCCAATTCAAAAAAACTAGAAAAGATCAATCTAACTCCATGCACTCTAGATGATGCAGATGAAATCCTGATGGAATTAGAATCTCTGAATAGAATGTTGATATCTGCTAAGAAGAGTTGGGAGAATGGAAAGTTGGCATGGAAAGGTATTCTCAAGGAGCTTGAAGGCTCACCTTCCTCTAGGTAATTCTTTTTTAGTTATACATATACTGTTCCATACTACCCTTATATATATTCAAATTTTTGGACCACCCTTTCTCCTTGATGTCAAAGGGGGAAAATTTTTCATGAAGAGAAAAGGGGAGAGTGTGCTTCTCAATTGAGGTTTGTACATTCTTTTTGTACATGTTGCAAACAATGACAAAGGAGTATATTGTTGGAAGAATGAAGCACATCCCATTATGTAGATTTTGTTTTTTCATTGATGTCACCATATTATATGAGTTATAATTGTATCACAATAATTTCAAGCTTGATCCGGTATTCAGAACCGATATGCAAAAACAATTATTATCCTTTGGTATTTTGGTCTACAATCCTCTGCTAATGAATATCATAACTTGCGGTTTTGGGAAATTTTCTTTGGATGCTATAAGCTTGTAAGTTCATAATTCCATGTGTACAAGTGTTCATATGTCAAGCTGGCATCACTCAGTTGTTGTATTTTGTTATTAGGTCTATCCTTGGCTAGCCTAATCAATAGTTGACATTTTAATGAATTAATTTTGTGTTACAAATGTATTTGTGACCTATCTTAGGTCCATGCCAACATATTGTAGGCTACTGCATGCTTGAATTGTTTTTGGAAATTTTTTGTACAAGCTTGAAGCCAACAGTTAATCTTTTTGGTGAAAAAGGGTTGCATCTAACTAGGCTAACCTAATTGATGCTTGTGGAGGAGTTAAATATATATATTGGACACTTTTTGAGATTGTTTGTGTGAAATAAGTGATAGATAAGGATGCAAAGATGAATCAAGTGGAATACATATATGTTGGTATGCGAGTTTATCAGAAGAAGTGTGTAAAGTCAGTTTACCTACTGAATCAACACTTGTTGGGTGAACTTTATTAGTTTATATTTTGGTTGTAAGCCATTTCTATATTGTATCTTTGTAGGAAATGAGCCTCCCATTTTTGACAGTGAGTCATAGCAGTGAGCCACCCTTTGTAATATCTTATAACCAGTTATATTATATTGTGAGATAATCCTCACCTTGGTTATTCCCATTTTGGGTTTTCCATGTAAAAATATTTATGTTCATGTGTTGTGTGTTTTTATGTTCTGCTAATGTTCTTGCTCATTCTTGCATTGGAGTATTTGGATGGTGTATGCTCAATAAGTTTAATAAGATATTGATTCAGCCGCCTCTTAGTATCTTGGGTGTTCAACAAAGAGAATAGGTGCTTTATAACCTAATTCATAGAACACCACTTTTCTCCTGTTATCATTGAATAATGTCTTAGGAATCCTAATTGGATTGACTATCAACCTCAAAGGTGAGTCAATTATCAATCAAGGAAGGCCTAGGAGGGGGTTCTTTAGGCTCTAAGGGGTTCACCACCAAGAAAAATCTTGGAAAAGAAAAATAGGCATTCAACTCACAAAACCTAATAATGAATGCAAATGACAAAATTATGCAAGAAGTTGGCATGTGTGTACATGGGAAGTCTAGAAATGTGTTGAGGATTTTAGAAATGGAAATTTTTTGGTCATAATATGCTATGGAGGACTAAGACACCCTTATGATTGTCTTAGTCCCAATATTGTTTTTCAAGGAAAATGTAGAATGTTGGGATGTGAGAACTAGATCTAAAAGAATTTCTAAAAAATACCTTTAGGAGGACTAAGACTCCCTTACTTTTGTCTTAGTCTCAATTTGAATTTTCATAATTTCTAAAGGTGATCGTAAGGCTCAATGTCTGCACTTTCTTCTTCTCAAATCTTAGGCCCTGAAACTTCCAGATTTGGCCTATAGGTGAGTTTTCATAAAGATGACAACTTTACAATGCAACTTTGTAGCGTTGCACTTCAAATGATCTTCAAGTATTCAAACTTAATATACAATTAAAAACACACAAGGGAGGAAAAACTTGTTTATTTTTAGTGAATGGGAGTTTTCCTTGGTCAAACCCCTTTGTTGGTAATTAAACTAAATGATCAAATGAATGAAGTGAAGCATGAAATATGAAATACATAAATGATATCACCTTAGGTGATGTCTTGTGAAGAAAATATACAATCTACTATGTAGTGGACATGAATAATGTAGATCATGGGTCCTTGGGTATGATGTAAACAATGGTTACAAATAGATATTCAATGCTACATCCACAATCTTGGGTTAACAAAATCAATGGATGCACTAAACCCTTGGCATTATGCTTGAATCTTTATGATGGCTCAAAATGCTTGATGAATTTCTCTTGAATGCTCTTGTGGACTCCAACTTGCTATTAAGAATGCTCTCACAAAATTCTTGATGAGAAATGAGTGGATGAACCTTGTATTTAGACTTATTCATGCTTAATATCTTGAAATTACACCATAACAAGGCAACATATGATATCATTAATTAAAGGAGGCTAAATATTTCCTAAAATTGAAATTAAATCCAAAAAATACCTCAAGGGGGACTAAGTTTCCCTAGGTGGCATCTTAGTCCCAAGGCTAAAAACATGGGGAACCGACACAAAAAAGGGGCCCATATAAGATGCCTTAAAATCAAGGTGTGAAGACCTTTGGTGGACAAAGATGCCCTAGGTGGTGTTTTAGTCGTGACACAAAAATCAGGGATGCTTAGACAAAACCATTAAATTATCATGTATCTAGTGGAAAAAGGTCGAGGTTAGGCAAAAAAATATATAATTCATAGGGCTTGTAGATGCAAAATAGGACCAAGTAAGACATAAATAGTGATAAATAAAGCAAGGTAGGCCCAAAAAATGTGAAAATTCAAGGGTATGAATTGTACTACACTAAATTTAGCCCCCACTTTAGTGAGAGGATGAACTTACTTCAAACTCAAACTAAAGTAGCCAACCACAGAATCAAGACAGGTTCAAATATAAAAATGCTAGTAAGATAGGATGACAATAATCAAGAGGGTGTCAAAGCCCCTAGGATCAAGATCCTATGGAAAAACAACATAAGCACAAAGAAACACAATTATGGATGATATATGAAGCCACAACCAGATCACAAACATACAACATCAAAGATAAAAAAAAAAAAGAAAAAGACAAAAGGATAAAGTGTAAAAGAAAAAGGAACTGGTCTAGGTTGTTTGTCCAAGACAGGTTTACAATTGGAATAGGCTATCCACTATTCAAAAAAAATTCATGCTCACAAGGGATAGTGTAGTTAGGTGTCCAATAGATGAGCTCCAAGAGTTACATATCAAATCCAAACCCCCATGACTATGATAAAGACAAAAGAAAGAAAATACACACTCACAAGGGCTAGTGAAGCTAGTTGTTCACTAGGTGAGACCCAAGGGACTATATCAAATCCATACCTCCATGACTTTAATAAGGTATATAAATGCAAAAAAAAAGAAAGAGGGATGTGGGTATGTGCAAGATCATCATGGAAAAACCAGACCCTTAAGTGGAAAAAAATTTAGAAAAATCAGAGTTAGGAAACTTGACATAAAAATTTGAATAAGTTATCTATATTATTATTTCAAAAACATGTAAGAAGAGAACCTGTAGCAAATTGAATGTAGTTTCTAAAATACTAGGTTTATTAAAAGAAAAAAATCTATTTGGTGAAAATTCACAATTTCAATGGAGTAGTAATTAAATTTTAGGGAAAAAGTAAGAAGTAGGTGTTTGTCAGACCACCCTAACCACAATAAAATGATAATATATTTTTGTAAGATTTTAGATATAAGTAGAGGAATCATGTCCTGATGTGATGCAATTTTTTTTGTAATTTTTTTCCAAGTAAATAATTCATTATGATTTTTTTTATTACAACTTTTAAAAAATATAAAAAACTCGTATGCCTGAGCACCTTAACTTTGTCAAAACTTCATGATTTTTTATTTTTATTTTTTAATCCTATATTATGTGAAGCATAGAATGTATCACATGTTTTAGATTCAAAAAATGTTATATCATTTGAAACCTATAGATGTTTTTCAATCAACCTATCAATCAAGACTTTTGTCATAATTCAAATAGAAAATGAATAATAATTATTTATTAAATTCAAAGTCAAGCATAATTTATATTGGTTAAAAAAAGTTCATCAGCCACATACCCTACACATACCCATCATATTGCAACTTTTTGGCCCATCATGATCTTGCACATACCCATGTTCAAAGGCATTTTTTCTTTGTTCACATAAGGTCTCATCTTAGGGAACATTGTGCTTAATGTCTCCAAGATAGGACAAGTCAAAGAAATATCATACTCTAAGAGGAAATGAGACACAATGAAACCACGAAGAAAAGGATGCATCACAAGAAAATGTAAATCACACAATGAAACATGAGTGTTGATGTATTCCCCCACTTCAAGGAGGTTACTAACACCATTACTATGAGCAATTGCTTTAAACCAGACTAATACATGAGAGCTTATTCAAAAATACCTATGCCAAGTTATATGTTTCCAACAAGATACATCAATCAATATGATGGAAGGTTTGCTCAGTACATCACATGCGAGCCAACTTAAGGAAGGTCATCCACATCTCAAGATTTCTCTTATATATACATGAGAGGTGGTCAACTAGCCAAAAGAGGTAACAACAAGTGACATATGAGGACAAGGCTACCTAACCCCTTTCCCCCACTTATTTCAGCACAAGTGTGAGCCGAAATTGATGAGATGAATGTTGAGTGAAAATTAGTATCGATTAGAGGATTTATGTGCCCCCACATAAGGAAGAAAACAAAACTCCTTAAGATGTTTGATTTTATTACTCAAAGCCTTACATTCATTGGTAGAATGACCATGAACTCTTGATATGCACAAAATGAAGTCTTGTAATAAAATTTCTTTCATGTTCTTCGAGGGAGGGATATCAAACGATCTTGGAGGAGTCTCAACAAGATACTTTCTTGATTATTACAAGTAGAGGATGTTTCGTTATTTTGTGACAATGATATCTCTTTCTTAGTATAAGATGTCATACCTACACAAGACTCTTTAGAATGTGAAATTTTTCACTCCTTTATTGGAGGGTGTAAAATCTAACGATATCAAATCATTAGTGTTTTGTGTGATTACATTGACATTAAGCAAATATTTCTCTATTTCTTGCAAAGGATAACAATCAAGACCACTAGTGTCTATCAATTAGGGATGCACTACTATTAAAGTCGACTTAGAAGAATATTTTATGATAGTGTTGATGCTAAGTGAAGGCTTGTTTGATGATTTTATTTCTATGAAAGGATAATAACCAAGACAATGATTTTCTTATTGTGTGTTAGGCTCTATAGGGACACAAATACCTTGTTCTCTAGCACCACATCCTTTTCAACTATATCCCATTTATTTCATAATTTCGTAACATTTTCCATAAATATTTTTCATTTCTTTTGGATTTGGTGGTTGCTCATGATTAAGTTCATCAATTTTTTGTGTAATTTGTTATCTTTTGTTCTAAAGTGGTTGAGGTGGATGCTTTCAAAGTGTCATCCAATTTTTTTGTTGGCATTACCACTTTTTATTTTCCCTTTTCAAATTTTTTATTGATGATCTTGTATTTTCCCATGAATGTTGGTTTGAAGTCTAAGGAACCCCAATCATCTTCTAATAGCTTTATTATTTTCTCAATGTGTTTTTCTTTGTCTTTTTGTTGCATGGGTTTCACTTACATAGTTGTTATGTAAGAATTAATTTGATTTAACATTCTACTTTGTAGACACTCATCCAATTTCCACCTTACTTATGATTTCCAAGACTTCAATCTAGGCAACTATCTACAACAACTTCCTTACAGTTTTCTATAAATTCCACACTTCTCTTGAATTCTTCAAAAAAAAATTTCTTTTAATTATCAGTTCACATTTCTAGTCTGCTAGTGCTTTCTTGCTTCTAGGTCATGGATACTCTAATTTGCTTGACCTACTCTCACTACCAAAATATTTTAATGGGTCGTATCATAACTCAAACGCTTCATAATGTTTTCTTCATTTCAATTACTAGTTTCATTATTCCAAACTTGTGCTTAGTCCTTTGGGAACAATAGGTGGAATCCAAAGCTTACTACTAATTTTATTCTGACTTGGCTTCTCACTTTGTAGCATCTCTCTTGGACATTGGGATCTCTATTCAAGATGTTCACTCAAATGTGAATATGATAGTGTGGCCTAAATATTTCGGGAATCTAGATATTGTTATGTTTGTTGCACATCCGACCATTCCAATCCCTTCTATGGATGATATCCCTCAGTTCTTGGAACATAAGGAGGTAGTTTCAATTTTTCCATTCCTGACTGACCTTCATACCCCTAATTTGGAATTTCGCCAAGAAATTTCCTATGTAGGGTATTTAGCCCTGATGGATGAGGCATCCCAAATTGACTGAATGGCTACTCTTCTTTGCAGCTTAGGTCCCTCTTTTTTATTTTTCATCTTTTATAGGAAGAATTTTGATACACACACACACACATATATATATTTCTTGTACATTTAAAGCATGTATTTACTATGTACATGGTTTTAATTATTTTACATTTCATGACATGATGTTACAAAATGTTTTATTTGACTATCATGTTTATGATAAGTTATACAAAATTTTCTAATGCAAAGGGCCAAATAACAAAAAATTAAAAAAACAAGGAAAACAAAAAAATTAAAACAAACCCTACAAAAGCAAATGATCTCTAACTAGCCAAAATTACCGTGACAAACGACTAACCCTAAAAGAGAAATTTATTCTCAATAACTATTTTCATTATTGTTTTTTTATGAATTACAAGAAGTTTATCCTTGAATTCACTAGAATAAATTTCAAATGTCCTACTATAACAATGAATTTCTTTAAATTTTTTGCATTTAACAAACATAAATTCAAAGGCGTACTTACCAATAAATTGGATCACATGTATGAAAATGACCTCATTAAATGTTGATTGAACATACTTTCATTGATTATTCAATACTCTATCTTCTTCACTTTGTTCAGTTCCATGAGCGACTATGTCCATTTCTTGATTTTCTTCTTTTCCAAAAATTTTCACGTCTGCAGCCCTCTATTCACTTTGAAATTTTTTAGACCAAGCAATATCACAATTTATATTGTAATAGAGAGAAAAAGTAAAAACTTGATACTCTATATCTTCCATGAAATCAAGAAAATTTCCCTTTTTAGCTTGTGAATTTTAAGTTTGGTTCATGAAAAACACATTGTTGGAAGAATGAAGAACATCTAGTTGTCTAGTCTTTGTGTTGTCATTGGTGTCAACTAATGTTTTGGTTGTTAGTTTGATCTAGTACTCTGAACCAGTATGAAGAACCCATTTACATCCTCTAGTATTTAGGTCTGCATATATAGTACAAATAAGATCTATCCTTGTGGTTTATATATGATGTTCACTACATATATCTACATCTATGTTCCTAATTGTGGATGGTTCATATCTTTATATCATAAATTATGGGTATAACAATGTTGATTGGAACGATGTTTACTTGTTGAATCATATACGGGTGTTAGCATATTGATCCATACTCCTATGTGGTTGATCGTTTCTTCTTGTTGATTTGTGAAATGGCTTTTGGATGTTGGAAGTTTGTATGTTCAAAATATTTTGTGCACATGTACTCGTATGGTGGTTTTGCATTATTCTGTTGATTACATTTTGTTATTAGGTCTATCCTTGGGTGACCTAATGTATAGTTCATATTATAATTGATTAATTTGAGTTGTAGATATATGTGTGACCTATCTTTGGTCCACACTGACATGTTGTAGTGTGCTACATGCTTGAAATATTTTTAGAGAATTTTTGTACTAACTTGGAGCTAACAGTTATTCTTTTTGGTAAATAAAGATTTCATCTAATTAACCCAACTTAATTGATACTTGTGGATGAATTATATATATATATATATAGTTTTGAGATTATTGTGAGAAGTGAATTTTTAAAGTGTAGTATAGAGCAAGTGTAAAGCGAAGTATGCAAATATGAAGTGTTTCAATTCTATTTATTGAGCATTACCAAAATTGAATCAACACTTGTTAGGTGTACTTTTACTATTTCATTTCAGATGTGAAGCCACCTCAGTATTGTAACCTTTCTATAGGCATTGAGTCTCCTTGTTGGATAGTGAGTCCTTTCTATAAGTAATGATTCTTTGTGTCTGGGTAGTGGTCCCTTGGCAATGAGCTTGTTCTATTCAGTTTCGAAACTAATTTATATTGGGAGTTAATTGTCACCATGGTTTTTCCCTCATTGGTTTTTCCACATAAATCTGGTATTTCCTGTGTTGATATTGCTTCTTATTATCTGCATTTTATGTTCATACTTAATAACAAAATTAAGTGGATAAGAAATTGATAATTGTTTGAGATTTTAGTTTGTGTTTGGTGACAACTTTTTCACTCCCCCTCTCAGTTGTCTTGTGCCTTTCAAAAATTGGTATCAGAGGCTTGGTTCATTGGTGAAAATATTGGCTGCTTAAGGAAGATCCTAAAGGTTGAACAAATGTATGATAAAGAAGAACTTTGGGCTGCACTTGAAGATCTTGATATGACTAAAAATGAAAATAGAGATTTGAAAGAAAATCTTGATGAGGCAAATGAATTTTCCTATAAATTGAAAGAGAAATTGAAGAAATTCAAAGAAATACATAGAGAAGTGAGTGAGCAACAAAAATAAGAGATCATTGGATTGAAAGTGATAGTGGATGAAAAAATGAGAATTGAAGAATGTATAAACAAATTGGTGCAAAGAAAGACTGATGAATGCACTAGACTTGAACAAGAGTTGGTGAACTTGAAAGTACAACTAGAGAAAGCAAAAATCTATGAAAATAATTTCAAATCTAGCTCTAAGAAGCTTGATAAGTTGATTGCAGGACATAAACTAAGTAAAGAAAAAGGTGGCTTGGGAAATGAAATAGGTGAAAGCTTAAAGGATAATGAAAAGGCTCAAGACAAAAGGAAGCAGAAAAGAGATCCATGAAAATTTTCTAGAATACCACCTATCAAATAGCCAAATGCTCAAAGGTACCCATCTTCCAATGGTGTTTTCTTTTCCTGTAAAAAATTTGGTCATAGGGAAACTAAGTGCAGAAGTAAAATGATTCAATTTCCTAGTTCCTTCTCTGGACAATATTTTTCATGCAAGGAAATTGGATATAAAGCTACTGAATGTAGATCTAAAGTGAGAATTATTAGTTGGCTAATGATGAATAGTTTTAATGGAGGAAGAGAATGATTAGTCGGGTGATGATGAATAAGTTTAATGGAGGAAAAATGAATAAGTCTTTTGATGGATATTGCTATACATGCAACAAGTTTGGACACAAAGAAAATAAATGTAGATCAAGGGTTAATAGAGGTCAAATAAATTATAAAAGTGTTGTCTGCTATAACTGCAACAAACCCAGACATATATCAAGAGTTTGTAGAAGTAAAAAGGGAAAATAATTTGCGCAAGTAGAGAAGAATGAGGTAGTGAAGAAAATTGACAAATATGACATGAATCAAGAAATGAATAAGATATGGAGGAAGAAAGAAGAAGATGAAGAGATGATAGAGGTGTCTTTTCCCTCATCTAGTGCATATAATTCCTCTAGGAATTAGACCTAGCATGGTCTTAGGGGGAGCATTAACAAAAAAATGTTCAAACTCCCTTGGGTATATGGCATGTTAGATGTAGGCATGAGGATATGTTGTAGAGAATGAGTAGACATAGGTTATGAAAAAGAAACCAAAAGAAAATTTGTAGGCATGTTCTTTTGCAAATTGATTTAGGGTTTTTCAATGCAGTGAAATAAGGCTTTTATCAACTTTTTCAAAACCTACAATATTTAATGTTAATTAGAGTAGCATGATGGTGTATAATGCAAAATTCATCAGTCACTTGTGCAATCGAAGAGTTTGAAAAATGATTTGGAGCAATCTTGAAGTGATCCTAAAGTGATTTGAAGTGATTTTGAGGTAATCTTGAGAAATCATTTAAAATAAAAGTCAGAAGTTTTCAAGATCATCTCTCTCTATGTAAAAAAAGGGTAAAAGGAAGAATTTTTGGAGAAAGAAAAATATGTAGATATAAGTGCGACGATGGAATCTATGGGTAGAGGATCATGTGGCATTATTTTGCTAAGACTAAAGGGTGTTGATTTGGAAGATTTTGATCATCAAAAGATGAAGGAAATGCAACTAGGGTTGAAGACAGATGAATTATTGAATGTAAATACCCTAGTTATGGATTTATGGGGAGAATTTCCTTAGTTTGCAAACAAAGAATCTATATTGTTCATGCTAAGCCAATTCAAGGATGGTAGCATTATTTTGGAAAAACCCTATCTAATAACGAAAGAGGCAATTGAAGATATTGCTGGTTTGTGCAGTTTTGGTGATCTCCCTAGGAAGAAAATAATGAAATATAGAGATGTAGAGGAACTTAATGGAATAAAAAAAGACCCTCAATATCTATTGATAAATACTATTGTCAATCATGCAGTAAGGTATGTTGCATATGGCATCTCTTATAAAATCTATTTTAGAAATCATGAAGGTTCAACTTCGACTATTGTTGTATATCTTGCACACATGATCTGGTAAAGGAAAACAAGTAGCTTGATTTGTGTAGCCTATTACTAGAAAACCTAATTGAGAATGTTAGAATGTCCTTGTTTGAGGGTTATCCTTTCCAGTTTGGGTCTTTTGTTCATATGTTTGATATTTTACTTTTTGAGTTTGCTACCAAGAAGAGAGAATGTTAGTGGGAATCTAACACCCCTATCCGAAAAAACGTTTACAAGTACTTGGAATGTTTGGAGGATAAAGTTAGTGCATCCAAAATCTATTTCTCATCTTTTCAGATGAATCTATGCTCTAGTGTGTTAGCATCCAGTCAATTTGAAGAGGGTTCCTCTTCTGGTAAGAAGGAGTTGGAATTTGTTATTGGTGGTTCCCCTCTAGAATCTAAAAGGAGAAAAAATATTAGAAAAGATGTCATCACTATCCCAAAAGTAGAGAAGAATGAAGAAAAACGTATTCCTAAGTTTGATCCTTAGGACATTTGGATGATGTTAGAAAATGGTGATATGAAGAGGGTTGGTGAAATGTGTTATGCCTTCTCTTCTATGAAGAGATTTAAAATTGATAATGTGTTGGTTTCTTATTTTCTCAAAAAGGATATTACCATTTTAGATGTTTGTGAATCATTATCAAATGATCTAGTAGAAGTTATTGAAGAAAGAATATTGTTGGAAGGACATGAAGGACATAAGTTTGAAGCTATGATGGAAAGAAGATGTGCCAAAGCTAAAAAATTGTTATCCAAACACATTAGTGAGACAAGAGAATCCATTAAGTAAATATCTAACATCTAAAGGTATTGTCTCTACTAGCCTGCAACTGTTGATAACTTTCAAAGAAAAATTGAGACTATTGAGTCTAAGATAAATAACATTGGAAAGAGCTTTGATTTCTTCAAAGACAAGCATGGAAAACATAGAATAAGAATCATTGAATTGCAAGTGGAGTTGCTGACTACTCAAAGATAGAGGGAAGCCTTAGTTAAAACTTTTTGGTTAGTTAAAAAAAATTGTTGAGGTATAGTTGGATCATCTCTCTAGAATACTTTTTGATGCAAAATATTGTGAACACCAATGTTTTTCTTCAAACTAGACATCCTCTTTTACAAAGTTTTCTTTATTGGATGGTATGAGTGCAAGAATGAGTTTGGTATTGTTTTCATGAAAGAGGGTTCTTCTAATCATAAGAGAAAGGTACAAGAAAATATTTCATGTAAAAAGTGTTATTTTCACTTGAATGTTTGAAATCAGAAGCTAGAATTCCTGTATATATACATTGACACCATGTGCATACATTTACATCCTATTTTTGTTCACCCTTTTCCATTGATGTCAAAGTGGGAGAGGAGTAACAACAAAGAGAATAGTGATAAAGGGAGAGAATATTGGTGATAGGGGGAGAAAATATTATGTTGTAGGAAATTTTGGCACATGTTTCCATCAATTACAAAGAGGGAGATTGTTGGAAGAATGAAGAAGAACATCTAGTTGTGTAGACTTTGTTTTGTCATTGATGTCACCATGATGTTTTGGTTGTTAGTTTGCTCTGGTACTCTAAACCGATATGAAGAACTAGTTTACATCCTTTGGTATTTTGGTCTACATATACAATAAAGATAAGATCTATCCTTTCAATTTTTATATGATGTTCACTACATGTATCTATGTTTATGTTCCTGATTGTAGAAAATGCATATCTTTATATCAGAAGTTATGGGTATCACAATGTTAATTGGAATGGTGTTGATGGATTGAATCATAGACTAGTGTTGGAATTTTGATCTACAATCCTCTGTGGTTGATCATTTTTGCGTACGAATTTGGAAAATGGGTTTTGGATGTTGGAAGGTTGTATGTTTAGAATCTTGTGTGCTCATGTGCTCATATGGCAAGTTATCATTATTCTATTGATTAAATTTTATTATTAGTTCTATCCCTTGCCAACCTAATGTACAATTGATATTGTAATGGATTAATTTGTGTTACAAATATATGTGTGACCTATCTTTTTTCCATGCTAACATATTCTAGTGTGCTACATACTTGGAATATATTTGGAGAAGTTTTGTACTAACTTGGAGCTAACAATTAGTACTTTTGGTAAATAAAGATTGCATCTAATTAAGTTGACCTAATTGATTCTTGTGGATGAATCAAATATATATAGTTTTGAGATTATTGTGAGAAGTGAATTTTTATAGTGAAAGAGCAAGTGTAAAGCGAAGTATGTGAAGATGATGTGTGTCAAGTCTATTTACTGAGCATCACTAGAACTAAATCAACACTTGTTAGTTGTACTCTTACCAGTTCATTTATGTTGTGAAGCCACTTTAGTATTTTTTGATCATCAAAGTTTTCACCTATCCAACAATCTTATGGGAAATTCAGTGAGTGGCAGACAAATTGCATTTCACTTAATACCTCTAGTATTTTTATAGAAAGCCAACTCTTCTTTTGGGGTTTTGAGATAAGGGGAGAAGGAAATGTAAACATAAAACATAAAAGGTGATGCACCAAATATTTTACAACATTTCAAACCCAAATCATTCCTATCATTGATATAAATAGACACAAAATGCCAGAACCCCTCATTGTTGGGAAGAGAATGAACATCAAAGGCTAGATTTAAGCATAGTGTAGACTTTCAGATCTTTCCACAGATAGTGTTTATTAAGGTTCGATCAAACATAAAGATTCCTTATGAGTAAAAGAATAATAAATTTCAGAAATCACATGAAATCTATCTCCCAATACAACATAGCATGCCAAAATAATAACTTTCAGAGAAAAATAAAAGTCCAATGACATAGTCCAATTTCCTAAGCCACTATTCTATTGTACAAGCATAAACCATAGAAATCAACTACTTAAACTATTTGGATACAACTTAAAAGAAACCACAATATAAAGAAAGAAAGCTTGAAAAAGGCCATACATGCATAGTCTCAACAAATTATCCTCAATAGTTTGTGCTTTAATTATAAACTGAACTTTGAAACAAAGGTCGAATGTCAATCCAACAATAGTTTAAACCTTAATAGATATAACATGCTATAATAAAGTAGTTATGTAACTTGTTTCTGAAAAAAATTCTAAAAAACCTTAAGAAACTAAAGAAACACTTTCTTTGACAAAGAAATGTTCACTTGCAAAAAATATTTCATCCTTCTTTTTGTGTCATCACCATCCTTATATAGCTAGAATAAAAAATACATGCCACCTTAGCTCAGAAGTAATTTCCACTAGTTGTTGACAGTTGATAGCACACGATCTGATCACAAACCCTTGGTTAGGCCGCAAAAGATCTTTTCTCATTAACTCTCAGCTACTGCCTTAATACTCTTTAGATATTTCAGCAAAGATAGAAGTTGATACACGATAAAATCCTAAAATCAACAACCTCACAAAGGACCTAGTTGACCAATCACATCACTCTAAGGCACCATCTCAAAACTTCCATCCCAAAGACTGAGGAAAAGAAAAGAAAAATCCAACTAGCTTAGACAAACTCCTCAATCAGATAACTTTATAGGTGGTACACATAAGCCATGGCTAGGAGATGATGTGTCAACAAGGTGAAAACTCTCGAGCTTGCAAATATAGCTCCAAAGAAAATATTTGACAAGTAAACACGTGTCTTGAACCTTCTCCTGAAAGGAAGGTGAAAGGTAAAAGCTATGAAACCACCATGTGGCATATTGCACAAATTTTTGATGATTTTATTTGAGCATGGGTGCACCCAATACTGAAGACATTTATGCAAACCAAAAAATAAAAATGATTGAGGAAAAAAAGTACTTCACAATTTTGCCAACTCATAGGGGTCTCTTCTTTTTAAAGATTTGAACCTAGGCCTCTGGTTGCTACTGTAGTTTGACAAAAGCAACACACTAGGCCTCCCAATTTGAAATAATTCATAGAACAAGGGTTTAGATCTCATGTATGCTTGTTTGATATCAAAAACCTCCTTAAAAGAGATGATGTCCCATCAGGGGGAAATCACACCTAGGTGATAATAGAGCCGAGAAAGAGGGTAGAATTTATGCTCTCAAGATCATCCACCGTGGATACAACACTCGAGCTTGGAGGTTCTAAGATGATTTGAATCTTACATCAGATTGCCTCATCAATTTGCTCCATCGTCAACACATCTTCGTCTTGGGAAAGAGGAGGAGGCAACCCGAAACCAACTAGGATGACAAATTCCCTTTTGATATCAATGACCCTTTTATTCAACACCATTTGGTGATCCTTACATTTTGTCACAACCACATGGTAGTTGATGATGTTGTTGGATTTAATAGAGGCAACCCACTGACCAAAGATCCATGCTCCTCTAAGAACTTGATCAGTGGTGATACTCAATTTGAAGATGAAACTTTGGGAATTCACCACTTGGGGTGAATATTTTTGTATGAAGTGATCAGCCATCAGACTGACCTTGGCATTGAATTCTTGAACATCCCTATAAAATTTTAAGGTAGGTCCCAACACACACACTCTAGTCGCTATTTTCTCCCAATGCATAGCTATCAACCTCATTATAGGGAGGGATCCACATCCTCTTGTAGCAATTAACTCCATGTTAAATCGAGCCTCTCTTTCTTTGGTCTTTTCTTCTATTTCACCCTTCTCCCGAAGAGTGTTTTCCAACTTAGAGCTTAGTCTCCCAACTTCTTGTTGTGGCTCTTATGCCTCAATCTGGATCCTCCAAAGATCATCAACATTTTAGGATCTGGCATCATTTAACTCTTTCTTTAAATTTTCATTTTCAGCATGAATCTGAACTTGCTCACTCTGAGCATCGACAAGAAACTAGGAAATGTCTCCTTGTTGTCTTTGAATTTACTTCACGTGGGTTACTTCAACATCCTTGGCTCAGACGTCATTCTTCAGTCTGCTCACTATTCCTCTTACATTTTCCAACTCAACCTTGTGCTTCCTTAATTTCCTATCCAGTTGTTATAATCGACATATACCACCATTTGTGTGGCTTTGGCTAGGACCACTTTATCACATGGGAAATTTTCACTCAAATCCAGGTCCACGACATGAATGTCATAGTATTCTATCTACATTTTTCCTTAGATCTAGGAAACAAGTGGCTTCATAGTGATAATAAGTAGACATTTCCATTCTTCACTAAAGCAAGCTTCAATCCTCTTGGTGGTGGGCCTCTTGGAACTTTTTGACAACATTTTCTGCTTCTTGGCCTTTTAGGCCTATTTGGTGGTATTGAAAAGACCCTAGAGAGTCTAAAGGACATCGACACTTTGAGCTATAATGGGATCACTAGGGGGTAGTTTGAAAAAGGTGATGGTAGGGGAAATGCAAAGGGTAGCGTGATCATAGAAAAAGGAGGGATGCCAAAAAAAGTAGGGGTAAACATAGAAAAAGGATGATGGAGAGGTGCTTTCACAAAACTAGATGGGTTGGGAGTAATGGGAAAATTGATAGTTTCAATGAATCTAATGGGGTACTTTCACAAGGAAACTAATGACACAACAATGGTGGTAGTGGATGATGCACCTTCCGCAAGCTAAAAAGTTTCAACAGGTTCATTGACAATGGTAGGGATTACATCCAACATTACAAGTTTCAGAACAAAAAATGGAGCATTAATTTTGATAGGAGGAGGTAGGGGGTTGACCAAAGATGCATAAATAGGAAGAAGAGGGGGAGAAAAACTTACCTGAGCTATAGTGGATGAAAAATTTTGTAGTGCGGACTCCACTTGTTCTTCCCATTGGACCAGTCTATTAGGGGCACCTAGGTCTTGGATCCTCCTTTGCTTCACATGATTAGGTATAACACATTTTGATCCCCTACCTACATAGTCCTCCAACATTTGACCTTCAGGGTCCACTAAGGATCCTCTTGGGGATAGTCAAGCCCCTTTTCCTTTGCTTTGGGCACAGGACGTAGATGAAATTGGTGGACCACCTAGCCCCAAATCTCTTCGGTTATCAAGATCCTGAGGTCTAGGAATTAGGAGTGGAACTTGCTCCTCCTTGATTTCATGGCTCATCTTAGGATTCATATTGTCGGAATCAGCCTCCTTATCATATGTGTCCTTGAATTCCTCATCAAGTTGGAAGTTGTTGAACAAGGCAACTGGATTTCTCATTTCTTGTTGAAACCTCCAAAATTCTTCCTTCTTCCTTTTTGACCATCCCTTATGTCTCAATTGTGCATTCATAGATTTTATCATTGGGAGATGTTCGAATCAAGAAACATTAAGAGGGGGGTGAATTAGTGTTGCGCAATTTTTAACTTTATTAATCCGATCCTTAAAGTGCTAATAAAATTCAACCAAAATAAAGATGCATGCACATAAAAAAAAAAACCATAACACCATAACACAAGGATTTTTTATTTGGAAACCCTACTAGGGAAAAATTGTGATGGAGGTCAATCCACAATATTGTTCTGAGTATACTCAAAAGAAAAGTTTACAAAATGAAAATGCACTTGCATTCAGGCACACTACCTAGAGATCATTGCTAAAAAATGAAAGGCTCATTACCTTTAAAAAGTTTGGAATACTTCCAAGGATTTGAGTTGATAAAGAAGCATCTAGAAATACCTAATTATAGTTCTGGTTAGGCTCAACAATAGAATTTTGGACCTTCTCACTAATTCTTCTCTTCTACTCTATTATGCTTCAACTGGCAACAAAAATCCTTAATGCACAAGTGAAACTGTGCATAATTGCTCTACTGACCTTCTGACATTTCCAACATACAACCACTTTCATTGAATGTGCACCAAAATGATATAATCAATCACTTATATATATTTGCTACTTAGGATTTAATCACTTTAGGTCGGCCTCAACAAAACAAGAAATAGTCACAAATTGTTGGCTTAAATCATCCATAATATTCAATGTGCATCCACAAGAGTTAGCCACAACATAGTGAGGACCCAAAGAAAAATGTTCAAATACAAAAATACTTAAACAATAACTCCTCAACTATCTGTAACACACTATATTCACCAAGAAATCCTTCATACACTGATGAACAGAAAATTAGTCCACCAGACCTTCTAACTTTCACCCAAAGTCATATGAGGCATGAAAATTTATAGATAACACATATTATGCATCAAAACATTTTCCATGAGATCCACAACACAAAATAATAATAGAAATTGTGCATATGAATCAAAGAACACAAATCTATCGGATGTTTTGTTTTAATTTAATAGATAATCAATAATCTTCAATCTATCTGCTAGTATGAGTAAATTACAATGTGTGGATCGACTAGCTAACCATGGTTGCCATGAATGAAAACACCAGAAAATGTGCAGTGTCTCTTGCCAATAATCTCCTGCTTTGGAATTGATGGAAACACTTATTGAAAAATGACTAAGTGTCGGATTAGTACCAATAAAAAATACACTGCCAGCAAATACTCCAAAAAGATCTCCATCCACAGCTCAAAACTACAACTCCCCCTTAGATGAATATAGATTTTTCACTATTCTTCTCTCCCCCTTTGACATCAATGTCAAAGATGGGGAATCCACATAAAAAACTCCTATAAATAAAAAAAACTTTGAGCATATGTACAAACTTTGTTTCAAACAACTTATGCAAACTTGAAGATATCTACAAAATTGGTCTTTAACAGGTTCAAGCTTGTGTCCCAACACTTCTTGAAACTTTATAGAATAGTTATGTGACCACAGAGTAAATAAGATTGCATTTTTGTAGATTCAAGGTTTATTGGATCATTGACTGCCATAGCATCTTGTGCTTCCTTCAAAGCATTCAATATGGTCTCCATCTTTGGACCAATTAGGCCTCTAAGTTCACCAACTCTTTGCACAATCATGTCATTATCATGCTTCAATCTCTCTATTTTGTCAAGTAAGGATATAACTTGAGATTATTGCTCTCATATAGAAATAGTTAAAGGATCAAAAGCATTATAAATAGTAGCTAACTCTTTCTCATGATCCTTAACCTTCTTCTCATTTTCCTTAGTAAGTTTTGACAAAGACAAACATGACTTATAAATCCTTCTACCTTTTGATAATTCACTTTGTACATTTTTCACATGGGTAGCTAACAAATATTTATCATTCACTATCATTCTTTTCAACCTACTAATATTTTTGGAATCAAATTCCTTCTGAACTTTGACCAAAGTTGACTTCTCAAGTGACTCAAAATGAGTACTTACCAAATTTATAAGCTTCTTCAACTCATCGGAGGAAGAACCGGGTGGATCTTTAACATTAACTTAGGCATGATCTTCTCTAGAATGCTAGATGCAAGATTTGATAACTCACTGTCCTCAATGTGATACTTCAAGAGTTCTTCCCTAGTGTTAGCTTGTGCAAATGATGTGACTTTCATTTTCTGAATTGGGGACAAAGTAGATAAATTAATAGGGGAATCTCCCAACTTAAGATAAAATTCTTCCTTTTTCTCTTCTAGAAACTTCTTTATTGCCTCTACAGTGTCTCTTTCTTCCACTAGAATTTCTTTAACTTTAACCTTCTTTTCCTAAACTACTATTTCCATAGCCACAATTTTTTTCTTGACATTTGGAACTTCAACTTATTTAACTGATATCTCCTTTTCTTCAATCGACACAATTTTATGATCTTCAATCTCCATAGGTTCTTATGTATCATGCACATCAGGAGGAATCTAAGTGTCCTCAACTATAACCTCCTCATTTAATAGACTAGATGAAATCTCTTCCACATGCTCTTCTTCAGAAACAACATCAATTTTGTTCTTTAATAGAACTTCCTTCAAAATGCTTTCAGTTTCTTTTTCTACTTCTTCAGTCCTACCCAACAGAAGCTTGTTTATTCTTGATTTTCTTTTGAACTCTCCTTTTGCTTCTTTTAGGATTGACATCATTTCTTCAATAGACATTACTAGACATAGATCTACAAGAATCCATTATCTTAGCTACTCCTCTTAAGTTCTAGCATTAACTTTCCCATCTCTAAAATTTCATACAATTTCTTAGGCAATTATGCCATTATCTCAACAAGAGTCATATTGAAATTTCTCAAATATTGTATTGTAGCCTCTGCAAGGATTATTTGACCAACAGTATCAAAGGTACCATGCACTTCAAATAGGGGCTTAATATTTCCATCTTTAATTTTACCTCTTTCAACTTCCTCTATGGACATGGCTAGTTTGTTAGGCTTCATCTTCTTCTTTGCTTTCTCATTTTCATCGGAGAGCTTTTCCTTAGTGATTGTTCTTGCACCTTGGGTTCCCATGTGATTTATTTCTCTAACTTCTTCATAAGATTCTTTCTCTTCATCTTCTGAAACAACTATATACACTCTTGTTCTCTTATCCTTCTTCCTTTTACTAGATGACATAACTTGAGCTTTTACAGGGGTAGACTTCTTTGCATGACCGGATAGGGATGTTGAGATCCTCGTTGATCTAGTTCAAGCAGAGGATGTTGCTGGACTAGTAGATTCAATTTTACCAAGCTCTTTTCCTTTTTTGTCTCTAGCTTATTCTTTTATCCTTCTGGCTTCTCTTATAGCTACTTTAGATATTCCCATGCTTTCTGCAAAAACTTCCACATCTTTCCTTACTCTCTAGACTATCATTAGTTTCTTCAATTGTTGATGGACTTGCATATTCTTCTTTGCATATGTTCCAAACCTTTCTTTAGATGAATCCAAAGGCTTACTCAATAGATGTTGTTCATATAGTTCCAAGATTCTTTCCTCAACTTCATAACCCATTGGCATAATCCAGATGGTTCTAGGTTTTTTTGTTTCCATCAAGCACTGATCAATATCCACCATAAAAAAAATTGTGCCCTTATACTTCTCCGCAATAGAAGTATGAATTCTTTCCCTTGCTTACATTTCATTCTAAAATTTCTTGAGGTATCCCCAAATTGTAGTTTTCTTGGCTTGCAAATCACCAAGGCTGAATAACATGTCTCTAATCTAAATAGCTACAGGCTTATTACTTTTCCAATGCACTTCCTGACTCTCGAAACTTCATTCATGAAATTAAAGAAAAAACATAGTAACATATTACTGTATTTAAAGGTATTGTTCTTATCTTTCTTAATCTTACCAAGATTTTCCATAAGCTAACTTCAAAGAAATTCACTTAAATCATACTCTACATTCTCCTTTACCATTTAATATGTTGCATAAATAGTAGTACCAGATAAAAAAATTTCTCGACTGGAGTGATATATCTTGTCGCCAATGACCATTGAGGAAAATTTCACATCCACATCAACAATATCATCAATTGTCATTGCTCTTTTTTCAAATATCGAACCAGTTGCATTAGTCACTATCTGATTCTTTACAAACTTCAAAATTGGCAATACACCAAAGGAATTTAGACCCGTAACAACACTTATAGCTTCTTTTGTAATCTTTAAAGGTTGAATCAACCACATAAATTCAACATGAACTTGACTCAAGATATATTGGACCCATTCATTTTCATCAAACACAAGAAATTTCACAATTTGTATGAATTTCTTCTCCTCTAGGTTTTTGAATTTGTACAGCTTAACACATAAATCCTCTCCAACAATGTGTTTGGGAAATAAATTCAACAACTACGAGCTTCCTAACTCCTTAATATTAGCATGAATATATTCCCTAATTTCTTCAATATGTAAAATGTTGTATGAAATAGATGAAAATGCACCTAAAGGCTTGGTCTCAATAGACTTGAAAGGATGCCACTTGAATTTTGAAAAAGGTCTATCCTTGACTTCAACTACCAATTGAGTAGCCATTTTAACAAATTCATAGGTTTACAAGTTTTCTCGATAAATATCTTTTTTCTGGATTACGTTTTGAACTTCGAATCTCCTCGACACTTGAATTCTCCCAAATTTCACCAAAATTCACTTTAGAGCTCTTCAAGCTTCTTCTTCTCAAAATGCAAACTAAAAAATGAAATATAGAAATGGCATTTTATCATTCACACACCTAATTTTTTGATGTAATAAATTATTTTTCCCTAACTCAGCTAGATACCCTGTTTCCATACACTATGAAAGATAACTCTTCTGTAGACCTTTAATTCTGCATAAATTCTCTTCTCCAACTGTTCAATAGCATCTATAGATCATCAATGCAATCAATGAACTCGTCCACATTCTGATGTTGATTACCAACAGGGGTATGAAATATTTTCTTGACAGCTCCCCCTATAGGCGAGAGGTCTTAACCTAATTCCTGGAGGAGTTACCAAAATTTGATTCTGGTGCTAGCTCATTTCCTACAATAGAGGGACTATTCTTTATCCATGTCTTCTTCATCTGCTTCCTAATTTGATTTGTAGTGACTTTCCCTTTTCCTTTTTCATCCTTCTACATGTTTCTTCTTTGATTTACCAAATCTCTTCTATAAAATCTAGCAATATGACCAGTCTTGTTGCAATTGTTGCATACCACATTTCTTTATCTAGACAAGTTTTTCTTCTAATTTTCTCTTGATCTACACTGGTTAGAAATATGGTCAAATCTATTGCATGTATAACATCTAACATCTCTATAAAAGTTGTTCATCACATTTTTGCATTCATTTGACTTATGACCATACTTGTTGCAGTTAAAGCACTGACTAGAGAATGATGGATGACTTGAATTAATTCTAATTTTATGTTGGATCACCATATGACCAAAATTAATTGCAAACATAATAGTTACCATTAAATCTTTGAGCATTAGGTTGTCTTACCAGATACCTTATAGCGTTGTTCATCAAATTTCCTTGTCTGAATCTCCTTTGTACATATCTAGAAATTTCTCCTTTCTCATATCCAAGAACTCACTTGTCACCATCAATCCTATGACTTTTAATTAGTTCATCAAGCTTGGCTAAACTAATCTTTAACTTCTCCTCAAATTCATTTTTTGTAGCAAGTTCATCTCTGAGATCAACAATGTTCTTTTCAAGCTATTCCTCATTATGTTTGGATTGTTCTAACTCAAGTTCCAACTGAATCAATCCATTAGTAATTCAGTTGCATTCTTTAGATTTTTTTTTCAAGGATTGGGCAAGCATTCCTTTATTCTTCTTCCTATCTTCAATCTCCTTAGTCATTCTCATCATAATAGATTCCATATCATGCTTTTAAACTGCATTATCCCTGACAAGATTTTCACTATCTTTTCCTTTAGGGTTTGACTCATTTGTTCATCTACAATGCATTTACTATCTTCCTGCTTGATCTGATCACAAATTTCCCTTCTCTTCTCTCTGGAATTATTGATTTTTTATTTGAATGAATCAATGAATCTCTCAGCATTCATGAGATTTTCTTGTAATTCCTGAACTTCAGATTTTTCCTAATCAAGATCATCTAGGGCCACCATAAGTTGTTGTTGAAGACTACTTGAATCCACTAAAACACTTTCCAAGATCTTCCCCAAGCTTTTAAACTTCTTTTGAGGAAATGAGCTCTAATACTAGTTTTTGGAATCAAGCACATTGAAAGTGGGGGGTGAATCAGTGTTGTGCAATTTTTAACTTTATTAATTTGATCATTAAAGTGCTGATAACATTCAACCAAAATAAAGATGCGTGCACATAAGAAAAAACCACAACACGATAACACAAGGATTTTTTTTGTGGAAACCCTGTTAGGGGAAAAAACATGATGGAGTTCAATCCACAATATTGTTCTAAGTATACTCAAAAGAAAAGTTTACAAAATGAGAATGCACTTGCATTCAGGCACACTGCCTAGAGCTCACTGCTCAAAACTAAAAGGCTCACTGCCTTACAAAATTTTGGAATAATTCCAAGGATTTGAACTAATAAAGTATCATTAAAAATTATTGACTATAGTTCTAGTTAGGCTCAACAATCGAATTATGGACCTTCTAATTGATTCTTCTCTTATGCTTTGTTTTGCTTCAACTCACAACAAAAATCCTTAATGCACTTGTGTAACTATGCATAATTTCTCTATTGACCTTCTAACATTTACAATGTACATCCACTCTCATCAAACATACACCAAAATGGTATAATCAATCACTTATATATATCTACTACTTAGGATTTAATCGCTTCAGGTATACCTCAACAAAACAAGAAATATTCACAAACTGTCAGCTTAAATCATCCATAATATTCAATGTGCATCCACAAGAGTCGGCCACAACATAGTGAGGACCCAAACCAAAATGCTCAAATACAAAAATACTTAAATAATAACTCCTCAACTATCCATGACACACTATATTGACCAAGTCAGCCTTCATACACTGATGAACAAAAAAATAGCTCACTGAAGCTTCTAACTTTCATCCAAATTGATATGAGGCACCAAAATTTATAGATAACATAGATTATGCATCAAACAATCTTCCTTGAGATCCACAACATAAAATAATAATAGAAATTTTTCATATGAATCAAAGAACACAAATCTACCGAATGTTTTGTTCTAACTTAACAAATAATCACTGATCTTAAATCTGTCTACCGGTATGAGTAAATTACAATGTGTGGATCAACTAGCTTGCTAGGGTTTCCATCAATGAAAACCCCATAAACTATGTGTAGTTTCTCTTTCCAATAGGAGATTCCTCTGATACTATGCCTAGGGCTCATAAAAACTCAACCATTTTGTCCATTCTTTTGGAATGTAGGCCAAGTCAATGTATATCTCTACAGTCTCCTGAGCAAGATTTCTCCTTCTTTGGAAATACTCCCTAAACTCATGCATTAAAATAAAACTCCCATCCTAGTTGTAATTCCATTTGTCACAAATGAGGACCAAACCAAGAGTTTCCATTAAATTCGTGATCTCATCCTCAGCATTCCAGTTATATAGTATCACTTGACTCTTTGCAATCATAAGGGGAATATTAAAAATATTTTATTTATTCTTCCCAACACCATAAATTCTATCAATAGTCGATACTTGTCAACAAGCTTCCAATGAAAAAAATCCATTTGTCACAAAAATGGGGAGTCAAAAAACATCCCCAGGGAAACCATGAAACTTGAAAAATGTGAAATCCTCACCTAGGAAGTAATCCACTAGGATAGGTGGATGCTCCATCCATTCTATAACCTCCTAGGAGAAATGACCAATGGGGAAAGGCAGTAAATCTTGTAGCATAGGTCCTAGAAAGTAATATGCAAATTGATAATAATCTCTTGTTCTTGAAAACATAGGGGTCCACACAGAAACTGGTTGGATATAGCCTCTCTAATCTTTTCTAGACACTGGCACATTCCTCCCTAACCACTCAAAATTTTGATGTAATAATAAATGAACCAGGATAGAAGAATACCTTAATTTTGACTCAACACTATAGTTTCTCAACTGTAGCTTCATATTTCCAACCATCACCTCAGCAAAATTGTAGCACCTTAGTATCTTTTCTCCTTTGAGCACAAGGCCTAAGGAAAATTGGAGATGGTTAACCTCTTTGTCATCATTGATCCCAAAAACCCATGCCAACATTGAGAATATTAACTACTTATCCTTCTTGAATTTCCTTTGTGAAAGAGTCTATTGAATCTGTCCTTTATGTGGCCTTTCCTTTGTCTCATCCTAATAGAAATTTTTTTTCTTGAACATATCTTCTCCCAGGGAATCCATTTGTTCTTCATTGAAAAGGTCAGAACCCCAACCCATAGGGATACATAGCATATCTCGTATAGCTTTGGCTGAAATGGTAATCTTGATCCCATGGCCCTTAATGGCCTCTGTATTTTTGTTAAACCTCTTTGCACACGCATGAACAAACTCTGAGCATGGATGAACAACATGTAAGAAAAACTGTGGAAGACCACTATTCCAGAGCCAAAATGAAAAACCTTCTGACGACTCATGCCCCAAAATCCTCTGAAATCACCTTCCCTAAGTTTTTTAGGTTTGGTGGATAACCAGGGATCATAAAAATTGTTAGTGATATCTTGAACCACCTCCTTCTAGATGCATTTGTCAGGTGGAACCTTCCTGCAACATTCAAATGGTCGTTCTTCTGGTGCTAGGGCATTAGAAAATGAGTAGTGCCCAAATATTTTGGCATACCTAGGTCATTTTTTTGGAGCTTTGGCCTGTCTACTAGAGGTAGATTCTTTTGCCATGATTTTTCAAGAATGATGTAGAGAGCTTCTCTCGTAACAACAACCACTTGCCTTTTATTTTTTAGGAAAAGTCTTCTTTTAAGTGTAATAAATTTTCTGACTTGTGCATGCAATTATGACTATGCCACTATCAGTGGCCCATTAAGTGCTACCACTGGGGTGATACATGTCGATAGGAGATCTATATCCCTTGGGAATGATGAGAAATCTGTGGGAATGGAATTATTACATTCCCTCTGCTACCTCTTTTATAATTAAATTCATTGCATCAAAAAGTGTGCTTTTCATCATATGGAATGTGTCGAGATGACATAAAGTACTCCTAAAAAGATGTCCTGATTAATTTTTCAGAGTCTTAGTGTGTTAATCCATGTCTTCTCCCTTCCATGGAGACTGCAAAATTGCTTTGCAGGAGAGGTCACTTCTGACTGGATCAAGCACTTGAGGAATAATTGTGACCCCCTAGTCATGATTGTGTTCAAGAGGGTAGTCGGTGTAGACTATAATACCAACAAGAACTAGCTCTGGCATAACTAATATACTCTCCCACTTCATGGCCTCACTACGTGACATGAATGTGGCTAAACCCATGATAATTGAGTTGTTCCCAAATATGTTTGACACCTCTCTGATGGAAGGAATTGGCGAGATAATGCGAGTGGCCATCCCTATCATTGGTATCCCAAGCACTATGGACCTCCGCAGGCATGTGGACTTTGGAGTAGACGTACCCTGGTTTCCCTTCCTTACTAAATTTCACACCATGGATGTGGAGATGCACCACTATTCCTCTTAGCTAGTGGCCACTTTCCTTTTGTGGGAGTATGGTGTGGAGCGGGTTTCAGGGATTGTTTAGAGAAATAACTTTAGTTTCCTGGTGCAAATTCACAACAAGTAGACCCTAGGTATAGAATGCATGGTCCACGTGTGTTGTGTATTTTTCCCTTGCTTGCAACCCATGAGACGAAAAGAAGAAGAAGAAAAGGAGGAGAAGCCAAACCCAATTATGAGCACCTTTTTGCTTCATTGTTGGAGGCTGAAATTTACTGTTTATCTGCTCATTGCCTCCCTTTTGCAATTTTTTGTTTGCCTCCATCATTTTGGGTTTTGTTTGAGAGATATTTAAATGTGATATTCTGAGCCTGGGACATACACTATATTGTGAATTTTGTCAATAAACATAATATAGTATAGCGTTTATCTCCTCTGTGTTTTTCTTGGTTTTATTCTAAAAATTTTCAAATAACTATTAAAAATTTAAAAATAATTGTGCATTTTAAAGGAAAACCCTTAGATAAATACCATTCACCGGTACATCTAAAATGTTGTCCTCCATTTCTTTGAGTTCATACACATTCTTTCTTTTACATGTGTTATTTTTGAAAGGTCCTCTACACAACACTTTGAATTTTGTATGTTGCCCTAGTTTTGTAGCACGTCTATTGTACCTTAGTACTAAACTTTCTTCTTTGAAGTCTGGGAATAAATTATTTTTGTCAAAATGTCATTTGATCATCTGATGACGGTTAATTGTGGCTCCATGAGCCTTTTCAGTATCTTTTTCTAGCCTTGGGGTTTTTGCCATATTTTTGTACATGAACTCATACAAAGAAATATTCATAGCCAAATTGAGGGTAAGTCGGGGTCATCCCACAATAATGGGTTACACTTTTTGGCCAAACTTGACATTGAAATCAACATTTTTAGAGAAAACTTCACTTTCTGACAATTATAGTAGGTAAACTATTAGGAATTTGAAAATGATGTAAATTAGTGATTTTTGACATTTTGTCTATAGATTTTAAATGTCCTTTAAAAAAAAAAATTGAAATTAAATTGTAATTTTTTTGCGTCTCCTTTGATAACTAGTTTTTAATAGTAAACAACATTTTTACAAAGTGGTGTGTACTTCGGCTCGCATAACTTTTTTTCTACAAAGGATAAAATTGATTGTAATAACCAAAATTCATTTCACCATTGATCAGATTGGTGGGTAATGTATATTCTTGCTCGGGGGTTTTGTGAGAGCCCATTAGGCTCTATGACCCAATAGGGAAGGGTGGAAAGCAAGTGTCATTTTGTTGAGTTTTATTTTATATTTTTTTATGTACAAATATCTATGTTTCTGACCTAAGATTTAGAGGAAATTCATATGTTTTATGTTATGGTTGTAACAGAATAAAACAGTTAATCTTATACACTTTTTGTTAGATTCCATTGGCCACTACTTATTATTGTTCTCTTGCTTAAGCTATATCTTTCCATTTTGTAGAACTTGTTGTTGATGGTTGTATTGTTTCATTTATGGCTTCCTTTTTGTGTGAATGGTTGTAAAATAGTTAATATGGTGTGTTCTTGGTGAATTTTTCCATCAGGTTTTCTATTGAAACCAATATTGATTCATATATGGTCCATGCTTTCTGGTGAAGTTTTTTAATCGGTTTGTTACTACGATCTTTCTGTGTTTTGTGTGTTTTTCATGCGGGTCAATGTTGAAAGGCATGTTTTTGTGGTGATGGTTGCAACATAATGTGATAGTTAATGTTATACAAGTTGTGTTGTTTTAGGGTATATTGTTACTCTTTTGAAAAGGGTTAGTTGACAAAAGACTATATAGTTTGTTCACACCAATATTGTTTAATTTATGGTTCAGGTTTTATGGGAATGTTTTTGTATGGGTTTTTCACTATGATTTTTAGTGTTTTGTGGGTTTGTCCATTTGAGTGACTGTTGATAATAATATTTTTTTTTATGGAATTTGGTTTGTGTGGATGGTTGCAATGCAATAAAATAGTTAATGTTATGTGTTTCACATTATTTCACATAGGGCATTGTTCACTGTTGTTGTCTACCTTAGCCTATATTTTTTCATTTATTGCTTCCATTTATTGTGGTCGGGCAAAAGGTGGCAGATTGTTTTTTTGTTTTTATATGAAAGTGTTTGGCACACCGATAGACAAGGCTACTGAAATGGTATCATATATATATATATATATATATATATATATATATATATATATATATATATATATATATATATATATATATATATATATATATATATATATATATATATGTATGTATGTTTGTATGTATGTATGTATGTATGTATATGTATAACAATGAGAAAGTCATCCAAAAATATACTCCTTTTGAACAAAACCTTATAAAAAATTGAAACAATATAGCCTTTTGAACAACACTTTATGGAAAATGAGACAATATAGCCTCAGACATAGAAGAGTAATCAACAATATTATGTCGATTGTTATTGTCTACCTTGGGCTATATTCTCTCAATTTTGATACACTCATGTTCAATAGACTCTATTCTTTCAATTTTCAATAGCGTGTTGTTGAGAAAAGATCAAAAACTTTATTGATTATTGTTCTCTAACTTAGGCTACATTGTTTTATTTTTGATAGGGTGCTATTGAACATGCTATATTGTTCCAATTTTCGATAAGGTCCTATTGATGTAAGACAATATTATTTGTTAAAATAAATATTGTTTCATTTATGGTTGAGTTATATAGTTGTGCTTTGGTTGTTGTCAATGGATCACTATTAGGGAAAGTATTTGTAAATGTGCATGTTTCTAATTTCTAAATTTTTACTTTTGCACCATGTTTTAAATTTACAAGTACCACATCACTAGATATGCACCCAATGCAAACTACAGTAAAATAGCTTCTCTTATACAATTAATGTTAATATACTATTGCATCCTTGATTTGGTGCTCTATAATAGTCTACATCTTCCCATATGTTGGTTAGCCTTTTACAGTTTATCTTTCTCTTTGTAACATATTCCTTATTCTCTCTCTATACCTTACGCTATGTTATTTCATTTCTAATTTGTCTGTTGTATTCCCTATTGTGCAATGTTATATACAATAAGTATGTATCTACTATGGTATACATACATATGTGCACATAGGTGAGACACATTGTCCACCACTATAGTCAACGTAGCACTATGTCACTATCTTCTTCGCGTCTACTTTGAGATATACTGAACTCTGCCACCCTCAATGTCTACATGTCTCTTACCTTTCATGTTCATCTCTGCCTATTAGTTCATTTTTGCGTGTTACTACATGGAACTACTAGTATAATAAGTTGGAGCGATTTAGAATATGAGAATTTGTTCACTTGATTGGTCTTGAAATAGATTTGCTATATTCTCTTCTAAGTTATTAAAGAATATCTTAAAATTTAATGTATTTCTTTTAAAGGCATAAAACAATGTCTTATAAGAATTTAGAAGATATGTAACACGTTCGATAGGAATTCAAACATAAATTTAATTATTATGAAAGTTTAATAATTTATTATTCTAACTCATCTCATTTAACAAGTCATTTATTTAAGATCATATAAAATAAATAAATAAGAATTTTAACACAAGTTTAATCATTATGAAACTTCTAATAATTTATTATTCTAACTCATCTCATTTAACAAGTCATTTCTTTAAAATCATATAAAATAAATAAATTCATGAAAACAAAAAGTATGATGATGACTAAAATTCACTAACATATAATCAAACATATACATAAATATTGAATTAATAATATTTTTCAACTAAAGTTAAAAAGAGAATCTCATACTTTTGTAAATATAATTAAATTTAAATAAAAGGAATGTATTTTTCAAATAGTGTATACTTTCTCAAAACATCAATAAAACCAAACCAACAGAAAGTATCCATATGACAGACAAGGGGGGCCGTCGAATTCCTGGCTTGCTCACGACCAAACGCTACTTAGGTGATACGAATCATTAGTGATATGGAGTGAAGAGCCAAATGATGTTGTCGGTCCGCATAGAACTGAGGTTGTCAATTATACACTGCTTTCTTTTTGTGGGGGTATGTTGGGTGCTGCAATCCTTATCATTTCCTAAAGGAGGAGTTTTAAGATAAGATACAAGTGAAGATTTTATAGTATATTTCTGTAACAAGCCAAATAATAGGAATTAGGATCAATTCTTTACCCTAATATGGGTTCAATCTGCGGATTGACAACACCGGCTGGCAGTGTAAGCCGACTAAGCACAAAACCGAATTTAGTTCGATTATGACACCACCATATGAATTGTGTAATAGTTATATATTTTGTTAAAGGGCTTTATTCTTCTTGCTATCTGTCCAAAGCTCATAATTCCCCCATTAAATTGTAAAATTTTATTATCTTCACTTATATTTGTTCTTTAACAATTCTACAAGGAAGATTATCCCTTAAATCATAAATTGCTGATTAAATTCAGCGTGAAAATAAAATTTGTTAAAATCTTGTGGGAATCTGACTAGGGTATTGTAACAACGATTTTAATAAAGGGGTTTTTGATATACCAAACTTAATAAATGTGTTGTCAAATTCGGTGCAGGAATAAGAAAATATCTCTGACGCCAGCAAGGCTCGAGATAGTGGATGAATTAATCCACAGAATTTGGATATAAATTGGCTGGAGATACAATGTTTGATTATCTTCAATCTTGTGTACTTGTGTGCTCTTAACTTCTCAGCCATATTCAACTTTCGTTCTTTTTTTCTAGTCCTTAGCTGATCTTCTCTTCTCTCTGAATTGTTGGTGTGGGTTGTAAGTTAACAGTAGAATTGATCAGGTGTTTTAGGGACATAACTTATTCTAAGGAAGAGAGATTCAAGGTGAGTTATAAGAATGTTTGGGAAGTGGTTGATCCGAGTGTTATTTGGAAGCAAATCAGGGAGGAAGGAGTATAAAAGCCCTAAACAAGTAAGTCAGCAGCCTTTTGAAAATCCTCCTCTATTTCATTCGTTTGATAATGGGTATGTTGCTTCCCAACGCTGCTACAGTACAGAAGAAGACGTGGATAAGGCTGCAGAGATTTTCATTGACAGTGTTCACATGGACTTGAAGTTGCAGAAATCAGAGTCAGAAGCCCGATACGAAGGATACCTTACAAGAGCTGCGTAATGGTGGATTTAGCCGAATAGAATATTCCCAACAACGAATGTTTTCTTTGCTTATTTCTAGATAAATATGTAATGAGATGAAAGCAGATCATTGGTTTGCTCTTACTAAATACCCAATCTTTCTTTTGTCATTATTTTTCACTAAGAAGACTTCAGTAGAGGAAAAGTGTTCTTACAACATTAAAATATAATTAAATAGATTTAAAAATATATAGGATAGAGGGGCCCATAGTAGGGCACCCTAATTTTGGGTTTTTAAATCAGTCTCAAATTTGTACAGTAGTTTGGCTACTCACCTGCTTAAAAAAAATATTTTTAAGGTCACATCAGCATACTTTTTGTTGAGATGTCCAAAAAAACTCAAAAACCACATACAATCCAATAGTAGGGCACTAAGTCATGTAAATATGTTTCGCTGATGTGGCATTACATGATTTGTCAGAATATGTACTTTATGGAAAATACTGTTTTGCAAGTGGATATTAAGGTGCTCCACTACGGGGCCCACTCAGGACTACTTATATCCCTACTATTGGTCTTTGCCCTACTATGAGCCCCTCTCCCCTAAAATATTATATTTTATAATAATTTTATTTGAAAATAATAATAATAATTTATTTTTAAATTAAAATTATTAAACATTTAAAAGATATATAAAATAAATTTAATATAAATTGATATTTTTATTTTTTTATTACTTTTTGTTTTAGTTTTTGTCTCTGTCTTTTTACACAAGTAGTAGGAACATTTTGTGTGGTTTTGGTCCCTCTGTTATACCTATTATGTTAGCTCATATGGCATTCTCATGTATCTATGTAAATAATTAAGTCATTTTACCTCTTACCTATTTTATATATTTATATATATATATATATATATATATATATATATATATATATATATATTTAATACAATGCTTTTCATGTTTTATTTATTTATTAGATTCATTTATAGTGTAATGTTCTCTATAATTTTAAAAAAGTTAATTTGTTTTCCATTTTTCACCTAAAAAACTTTGGTAGAGGAAAACTATTTTCTAAGGATTGGATCTGAATTATGATGTATTCTTTTATTGTTACAAATTTATAATATATATCATTCAAATATAATTAAATATATTACATATGGATAGAATTATTATATTTTATCAAAAAAATTATTGAAAAAGATACTAATAATTTAGTTTCAAATTAAAATTACAAAATTATAAAAATAAAAGATATATAAAATAAGTTTAATATCTTTTTTTATTTTTTCTTTATTTACTAGACTCTTTTATAAAGTAAAGTTCTCTATAATTTTAAAAAAAGTTATTTAATCTTTATATAATTATATATTTAAATAAATGTCAAGTATGATAAAAAAAATTATATATATGAGATAAATATTGTAATTAGATTGAAATTACTATATTTATAGTCTTAGTTATTTAATTATAATAGAATTTGCAAATAGTTTTAATCTCAAAAATATTATTCTTGATATTTACTTATATATAAGAAAGAAAATTTATATAAATTATGAAGAGGGCTAGAAAAGATTGAAGGTGAATAAAGGAAGATAAAAGAAATACAAAGAACAATACCTTCACCTCTAGAATCTTTGCTTCACTCCTTGATTAACGGAAATGAAGTGCACTCTCATTCTATTTGTTTTTTTTTTTTGTTTTTATGTTGATATGTGGATTTCTCAATACTCTAGCATAATCTTGATATGATTTGATAATGATAATGATAAGATTGATACAAAAGAGATTTTGATAGCATGTAGGTATGATAGCTTGATAAGTGATCTCTAAGAGATGCTTGCATTTATTAGATTGGATGTATGATGAGAGCCTATAAGTATAGAGTGTTGAAGAGACAAAACCAATCGCTGGAAATGATTGATGATAGATGGTTAAGATTGAAGGAGAATTGGGGTTTGGATCAAGGATGTAATCATATGGAAAGTGTCTCATAATGTATAGGATCTAGGTTTAGGATAGGGATAAGAACAAAAACTCTTATGTCAATGGATAGGATTAAGAGGTTGGATTAGATGAGAGGATAAGATTAAAAGATAGTTTGAAATTTTGATAGGTATTTAAGCTCAATGAATCTAGACAAGGAGTTAGTAAGACATGTTTAGTGGAGATTTTCCATATGTGGATAAATTTATATTATGATTCATGTGACAAGATAGAGGGATAGGATTAGATGAATAAGAATAAAGGAAAAAGGAAATTAAATAAATAAATATATCGTTTATTTAATTAATGGGATCATTATGAAGGGATAATAATCAAATAAATAGTAAATATTTATTTAATTAGAATATTAGGATAAATATGGGAAAAATTATAATAATTAAATAAATAATAGATAGTTATTAAATTAATTGCTTAGGATAGGTTAAAATAAGGAGTGGTTGGGTAAGGTCAAATTTTAGGTGTGTACATTTTTTCCTTCGATGATATGATGTCACAAAGTTTTGTTATATCAAATAATTTTAAAACATAGTTGATGAGAAAGGATATAGATAAAATATGAGAGAGGATAAGGATCAAAGATGATGCCCTAGACAATGAGAGAATGGAAAAGGATTAAGAAGGGAATATTGATGATGAAGAAGGAAAGATTAATGGTCAGTTGATGGGATGCCTCCTTGAGAGGACATGTAGGTTAGGAAAACATAGGTTTTCTCTTTAAATAGAATGGAACAATGAGGGATTGGGAGTAATAAGAAGATGAATTGGAAGATGAAAGAGGATAAAAGAGTTGAAAAGGAAGGAGAATTTGATGATTGAGGATAGGTTATGCTAGTATGTATTGAGAAATCCTAATATTTGATAGAGCCAAGGAAAATATGCACTAAGGTATGAGAAAATAGGGTGGAAAGGTAGCCTTTGCATGAAATTAGCACTCAAACAATGACAAGCATGACATACAAGATAAATTGATACCCTAGTATACACTAGTTTCAACACACCAAGACATGGATAAATCAAGGCAATAGTAAGTATGTGTAGTCATGAAATAAAAGATAATTGATCAAAAGAAAAATCAGCACAAAAGACTCACTGCAAAATATGACATGCAACCAACATATCTTTTTCCAAAAATCAGACAATAATAATAAGTATGATTGATTTGTTTGCTTATATTAGGCTTGGATAATCACCTAAGCAAGGCTTTGATAAACATGATTTTCCTAAATTAGTGTTTTATTATCTTACTTAGGCTTGTGTATAGGAGAAAATTTGCACCCCTTTTGTAAATTCCCCTTTTGCATACCCTCACCTTAGAACATTTCAACAACTTGATACTCCATCAACTTCACTTTTGTACATGTGGTGCTACCATAGAATTTGTGAGCTTGGATTCTTGCTATACCTCCCTTCATCACCACTATGGCTATGGTGACTAATCCTTGAGTGCCCGAACAATATTTGTTCATTCTTCCATAGCATACCTTCCCTATAAACACATTCTTTAGATCCTCTTTAGTATTCAAATTATATAATTTAGACTGTCCCTAATCGATTTTAGGTAGTTATTTCTACCAAATTATCTGATCCACATAAAATAATTTTTCCAACTCAATTTTTCCCTTTGGAATATTATTATCTTTTGCTTGAGCTAACTCTTTATCTTTAATTTTTCCATCTAGGTGATCTACTTCCTTAATTATATGTGCCTCAAAGATACCAAAACTAGTGATAAACTCCAAAATGTGATGGTCATCTTCGAACACCTATAGATTAGTAACATTATTTGGAACTAAGGGAAATTGTACCAACTCAGCAGTAAACTTTCTGAAATCAGAAGAATCCAGTGGTTCTAGAGCACTGATAGAAATAGAGAAAGCATCTACTCTCTAATTGAATCTTCAACAGATATAAGTGATGTTAAAAGAATCAAAATATTCTATCAGGTCCCACACTTAGTGTCGATAACTCAAAATGCATTTGTAGTGGAAAATATATTGTTTCTTGACTTGTTTTACCACTAGTTCTGAGTCACCAAAAACCTTAAGAATTTTAACTTTCTTCTTGATTGTGAGAATCAAATCATGGATGAGGGCCTCACATTCTACCACATTTTTAGTACATTGAAATTGTAATCTATACAATGCAAGAAATGACTTACCTTGGTGACTAATGAGCTCAACCCCAACTCCAATTCCTTGTTTGTATTTTGACCTGTCAAACCTAAGCATCAAAGTTTGATCCTACATAGCTCTGAGTTTAGTGTTCTTAAGAATTGATAAATTAACACTTTCAATCTACATTGCTTGTGTCTTACCTTTAAGTGTTCTAGGCTCAAAAAATTTAAGAGTTATATTTTCTTTATATTGTTTGTCTCCAACTCTATGAATGATTTATAAGCACATCAGACAACTATCCTCTAAAATGTGAAAAGTTGTGTAACCTACACAAACCTTGTAATAACAAACCTTTAGTGAATCTTTAGTTTTCTTGCTCTTTTGAGCTTCTCTAGCAATATTCTTCCAAAAAATTTCTAAATGGTTGTAATCTCCTTTGCAAGAATCATAGTTAGATTCAACTAACATGTTTTTCCCAAGAGTTATCTGATCATGCTTCTCTACATTACACATGAAAATTTATTCTATTTTAACTTCAAAAATTCTAATTCCATATACACTTGGTTCTACATCTATGTATAGAACATCATTTTTGTGGTTCTAATTTGTGATCATGTGTTCCATACATGGTTCTCTCTATCTTAATTTTATTATGGACTCCTTTCCAGGGTAACCACATATGTGAGAAGTCAGTGGCCATATACTTGTTCAAAGTCTTTGGCCAATCTCTACTTAATAACATCTCGTAAGTGTCTAGTATCTCGACCACTTGGATATCAATATAATACTAAATCATAGGGTTTGAGGCTAAGTACATATGGATGTTAGTTAACGCTTTGACTATAATTACTATAGTTTATCCAGTTAAGTAACTTTCTTTAGGGAATTTTCTGGGGTTAAGCCTAGAGTCTGAAATATGGACAACGACATCACATTTGTAGATGCTCCTAAATCTACTAGGTAGTTATGAATATTTTTACCAAATATTCTCAATGTTAGGATGCTATCTTTCCTCTGTAAAAGGTTGCTTGTGCATCAGCCACAAGAATTAGGTTTATATCATTTTCCTTAATAGAGTTTTCCCTTTCCTGTGTATCTTTACTAAGTATGCTTTCTTTGGGAAATATTTTAATGTATTCAAGAAAGCTTTCCTAATTTTAGGAATTTTAAGCAATTCTAATAAAGATAGGCTAATTTTTACCCTTTTGATTTTATTCACAAAATAATTAGTTAAATTATTTTGGTCAATGAATTGTGTTTTTCCAATCCATGAAATACTCTGTGAGTTATTGTATTGTGAAGTCAACTTCAACAATGTTGGAGTGTTACTAGATTTGTCATCAGGTGGAGTATTGAAGTTTTTAGGTAGAATTGATGTGGTTAGAAGCCCTTTAAATCTACTTCCACTATTTCTATTACTCCTCAAATTTTAGCTATGTCCCTTTGGATATTTTTAGAAAGCATTATTTCATTAGCTTCATCCTAAGGTTCATTTTTTTCTTGGTAGGGAAATGTATGAGTTTCCAAAGTCATGGCTGAAACATACTCTTGCTCATAGGTATTACTGTTACCAATGGTTGGTGATTCAAAACACACGTAGCTATCTAAGACTAAGACACAATGATATCTTACCAGAACTAACTAGTTCCCTTGGGGTTGGTGGGAATCACAATTATCATTATAGTGCATAGTGGCAAAAAATATATCTGATACAAGTTTAAATCGTGGATAGTTCACTTCTGAATGAACATCGATATTGTGAATTCTACACCAACTATTCATTATGAGTTCAACTAAGTTTACCTTACATGTAGAACTATCTTTGGAATAATTAGCATTATTTAAAGGTGTGGATACTCTATAGTTTAGTTTTGTTTTACAAGGTCTAGGTGGTTTGGTAGAATTGTATGCTTGACCTTGTGAATTTTGATTGTTACTCTAAGAGTAAAAGTTCTTATTTCTTAATTTTCTAACCTTTGTGGTTAATCTCTTAAGTTGAGCAGTTATTTCCTTAATCTCTTCTTTATCTTCAAGAGTCTTGACTCTTTGACTTTCTTGAGTTTGTGTGAATAAATAATTTCCATTGGGATGTAATTTTGTGATAGCTGGAACAAGGTGTGGGACCAAAGCTTGAATATTTCTAGGCTGAAAGAAAATATTCTTAGGAAATGTCCCATTGTGGACCACTGAAGGAAAAGAGTTAGGAGCCACTATATGATGTGATGGAACTCCACTCATACTTGGTAGAGGATAGTTATTCAATCCACTTTTTTCATTTATAGATGAGTGTTTCATTTCTAAATTCACACTTATTGCTTTTGCACAGGCCTCAGTTAGAGTAGTAGGAGGATTTTCCCTCTGTTTTATAAACATCATAGTTAATGGGTCAACTTTATTATAAAATATGGTGTAAGGAAAAAAAAATGCACTCAATAACAATATAGTCAGTCTCATCTCTTTCTTCCATATATTTATAGGATTCTTAAATCCTATTATTTTGAAACCAACACAAATGACATCCCTAAATATATTGAGTTGTTTTAACAACTCAATTACAAATAAAAATTTCTACCACTATTATAAAAAACTCTAACAAATATTTAATTTTAATACTATGTGAGTTATTACTTTAACTCACTTTACCTCACACACTTTATCTCGTGTGAACACTAATTTCTAACATTCCCCCCTTAGTGTGAACATGGTATGAACTCACACCCTTTATCTACAATATGCTCATCATTTTGGCATGTCCAACCAACTCATGAACTTGATCCAAAGAAATTCTCTCTCCTTCCATGGTTTTAAATAGGGTTATGACAAACCTTGATGTGAACAGGAACCTCCACCATCTATCCACCTCATGCAATTTTCTAGATCCTCCCACTAACCCTTTCAAGATCCAGGAACTACATTACACTGGTTCTTTTGTTCACCACTACGCTTGCACAATAGGGAAGTTATATAAAAATAAACATACATATCACAAAATGGGAATGGAACATTGTGTATTATTACCTTCCACAATGTGAAATTTCCATTTATTCACACAACCTGTAAAAAACCATATCATGCTACATAAAAGGAAATAAAATGTCACAAAATTTGATCAGTGGCCTTATCGTTGGTGACTGACAAGAGGTTGCTTATTGACCTCCTTCCTCTATTACCTCCGTCCTCCATTTGTCTGCTGCTAGCTCAACTGAATTTGAATTTTGAGACTCATTTCATCAAATGTGAGGAAAGAATATATCCTCCCCCCTTGATGTAAATTTCTTACTTGAAGTGTCAGGTACCAACGATCATGCACTCCAATTATAATTTCAACACTTTTACTTTATCTTTTCGACACTTGGATTTTGATATACATATGCCAATCAATGACTCACAAAACATATAACATATTCTAAAAAAAACAATACAACTTAATTTTGACACTTTGACTCTTAAAACCACATGATATTGATAATAAAATTAGAATAATAAAATCATTCTAGATGTTTACATTTATAATATAACCTAAAGCTTGTAGATTGAATGTGAGCTCGAGTAAATAGGGTGAGTAAATCCCACCTCCAAACCAAATCGCACCCTGCAATAGGTAAATTGTGCCGAGTCATGAGAATGAACCATGCCCATGTGATTAAAGAAGCCACAAATCCTTCCAAATATGTATGGTTCAATCAATGGATCAAATCTATCATGGAATGAAGGTGTCAAGACCACAAATAGCCACCAAAAATATTTGAGTTCAATCTAGCCAATGCGTTATCTAATAAAATATGCCTCTATGGATGATTCACACAAAAATCTCCAATATTTATGCCTCCTGAGGAAGGTAATATGAGCACTATTTTGAGATTTGTTGTCGCAAAGCCAAGAGAAATGATATTGCCTGACTTACAATGCACCAAGAACTAGACCAAAAAAACAAGAAACCCTACTCAATGGATCACTCATCGCTCTAAATAGACACTCGATCAATAGTCTTCCAATTGGGCTTCTTGTTAGGTAATCAACAGAGCCACAACAATGAATGCCTCTAATAATGCCAAGATTTCTTTTCTCTCATAATTGGCACATAATTCTACACAAAGAAAGCACTCCATGGTGGGAGAAGTGGAAGACCTCTATCACAAATGATTAGGACACCCAACACATTGAAAACTATAGAAAATGATGGAATAAACCCACTCTAATTGTGGTGCCCAAAATCCTAAAGAATACACATAGAATCGATTATGCTATGATAGTATCACTACAATAAAAAAAACATCCCCATGTTATTCTCCTACACCCTGCTCTAATACTATATTAGAAAATATGGTAGAAGGTAGAAAATTGTGAACTCAATAACAATATAGTCATTCTTGGGTATGTGCAGGATCATCATGGAAAAAACAGGCCCTTAAGTGGCAAAAAAATTAGAAAAATCAGAGTTAGGCAACTTGACGTAAAAATTTGAATAAGTTATCTATATTATTTCAAAAATATGTAAGAATAGAATCTATAGAAAATTGAATTTAGTTTCTAAATTACTAGGTTTAAAAAAAAAATCTATTTGGTGAGAATTTGAAATTTCAATGTAGTAGTACTTAAATTTCAAGAAAAAATAAGAAGTAGTTGTCTGTCTGACCACCCTATCCACAATAAAATTATAAATTTTTTTATAATATTTTAGATACAAGTAGAGGACTCAAGTCCTGATGTGATTCATATTTTTTGTATTTTTTTTTCTAAATAAATAATTAATTATGATTTTTTTATTACAACTTTTAAAAAATATAAAAAACTCGTATGTCTGACCACCTTAACTTGGTCAAAACTTCATGAAATTCATTTTTTCTTTTTTTAATTGTCTATTATGTAAAACATAGAATGTGACACATGTTTTTTATTCAAAAAATGTGATACCGTTTGAAAGCTATAGATATTTTTTAATCAGCCTATCAATCAGGACATTAGTCGTAATTTGAATAGAAAATAAATAATAATTACTTATTAAATTCAAAGTAAAGAATAATTTATATGGGTGGAAAGCTGAGAATCTCCTTTAAAAACCCTTTTCGTTTCATCAATTTTAGGTAAGAAAAAAGTAGTCAGCCACAAACCCATCATATTGCCACTTTTTGGCCCATCATGATCTTGCACATACCCTCTCATCTCTTTCTTCCATACACTTTACATATTTATAGGATTCTTAAATCCTATTATTTAGAAACCAACACAAACGATATCCCTAAATTATATATTGAGTTTTTTTAACAGCTCAATTAAAAAAAAAAACATTTCAAGCACTATTATAACAAAATCTAACGAATATTTAATTTTAATACTACGCGAGTTATTACTTTAACTCACTTTACCTCATACACTCTATCCCATGTGAACACTAATTTCCAACATTCCATGTAATAAATGGTGATGGAAAACAAATTATCTACCATGTATGTTTCTTGCAACCTAAAGTAAGCCTTTCAGATTCTATCATTAAAAGTACTTATAGGTTCACCGTTGAACCTATTAATTTGAGTGAACAGGTTATATAGCAAGGAAGGATCTACTGAAATTTTGAACATAGCTAAGAACTGGTTTTCCGTGTCTTTCCATGTCTTAACAGAATTATGAGGTAGGTTGATATACCAATGGTAAACTTTATCATGTAATGTGTAAGGAAACAACCTGCACACAACATCTTCATGTTGTATCCTTTCTCTAAAGAACACATCCTTAAAGATACTTGTTGATGATGATGTTACTAGCAACAATAGTGTAGATAGAATCCTCACAGGAAAACCATGAAAAACCTATATTTACTTGAAATACTAGACTAGGGAAACTTAAGGGTTCGAGTAAAGAGAAAAAGTTTGACATAGCTTAATCCCAAGGCTCTGATAGTCTAGTCTTGACTATACTAGGTTCACTTCAGGTTATGATGTGATTGTTAATCTCAAGGGGTCTATGGTTATCTCTAGATTCTTTAAGAATCATAAGCTTCAGATAAAATATTTTGAATTTGATTATAAAATAATCTCATGCACATAAAAAAACTTTGCTATCACTTAAGTAGATTTAGCTTTAAGCAAGAATTTCATAAAAAAAATAAATTATTTCCATTCATTCATCTCCTTTTTGGAACATTTTCTGAAATTTAACATCTAATCTAAAATAAAGCATCAAAATACTTAAAAGTAAAATTGCTCTTGGCTATTCTCCACACATTCCCTAAAATTTAATCAAACTAAAGCAAGTTGCCTTATATTTCACCAGATTGCTTCACAGCTAGGCATAAAATGGTGTGATATTTGAAAGAAGGGGGTTTATTTTGGACGCCAAGTAGGTTCTATATGCACCCTTAAATGACACAACACATAGTCTTGTTCAACTGAACTAACTAAAGAATAAGAGTGTTGGAAGAATGAAGAAGAACATCTTATTATGCAACTTTTGTGTTGTCATTGATGTCGCCATATTATATGAATTATAATTACATCACCATAAGTTCAAGCTTGATCTAGTATGCAAAAAAAGTTATTATCCTCTAGTATTTTAGTCTGCAATCCTCCACTAATGAATATCATAACTTGAAAATTTGGGAAATGGTCTTTGGATGCTAGAATCTTGTAAGTTTAGAATTTCATGTGTACAAGTGTTGAATGGTGAGTTGGCGTCACTCAATTGTTGTATTTTGTTCTTAGGTTTATCCCTGGCCGACCTAATCAATAGTTGATTTTATAATGAATTAATTTTGTGTTGCAGATGTATTTGTGACCTATCTTAGGTCCATGCTGACATGTTGTAGCATACTACATGCTTGAATTGTTTTTGGAAAAAAATTATACAAGCTTGAAGCCGGTAGTTAATCTTTTTGGTGAATAAGGGTTGCATCTAATTAGGCCAACCTAATTGATGCTCATGAATGAGTTAGATATATATATTGGAAAAAAAATTAGATTGATGGTGTATGTGCACCAAGATGGTTCCCAAAAAGGGGGCTTAAGTGGCCACTTTTTTTCTGAAATTAGGAAATGCTAACCTTGGACATTAAATTGAGGATAGTTACACTCAAAATTTTGAGATGGAACAAAAATAAGGATTGAAGTAATCTGAGTCTACTTTCTAAACTACTAATTTATTTTGAAAATGGTTAGATTAAGGTGTTTAAAAGGGGGATGTATAGAAATTTGTGTTGTTTTTGTCAGAAAAACATGACATAGCAACTCTTGTACGACCTGAGCATGGTGAACTTTTTGTAGTATTTTTAAAATCACTATGGTCAGAAGTTAGCTAATTGCATCTAGTTGGTACAAATTTTTTCTGATAAATTTTTAATGAATATTTTATTTTTTACTAATTTTCTAAGTGGGAACTTCCTGAAAAGTAGAATTTTGGCCGTGCTCCCCCTACAAATTTTTGAAAATAATTTATTTTTTTTTCTTTTCTTTTTTTAAATTTGTAGAATGGAGTCTAGTTTCTAAAAATGTAATTTATTTGAAATTTTGATGAACAGTTAATTTATAACAAAAAAAACACTAAACACTACATTTTGGCAAAAAACAGACATACAAACAAAAGAAATTATGGATGAAAGGCTTAAAATTTGTCGAAAAGTGAAAAAAATTACATCATTGGATAGCTAAGAGATAACCTAACATTACCCATGTTTTCGATTTTTTCAATATTTAACTAGATGCAATCTTGATGGTGAGCATGGACCCGATTATGTGAAAAATTGTAGAGATTGCAAAAACACATCTCTGGCCTTATTGGGAATGCCCTCCAAGCCTTTGGGTTGGTATTCCAAGGAAAATAATTTCACTTTTTTCTTTGTTTTTAACATGAAATAATGCATGGGTGTTATAACACGAGCACGTTTAAAAAAAAAAACTCATAACTGGCTAGAAAATTGGTACCCAACTTCATGCACCCGCCCGATGGTGTGAAAGAAATGATAGATAAGGATGGAAAGATGAATCAAGGTGAATAAATATCTATTGGTATACGAGTTTATCAAAAGAAGTGTATAATGTCAATTTACTAAGCTTCAAAGGAACTAAATCAACACTTCTTGGGTGTAACTTTATCAGTTCATATTCTAGTTGTAAGCCATTTCTACATTATATCTTCGTAGTCAATGAGCCTCCCATTTTGGACAGTGAGTCCTAACAGTGAGCCACCCTTTGTAATATCTTATTACTGGTTATATTATATTGTGAATTAATCCTCACCATGGTTTTTCCCATTTTCAATTTTCCATGTAAAAATCTTGGTCTTCATGTGTTGTGTGCTTTTATGTTCTGCTAATGCTCTTGCTCATTCTTAATATTATATGCATTGGAGCATTTGGATGGTGTATGTTCAATAAGTCTAAAAGATAATGATTCACCTCGCCTCTCATTATCTTGGGTTTTCAATAATTGGTTTCAGACCATGGTTCCTCCGAAGAAGCCTAAAAGCTTGAGGAAGATCTTGAAGATTGAACAAACGGATGATAAAGAAGAACTCCGGACAACTCTTGAAGATCTTGACAAGGCTGAAAATAAACATATATATTTGAAAGAAAATATTGATGAGGCGAATGAATGCATCAATAAATTGAAAGAGCAATTGAAGAAATTCAAAGAAAGACATAGAGAAGTAAGTGAGCAATTAAAACAAGCAAATGAAGAGATCACCAGATTGAAGGTGCAAGTGCAGGTAAAGAAGAGAATTGAAGATTTTCTAAATATAGTGGTGCAAAGCAAGACTTATGAATGCTCAAGGCTTGAACAGGGTGATCCCACAATACTGGTTTACAATTTTTGGCCAAACTGGACACTAAATTGATTTTTTCTAACTAAATCTTCACTGTGGGGCACCAATAGTGGCTAAACTATGAGGAATTTGACAATGATGCAAACTAGTGATTTGTGACATTTTTTCTAGAGATTCTAAATATATTTTTTTCAAAAATTTTGGAATCAAATTTCACTTCCTTTTCCATCTCCTTTGAAAACTAGTTGTTTTCAGTAAACATAATTTTTAACGAGTGACGCTCACTATATAACACAATTTTTTTTCCATGAAGGATAAAACTCTATTTTTTTTTAATTTAGATTTGTAACTATGATATATAGTGCTTCCAATTGATTTCATAGTGTTTTATTGAATATTTTTTTCCTGAATCAAGCTTTGAAGTCAAACCAATTACAATTCAGACATAGGTGGACTGTACAACACAACGTATTTTGTATGTATCAATTTTTATTTATTTTTGTTGGATCAAAGACTTCAATATTTTGTGCGCTCATAATTTTAAATTTTTTTCACATGTGCGGAATAGAGAGCTTGATTTTTGATGAAAAACCTACATTCAGGAGAAATAAAAAATAAATATAATATTAAAATTAAATTTCTTTAAAACTATACTTTTTGGGAAGCTTATAATAAGGACTACATACTAAAAAATAAATTTAAGTGAATTCATTTGATCCCCCAAAAGGTAAATCAAAAGTAGTTTTTTATCAGAATTTTGATAGGTGTAAAGGAGACTATGTTATAGGTATGGTTTAAAACTAGCGGGATTATATTCAAGGGTGTTTGACCTAAGGTAGGTTGATCAAACCCTCTTCAATTGGAATTATTTAAATGGAAATTTTTAAGGATTAAATCATTATATTTTCTAAAAATATGTGATTTCAAAAAAATTTAGAATCTCCAAGAAGTTATAAACCAGCTTTGTGGGATCACCCAACAAGAAGTGGTAAACCTAAGAGAAGATCTAAAAAAAGAAAGAATCTATGAAGATAAGTTTTAAACAAGCTCCACCAAGCTCGATGAGTTGATTGCAGGACAAAAACCAGCTATAGACAAAGGTGGTTTGGGAATGGAAGTAGGTGAAAGATCAAAGGCTATGCAGACGCCAAACACAGTGGACAATCAAAAGACTCAAGATAAGGGAAAACAAGCGAAAAATATAAGAATCTTTGCTAGAAGATTGTCTATCAGACAACCAAATGCTCAAAGGTACCCATATTCGAATGGTGTTTGTTTTTCATGTAATAAAATTGATCACAAGCTAGTAGAGTGTAAAAGTAGAATAAACTAGTATCCTAGATCCTTCTTCGGAGAATGTTTTGCATGAAAGAAAGTTGGACATAGAGCTAGTGAATGAAAAAAATCAGATGATGAATTGGTTTAAAGGAGGTGGAACGAATCAATATTTTGTTGGCTACTTCTATGTATGTAATAAGTTTGGACACAAAGAAAATCAGTACAAATCAAGGGTTAATGGAGATCATTGAACAAATCAGAAAAATGTTGTTTTCTACAATTGAAACAATTCTAGACACATTTCAAGAGTATGTAGAAGTAAAGGGGGAAAACAATTTGATCTAATAAAGAAGAATGAACTAGTAAAGATAATTGACAAGAATGAGGTTAAGGAAGAAATGAAAAAAATATGGAAGAAGAAAGAAAATCTAGTAACATCAAGTGAGCCTATTCCCTCATCTAGTGCAAACAATCCCTTAGGAAATTAGACCCAACATGGTCTTAGGGGAATCATTAACAAAAAAAATATTCAACCCCCTAGATATCTGGTGTTTTAGACATTGGCACAAATATATGTTGTAAAGAATGAATAAATAGAGTTTACGCAAAGGGAACCAGAAGAAAAGTTAGATGCATGATCATTTACAGAGCAAATTAGGATTTTTTAGTGCAATGAAGAAGGTTTTTATCAACTTTTTGAATTCTACCACATTTAGTGCCAATTAGGGAAGCTCGTTGATCTATAAAGTGAATTTGTAAGATTCTTTGATCACTTGTGCATTTGAAGAAAGTAGAGACCGATTCAGAGCAATCTTGAGGTGATTTAAAGAGTGAGTTGGGAAAACCCTAGTTCTAGTTCTCATGAAAGTAAAAGGTATTTTACTCTTTTGTGCTATTGTGGGTTTGTGTGAATCTTCCTTCTAAAATCATTAGAGCTTGATTTGTGAAAATATGGAAACCCCCATAGTTGTAAACATGTTAGAAAGACCTAGACCTTCCTAGAAGAAGTATTCCATGAAGGTATTCGAAGACGACCCTCTAGCTGCCTTCTCATCAATTCCTCAATGTGTCATACCCACTAATGACACTAGAATGTACATTTGAGTTAAGATTGAGGAGTATAATCACAAAAAATTGATAGTTATGTGGCATAATGAGCTCAATGAGGATGATTTATTGATAACCAGAGTATGCAAATATTGTTGCAAATAAGTTGGATCAGTGGAATCAATTTCCTAACTTTAGTTCCACTCTTGATGACAAGTATGTTAAACCTACTCATAGGAGAACTCATGATAAGTTTTTATGCACAGAAAAACCTCACCTAATAACCAAAGAAGTGATCAAGGTTGTTACTAGACTCTATGATACCAAACCAGTATAGGTGTTGAAGTCAGTGAAAAATGAAGTGGTGATGGAACTCACTAGAGCAACATTTGACAAAAGAGATCTTGCAACAAAACCTATTACCAATCTTGTTGTGAAGTATGCAACTATAATGATCGGTCACAAGATCTACTTCAAAAATAGGGAAAATTCTACGTCTGCTATTGCTATATACACCTGATATGACATGGAAACAAATGGAGTAGAATATGATTTGTGTGAACTTCCGTAACAATAATTGTTTAAAATTTTGAAAATGACAAGTGAAAAGAAATATGCATCTAAGTTTAGTTCACCGATTATTTGTCTGTTGTTCTACTTTCTTAGATGGATTCCTGGAAGAGATGATGTGGTGATTTGGGATACATCAAGACCTGTTGCACATTAAAAATTTTATTATATGCACAACTTGGGTGACCTGAAGAATTAGGACAATGTTTTAAAAACATTCTTTTCTATATTCAAAAGGAACATGAATGAACGAGAAAGTATCCCATGGAAAATTGTTGAAAAGTACAAGAATGATATCATATTTCATGTCTCGACAGATGAGTGCATGATTGAAGATATTAAACCCTAGACTATCTGGATCCAACCATTGGGTTATGAAGCTACATCAGACAAAGTAGAAGGCTATGTACAAGTTTTATTAAAAATCCCAAAAGATTCCAATGAGCCAAGAATAGGCACATATGAAGAGAAATCTATGGAAGTTTGCATGAAGCATAGGATGCATGTGATAAGAAAGAATGTAGATCAAATGCTTAGAAAGGATGGCTTCACTGAAGAAAATATTGCATAAGGAATAACCAAGGGAGAGTAGATGACTAGAGAATCATCAGGATTGAGGAGATCCAACAAGACTACTCCTTCAAAACCAATTGCAAATCCTACACCAATGAAGGTAGAGCTCAGTGCTCCTGGTAAAGTCAAAGGCCCAACTCCTTCTGAAACCTCTAAAAGATTAGGAAAAAGGAAAGAGACTCCTCTGGTGGCACCATCTAATAGAGGTAAGGAAAAGGAAATAAGGGAAAAGAACCTTAGTATCACTGAAGAGCAAGAAGAATAGGATGAAGACCCTATAGCCAAATTGATAAGGAACAAGAAAGGGATAATGTTGGGTATGTGAAGGATCATGATGGGCCAAAAAGTGGCGATATGATGGGTATGTGTAGGGTATGTGGCAAATGTATTTTCTTTTCACCAAAAATTAATGAAATGAAAATGGTTTTTAAAGGAGATTCTTAGCTTTCCACCAATATAAATTATGCTTTACTTTGAATTTAATAAATAATTATTATTCATTTTCTATTTGAATTACAACTAAAGTCCTAATTGATAGGTTTATTGAAAAGCATCTATAGCTTTCAAATGGTATCACATTTTTTGAATCTAAAACATGTGTCACATTCTATGCTTTTCATACTATAGGATTAAAAAAACAATTGAATTTCATGAAGTTTTGACCAAGTTAGGGTGGTCAGATGTATGAGTTTTTATATTTTTTAAAAGCTGTAATAAAAAATTCATAATTAATTATTTACTTGGAAAAAAAATAAAAAAAATATGCATCACATTGGGACATGAACCCTCTACTTATATCTAAAAACTTATAAAAAATTATTATCATTTTATTATGGTTAGGGTGGTCAGACAAAAGACTACTTCTTATTTTTTCTCTAAAATTTAAGTACTACTGCATTCAAATTTCAAATTTTCACCAAATAGATTTTTTATTTTTAAATAAACCTAGCAGTTTACAAACTACATTTAATTTGCTACAAATTCTATTTTTACATATTTTTGGAATAATATAGATAACTTATTCAATTTTTATGTCAAGGTGCCTAACTCTAATTTTTCTAAGTTTTTCATCACTTAAGGGCCTATTTTTTCCATGATGATCCTGCAAATACCTTGCTCTCCAATTTAGGTGCTTCATAGGAAGCAAGTGTTGGCACCAAGAGATAGATATATGTGTCATCCTCTAAAGAAGATGAAGAATATGATTTTGGTGTTCATGTGCACACCAAACCAGACTTCAAGAAGGAAAAAATTTCAAAGGAGGCATCTCCAAACTAGGAAGAACAAAAGGCCTAACTGGTAAGACCTAGTTCCCCTCTCAAGTTAGAGGCATTAGTTAATAGCTTAGTACATTTTGAAGATATATGTTGTAGCCTACAACAAAAAATTATACTAAATTAAGTAGACAAGATAAGAAAATAATGATTTTAGCTATTATTCAATATGCTATTACTTTGGAAGATAGGTTGGACTACGTTAAGTCTAATGTACTTGAGAAATTATGGGATGACCTGATGAAAAGAAGATCAGAGGCTGTTGAGTTGGAAGAAAAGCTAAGAAATGAGGCATTTGAGAAAATTTGTTTCTCCTTGACCACAAATGATATGGAAACATTGAAGAAGGAATCCTCAAAGATATTTCAAATGAAGAAAAGGGTGAATACTTTGATGAAAAAAGATAAAAGGAAAATTAAAAAAATAAAGAAAGAAACTGCAAAATCCATCAAGGGTATGGTTGAAAAATATGGTATGTTTGGTAGAATCCCATCTAGTTCTACACCAAAATTAGGAGAAGATGATTCTGTAGAGGTAAAGGAAGAAATTCCTCTAGAAATAGGTGTTACAGATGATCCTCTACAGACAGAAATATAATGAAGAAGAAACTGGAGTAGAGAAGCTTGTTGTTGTCCCTATGAGACAAGCTAAAGGAGAAAGAGATAAAGATGAAGGTGAAATGAATGAAGAAGAAAGATACAAAGATGAAAAAGAAAAAGAAGAAAAAGTAGAGGAAGAAGAAAGAGGTGGGGAAACTTCTAGTAAGAATGAAGAAGAACAAAGGCAGGTTGTGGAATCACAATGGTCCTTCAGAGAATCCTCCTCTGGCGATGATGTATTAAAAGGATTATTATCTAAGAAAATAAGGTTCTAGCCTGTAATTCCTCCAAAACTTCTACAACTCCCCATGGTTCAAGGCAATGTGGATTTGGAAAAAATATCTCCCATTCACAATTTGGTGTTAGGGGATGCATTGCATGCATCTAGAAGAAAATAAATTTTGGAATCATACCAAAAGGGGATAGAGCTTATTGATGATGCCTTCAAAACTTTGCAGGAGGCCACCCCCGATACACTAATTGATACATCTTTCACTTTGGTAGAAAATCTGAAACTTCTATTAGACTTCTTCAAGGAGTATTCCTCCAAACTAGGTGAAAAGACTAGACACGAGATTGAGGAGAAAATGGCAGAGAAAATGGTAGAGAAAAGGCTTTGAAAACCTAATCATAAGTGTGCTCTGGCACACAAAAATGTGGAAAAGAGTCTGGAAGTTGTGGATGTTGGATGTTGTGGATGTGTTGTTGATATGTGGTTGTCATTGATGTCAGTACTATTAGCACTTGGTATATCAGTTGTTGTATGTGTTGAGGATATTGAGAAAATTATAAGAGAAAGTGTTTTAGGTTCCCCATGGAACTATGCAGGTCATGAAGGTGTCCTATTCTATACATTCAAGATTATTTGGTGTGGATTAAAGGGTTTATTGTTGAGTATATCTAGATCATCTACAAGGATTTTCAGAGGTCCGTGTGAATTTTTGAGTGTGTTGTGGTCTGACAGTGTTTTTGTCATCTCTATTAGTGTTCTTGAATGAATATTGTGTGATTCTGTTGATCTTAGTTGTTGCGGATGGTTCTCTATTGTTTCTTGGTGCTCTTAGATGTCTCTATATCATTCTCTATCTTTTTAGTATGTCCACATTGACCGATGAGCTCGTGATTGAAGATCTTTTCTTGCCATGTTTGTTTTTCATGTTCCTTGCCAACATGTTAGTGGTAGCATGTTGTGGAACTTTGTGTTGAAAGTAACTAAAGTATTTTTGTGTTGGAGATGTTAATTTGTGTCTCCACTATGTTGTAACTGACCTTGGTGGATTAACATTAAAAGTTTATTTGCAAATTTTGTCTGACATTGCAAATATGTTCTATTTAAATCTTGGTCAACTAAGTTGTGATGAAATATCTTGTAGTGGATATATAAGTGTGATTTTTTCATTAGTGAAGTGTGTGCTTCATGTACTATTGTGTGTGTATGTATGAATATGATTCGATTATAGAGCAGAGTGTGAAGAATATTGTGTGAAGTGTGAAGAAGTGTTGAGCTTTATTGAAACTATAATTAGGCTTCTGCAAAAGCTATTTTCTTAGTTGATACCCTCCAAATTTTTAATCCTACTCTATTGGGTAGTGAGCCCCTTTGTATTTGAGTAGCGATCTCTAGGTAGTGTTCTTGAATGCATGTGCATTCCCCTCATTATTTCTCATTATTTGTTGCCACAATAGTGGTTGACACTTTCTGGGAGATCCTGATTTTTGCTGAAATCGCATATTTTTAGAAAATATAATGATTTAAGCCTTTAAAAGTTCCACTTAAAGGATTCCAATTGAATATGGTTTGATCAAACCACCTTATACCAATCCCCCTTAGATAGAACCCCGCTATTTTTAAACCATACCTATAACAAAGTCTCCTTTACATGTATCAAAATGCTGATAAAAAACCACTTTTGATTTACCTTTTAGGGGATAAAATGAATTCATTTAATTTTTTATTTTTTTAAGTATGTATTCCTTCTTATAAGCTTCCAAAAAAGTATAATTTTAATTAAATTAAATTTGATTATTATATTTATTTTTATTTCTTGTGAATGTAGGTTTTTCACCAAAAATCAAGCTCTTTGTTCTACACATGTGGAAAAATAAAAGATTATCAAAATTTAGTTTTGAAAAATATGAGTGCACCAGATATTGGAGTCCTTGATCCAATAAAAAAAAATTAATTGAATTTTGATACATACAAAAAAAGTTACGCGTTATATGGTCCACTATGTCTAATTTTAATTGGTTTGACTTTGAAACTTGATTAAAGAAAATATATTCAATAAAAAACTATCTAACCAAGTGGAAGCACTAGATATTAGAGTTACAAATCTAAATTTGAAAGAATTATAATTTTATACTTCATCGAAAAAAATTATGTGTTATACGGTGAGCGTCACTTTTTAAAAATGTTGTTTTCTAAAAAAAACTAATTTTGATGGAGATGGAAAAAGAAGTGCAATCTAATTCTAAAAATTTTGAAAAAAATATATTTAGAATCTATAGACAAATGAAACAAAACTCTATTTTGCATTATCTTCAAATTCCTCACGGTTTAGCCACTATAGGTGCCCGAAAGTGAATATTTAGTTAAAAAAAATTATTTTAGTGTCAGTTTGGCCAAAAATTGTAAAACACTATTGTGGGATCACATTTTATAGAGTATAACCTTGTGGACTAACATCCACCATATTTTTTCCCTTAACAAGGTTTCGACGTAAAATAATCTTTGTGTTCTTTGTCTCTCTGATGTGTAAATTACTTGTGGTTAATTTCTTATTCATCAAATCTAAGATTAAAATTAAGATAAGTTGGAGAAATTTCAATTTTTGTAATAACTGATTCACCCCCCCTCTCAGTTGTCTATTTTTGTTTTTCCAATAGTGTAAACTTGTGAGTTTGAAGCAAATACTTTATTTTCTTACCGAATAAGGTGGTCAGATGCCACACAAAGTATCAAAGATCTCATAGACTTCATTGAGTCCCAGTTGACAGTTGTTTCCATTAGGTAAAATACATCTAAATATGGTGACAAGTCAACTTGGAATGCTATCACTTCCCATGGAGAGAAATTATTTATTCTATAGAAGCAAAAAGAAGACATCATCAAAATATTTAGTCAGTTAGGTGATCTTGTGAGAGTAGAGTACACTCTAGTGGCCAATGCTTTGGCCAATGCAAAAACAATAGAAAAGATAAATCTAACTCCATGCACTCTAGTTGATGTAGAAGAAATCCTGATGGAATTAGAATCTTTGAATAGAATGTTGATATCTGCTAAGAAGAGTTGGGAGAATGGAAAGTCAGTATGGCAAGGTATTCTCAAGGAGCTTCAAGGCTCACCTTCCTCTGGGTAATGCTTTTTTAGTTATATATACATTGTTCTAAATCACCCTTATATATATTCATATTTTTGGACCACCCTTTCTACTTGATGTCAAAGGGGGAGAGAATGTCATGAAGAGAAAAGGGGAGAGTGTGTTGCTCATATGAGGTTTGTACATTCTTTTGGCACATGTTGCCAATAATGAAAAAGGAGTAATTGTTGGACGAATAAGGAAGAACATCTCATTATGCAGCTTTTGTTTTCTCATTGATGTCACCATGTTATATGAGTTATAATTGTATCACAATAAGTTCAAGCTTTATCCTGTATTCAGAACCGATATGTAGAAATAATTATTATCCTTTGGTATTTTGGTCTACAATCCTCCACTAGTGAATATCATAACTTGTAGTTTTTTTCTATGGTCTTTGGATGCTATGAGCTTGTAAGTTTATAATTCCATGTGTACAAGTGCTCATATGTTGAGTTGGCATCACTCAGTTGTTGTATTTTGTTATTAGGTCTATCCTTGGCTGGCCTAATCAATAGTTGATGTTATAATGAATTAATTTTGTGTTATAGATGTATTTGTGATCCATCTTAGGTCCATGCTGACATGTTGTATCCTACTACATGCTTGAATTATTTTTGGAAAAGTTTTGTACAAGCTTGAAGCCAACAATTAATCTTTTTGGTGAAAAAGGGTTGCATATAACTAGGCTGACCTAACTAATGCTTGTGGAGGAGTCAAATATATATTTTGGATAGTTTTTGAGATTGATTGTGTGAAAGAAGTTATAGATAAGAATGCAAAGATGAATCAAGGTGAATACATACCTATTGGTATGAAATTTTATCAGAAGAAGTGTGTAAAGTCAGTTTACCTACTCAATCAACACTTGTTGAGTGCAACTTTATCAGTTCATATTTTGGTTGTAAGCCATTTCTACATTGTATCTTTGTAGGAAATGAGCCTCTAATTTTTTATAGTGATTCCTTGCAGTGAGCCACCCTTTGTAATATCCTATAACTAGTTATATTATATTGTGAGATAATCCTCACCATGGTTATTCCCATTTTGGGTTTTCTATGTAAAAATATTTGTGTTCATGTGTTGTGTGTTTTTATGTTCTGCTACTGTTCTTGCTCATTCTTGCATTGGAGTATTTTGATGGTGTATGCTCAATAAGTTTAATAAGATACCAATTCAGCCCCCCCTCTTAGTATCTTGGGTGTTCAACAAAGAGAATGGGTGCTTTATAACCTAATTCATAGAACACTTCTTTTCTCCTATTATCATTGAATAATGTCTTAGGAATTCTAATTAGATTGACTATCAACCTCAAATGTGAGTGAATTATCAATCAAGGAAGGACTAGGAGGGGGTTATTTAGGCTCTAAAGGGTTCACCACCAAGAAAAATCTTGGAAAAGACAAATAAGCATTCAACTCACAAAACCTAATAATGCAAGGTAAATAATGAATGAAAATGATGAAATTATGCAACAAGAAGTTGGGATGTGTGTACATGGGAAGTCTGGAAATGTGCTAAGGATTCCAAAAATGAATTTTTTTTGTCATAATATGCTATGGAGGACTAAGACACCCTTATGATTTTTTTAGTCCCGCTGTTTTTTTTGGGGAAAATGTAGAATATTGGGATGTCAAAACCAGATTTAGAAGAATTTATAAAAAATACCTCCAGGAGGACTAGGACACCCTTATTGTTGTCTTAGTCCTAATTTGAATTTTCATAATTTCTAAAGCTGATTATAAGGCTCAATGTATACACTTTCTTCTTCTCAGATCTTAGGTCCTGAAACTTCCAGATTTGGCCTATAGGTGACTTTCCGTAAAGATGACAAATTTACAATGCAACTTTGCAACTTTGTAGCTTTGCAATTCAAATGATCTTCAAGTCTACAACCTAAATCTACAATTACAAATGCACAAGGGAGGAAAAAAATGTTGATTATTAGTGAATGGGAGTTTTCTTTGGTCAAACCCCTTTGTTGGTAATTAAACTAAATGATCAAATGAATGAAATGAAGCATGAAATATGAAATATGTGAATGATATCACCTTGGATGATTTCTTGTGAAGAAAATATACAATCTAACATGTAGTGGACATGAAGAATGTAGATATTGGATCCTTGGATATTATGTAAACAATGGTTGCAAATATATATTCAATGCTACATCCACAATCTTGGCTCAACAACATCAATGGATGCACTAAACCCTTGACATGATGCTTGAATCTTGATGATGGCTGAAAATTCTTGATGAATTTCTCTTGAATGCTCTTGTGGACTCCAAATTGTTATTAGGAATGCTCTCACAAAAGTCTTGATGAGAAATGAGTGGAGGAACCTTGTATTTATAATTATTCATGCTTAATATCTTGAAATTACACCACAACAAGCTGACATATGATATCATTAATTAAAAGAGGCTAAATATCACCACAACTTGAAATTAAATCCCAAAAATACCTCAAGGGGGACTAAGATGCCCTAGGTGGCATCTTAGTCCCACGACTAAAAACATGGGGAACAAAAACAAAAAAAGGGGCCCATAAAAGATGCCTCAAAATCAGGGTCTGAAGACCTTTGGTGGACAACGATGCCCTAGGTGGTGTTTTAGTTGTTTCCCAAAAATCAAGGACACTCAGATAGAACCATTAAATTATCATGTATCTAGTAGAAAAGGTCAAGATTAGGCAAAAATATATATAATTCATAGGGCTTGTAGATGCAAAATAAGACCAATTAAGACATAAATAGTGATAAATAAAGCAAGGTAGGCCAAAAAAAGTGTGAAAATGCAAGGGCATGCATTTTACTACACTACATTTAGCCCCCACTTTAGTGAGAGGGTGAACTTACTTCAAACTCAAATTAAAGTATCCAACCACATTATCAAGAGGGTTTCAAATATACGAATGCTAGTAATATAGGATGACAATAATCAAGAGGGTGTCAAAGCCCCTTGGATCAAGATCCTATGGGAAACCAACATAAGCAAAAAGGAAAATACTTGTGGATGATATATGAAGCCATAACAAGATCACAAACATACACCATCAAAGACAAAAAAAGGAAAAAGTGTAAAAGGAAAAGGAAAAATGCAATAGATCAAGCTTTGACTAGCCATATAATGCATTGTGGACATGTTCTAGGTTGTTTGTCCAAGAGAGTTTTACAAGTGGAACACAAAATCCACTATGCTCACAAGGACTAGTGAAGCTCGGTGTCCACTAGGTGAGCCCCAAGAGGTCCATATCAAAGCCATACCCCCATGACTATGATAAGGACAAAAGAAAGAAAATGCACACTCACAAGGGCTAGTGAAGCTAGTTGTTCACTAGGTGAGCCCCAAGGGACCATATCAAATTCATATGTACATAACTTTAATAGGGTACATAAATGCAACACAATAAGAAAGAGGGATGTTCAAATTCATTTTTTCTTCATTCATGTAAGGTCTCATCTTAGGGAACATTGTTCTTAATTTCTCTAGGATAGGAGAAGTCAAAGAAATATCACGCTCTCAGAGGAAATCAAATACAATGAAACCACCAAGAAAATGATGCATCACAAGAAAATAAAAATCACACAATGACACATGAGTGTTGATGTATGCCTCCACTTTAAGGTGGTTGCTAACACCATTACTATGATGAGTTGCTTTAAAGTAGTCTAATAAATGAGAGCTTATTCATAAATACCTATGCCAAGTTATATGTTTCCAACAAGATGCATCAAGCAATAGGATGGAAGGGTTGCTCAGTACATCACATGCGAGCCAACTTAAGGAAGGTCATCCACATCTCAAGATTTATCTTATATATACATGAGAGGTGGTCAACTAGGCAAAAGAGGCAACAACAAGTGACATATGAGGACAAGGATACCTAACCCCTTTCCCCTAGTTATTTCAGGACAAGGGTGAGCCAAAATTGATGAGATGAATGCTAGAGTGAAACATTTTATCGATAGAGGATTTAGGTGCCTGCACATAAGGAAGAGAACCAAACTCCTTAAGATGTTTGAGTTTATTACTCAAAGCCTTACATTCATTAGTAGAATGACCATGAACTCTATGATATGCATAAAATGAAGTCTTGTAATAAATTTTTTTTCATGTTCTTGGAGGTAGGGATATCAAAAAATCTTGGAGGAGTCTTAACAAGATACTTTCTTGATTAAAAGTAGAGGATGTTTCATTATTTTGTGACAAAGATATATCTTGCTTAGTATAAGATGTCATACCTACACAAGAATCTTTAGAATGTGATACTTTTCTCTCTCCTTTGCTGGAGGGTGTAAAATCATTAGTGTTTTGTGTGATTCCATTGACATTAAGCAAATATTTCTCAATTTATTGCAAAGGATAACAATCAAGACCAGTAGTGTCTATCAATTAGGGATGCACTACTATTAAAGTCAACTTAGAAGAATATTTTATGATAGTGTTGATGCTAAGTGAAGGCTTGTTTGATGATTGTATTTCTATGAAAGGAGAATAACCAAAACAATGATTTGTTTCTTGTGTGTTAGGCTCTATAGGGACACATATATCTTGTTCTCTAGCACCACGTCCTTTTCAACTATATCTAAGTTGTTTCATAAGTTTGTAACCTTTTCCATAAATATTTTTCATTTCTTTTGTATTTGGTGGTTGCTCATGATTAATTTCATCAATTATTTTGTGTAATTTATCTTTTATTCTAAAGTGGGTGAGGTGGATGCTTTCAAAGTGTCATCTAAATTTTGTGCTGACATTACCACTTTTTCTTTTCTCTTTTCAAAGTCTTTATTGATGATCTTGTATTTTCCCTTGAATGTTGGTTTGAAGTCTAAGGAACCCCAATCATCTTCTAATAGCTTTGTTATTTTATCAATGTGTTTTTATTTGTCTTTTTTCTGCACGGGTTGCACTTACATAGTTGGTGTCAATGTTTTCAAAGGGTTTTCCTTGTTTTTGTCAATGTTCAAACAACTATATGGATTAGGATCAGCTTCAAGCATACATAATATTTTTTTGTGGATATACTTCATTTATTGATAAAGATTAGAAGGAACCCCATTCATTGTATGAATCCATGGTATACCTAAAAGGAGATTTTATGAAAGATCGTAAGGCATAACATGGATTCATGTTTGCAATGTAACTTTTTCAAGTTTAATAGGTAATGTAATCACCCCAAGCGATTGTTTTCCCACATTTTCAAATCCATTAATAGATAAATAATCATGTTTTTATTTATTTATTTATTGACACCATGCTTATCCAAAAGGCTTACACTACACACATTTAAGGTTGAGCCATTATAAACAAGGGTTCGCTTTATCCCTATGCTATTCTATTGAGCTATAATCATGAAAGCATCAAATTATTTTTGCACCTCTAAAGCAGGGAGTTCACTTTGGTGGAAAACAATGTCAGTATTTATTCCTTGAATTATTGTTGCTATATCATTCAAGTTTGCATTGGAGGGAGACACAACTTGTCGCAAGGCTATTTGAAGCATAGTTGATAATTAGGTGAAACATAGATTAGGTCCCATAGGGATATCTTTGTGGGAGAATTCATAAGTTGTTCAACAAGATCATACTCTTTTCCACTTTTTGAAGGAAAATGAGGGGCACTAGGAAAGATAGGATTATGCAATGGTAGGGATGTTGAAGGTGTTTTTCTTGGTTGTGGATTGTTCCTAGTGTTGTATGTATGAGCAATGGCATTGTAACTCAGTAGCTGTGAAACATTGTTCTTAGGTAGTTCGAGGATAAGGATAGGTTTGTTTTGAACTTGTGGTTTTTGAGAGGGCGGATAAATTATAAATTTAGGCTTAGGAGAGTACTCCAAGGGGTATCTAATGTGTATAGACTTAGAAGACTTATCATTATTTTCATGATATCTTAGTGAAGAGGAGTCTAATGTTACTTCATTAACTACATCTAAGGAATTATGATCGTCAATTTTCTCATTTTCTTGCACCATGGTATCTTCCCTAGTAGGAGAGTTTTTAGGAAAACTACAAACCAAATATTCTTGACATTCGAGCATTGTATTTTCCAAAATGACTTCATTGCAAGTAGGGGAATGGTCAATGGAATTCTCTTGTTCAATAATTTTTTCTTTAGAGGGAGAGAGGCAAATAAGATTTATTTGAATCTCATTGATTTGATCTTCTAACATTGCAATATATTCTTCATAGCTAGGAGAGATATCAGGGGAAGAATAGATGTGATTGTCCTGATTGCCAGTGATTTCATTCTTGTTTTCTAGGGTCTCATTTTCTTGTGTCATAACTTCTACCCTATTAGGAAAACTTTTAGGAGAGAGGAAAACAAAAGGTTTGTCACTCTCCATTATTATGTCATGTAAAGTAAATTCATCACTATTAGGGGAAGCATCAAGAGAAGGACCACTATGGTTTTGATGATTACAAATAGTTAAATGATTTTGTTCAAATAGGTCTTTCCAAATGTTAGGGACATTAGGATATTGGTCCACATGTCTTCCTGAAAAATGTTATTTTCATGAACATTCATGATTGTATCCTCTTTTACTAAAGCCTTCTTTCTATTAGGGGACGTGTTGAGAAATGGATTTGGATAATTAAAGTGGTGGTAATGATCATATCTTCTTGTGTTATGCTATCTTTCCAAGGGGGAGGGGGAGAGAGATAATAAAGACTCTCATGATCCGCAATGATTGTGTCTTCTTTCACCAAGATACATTCATATCTAGTAGGAGAGGCATCGGGAGATGAATAATAATTTTTTTCATGATTTTCTATATGAACCATATATTTTTGGGTGCTATGAATTTCTCTTGCACTCTTAGGGTTTTTCACCTAAGAGGAGAGAGATAGGCCAAAAACCTAGGTGGTTCACTCAAACTAATGCAAGTATGATGGAAATATGAATGAATGTGCCTAGATGAGATAACATAAATGAAAATAATTGATAAAGCTATTGATTTTTAAGTGAAAACTATTGAAATGCAACTTGTTGGAAAACACATTGTGATATGCGAAAACACCTAGAAATGAATGTAAATTGCAACATAAATGGATGAAACTAAAAGTGTGTACCTGAGATCTTGATGGTGATTGGAAATGACTTCTTGAATGTTTTTTATGCTATAAATTAGGCCTATAGGGACTCATTCACCATTCTAGGCGAATTAGTCCTTCTGACAAACTATCACAGAACCCATTTTGGACAAATGGGTATCCAAAATTGCATATAACACTTTTCAGGCCTAGAAATGGGAATCATTCACCACTAATGGTGATGAGTACACATCAAAATTTTTGAAACTAAAAAAGTGGAAAAAGAGATCCCTAGTTTGCACTTTGGTTCCTAACATGTGTTCGCCTCCGAAAGTTTGATTTATGGGTCTAAAAGTGACTTTTTGTTGATATTTTTCCTTAGAAAATGAATAAAAGACTTAAAAAACTTTTCAAATTGATTCTTAATGATTTACAAGCTTCCAAGATTCCTAAATCTAAAAACACATAACACGAGAAGGAGAAATGTTGCATGTTAGGGCATGGGGGTTTTCCTTCATCAAATCCCTTTTAGGTAATTAAACCAAATGAAGATATAATATGAAGAATGAACATTAAATGAAGGGATTAATACCTTTCCATGAATATTCATCTTGGATTACTGCAACAACATGAAGAATCTACCCTTGAATATCTGAAAATGTTATCCTGGTAACTTAAGATGATAAAACCCTAACATGCTTGACTTGAAATAGAAGAATGATGGATGAATAATGAAGAATGGTTATGATTTAGGGTTTAGAGACTTGTATTTATAGGAAATTCACCTTATCTTCCCATTAATTGGATCCCTAAGGCTAACATGGAGAAAAATGGAACTTAAAATCCAACATTTTCCTGCTCAAAACTCAAAAATGACCTGGAAATGGATCTCATTCGCCACCTTGGGTGAAATAGTCCCACATGGAAATGACTCATTTGCCACAGATGGTGAATTACTCCCAAAGGGGTCCATTTTACAGCTAGGTTGTTGGGATATAATAAAATTAGGTTTATATGATTACTTAGTCAGTTATTTCATCAAATTATGCCCTAGGATGCACAATATGGTGTCATAGGAGCCTATTAATGATGATGTAAAAGTAAAATTGGGACACAAAATTCAATGCACGAAAGTGTGACTAAATGCACTTTACAACACTAAAATGAGATCCACTTAGCCTAGAAAGGCACGACATCCAATGTGAATGTGTAAGACACATTACAACACTAGATTATCATTAAGTTTACTTTACAAGCCTCCTAGATTACTGTGATAATGATATTAAATACATCTTATAATGTTGAATTAAGGGAAGATGGGTTCATGAAGTCTAGAAAAGCATGAAAATCTTTTACAACACTTTGCAACACCTTTAGAAGATATTGTTAGATGCATGTTTTTCAATTTGCAAGGGTCCATGACCTAGTGTGGATGTGTAAAATACCTCGCAACACTAAATCAAGGCCACATTAAGTCCAATTTATCATCAATTATTCCCCAAATCAAGAAAGTAAATATCTTTTTCTATGGTACACTATGCTTGTATCTTGTATTATATTGTCCTCACTAATAGGTAATGTAATATTAGGGATTATATCAATTGTTCCTTTTTTCTCTAAGATGTTCTCATAACTATGAAAGATAGTAGAAAGTTGACTAACACTTTTCTTAATGACCTCATTTTTGTACTCTAGATTCAACTCATAAGAGGTGATGGTGCACTTATGCAATCCATTTTTAACCATAGAAAAGCCACATCTCTTAAAAGAAAAAATGTTATCATGGAAAAGTAAAGAAAGTGCAATGCAATGATCTAAAGTGAAATGTTTAAGTGCAATTTTAAGATTTGAAACAAGGTAACTTGTTGATTACACTATGCAAAAACCTGAAAGATGAAATGTCGTAAATGAAAATTTGTAATTGAGCAATGCATGAAATGAAGCACTTTAAGCTAGATTTAGTGAAATGCATTTAACAAAATTTCAACCCACTAAAACAGATAAAAAATGGAAGAAAATAGAAGAACATAAAAGCATATTTAAACCCTAAAAACAAGAACTTCAAAGTCAAGAGGGACTAAGATGCCAGCAAGGGCATCTTGTTCCTACTAAAGGAATTTGGAGGGTACATAAAGTGGAACAGAAAGCACACAACTCATATAGGGTTCTAAGACAAAAACCCACAGATGGACTAAAACGATAGGAAGGGTGGTTTTATCCTAGCAGAGGTTTTGTTTAGAAAAAACAAAAAATTGTAGGTTGATAACATTGTTCCCAGGTTACCTACCTATGGATATGATGTTTAGAAATAGAAAAATGTGCACATAAATGCTAGAAAAATTGACTAGTGACAAACAAATGGATGCAAATTTGAATGCAATTTTTTTCAATTTTTAATGGAATAACAATATTTCTAAATGAAATTAGGATGATGAAAAATGCACTTTTAGGTTTTTAAATGAGATAAGATAATGCAAGAAAGCAAAAAATGCAACCCATATGCATTTTAACTAATGAAAATATGAGAAATTTTAGATGAAAGATGCAATGAAAGAATGAATGCAACCTAGATCTAGGACCTTAATGAAATCCAAAAAAAGAGATGAATTTCTGGAATGTCGGGTTCACCAAAATGAACAATAGGAAAATGGGAGATGCTTTATGGCCTAGGTCATAAAACACCTCCATTCTCTTATTCTCATGCAATTATGTCCTAGGGGTCCTAATTGGATTAAGTATCAACCCAATGGTGAGTCAATTCACAACAAGGAAGACCTAGGAAGGGGGTTCTTCAGGCTCTAAGGGATTTACCACCAAGAAAAATCATGGAAAAGATAAATAAACATTCAACTTAGAAAACCTAATAATGCAAGCTAAATGATGAATGCAAATGATGAAATTATGCAATAGGAAGTTAGGATGTTTGTACTTGGGAAGTTTGGAAATGTGCTAAGGATTATAGAAATGCAAACATGTTGTCAAAATATACTATGGAGGACTAAGGTGTCCTTACTATTGACTTATTCCTACTGCTATTTTTTCAGGTAGATGCAGAATCTTCAGATGTCATAACTAGATCTAAAATAATTTCTTAAAAATACCTCCAAGAGGACTAAGATTCCCTTACTGTTATCTTAGTCCCAATTTGAATTTTTCCAATTTATGAAGATGATGCTAAGGCTCAATGTGTGCACTTTCTTCTTCTCAGATCTCAAGTCCTAAAACTTTTAGATTTGGCATGTAGGTGAGTTTCGTTGAAGATGACAACTTTGCAATGTAACTTTGTAGCTTTTCACTTCAAATGATCTTCATGTCTTCAACCTAAATCTACAATTACAAACAAAAAAGGGAGGAAAAAATTGTTGATTGCAAGTGAATGGGGGTTTTCCCTTGTCAAACCCCTTTTTTGGTAATTAAACCTAATGATCAAATGAATGAAATGAGGCATGAAATATGAAATATGTAATTGATATCACCTTGGATGATGTCTTGTGAAGACAACCTATAATTTACCATGAAGAATGCAGATCTTGTATCCTCAGATATGATGTGAACAATGGTTGCAAATAGATCTTCAATGCTACATCCAAAATCTTGGCTTAACAACATGAATGGATGCACTAAACCCTTGATATGATGCTTGAATCTTGATGATGGCTCCAAATTCTCTTATGAACTCCAACTTTCAATTAGGAATACTCTCACAAAACTCTTGATGTGAAATGAGTGGAGGAACCTTGTATTTATACTTATCCATGTTTAATATCTTGAAATTACACCACAACAACCTGATATATGAGATAATTAATTAAAGGAGGCTAAATCCAGCTAGAATTTGACATTAAATCTCAAAATACCTCAAGGGGGACTAAGACACCCTAGGTGGTGTCTTAGTCCCAATGATAAAAACATGGGGCACAGAAACCAAGAAGGGTCTCATTTAAGATGCCTTAAAATTAGGGTCAGAAGACCTTTGGGGGACAAAGACGCCCTAGGTGGAATTTTAGTCTTAACCCAAAAATTAGGGACACTTAGATAGAATCATTAAATTGTTACTTATCCATTAGAAAAGTTTAGGAAAAGCCAAAAAAATATATAATTCATAGGTCTTGTAGATGCAAAATAGGACCAATTAAGACATGAATAGGGATAAATAAAGTATGGTAGGCAAAAAGAAGTGTGAAAATGCAAAGGTATGCATTTTACTACACTACACTAAGAAACCAGCTGCAAAAGATAAATGAGATAGGTAGGTATAAAATTGGCTTTGATATTGATTAAGTTCTACGTGCATACAATTTTTTAATCTTGAATGATTCAAAAATAGGGAAGAAAGAACTAAACTTAAAGAAGTTTTGGCTCTTCTAACATCAACAAAGTTTTACTTAACTAAAACAAAAAGTAACCCTTGGCTTTTTATAACAAGGTACATGTAGGATAAGACAAATACATAAGAGGAAATCAAAGGGATGAATCACATCAAGGCACATGGAATGTGGTGACTCATAAGAGAATTGTAAACAAAGTCAATGAAGGTCAACCTTCATTTTCATGTTGATGTTCTTCAGGTGTTTCATTTTCTTATTATAGGGGTTCCTTCTTGGAACCAAAAAAATCTACGAAACATAATGTAAAAAATTTCCACACCTACAGAATGATTAGGTGGAATTTTTGTTCCTACATTTAGGTTCAAACTTAGCTTGAATATTCCTAGGAATGAGTAATCCCTAGAATGAGTACACCTCTTGATGCATGCTTAAAATCCAAAGTTCCAATTTCTCGATACCCGAATCTCTCTTACAACGTACTTTATTCTTCGATGAGCTTCCAAAGTGTACTGTTGAACCTAGTAACATTATTGAATCTTCCTGTAACCTTAGTTTTCCTAATTTTCCATACCCAAACTTAGCATCACAATCTGCTTCTCCTACAATCACAAATTCCACCTATGAAATTCATTTTAAAAAATTTATAAAAATCTAATGTAAATAAAACCATCATTAATTTTTTATCATTATAAATCTGTCATAAATAACACGCTTTCAAGAAAGTTATATATTCTCATGTAATTATCTTTTAGATCGGGTTATTGAACCATCAGACCTCTTTGATAACCTTAAAATTTTAAAACTTTACATTGTTACATGGTACCTAGTGTTTAGCTTTTACCCATAATTTTCTGAGACCTTGGATTTTACTAGAACTTCCATATATACTAGACCTTTTCTCTTAGTTTAGAATGCTTTACTGAACACTTTTCATTACCATTTTACATTTCTAGCTTGTCGAGTTCTCCATAACCAGTACCTGAAACACTTGAATTATGAAGTACTCTTTTTCAAAAAAATTTCTCTTTTATTTTCACTTTTGGTGATCTTTCCAACTAGCCAACACCTGCCATAAGTATTAGTTTTGACTTGGGGTCCCCAAGTCTTATAATCTTGGGGCATGTTGTGAGAACACCCAACAACTTGCAACTAATAAAACCAATTTTAAACAAAAACTTGGGATTAAATCACCAGTCATAAATTATAATTTATACATATTTTAAAATAATAGCTCTTTACCTTTACTTATATTCTAACATAAAAATAATAAAATTTCTTAGGAAATATTTGTGTGTGCTCTGATTAATTCCAGTTTTTAGAAATTGGTAAAGAAATTAGTTCATTGACATTGAACTACATAATTTGTTAATCCTGCTAAGCCAACCAACAATAGAACCTTACTACTAGTCAAGCATCTATATCCTAGACAAGGTTATCTTTGTAATTCCCCCAAACATAGCTCTACTGCCAACCAAACGTCTGTAGCCCCGGTAGAAATATTTGAATAGCCTAAAGAGTTAATAATTTTTTTTTTCATTAATACTCATTCTTCTTTTGATATTTAATTGATAGCTCTTTTCAACTTTCATGCAACAAAGCCCGCTATTAGGTTGGGAATTATTGTGGTAGTGAAGGTTACCTCTTGATTTTTCATTCAATGTAAATCCCTTCATCATTTCACTACTTCCTAGAAAGTCATTTAATAATTCTCTGTTGGTGTGTATTCCTAGCAAAAATTTACCACTTTTATGCCAAATCCTAGCTAATTGCAACTCTCTATATGTTAGAAGATATGCATAAATTAAAATTTAGCGAAAAAAAAATTAATCATATTTAGTTAAAATCTAAATTTAGAACCATTTGTTACCACCCTTCCAATTGAATTTTATGGCAACTTCTAAATACTCAGCTAGCAATTCTGATTTGATGGTGTTGTACGACATTAATGGATAAAAAATTTCATAATGACACTTAAACATGATCACACTATTCTACATTAAATCCACTTGCCTCAATGTGCACATATCATTTCTTTCAAATTTCCTAGGTGATGATGTGTGCTGCCTTACCAACCTCATTTTACTTTCTGCCTTGCACACATGAGCACCTTCATGATTAATACAATTTAATAAAAAAAACAATTAAATGACCAACATTAATTTTGAAATCTTTAACTTGCTTTATTTGCAATCTTCGTATTGGCCAAATTTGAAGAAAATTATCACCAATTTTGTAAGAATTAATTTGATTTAACATTCTACTCTAGAGACACTCATCTGGTTTCCACCTCACTTACTATTTCCAAAACTTTGATCCAAGCAACTATGTACCACAACTTCCTCACAATTTTCTATAAATTCTGCTCTTCTCTCAAATTATTCACACTTTTTCTTTCTTTTAATTATCATTTAGCATCTCTACTTTTCTAGTTCTTGCATTGATACTCTAATTTTCTTGAACTCTCACCACCAGAATATTTTCATTGGTCGTATCAAGACTAAAAGGCTTTGCAATGTTTTCTTCATTCAGACTACCAATTTCATTGTGCCAAAATTATGCTTATTCCTTGGGGAAAAATATGCGAAATCTAGAGCTTACTATTGGTTTTATTCCAACTGGGCCACGCTATTTGTAGAATCACTCTTGGAAATTGGGCTATTTATTGAAGATGTTTGCTCAATTGTAAATATGATAGTATGCCCTAAATATTTGGGGAATATGGATACTATTATGTTTATTGGACATCTTACCATTGGAATCCCTTCGATGGATGATATCCCCTAGTTCCTAGAACATAGGGAGGTAGCTGAACGCAAGCCATTCTTGACTACCCTCCATACCCCTGATTTGAAGTTCACCTAGAAATTTCCTATGTAGGGTATTAGCCCTGATGGATGAGGCATCCTAGATTGATTGAATGGCTACTCTTCTCTATAGCTCAGCTCCCTCTTTTTTCCTTTTCATTTTTTATAGAAGAATTTTGATACTTCCATGTATATACATGATACACACAGACATATATACATCTTTGTCATAAATTTAAAGCATGTATTTACTGTGTATGGTTTTATTATTTTACATGTCATAGAACACTATTACAAAATGGTTGAATTAACTCTCATGTGTATGATAAGTTAAGTAGAATTTTCTAATGCAAAGGGACAAACAAAAAAAAGGAAAAAATAAGGAAAACAAAAAAATGAAAACTAACCCTACAAAAGAAAACTAACCCTAGCTAACCAAAATTACCCTAACAAATGACTAACCCTAATAAACTCATTTATTTTAATCTCAATAACTATTTTCATTGTTGTTTTGGTACAAATTACAATAGGTTTATCCTTGAATTCACTTGAATAAATTTCAAATGGCCTACTATAACAATGAATTTCTTTAAATTTTATGTGTTTAATAAATGTAAATAAAAAGGGGTACTTACCAATAAATTCTCTCACATGTATGAAAATGACCTCATTAAAGGTTGATTGTACACACTTTTGTTGATTCAACAATAATCTACCTTCTTTAAGTCTCGGTTCATGGTTTTCTCATTTTCTTTATTTAGTTCCATGAATGACTATGTTCATTTCTTGATTTTCTTCTCCTCCAAATAATTTCACGTCTTTGGCCCTATCTTCACTTTCAACTTTGTTGGACCAAGCAATATCATTATTAATATTGCTATCAGAGAGAGAAAAAGTAAAAACTTGATACTCTGTATCTTGCATGAAATCAAGAAAAATTCCCTTTTTAGCTTGTAACTTTTTCAGTTTGGAACAAAAAACATGTGTCTCCCACTTGATTTTCCTACTATTTCTCTTCATTAACATTTTCCATGTGTAAAGAGAATGATGACTCATCAATGTTGTTTCCTCATTTTCGATGCCATATTTATGAGTTTTGACATTCTTTGTTGTCTTCCCTCCAACACCTTAATATTTTCTTCATAACAATTGCAATTAACAAACTATTTTGATAGATTAGTTGTTTTTTTAACATTTTTAGTTCCACTAGGGTTATACTCTTTTTCATAATTCAAAATTTTTCTCATTAATGGTTCCTTTCTTCTAGCAATTAAAACTTCTTCCATTAATGAAATCACCTTATGCATAGCCAAACTTACCCTAGTTAAAAATATTTCACAATTGAGCTCACCATGATTAGTTGTATCATGAATTCTACGATCGGTGACTCTACCAAAGGTGAATAAACTTAAAGGATATAATCTTTATTAAGAATTTCCTAGACTTTTACAACTTCCATTTTCAAAATACCAACTTGCATAGAGTTTCATCTTACAAGCTACTTGTAAACTTGAAACCAATACATATTCGTAAATAAAACCCGAAGGGAAAGATATATATAAGAGAAAGTGAGTTTCCCTCCTTCTAGCACTAGTTCCTGTTGATGACGATGTTACTCATAGCAACAATGCAGATATAATCCTCATAAGAAAACTTTGAAGAACTTATCTTTTCTTGAAAGACTGAACCATGGCAACCTTTAAAGGTCTGAGTAAAGGGGAAAAGCTTGACATAGCTTAATACCATGGCTCTTCTAGTCAGGTGTTGACCATATTAGGTTCGCTTGAAGGAATGGTGTGATATTGTTGTTAATCTCGAGGCATCTATGGTTAACTCTAGTTTCTTTAAGAATCATAAGAATTACATAAAACATTTTTAATTTTATCTCAAAATAATCTCATGAAATCAACAGATTTGTGATAATATTTTATGAACATAAAAAAAAATTTCTATCACTTTAGTAGATTTAGCTTTAAGCATTCAACAATTTCATAGAAATGAAAGATTTCCAATAATATTTCCTTTCATTCATCTCTTTTTTAGAACATTTTGTAAAATTTAACATCTAATCTAAAATAAAACATCAAAATACTAAAAATTAAAATTGCTCCTAGGTATTCTCCACACGTCCCAAGATTTAATCAAATCAAAGCTAACCGCTTTATACTTCATCAGATTGCTTCACAACTAGGCATAAAACAATGTGAGATTTTAAAGAAGGGGTTGTAGTTTCGACACTGAGTAGGTTATGTATGCACCCTTAAACAGCGTACCACACAATCTTGTTTGAATGAACTAATAAACCAACTATAAAGGATAAATGAGATATGTAGCTATAAAATTGGCTTCAATATTGATTATGTTCTATGTGCATACAAGATTTTAATCTTGAATTATTTAGAAAATCTTAAAAAATAATAGAACTTAAAGAATTTTTGGCTCTTCCAACATCCAAAATTTTTGAACTTAACTAAAAAAGAAGGTATCCCCTAGCCTTTTATAGAAGCAATAGAAAGGTAGGATAAGACACAGACGTGAGAGGAAATTGAAGGGATGAATCACATCAAGGAATGTGGAATGTGGTGACTAGTAAGAGAATTGCAAACAAAGTCAATGAAGGTCAGGCTTCATTTGCACGTTGATGTTCTTCTGGTGTTTCATCTTCTTATTAGCTGGGTTCCTTCTTGGAGCCAAAAACATCTACCAAACATAATGTAAGAAATTTACACACATAAAAAATGATCAGGTGGAATTTATGTTCCTACATTTAGGTTCAAACTCGGCTTGAACATTCCTAGGAATGAGTAATCTCTCGAATGAGTACACCTCTTGTTGCATGCTTAAAATCTAGAGTTTTGGTTTCTTGATACCCAATACTCTCTTGCAACGTACTTTATTCTTGCATGAGCTTCCAAAGTGTACTGTTGAACCTGTTAACATAATCAGATCTTCCTGCAACCTTAGTTTACTTACCATCCATACCCAAAATTTGCATCAAAATTTACTTCTCCTACAATAAAAAAATTCCACCTATTAAATCCCTTTTAAAACATTTATAAAAGTCTCATGTAAAGAAAACCATCATTAATTGGTTATCATAATAAATCCATCATAAGTAAGACACTTTCAAGAAAATTATATATTCTCACGTAACTATCCTTTTGATTGGGTTACCAGACCATCAGACCTTTTCGATAACTTTAAAATTTTAAAACTTCAATTAGCATTGTTACCTGGTACCCGATACCCTTTGTTCAACTTTTACCCATAATTTTCATGGACTTTGGCTTTTACCAAAACTTCCATATTTACCAAACCTTTTCTCTTGGACTAGAATGCTTTTCTCAACACTTTGCTTTACCCTTTTACATTTATGGCTTTCCCAATTTCTAGTATCCAGTACCCGGAACACTTGAAATATGAAGTACTCATTTTAAAAAATATTTCCCTATGGTTTTCAGTTCCAGTGATCTTTCCAACTTGCCAACATCTGCCATAAGCATTAGTTTTCACTTGGGGTCCCCAAGTCATATAGGCTTAAGGCATGTTGTGAGAACCCACAACTTGCAACCAATAAAACAAAATTCAAGCCAAAACTTAGGATTAAATCACCAGCCGTAAATTATAACTTATACATATTTTTTTTTAAATAGATTTTTACCTTTACCTAAATTGTAACATAAATAAAATAAAATTTCTCTGGAAATATCCGTGTGTGCTCTGATTAATTCCAATTTCTAGAAATCAATAAAAAAATTAGTTCATTTACATTGAACTACATAATTTAGTAATCCTCCAAAGCCAACTAGGAATAGAGCCTTGCTTTGATTCAAGTGTCCATAGCCCCAACAAGGTTATCTCTGTAATTCACTCAAACATAGCTCTATTGCCAACTAGGTTTCTATAGCTTGGGTAGATATATTCAGATAGCCTAAAGAGTTGATTTATTTTTCTTTTGATATTTCATTGATAGCTCATTTTTCTTTTGATATTTCATTGATAGCTCATTTCAAATTGTGAGCAATGAATCTCGCTATTAGTTTGGTAATTACAGTGGTAGCAAAGTTTACCTTGTGATTTTTCATTCAATGAAAATCCCTTCATCGTTTCACTACTTTTGAAAAACTCATTTAATAATACTCTGTTGGTTTGTATTCCTTGCTAAACTTTACCACTTTTATGCCAAATCCTAGCTAACTGCAACTCACTATATGTGAGAAGATATTCATAAATTAAAATTTAGCAGGAAACAACTTCATCACCAAGTTTAAATATAAATTTAGAACCATTAGTTACCACCCTTACAGCTAAATTTTATGGAAACTACTAAATACTCGGCTAGCAATTCTGATTTGATGGTGTTGCACCACATTAGTGGATAAAAAATGTCATGATGACACTTAAACATGATCATGCTATTCTACATTAAATTCACACACCTCAATGCACACATATCATTTCTTTCAAATTTCCTAGGTGATGACGTGTGCTTCCTTACCGGCTTCATTTTCCTTTCCACTTTGCACACATAAGCACCTTCATGATTAAAACACCTTAATTAAAAAACAATGAAATTACCATTGGATTAAATTCAAAATCTTTAACATGCTTGATTTGCAGTCTTCGTATTGGCTAAATTTGAAGAAAATTATCACCAATTGTGTAAGAATTAATTTGTTTTAACATTCTATTTTGGAGACACTCATCCAGTTTCCACCTTACTTATGATTTCCAAGACTTCGATCTAGGCAACTATCTACTGCAACTTCCTCATGATTTTCTATAAATTCCACACTTCTTTTGAATTCTTCACACTTTTTCTTTCTTTTATTTATCATTTCACATTTCTATTTTACTAGTGCGTGCTTGCTTCTAGGTCATGGATACTCTAATTTGCTTGACCTACTCTCACTACCAGAATATTTTAATGGGTCGTATCACGAATCAAAGGCTTTATAATGTTTTCTTCATTCAAATTACTAGTTTCATTATTCCAAACTTGTGCTTAGTCCTTCGGGAACAATACGTGGAATCCAAAGCTTACTACTAATTTTATTTTGACTTGGCTTCTCACTTTGTAGCATCACTCTTGTACATTGGGATCTCTATTGAAGATGTTCACTCAGTTGCGAATATGATAGTGTGCCCTAAATATTTGGGGAATCTGGATATTGTTATATTTGTTGCACATCTAACCATTCCAATCCCTTATATGGATGATATCCTTCGGTTCTTGGAACACAGCGAGGTATTTCTACTTTGGCCATTCCTGACTGACCTCCATACCCCTGATTTAGAAGTTCACTGAGAAATTGCCTACATAGGGTATTTAGCCCTCATCGATGAGGCGTCCCAAATTGATTGAATGACTACTCTTCTTTGCAGCTCAGGTCCCTCTTTTTTCTTTTTGATCTTTTATAGGAAGAATTTTGATACTTCCATGTATAAACGTGATATACACACACATATATATTTTTATCATACATTTAAAGCATGTATTTAATGTGCATGGTTTTAATTATTTTACATTTCATGACATGATGTTACAAATTTTTTGAATTAAATGTAAGGCCCCATCTTGCATGGGAATAGTAAAGCCCTAATATTCTTTTGTGATCCTAAATAGATGGTAAGATGTATTATGGATGACAAATAGTGTAATTTTTTTGATAATATTCTTGCTTATGCTACCATGAATGTAACACCCCATTTTGTATTTCCCATTTTATTTCAAGCGAACAAGTAGTTAAATGATAATTATAATGAAATGAATGATAAAAATATTTGTAGGATTCTTGGGCATTAACCTTGATAGACGGACATGTGAATTGTTGGATATAACTTGAAAGTGTTGGATATTTGGCATATGAAATTTTGGTAAAAGATTCATCGTTAAGGTAATAGGAGTTTAAAATGAATTACTAAGGTGGTAAACAAAATGATGGAGTGACTATTTCATTGACTAAATTCTGTATTGGAGTAAGTGTGCATTTCCTTTTATTATAATGAAAATTGAATCATTAGGTTCATTCGATGTATTAATGAGTAAGTAGTTCATGAGTGAAAATTATGTGAATTGGATGAAGAGATGTATGATCTAATCATGCTGACCTTGGTAATGTGCAGGGATCAAATATGCAGATAGGAGGAAAGATAAATATTGGAATCAATCAAATACATCTTTGGGAGGTTCTAAGTGTAGCCCTATTTGACTTAGAAGGGTTTGAGGTTTGATTATTGATTGGGTGATCATGTTTAAATAGAATACATTTGTAGGTCATATGATGTGAGTTTGGTTGGGGTTGGAACCCTTGGTTAGGGTCAAAATTCGTATGGATTCTTTTGTGGGTTTTAAAAAGGGATTATTGAGTCATTTTCCTTGGTTTTTGAACAAGAATGGACCCCAGGACCTAGACCTATGGGTTTGGAACCTTTTTGTCATGTGAACTTGTCCTTGGAGTGTAAAAAGACCCCTCAAAAGTCCACATTCATGAATGTGACAACTCAAAAAGTGTTGGGGCTTGGGAAGAGTGAATTGTCACTCTCAACCTTCCACTCCCCAAAAGCTCTTGGAATTGGCACAAGACTCACACATGTGTGAGCACTTGTGGGAAAAAGTGTAGGGTTGGAAGATCTCTATAAAATCTCAAGAAGGTGGAAGATTTGGGGCACTACCCACTTCTCCTTTTGGAGAACTTTTGTGTAAAGAGAAGAGGTGAGGAGGGAGAAGTCTCCCTCTTAGGATATGGACTCAAGATAGATTGGCTTGGAGAGGAATGGAGGATGGAAGATCTAACTCCCCTCCTGTAAACAAAAAGATAAGTCTCCTCAACTTCATCATCTTTGTCCATTTTGTTGTAGGAGGGTAAAATGTTGTGTGGATCTTGTTGAAAATGTTGAGTGGAGAGCCTAATTTTGTGAAATTTGATGTCATATTGTTTTGGTCTTTTTGGTAAGGTTGAGAAAGCTCCATCTATCATCTTGGGGTTAATAGATTTCTTGCTCGGGGGTATGGCCAGAGCCCACGAGGCTCCATGACGCCATTACGGTAGGGTGGAGAGCAAGGCTTAGTACATTAGTTTGTTATTTATCTCATTTCTACATAATGTGAAATAAATAGAGTTTTAAGTAAATGCCTGATAGATGTTGTAGATAATAATTTTTATTTTTTTTAAAGTTTGCATTGTGATACTTTTCTTTTCCTTGAAGAAACATGGGAGCCAAGAAATTTCTTTTGAAGCATTTGTGTTCTTAAATAGAAATATAGGGTTTAGATCTCTCATATCATTTCTTTGTTATTAAGGATGTACTGGTATACCCTTTCAAGTTTGTGATTAAATAAAAGGGGGAGGGAAGGATTACAATACGGTTTATGTAACTTTTTAAGTGTAATGAAAGAGTGATTTATTTATATCTCAACGAAGGCTAAAATTTTACCATCTACTCATACGTTCCAAAATAATGATAATAATAATAATCTTAGTCTTGAGAGGGAAAGTGGGCTTAAGCACCATCTATTTTACTGAGATAAGATTGATCCCATATTTAAAACAAAATTTTATATTAATATGCTATGATAGAAATTATGAGTGTATCTTTTTGTACTAAATGATGCTAGCTTCTTTTATAGGGAGATAAAAAAATTGTGTTCTTCCAAGTTGCACAAGTATATATTTATATATAGAGGTTGTATAGAGTCTGATAATCTACTCCTAACCTACATTGATAACCTCACAGTTAGAAGTATGAAATAAATAAATAAAAGTACATTTTAGAGACAAAATTGTTGCCTTGACTTATAAATCCTTAGAATCTATACATAGAGTTGCTGTATATATATATATTGCATGTAAAAAGGGAATATACATATATTATAATAAATAAATAAATAAATTTATACCTATGCACAAATCTGCAAGAAGTATTGTTACCGGGCATTTCTTCTCACGTAAGTGTACATTAAGTAATGTATTGCTCAAGTCATATAGGCTGAACCAAGATGATTACCTCTAATCGTACAAGTTAATAGTATTTTATTTACAAACTACAAAAAAAAAAAACATAACGAAAGAAAATAATACTTTCTTGTTATTTCCATTAGTGAAGGGGTCGTGCTCAGGACATATGAGCCTCTGTTGTCTATTACATAGTAGGAATGGATAGGTTATCCAAAACATCTGCTAATAATGACCTTCCACAACAAGTTTTCTTATATCCTTCTGGGGAAATAGAATAGAAGAGTTTATAATGCACTTATTGAGAAATAATATGAAGGTTTAATAAAACAGAAGCTTGTAGCGTAGTGTACAAATGATCTAGATGAAGGAGGAGCAAAGATAACTCGATCAAAACATTCATTGCTATAGATTCACATATGTGCAAGCTGTTTTGGCGTATATTTGTATGCAGGGACTAGTCCCACAATGAACTGCTCATTTAGAAAGCCAGTTGGGAAGATTCTACGATGAGGTTTGTCTTAGTAAATCATCAACTCCCACTTTTAAAACAGTAATAATCGGATGAACATTAAAACTTCTCTTTGTGTGAAGACTAAGGAAGAGAGAATAGTATAACCTGTAAGTAAATCGGTTTTCTGATAATCAGAAATTTACTAAATGGTAAGTTAACACATACTCGTAGTGTTCAGATAGCATTAAATATTATAGTCACGAAACACTTGACCTCTCCCTCTCATGAAGAAATGCTGGATGAGTCGCAACGATTATGAAAAGATTTCTTTTCTAACACCATTTTGAACCTATGCCAATGCCTTCATTCCATGTTGCAAGTCTCTGAGACAATTCACCAGTGATTGGAGATGGGAAAAGAGCCAGGCCATGAATCTTGTTTATTTTTACCTCCCTTTGTTCGCTGTGAAGTAACCCAGCACAAGGAAAAGAGAGACTGCTCACTCTGGTGCAATTGTACATTATAACAAGGGTCGTACTTTTCATTGCAGGAAAAGTCTTAACAGATTTTACATTCATTGAGTGGATACTTGATAGTGTTGTTGACAGTACTGCATGCTATTGAATATCCAATGGTTCATAACTGGTTTCTATGGTAACGCCTCAACTTAGGCATACGTTGCCACAAGCAAGCCCCAAATCCCTATGTTCACATGCCTACGAGTCAGAAGACCTCTTATCTTAAGCCGTCATTTGAAAGTGTTGTCCATTCAACCTATCCTAGTCTAAATCCCTCTTAATGGTATCGAATGAGGGCAGCCTGGTTCCACTTTCTTACATTTCCATCTTCCGTTCGTTGTACTCACTTTTGTTCTGCCAAAGAAACAGCCCTCACCTTGCGTCGACTATTTGGTGTAGACTGCAGGGCTGTGGTACGATGTCTGGATCTGTTAGGTCCCTTCACACTGCATAATCTCTTATCCTACCTCCTGCACTAGTTTATTTGGTTCACATGCATGATGATGGGATTCCCAACACCCCATTTGCTACGCTGCCACAAATCTGATCGACACATTACAATGCATCGAAGTGTGCCCTGATTAGACTTGTAGTTACTAGAAAACTGTCACGTGATGTCCCACCAATCGGGTCGGCTGCACAGTTAAACTGATACTTGAGACATGATATAAAATTATTGGTATGTCATTTGCTTGGCTAAGTGGACCTTTCACGTGCTGTTGTTATCACCAGGGAAAATTTCCTTTATAGCTACTGACATTGAGTTAGTCAAACTCACTGCCTCGCTCAATGATCGTCGCATGGCAGATAGTTTTCTAAATGTGACTCTATCGTTATAATGCCCAGCTCATAATTTCCTTTATCTTAGAATATAAATATATGTTTGTCTCACTGTAACCCTGGTTTTTTAGAGAATTTAGATAAAACACATGTAAGTGTATCTCAGCTCTTACATGTTATAATATTATTATGAGTATTGTAAAGCGAACAAGTAAACAGATCATGGCTGACTCACTCCTTGCGTTCAAACAAGCAATATGTCATTTAACATTATTCCCTTTTGTTTGAACGTGAAGAGCCAAATGTTGATTTAATAACTTTCCCGTGACTCCCTTATTTAAGCATATGTTCATACCCAAAAACATAGGTAAACACCATTCAACGACTGTTCTTCCAAGTTTTCATGTCGTCTCCTCACAAGAATTACCTTTTAAGCATTTAAAAATCAGCGTGGGGATACCTTGGATATAGTTCTCCTTAAATTAAGAAGGGGAGAATATGATTCCATATTCCCACAAGAAAATCAAATAAAATAAATAAGATTATAGACTAGGGAAAAATTTGTAGTTAATAGAAAATTCTTAAAAAGAGAGTTAAACTCTCTTTATTCATATTCTTCTACCTTTTTCCTTAAGAAAAGAAAATAATGACATGTAATATGTAAATGTAGTAATATACGTAATTTTTGGTATTTTTTTGGTATTTGAGGAAATTAAAAGGAATTTATTTGTATAATTTTTATATTATAGCTTTTAAATTTATTCTTAGAATATATCATCAAATTTATAAAGATTAAAAAATGATAATAGTAAATAAATTAAAATAGAAATTAAACAATTAGGTTATAAATTATAAATATCTTATTCAATCTTATATTTAAATTTTGAGTTGAAATATTCATTGTACATCTCAATGATGTCAAAATGGTTTTTATGGGTAGAACTTATAATTAAAATAATGTTTCACCAATTAAAAGTTTTAATTGCTCATACTCAAATGTTGGACCACGTTCGCGCAATCACTGCTCATCTTAGTACCCAAAACCCTCGCCCTCGGGTGACGTGACGTTGATCATGTTGCAGGGGCAATGTCAAATGATGAGTGTTATGCATCATCATGTTGTGCTTGGTTAGTGTAACGATAGTAAATTTTCAAACATGTGTAAAAAAAAAAAAAAATAGTCATGTTTTGCCTTAGAGTATAATTTAGGGCATTACATTAAATCTCATGTGTATGATAAGTTATACAAAATTTGCTAATGCAAAGGGCCAAAAAACAAAAAATTGAAAAAACAAAGAAAAAAAAGAAATGAAAACAAACCCTGCAAAAGAAAACTAACTCTAACTAGCCAAATTACCCTAACAAATGACTAACCCTAAAAGATAATTTTATTCTCAATAACTATTTTCATTATTGATTTGGTATGAATTACAAGTTTATCCTTGAATTCACTGGAATAAATTCTGAATGTCCTACTATAACAATGAATTTCTTTAATTTTTTTGCATTTAACAAACATAAATTCAAAGGTGTACTTACCAATAAATTGGCTCACATGTACGAAAATGACCTCATTAAATGTTGATTGAACATACTTTCACTGATTAGTCAATAATCTATCTTCTTTGAATCACGGTTCATGGATTTCTTCTTTGCTTTGTTCAGTTCCATGAACGACTGTGTCCATTTCTTGATTTTCTTCTCCTCCAAACATTTTCACATCTTCAGCCCTCTATTCACTTTGAAATTTGCTAGACTAGGAAATATCACAATTTATATTGTAATCAGATAGAAAAAGTAAAAACTTGATACTCTATATCTTGCATGAAATCAAGAAAATTTCCCTTTTTAGCTTCTGAATTTTATGTTTTTTTCATGAAAAACAAGTTGTTGGAAGAATGAAGAAGAACATCTAGTTCTCTAGACTTTGTGTTGTCATTGGTGTCACCATGATGTTTTGGTTGTTAGTTTGATTTGGTATTGTGAACTGGTATGAAGAACCCATTTACATCCTTTGGTATTTTGGTCTACATATATAGTATAGATAAGATCTATCCTTGTGGTTTATATATGATGTTCACTACATACATCTACATCTATGCTCTTGATTGTAGATGGTTCATATCTTTGTATCATAAATTATTGGTATCACAATGTGGATTGGAACAATGTTTACTAGTTGAATCATAGACTGGTGTTAGCATATTGATCTACAATCCTCTATGGTTGATCTTTTCTGCTTATGGATTTGGGAAATAGTTTTGGATGTTGGAAGGTTGTATGTTCAAAATATTTTATGCACATGTGCTTGTATCACAATTTGGCATTATTTTGTTGATTACATTTTGTTATTAGGTCTATCCCTGGCTAACCTAATGTACAATTCATATTGTAATTGATTAATTTGTGTTGTGGATATATGTATGACCTATCTTTGGTCCACACCAACATATTGTAGTGTGCTACACTCTTGAAATATTTTTGGAGAAGTTTTGTACTAACTTGGAGTTGAAATTTAGTCTTTTTGGTAAATAAAGATTTCATCTAATTAGGGAAACTTAATTGATGCTTGTGGATGAATCAAATATATATAGTTTTGAGATTATTGTGAGAAGTGAATTTTTAAAGTGTAGTATAGAGTGAGTGTAAAGTGAAGTATGCAAAGATGAAGTGTGTCAATTCTGTTTATTGAGCATTACTAGAATTGAATTAACACTTTTTAGGTGTACTCTTACTAGTTCATTTTAGTTGTGAAGTTGCCTCAGTATTGTAACCTTTCTATAGGCATTGAGCCTCCTTGTTGGCTAGTGAGTCCTTTCTATAGTCAATGATCCTTTGTATTTGGGTACTGATCCCTTGGAAATGAGCCTGTTATATTTAGTTTTGAAACTAATTTATATTGTGAGTTAACTGTCACCATGGTTTTTCCCTCATTAGGTTTTCCACATAAATTTGGTGTTTCCTATGTTGATATTGCTTTCTATTATCTACATTTTATGTTCATACTTAATAACAAAATTAAGTGGATAAGAAATTTATAAGTGTTTGAGATTTGAATTTGTGTTTGGTGACAACTAATTCACCCCCCTTCTTAGTTTTCATGTTCCTTTCAACAATTGGTATTAGACGCTTGGTTTGTTGGTGAAAAGATTAACCACTTGAGGAAGATCGTAAAGTTTAAACAAATTTATGATAAAGAAGAGCTACAGGCTGCACTTGAAGATCTTGATAAGGCTGAAAATGAAAAAGAGATTTGAAAGAAAATATTGATGAGGAAAATGAATTTTCTCGTAAATTGAAAGGCAGAGAAGTGAGTTAGTAATAGAAACAAGAGATCATCAGATTGAAAGTGATAGTGGAAGAAAAGACAAGAATTGAAGAATGCCTAAACACATTGGTGCAAGGAGAGATTGATGAATGCACTAGACTTGAACAAGAGGTGGTGAACTTTAAAGTAGGACTAGAGAAAGCAAAACTCTATGAAAATAATACAAAATCTAGCTCTGAGTATCTTGATAAGTTGATTGCAGGACATAAACCAAGTAAAGAAAAAGGTGGCTTGGGAAATGAAATAGGTGAAAGCTTAAAGTATAATAAAAAGAATCAAGACAAAAGGAAGCAAAAAAAAAATCCAAAAAAATTTCCTAGAAGATCGCATATTAGATAGCCAAATGCCCAAAGGTACCCATCTTTCAATGGTGTTTTATTTTCATGTAAAAAATTTGGTCACATGGAAACTAAGTGCATAAGTGAAATGAATCAATTTCCTGGTTCCCTCTCTGGACAATGTTTTTCATGCAAGGAAATTGGACATAAAGCTACTGAAAGTAGAACTCAAGTGAGAATGATTAGTCAAGTGATGATAAATAGGTTTAATGGAGGAAAAATGAATCAGCCTTTTGATGGATATTGTTATACATGCAACAAGTTTTGACACAAAGAAAATAAATGTAGATCAAGGGTTAATAGAGGTCAAACAAATCACAAAAGTGTTGTTTGCTAGAACTGCAACAAACCTAGACATATCTCAAGAGTTTACAGAAGTAAAAAGGGAAAAAAAATTGCTCTAGTAGAGAGGAATGAGCCAGTGAAGAAAATTGACAAAGATGACATGAGGCAAGAAATGAATAAGATATAGAGGAAGAAAGAAGAAGAGAAAGAGATGATAGATATGTATCTTCCCTCATCTAGTGCATATAATTCCTCTAGGAATTAGACCTAGCATTGTCTTAGGGGGAGCATTAACAGAAAATTATTCAAACCCCCTAGGTATATGGAATGTTAGATGTTGGCATGAGGATATGTTGTAGAGAATGAGTAGACATAGGTTATGAAAAAGAAACCAGAAGAAAATTTGTAGGCATGTTCTTTCGTAAACTGATTTAGGGTTTCTCAATGCAGTGAAATAAGGCTTTTATCAACTTTTTGAAAGCCTACCATATTTAATTTAAATTAGAGTAGCATGATGGTGTATAATGCAAAATTCATAAGTCACTTGTGAAATTGAAGAGATTGAAAAATGATTTGGAGCAATCTTGAAGTGATCCTAAAATTATTTGAAGTGATTTTAAGGTAATTTGGAGAAATCATTTAAAATAAAAGTTGGAAGTTTTCAAGATCATCTCTCTCTATTTACATAAAGGGAAAAAGGAAGAAGTTTTGTTGAGAAATAAAAATATGTAGATATAAGTGGGACAATGGAATCTATGGTTAGAGTATCATGTGGCATTATTCTGCTAAGACTAAAGGATGTTTAGTTGGAAGAGTTTGATCATTGAAAGATGAAGGAAATGGAACTAGGGTTGAAGACAAATGATTTATTGAACATAAATACCCTATTTATGGATTTATGGGGAGAATTTACCTAGTTTGTAGAAAAATAATATGTCTTGTTCATGCTAAGCCAATTCAAGGATGGTAGCATTATTTTGGAAAAACCCTATCTAATAATGAAGGAGGCAATTGAAGCTATTGATGGTTTGTGCAATTTTGGTGATCTCCCTTGGAAGAAAACAATGAAATATAGAGATGTAGAGGAACTTAATGGCATTGACAAAGACCCTCAAGCTCTACTGATAAATACTATTTTCAATCATGCAGTAAGGTATGTTCCATATGATATCTCTTATAAAATCTATTTTAGAAATCATGAAGGTTCAACTTTGACTATTGTTGTATCTTGCACACATGACATTGGGGTATGTGCAAGATCATGATGGGCCAAAAAGTGGTGATATGATGGGTATATGTATGGTATGTGGCTAACGACTTTTTTTAACCCAAAATTGATGAAATGAAAAGGGTTTTTAAAGGAGATTCTCAGCTTTCCACCAATATAAATTATGCTTTACTTTTAATTTAATAAATAATCATATTCATTTTCTATTTGAATTACGACTAAAGTCTTGATTCATAGGCTGATTGAAAAACAACTATAGCTTTCAAATGGTATCACATTTTTAAATCCAAAACATGTGTCACATTTTATGCTTTGCATACTATAGGATAAAAATTTCATGAAGTTTTGATCAAGTTAAGATGATGAGACATACAAGTTTTTATAATTTTTAAAAGTTGTAAATAAAAATTCATAATTAATTATTTACTTGGAAAAAATACAAAAAAATATGCATCACCTTTGGACATGAGTCCTCTACTTATATCTAAAATATTATAAAAAAATATTATAATTTTATTGTGGTTAGGGTGGTCAGATAGACAACTACTTATTTTTTCCCTAAAATTTATACTATTGCATTGAAATTTCAAATTTTTGCCAAATAGATATTTTTTCTTTTTAAATAAACCTAGTAGTTGGATATGTGTAGGATCACCATGGAAAAAAAAGTCCCTTAAGTTGCAAAAAAATTAGAAAAATTAGAGTTAGGCAATTTGACGTAAAAATTTAAATAAGATATCTATATTATTTGAAAAATATGTAAGAATAGAATCTGTAGCAAATTGAATGTAGTTTCTAAACTACTAGGTCTTTTAAAAAAATAACTATTTGGCAAAAATTCAAAATTTCAATGCAGTATTACTTAAATTTCATGGAAAAGATAAGAAGTAGGTATTTTTCTGACCACCCTAACCAGAGTAAAATGATAATATTTTTTTATAAGATTTTAGATATAAGTAAAGGGCTCATGTCCTGATGTGATGCATATTTTTTGTAAATTTTTTCAAGTAAATAATTAATTATGAAGTTTCTATTAATTTTTTTTTTAAATATAAAAACTCATATGTCTGACCACCTTAACTTGGTCAAAAATTCATGAAATTCAATTTTTTTTAATCCTATTGTATGCAAAACATAGAATGTGATGCATGTTTTGGATTCAAAAAATGTGATATCATTTGAAAGCTATAGATGTTTCTCAATCAACCTATCTATCAAGACTTTAGTTGTAATTCAAATAGAAAATGAATAATAATTACTTATTAAATTCAAAGTAAAGAATAATTTATATTGGTGGAAAGTTGAGAATCTCCTTTAAAAACCCTTTTCATTTCATCAATTTTGGGTAAAAGAAAAGTCATCAACCACATACCCATCATATTGCCACTTTTTGGTCCATCATGATCCTACACACACCCAGTTTAGAAACTACATTCAATTTTCTACAAATTCTATTCTTACACATTTTTGAAATAATATAGATAAATTATTCATTTTTTTATGTCAAGTTGCCTAACTCTGATTTTTTTGAATTTTTTGCCACTTAAGGGCTTGTTTTTTCCATGATGATCCTACACATACCTGATGGTAAAGGAAAACAAGCAGTTTGATTTGTGTAGCCTATTACTGGAAAACCTAATTGAGAATGTTAGAATGTCTTTGGTCAAGGGGTATCCTTTCTAGTTTGGGTCTTTGCTGATATGTTTGTTATTTTACTTTTTGAGTTTGCTACTTAGAAGAGAGAATGTTAAGTGGGAATCTAACATCCAATCAGACTACAAGTTTACATGTACTTGGAATGTTTGGAGGATAAAGTTAGTGCATGCAAAATCTATTTCTCATCTTTGCAAATGAATCTATGCTCTAGTGTGTTAGTATCCAGTCAATTTGAAGAGGGTTCCTCTTCTGCTAAGAAAGAGTTGCAAGTTGTTATTGGTCGTTCCCCTTTGGAATCTAAAAGGAGAAAAACTATCACAAAAAATGTCATCATTATCCCAGAAATAGAGAAGAATGAAGAAGAATATATTCCTAAGTTTGATCCTAAAGAAATTTGGATGATCTTAGAAAATGGTTATATGAAGAAGGTTGGTGAAATGTGGTATGCCCGCTCTCTGATCAAGAGACTTAAAATTGATAATGTGTTGGTTGATTATTTGGTAAAAAAGGATATTACCATTTCAAATGTTTATGAAACATTACCGAATGATCTAGTAGAAGTTATTGAAGAAAGAATATTGTTGGAAGGACCTGAAGGACATAAGTTTGAAGCTATGATGGAAAGAAGATGCTCCAAATCTTAATAAATGTTATCCAAACATATTGGTGAGATAAGAGAATTCATTAAGGAAATATTTGACATCTACCTAGGTATTGTCTCTAATAGCCTTCAGTTGTTGATAACTTTTGAAGCAGAATTGAGGCTATTGAGTCTAGGATAAATAACATTGGAAAGAGTTTTGATTTATTCAAATACAAGAATTGAAAACATAGAATAAGAATCATTGAATTGAAAGTGGAGTTGTTGACTGCTCAAAGATAGAGGGGAGCCTTAGTTAAAAATTTCTGGTTAGTTAAAGAAATTATTGAGGTATAGATGGATCATCTCTCTGGAATACTTTCTAATGCAAAATATTGTGAATGTCAATGTCTATCTTTGAACCAGACCTCCTCTTTTACACAATTTTTGTTTATTGGATGGTATGAGTGCAAGAATGAGTTCGGTAGTGTTTTCGTCAAAAAGGATTCTTCTAATCATAAGAGAAAGGTACAAGAAAACATTTCATGTTAAAAGTGTTATTTTCACTTGAATGTTTGAAATGGGAAGCTAGAATTCCTTTATATATACATTGACACCATGTACATACATTTACATCATATTTTTGGTCACCCTTTTCCATTGATGTCAAAGCGGGAGAGAGGAGTAACATGGGAGAGAAGAGTGATAAAGGGAGAGAATATTGGTGATAGAGGGAGAAATTGTTGTGTTGTAGTAAATTTTGGCACATGTTTCCTTCAATTACAAAGAGGGAGATTGTTGGAAGAATGAAGAAGAACATCTAGTTTGTAGACTTTGTTTTTTCATTGATGTCACCATGATGTTTTGCTTGTTAGTTTGATCTGGTACTCTAAACCGGTATCAAGAACTAGTTTACATCCTTTGATATTTTGTTCCACATATACAGTACAAATAAGATCTATCCTTTCAGTTTATATATGATGTTCACTACATCTATCTATATCTATGTTCCTAATTGCAGATGGTGCATATCTTTGTATAAGAAGTTATGGGTATCACAATGTTGATTGGAACGGTGTTGACGCATTGAATCATAGACTGGTGTTGGAATTTTGATCTGCAATCCTCCATGGTTGATCATTTCTTCTTATGAATTTTGGCAATGGTTTTTGGATGTTGGAAGGTTGTATGTTTAGAATATTTTGTGCTCATGTGCTCGTATGGTGGATTGAATTATTCTATTGATTACATTTAATTATTAGTTCTATCCTTGGATGACCTAATGCACAATTGATATTTTAATGGATTAATTTGTGTAATAAATATAAGTGTTACCTATCTTTTTTCCATGTTAACATATTATAGTGTGCTACACACTTGGAATATATTTGGAGAATTTATGTACTAACATGGAGCCGATAGTTAGTCTTTTTGGTAAATAAAGATTGCATCTAATTAGGCCAACCTAATTGATTCATGTGGATGAATCAAATATATATGGTTTTGAGATTATTGTGAGAAGTGAATTTTTAGAGTGAGGTATAGAGAGAGTGTAAAGTGAAGTATGCAAAGATGATGTGTGTCAATTTTGTTTACTGAGCATCACTAGAACTAAATCGACACTTGTTAGGTGTACTCTTACCAGCTCATTTTGGTTGTGAAGAGATTTTAGTATTTGTTGATCATCAAAGCTTTCACATCTTCGACAATCTTATGGGAAATTCAACGAGTGGCAGACAAATTGCATCTCACTGAATACCTCTAGTTTTTTTATAGAAATCCAACTCTTCTTTTGGGGTTTTGAGATAAGGGGAGAAGGAAATGTAAACGTAAAACATAAAAGGAAATGCACCAAAGATTTTACAACATTTCAAACCCAAATCAGTCCTATGATTGATATAAATAGACACAGAACACCACAACCCCTCATTCTTAGGAAGAGAAAGAACATAAAATGATAAATTTAAGCATAGTGCAGAATTTTAGATCATTCCACAGGTAGTGTTCCTTAAGGTCCGATCAAACATAATGATTTCTTATGAGTAAAATAACAATATTTCAGAAATCACATGAACTCTATCTCCCAATACAACATAGCATGACAAAATAACAACTTTCAGAAAAAAATAAAAGTCCAATGACGTAGTCCAATTTCCTAAGCCACTATTCTACTATACAAGCATAAAGTATAGAAATCAACTTCTTAAACTATCTAGATAAAACTTGCAAAACATAGTGTTTCTTTCAAAATGAAAATATAAAGAAAGAAAGCTTGAAAATCGCCATACATGCATAGTCTCAACAAATTCTCCTCAATAGTTCATGCTTTAATTATAAAATGAACTTTGAAACAAAGGTTGAATGTCAATCCAACAATAGTTTAAACCTTAATAGATATAACATGCTAGAATAAAGTAGTTTTGTAACTTGTTTATGAAAATAATTCTTAAAAACCTTAAGAAAAATAAAGAAAAACTTTCTTTGACAAAGAAACTATCACTTGGAAAAAATCAATCATCCTTCTTTCTATGTCATCACCCTCCTTATATAGCCAGAACACATCGCCTCAGCTCAAAAGTAATTTCCACTAGGTGTTGATAGTTGATAGCACACGATCCGATCAAAGACCCTTGGTTAGGATACAAAATATTTTTTCTCATTAACTCTCAACTAATGCATTAATACTCTTTATATATTTTAGCAAAGATAGAAGTTGATACATGATCAAATCTTGAAAATAACAACCTAGAAAAGGACCCAGTTGACCAATCACATCACTATGAGGCACTGTCTCAAAACTTCCATCCCAAAGACCGAGGAAAAGAAAAGAAAAATCTAGCTAGCTTAGACAAACTCCTCAATCAGATAATTTTATAGGTGGTGGACATAAGCCATGGCCAGGAGATGATGTGTCAATAAGGTGAAAAATCTTGAGCTTGCAAATATAGCTCCCAAGAAAAGATCTGACAAGTACACATGTGTCTCAAACCTTTTCCTGAAAGGAAGATGAAAGGTAAAAGCTATGTAGCCACCACATGGTGCATTGCACACATTTTTTATGGTTTTATTTGAGCACAGGTGCACCCGATACTAAATACATTTATGAAAACAAAGAAATAAAAATGACTAAGGCAAAAATGTACTTCACTATTTTTCCAGCTCACAAGGGTCTTCACTTTTTAAATATTTGAACCTAGGCCTCTGGTTGCTACTAGAGTTTGACGAAAGTAGTACACTAGGCCTCCCAATTTGCATCAATTGGTAGAACAAGGGTTCAGATCTCTTGTATGCTTGTTTGAGATCAAAAACATCCTTAAAAGAGATGATGTCCCATCAGGAAGAAATCACACCCAGGTGAGAATAGAGTTGAGAAAGAGGGTATATTTTATGCTCAACATCATCCACCATGGGTACAAAGCTTGAGCTTGGAAGTTTTGAGATGGTTTGAATCTTGCATCAGATTGCCTCATCAATTTTCTCCATCATCAACACATCTTCATCTTGGGAAAGAAGAAGAGGAAACTCGAAACCAACCAGGATGATGAAGTCCCTTTTGATATCAATAACCCTTTTTTTCAACACCATCTGGTGATCCTTACATATTTCTGCAACCACGTGGTAGTTGATGTTATCATTGGCTTTAATGGAGGTGACATGTCGATCAAGGATCCCTGCTCCTCTAAGAACTTGATCAGTGGAAATACTCAATTTGGAGATAAAACTTTGGGAATCCGCCACTTGGGGTGAACATTTTTGTATGAAGTGATCAGCCATCAGACCAACCTTGGCATTCAATTCTTGAACATCCCTTCAAAATTGTAAGGTGGGTCCCAACACACACATGCCAGTCGCTATCTACTCCCAATGCATAGCTATCAACCTCGTCATTATAGGGAGGGATCGAGATCCTCTTACAACAATTAACTCTTGGTTAAACCGAGCCTCTCTTGATCTGGTCTTTTCTTTTATTTCACTCTTCTCCCGAAGAGTGTTTTCCAACTTAGAGCTTAGTCTTCCAAATTCTTGTCTTGACTCTTATGCCTCACTCTGGATCCTCCAAATATCATCAACATTTCAGGATTTGGCATCACTTAACTCTTTCTTTAAATTTTCATTTTCAGCACAAAGTTGAACTTGCTCATTCTGAGCATCTACAAGAAACTTGGACATGTCTCCTTATTGTCTTTGAATTTTCTTCTCATAGGCTTAGACTTCATTTTGTAGTTGGCTCATTGTTCCTTTTACATTTTCCAATCAACCTTGTGCTTCCTTAATTGCATGTCTAGTTGTTATAATCGACATATACCACCCTTTGAGTGGCTTTGGCTAGGACCATTTTATCACATGGGAGAGTTTCACCCAAATCCAAGACCACAACATGAATTTCATAGTATTCCATCTACATTTTTTCTCAACCTTGGAAACAAGTGGCTTCATAGTGATAATAAGTAGAGAGTTCCATTCTTCATCAAAACAAGCTTCAATCCTCTTGGTGGTGGGCCTCTTGGCACTTTTTGACAACATTTTTTTCTTCCTGGCCTTTTGGGATTATTTGGTAGCATCAAAATGACCCTGGAGATTCTGAGGGACATCGACACTTTGAGATGCAATGGGAGCACTAAGGGGTAGTCTAAAAAAGGTGATGATAGGGGAAACTTCAGATGTGTGAGTGTGGGGGGATGCAAAGGGTAGCATGATCATAGAAAAAGGAGGGACACCAAATAAATTAGGGGAAGAAATAGTAGGGGTAAACATAGAAAAGGATGATGGAGAGGTGCTTTCTCAGAAGTAGATGGGTTGCGAGTAATGAGAAAAGTAGTAGTTTCAACGAATCCAATGGGGGACTTTGATAAGGAAACTAATGACGCAACAACAGCCGCAACAGATGATGCACCTTCAATAAGTTGAAAAGTTTTAGTAGGTTCATTAACAATGGAAGGGGATACATCCAACATGAAAAGTTTGGGAACCAAAGATGGAGCATTAATTTTGATAGGAGGAGGCAAGGGGTTGACCAAAGATGCATAAATAGGAAGAAGAGGGGGAGAAAAGCTTACTTGAGTTGTAGTTGATGAAACATTTCATAGGGTAGACTCCACTTCTTCTTCCTATTGGACCAATATATCAGGGGAACCTAGGTCTTGGATCCTCCTTTGCTTCACATGATTAGGGAAAACACATTCTAATCCCCTGCCTACAGATTCCTCCAACATTTGATCTTCAAGGGCCATTGAGGATCCTCTTGGGGACTATCAGGCTCCTTTTTCCTTTGCTTCAGGCATGAGATGTAGACAAAACTCATGGACCCCCAACCCCAAATCTCTTCAATTGCCAGGTTCCCAAGGTCTACGAATTAGGAGTGGAACTTTATCCTCTTCGATTTCATGGCTCATCTTAGGATTGATATTGTTAGAATCAACCTCCTTATCATATGTGTCCTCAAATTCCTCATCAAGTTCAAAGCTATTGAACAAGGCAACTGGATTTCTCATTTCTTGTCAAAACCTCCAAAATTATTCCTTCTTCCTTTCTGACCATCCCTTATGCCTCAGTTGTGCATTCAAATATTTACTCCTTGGTAGATGCTTGAATCAAGAAACACTAAGAGGGGGGTGAATCAATGTTGTGCAATTTTTAACTTTATAAATTTTATCCTTAAAGTGTTGATAACATTCAACCAAAATAAAGATGCGGGCACATAAAAATAATAATCACAACACCATAACACAAGGATTTTTTATGTGGAAACCCTATTAGGGGAAAACCATTATGGATGTCAATCGACAATATTGTTCTAAGTATAATCAAAAGAAAATTTTACAAAATGAGAATTCACTTGCATTCAAACACACTACCTAGAGATCTCTGCTCAAAACTAAAAGGATCACTACCTTACAAAAGTTTGGAATACTTACAAGGATTTGAACTGATAAAGTAGCATCTACAAATACCTAATTACAGTTTTGGTTAGGCTCTACAATCAAATTCTAGACCTTCTAACTAATTCTACTCTTCTACTCTATTCTGCTTCAACTAGCAACAAAAATACTTAATACACAAGTGAAAATTTGCATAATCGCTTTACTGACCTTCTGAAATTCTCAACATACGTCCACTCTCATCGAATATGCACTAAAATGATATAATCAATCACTTATATATATCTGCTACTTAGGATTTAATTGCTTTAGGTTGGACTCAACAAACTAAGAAATAGTCACAAATTATCGGCTTAAATCATCCATAATATTCAATGTGCATCCAGAAGAGTCAGCCACAACATAGTGAGGAGCCAAACAAAAATTCTCAAATACAAAAATACTTAAACAATAACTCCTCAACTATCTACAACACACTATATTCACCAAGTCAGCCTTCATACATTGATGAACAAAAATTAGTTCATCGGACCTTCTTTCACCCAAATTGATACGAGGCACAAAAATTTACCTATAACATAGATTATGCATCAAAAATATTTCTTGAGATCAACAACACAAAATAATAATATAAATTTTTCATATGAATCGAAGAACACAAATATACTAGATGCTTTGATCTAACTTAACAAATAATCACTAATCTTCAATTTGTCTGCCAGTATGAGTAAATTACAATGTGTGGATTGACTAGCTAATCATGGTTTCCATCAATGAGAACACCAAAAAATGTTTGGTGTATCTTTCCAATAATCTCCCACTTTGGCATTGATGGCAACACTTAGTAAAATATGACTAAGTGTCAGATCAGTACCAACAAAAAATACATTGCCAACCAAAACTCCAAAAAACATCTTCATCCATAGCTCAAAACTACAACTCCCCCTTAGATGAATATAGATTTTTCACTATTCTTCTCTCCCCCTTTGACATCAATGGAAAAGATGGGGAATCTATAGAAAAAAATCCTATAAATAAAAAAACTTCAAACTGCATATGTAAAAAATTTGTTTCAAACAACTTATGCAAACTTGAAGATATTTGCAAAATTGGTCTTTAACAGCTTCAAGCTTATGTCCCAACACTTCTTGAGACTTTCCAGAATAGTTATGTGACCACAAAGTAAATAAGATTGCATTTTTGTAGTTTCAAGTTTTATTGGATCACTGGCCGACATAGTATCTTGTGCTTCCTTCGAAGTGTTCAACATGATCTCCATCTTTGGACCAATTAGGCCTCTAAGTTCACCAGCTCTTTCCACAATCCTATCATTATCATCTTCAAGCTCTCTATTTTTTCAAGTAAGGATATAACTTGAGATTCTTGCTCTCCAAAAGAAATAGTTAAAGCGTCAAAAGCATTAGAAATAGTAGCTAACTCTTTCTCATGATCCTTAACCTTCTTCTCATTTCCCTTAGTAATTTTTGACAAAGAAAAACACGACTTATAAATCCTTCCACCTCCTGATAATGGACTTTGTACATTTTTCACATGGGTAGCTAACAAATATTTATCATTCACTATCATTCCTTTCAACCTTCTAATCTTTCTAGAATCAAATTCCTTCTAAACTTTGACCAAAATTGACTTGTCAAGTGACTCATAATGAGTACTTACCAAATTTATAAGCTTCTTCAGCTTATAGAGGAAGAACCAGATGGATCTTTAACATTAGTAGGCATGATCTTCTCTAGAATTCCAGATGCAAGATTCAGTAACTCATTGTCCTCAATGTGATACTTCAAGATTTCTTCCCTAGCCTTCACTTGTGCAAATGATGTGAATTTCATTTTCTAAATTGCTGACAAAGTAGAAAAATTAATAGGGGCATCTCCCAACTCAAGATCAAATTCTTCCTTTTTCTCGTCTAGAAACTTCTTTATTGCCTTTGCAGCATCTCTTTCTTCCATTGGAACTTCTTTAACTTTAACCTTCTTTTCCTCAACTACTATTTCGACAACCACAATTTTTTTCTTGACATTTGGAACTTCAACTTCTTCAACTGATATCTCCTTTTCTTCAATCAACACAATTTTAGGAACTTCAATCTCCATAGGTTATTCTATATCATGCACATTAGGAGGAATCTGAGTGTCCTCAACTATAACCTCTTCATTTACTAGACCAGATGAAATGTCTTCCACATGCTCTTCTTCAGGAACAACATCAATTATGTTCTTTAATATAACTTCCTTCATAATTATTTTAGTTTCTTTTTCTACTTCTTCAGTCCTACCCAACATAAGCTTGTTTATTCTTGATTTGCTTTTGAACTCTCTTTTTTATTCTTTTAGGATTGAATTCATTTCTTCAATAGACATTACTAGGCATAGATCTACAAGAATTCATTCTCTTAGCTACTCCTCTTAAGTTCTAGCATTAACTTTCCCATCTCTAAAATTTCATACAATTCCTTAGGCAACTATGTCATTATCTCAACAAGAGTCATATTGAAATTGTTCAAATATTGTATTGTAGCCTCCTCAAGGATTCTTTAGCTCACAGTATCAAAGGTACCATGCACTTCAGATAGGGGGTTAAGATTTCCATCTTTAATTATACCTCTTTCAACTTTCTATACGGACATGCCTAGTTTGTCAGGCTTCATCTTCTTCTTTTCTTTCTCCTTTTCATCAGAGGGCTTGTCCTTAGTGACTATTGTTGCACCTTGGGTACCCATATGATTTATTTCACTAACTTCTTCATAAGATTTTGTCTCTTCATCTTCTAAAATATATGTATACACTCTTGTGCTCTTATCCTGCTTCCTTTTACAAGATGCCTTAACTTGGGCTTTTGTAGAGGAAAAATTCTTTGCATGACCGGATATGGGTGCTAAGCTCCTCGTTGATCTAGTTTGAGTAGAGGATGTTTTTGGAGTAGTAGATTTAGTTCTAGTAGGCTCTTTTCCTTTTTTTTCTTTAGCTTGTTCTCTTATCCTTTTGGCTTCTCTTACAACTTCTTTAGATATGCCCATGCTTTCTGCAAAAACTTCCACTTCTTTCCTTACTCTGTGGACTATCATTGGTTTCTTCAATTGATCATGGAATTTCCTATTCTTCTTTGCATATGTTCCAAAACTTCCTTCAGATGAATCCAAAGGCTTACTCAATAGATGTTGTGCATATAGCTCCAAGATTATTTCCTCAACTTCATAACCCATTGGCATAATCCAAAGAGTTCTAGGTTCTGTCGTTTCCATCAAGTACTGATCAATATATAGCATAAAAAAATTGTGTCCTTATACTTCTCCACAATAGAAGTAGGAATTCTTTCCCTTACTTGCATTTCATTCTAAATTTTTTTGAGATATCCCCAGATTGCAGTTTTCCTAGCTTGTAAATCACCAAGGCTAAATAACATGTCTCTAATCTGAATAGCTATAGGCTTATTGCTTTTCCAATGCACTTTCCCAACTCCAGAAACTTCATTCATGAAATTAAAGAACAAACATAGTAACATATTACTGTATTTAAAGGTATTCTTCTTGTATTTCTTAATCTTACAAAGATTTTCCATAAGCTAACTTTGAAGCAATTCACATAAATCATACTCTACATTCTCCTTTACCATCTAATATGTTGCATATATGGCAATACCAAATAAAAAAATTTCTCAGATGGAGTGATTTATCTTTTCACCAATGACCATCGAGGACAATTTCACATCCACATCAAAAATATCGAACCAGTTGCATCAATCACTATTTGATTCTTTACAGACTTCAAAACTGGCAATCCACCAGAGGAATTTAAACTTGTAGCAACACTTATAGCTTCTTTTGTATTCTTGAATGGTTGACTCAACCACATAAATTCAACATGAACTTGACTCAAGATATATTGGACCCATTCATTTTCATCAAACATGAGGAATTTCACAATCTGCATGAATTTCTTCTCCTCTAGGGTTTTGAATTTGGGCTTAACACAAAAATCCTCTCAACAATGTGTTTGGAATATAAATTAAGCAACTATGAGCTTCCTAACTCCCTAATATTAGCATGAATATATTCCCTAATGTCTTCAATATGTAAAACGTTGTACGAAATAAATGAAAATGCACCTAAGGGCTTCGTATCAATAGACTTGAAAGGATGCCACTTGAATTTTGAACAAGGTCTAACCTTGACTTCAACTACCAATGGAGTAGCCATTTTCAAAAATTCACAGGTTTACAAGTTTTCCTGATAAATACATTTTTTTCAGATTAGGTTTTGAACTTCAAATCGCCTTCACACTTGAATTCTCTGAAATTTCAAGAAATTTCACTTAACAGCTCTTCAAACTTCTTCTCAAAATGCAAACTAACAAATGAAAGATAGAAATTAATTTTTATCATTCAAAGACCTAACCTTTTTGACGTAATAAATTATTTTTCCCTAAATCATCTAGATACACTATTTCCATACACTGTGAAAGATAATGATAGATAAACAAGGTTGGATTGAGATAGTTACAATCTCAATGCTCTGGGTCTCAAATTGAACAACCCTTGGTGTTTCACTCCACCATTCAACCTATAGGTCCTAAAGGCATTTAGGTACCCCTGGTCTTCTCTACCAACCCTGCTATCAAGTTGTAGTTCATTCACCAAGCCTCACTTGATGTTCTTCCACTCTTCCACCACCTAGCCCTTAATCACCTTAAAGGATAACCATGCTCAAAATGTTTCCTAACTCTATTACATGGGTGTGTGTTAACTTGAATGGTTTATTTGACTTCAAAATGGTCTAGGAAAGCTCCCTGTCCAAGCTCAAAGTTCCATCCTTCCATCGTTTTCCTTAAACCCTAGCTTAGGGTTTAGAAAGGCTACAAGGATTAGGCCTCCTCCAACAAGAAAAAGGATAACAACTCCTCTCCTTCAACTATTCAAGCCAAGCTTGCTTCTAAAACCTTGGCTCAAATCCCGAGCTCTAATTGATTTTCTTGGTTTTGGACTCTGTTGCTATTCGTACACAGGTGTACCCTATTCTTGCAAGAACTAGGGCTTTCAAAGGTCTTTTCTTGAACTGTTCTAGTTCTTTAGCTATAAATGCCTTGATAAAGGCTCTTTCCTCCTTCAAGAACCTTCACAAGGTTTCCTAAAAATGCCACATAACTCAGTTCTCACAAATATCAGCACCCCTACAACAGTAAAGTATGATCTCAACTTTCTTTTCCCAACCAGGCATCACTAGCTCGCCTATGAAAAGTCATTAAGCATGCTGCCCTGCTCACTACAAACACCTACTCCTACGATATGTACAGCTAAGGAGCTTAACCTAACTTCCAGGAAACCCATACCTCTTGGTACGGTGTGGAAGCAGGCTAAAACTCCATCTTTACCCAAATTACCAGTCAGGGTAGCAAGCTAAGTAAACACAAAAAAATTGTCTAACTTTTGAAAGTGATAGAAACAACAAACTAAATTAACCAAAGAAAGCCTAAAATGAACTCAACTACATGCTACTCTATACAGGAGACTATTTTCTCATTCCATTTTATTGCTGTCATAGGAAAAAGAAAAGAACACACAGAAAATTGCACTCTCAATTCACTGTTTTCTAATTTTTACATTCAACTCGCATTCTCCAAAACTTCAAACCTCTAGAAAAAGTTGAGGGATTACTTTTACAATGTCAAGAAGTAGTTAGGTTTACTTCCCCGAGCCTAAAAATGGAAAAAACACATTGTTTGAAAACACAGTGTGTTTTCCAACTCTTTACTAAAGCTAAGGAAACAACCATAAAAGGACACCAAATTTATTCAACTCCTAGTATAGGAACCAAAAGGTCCTCAACCACATTCTAAAGGTGTTAAAGACCTTACACAACAAAAAGGAAATGATTTTTAAAACAATACTTCAAAATATGCTTGTACTCTAGCACCTTGGCAGGTGCTCCTGCACCATTCTCCCCCTCTCAGCACACAGATCAAGGAACTTGAGGAGATACCAGTGTTAATTCAATCCCTTGCTTCTTTAAATCTACTTCTTCAATCCAGGTAGCCTCTGATTCAGGTTTTCCCTTCCACTTGATAAGGTGTTCCATGTATGCCTTGTATCTTGTTGCTTTCTTCACCCTGGACTCCAAGACCTTCTCTACCTGAGATTTATCTTAACTTGGAAGGGGTATATTACTGATATCCTTAAATATTTCTTGACTATTTGGAGCTTCATCACTGACTGTGCCCTTAAACCTGATCAAATCAACAACATTGAAAACAGGAGATATACCCAAATCTGATGGAAGTTCTACCTTGTATGCATTCTTCCCATACTTAGCTAACACCTTGCATGGTCCTACTCTTTTCATCTACATTTTGGTTGACATTCCCTTCTGCAACCTATATTTGTGAAGATGAACCATCACATAATCACCTACTTGAAACTGCACATCTCTCCTTGACTCATCAACTTTATCCTTCAATTTTTGTGTTGCTGCTGTGATTGTCTTCTTAACCTACTCATGAATCTCCTTCATGGTCTGAGTGAAGTCTTCTGCATTTCAACTCCTATTCTCCTGATACCCAAGGTCTCTGAGCTCATAAATTCCTCTTGGGTGCATCCCATACACAACTTCAAATAGACTTTTCCCTGTAGTTCTATTAACACTGTCATTGTATGCATATTCAGCTTGAGAAATCACCATATCCAAGGTATGTCAATATTCTTTAGTCAAGCACCTCAATAGGTTACCTAACACTCTGTTAACCACCTCTGTTTGACCATCGGTCTAAGGATGATATGTTGATCCAAATGAGATATTTGTATCTAATCTACTCCATAGTGTTTTCCAAAAATGGCTCATGAACTTCACATCCCTGTCTGATACAATGGTCAATGGCAATCCATGGATTCTTACAACTTCCCTGAAAAAGAGATGGGAAATGTAACTTGCATCATGTGTAGTTTTACAAGGGATAAAGTGACTCATCTTGCTAAATTTGTCCACAACTACAAAAACATTGTCGAAACCAGTTTTAGTCTTGGGAAGACCCACCACAAAATCCATGCTCACACACTCCCATGGTCTATTAGGAATAGGCAGAGGCTGATACAAACCAGCATTGCTAGCTCCCCCTTTAGCTTTTAATCAAACAACACACTATTCTACATACTTCCTAACATCTCTTGCCAACCTAGGCCAATAATAAAATCTTTGTACTAGCTCTAAAGTTTTATTGATTCCAAAATGCCCACTAAGACTGCCATTATGTTTTTCTTGGATCAAATTTTCCCTCATTGATCCTCTTGGGACACATAACATATTGCCCTTGAATAACAATCCATTTTGTAGAGTATACTCAGCATATTGACTATGAAAGTGATTTGCAAAATCTGAACATACCTTGTAGGCTTCTGAGAAATTTTCATCCTCACCATAGAGGTCTTTAAAACTCTCCAATCCAATGCTTTTCAGCTGTATCTCTTGGACTATCAACATTCTCCTGCTTAATGCATCTACCACTTTTTTTTGATGTCCCTTCTTGTGCTTAATGGTAAATGTAAAGGCTTGGATGTACTCCATCCATTTCAAATGTATATTGCTTAACTTCTCTTGGGTATTGATGTAACTGAGTGCCTGGTTATCTGTGAAGACTACAAACTCTTTGGGCAATAAATAATGCTTCCACTTCCTAAGGGACTGCACTAAAGCATAAAGTTCTAGATCATAGGTGGAGTACTTTTGTTTGGCTTCATTGATTTTTTCACTGAAAAAGGCTACAGGCCTACCTTCTTGACTAAGGACACCTCCTACTGCTACTCCACTTGCATCACACTGAACTATAAACAATTTATCAAAACTAGGCAATAACAGGATAGGTTGTGTTGCCACTTCTTGTTTCAGATTTTCAAACCCTTTATCAACCTCTAATGTCCATTTAAACTTTGTTTTTTGACCACCCTTGATTATATCTAGTACTGGTGCACAGATGCCACTAAAATTCCTTATGAACTTCCTATAAAACTGAGCCAAACCATGAAAACTTCTTACCTCAGTTGCTGTGGTTGGTGTGGGCCAGTTTAGGATGGCTTCCACCTTACTTGGATCCATCTTCAGCATTCCTTGGGATACCACAAAGCCTAGGTACACAAGTTCTTGCTTGAAGAACTCACACTTCTCAAGGTTGATTGCTAATTGTTCTTCTTGTAGCCTTTTGAGTACCATCTCCACATGCTTCAAATGTTCTTCTATTGTCTTACTAAAAATTAGTATGTCATGCAAGTAGACTACCACAAAAATCCCTGTGAAATCCTTAAGCACCTCATTTATTAGTCTCATGAACATGCTAGGGGCATTTGAGAGGCCAAATGGCATCACTTTCCACTCATACAAACCATCATTTGTCTTAAAAGTTGTCTTCCATTCATCACCCTCCTTAATTCTGATTTGGTGATACCCGCTCTTAAGATCTAACTTAGTGTAATATTGTGCTCCTCCAAGGCAATCCATTAAATATTCAATTCTAGGTATTGGAAATCTATACCTAATGGTGATCCTATTAATTTCTCTAGAATCAGTATGAAGTCTCCATTTACCTCCTTTTTTAGTTGCCAAAACAACTGGGACTGCACATGGGCTGATGCTCTTTTGAATTAGACCTTGATTCAAAAATTCTTCCACTTGCCTTGCCACCTCTTAGTTCTACTCAGGTGTAAGATTGTATGCTTCCTTGTTAGGCAATGAGGCTCCAGGTATGAATTCAATTTGATGACTTATTGCTCTCTTGGGTGGTAGAGTTGCAGGTGTTCCATCACTCACAATGCTCTTGTATTTTTCTAGCAGCCTTTGAACTGTTTTAGGTATGACTATCTTCTCAGCCTTTTATTCCTCTTTGGACTGAATAACAACCATATAACCTTCATTCCCTTGGTGTATATCCTTGATGAACTCTTTACCACTGCTCAACATAATGTTTGGAACCTTGGACTGTCCTTCATCATCCTCAATCAATGATTGTAGCTTGAAGGTTTTTCCATCCTTCTTGAATTCTATGGTGTTCTCCTTTCCATGATATACAACACCTTTGTCATATTTCCATGGCATGCCAAGAAGAATATGGCATGCATCCATGGGTAGCACATCACAAATCAGCTTGTCTTTGTAGCCTCCTATTGAGAATTCCACTGTAACCTGCTCATTCACTAGAACACTCTACCCTTTATTCAGCCAAGTGACCTTGTAGGGATTGGTATGAGGTACCTTCTACAATTTTAACTTAGTTACTGCCTCCTCAGAGATTATACTTTTTGTAGAACCAGAATCTACAATAAACTTGCATACCTTTCCCAATATCTTGCACCTTGCTCTAAACAAAGCTCTCCTTTCCTTGGGTTCTTCCTTGACCGGTTGTCTGATCAACACTCTATTAAACATTAGATTTTCACCTAATTCTAATTCTATATGACTGATCTCACATGACTTGAGTGTCATGGTGTCCTCTTGTGCATAAGCTAATCTTTTCTCATTGCTAGATGAAGCTTTCTCTGGGCACCTATAAGCTGGATGACCTAGCTGATTACAGTGATAGCACTTCATGGTGGCAAAGTAGGAGTTACTTCTACTTGCTTCTCTTCCTCTGTTTGAACCCCCTTGAGGTCCTCTTCCTCTATTAAATCCTCCTCTTGATGATGTTTCACCTCCATGCTCAGTAAGCTTAGATTCTCCTTGGTTTGTTTGTTCATTACCTCCACGTTGTCCTCTTTGATCTATGCCTCTGCCTCTACCCTTAGAGGACTGGTCATGCTTTCTTTTATTCCTCTTCAATCTTTATAGCCAGCTGATAACATTGGTGGACTGTCTTGGGGCTGAGTAAAGCCATCTCTTCCTGTATATTCCACATCAAACCATTGAGGTATCTAGCCACTTTTAGGCTCTCATCTTCTGCCACATTTGATCTCAAACAAAGCTTCTGGAACTCTTTAGTATAGGTGTTGACATCTTGATATTTTTGTCTTAAACTCTACCTCTTCTTGTGGAGTTGGATATCATAGTCATCTAGCATATAGGCTTCTTTCACTTTAGCAACCATTCCTTTCCAGTTTGATATGGGCTGCTTTCCTTCTTTCTCCCTTTCAGTCTGGACAAATTTCCACCATGTTAAAGCTAATCCTCTCAATATTGATTTTGCCACCTTCACCTTCTGTGCTTTTGTAACTCCATCACATTCGAAGTGATTCTCCATTCCATTTATCCAGTCCAAGACCAAATCAGGGTCCATCTTTCCATGGAATAGGGGTACACCCTCAAGTCATTTTCCACTCAGGGATTTGAATGCCTTCAAGAAAGGCTCCTCCTTGAGAACAGGGTCAGGTTCAGGGACTTTTTCTTCCTCTGCAACCTCTTCTTCTTTTGGCACTTTACCTTCCAACTTCACCTTGTTTAGTGCTTCCTCAAGATGCTCTATTCTTTCCTATCGAGACTTGTTATCCTCTTCTTGCTCTTCAACCATCTTGGCTAGTTGTGCATTTGTCAAAATCTTGGGCAGTTCACTTGATTCAGCCTTTGACATATAAGCTGCTTTCCCAAATCTTTCACTGCTCTGATAACAATCTGATAGATATACGAGGTTGGATCGAGATAGTTACAATCTCAATGCTCTAGGTCTCAAATTGAACAACCCTTGGTGTTTCACTCCACCATTCAACCTATAGGTCCTAAAGGCATTTAGGTACCCCTGGTCTTCTCTGCCAACCCTGCTATCAAGTTCCAGTTCATTCACCAAGCCTTGCTTGATGTTCTTCCACTCTTCCACCACCTAGCCCTTAATCAATTTAAAGGCTAACCGTGCTCAAAACATTTCCTAACTTTGTTACAAGGGTGTGTGTTAACTTGAATGGTTTATTTGACTTCAAAATGGTCTAGGAATGCTCCCTATCCAAGCTTAAAGTTCCATCCTTCCATCGCTTTCCTTAAACCCTAGCTTAGGGTTTAAAAACGCTACAAGGATTAGGCCTCCTCCAACAAGAAAAAGGCTAACAACTCCTCTCCTTCAACTATTCAAGCCAAGATTACTTTTGAAACCCTGGGTCAAATCCTGAGCTCTAACTGATTTTCTTGGTTTTGGACTCTCTTATTGTTCGTACATAGGTGTACCCTGTTCTTGCAAGAACTAGGGCTTTCAAAGGTCTTTTCTTGGACTGTTATGGTTCTTCAGCTATAAACACCTTGATAAAGGCTCTTTCCTCATTCAAGAACCTTCACAAGGTTTTTGCAAATGCCACATAACTCAGTTTTCACAAATATTAGCACCCCTGCAACATTAAAGTATGATCTCAACTTTCTTTTCCCAACTGGGCATCAGTAGCTCGCCTAGGAAAAGTCATTAAGCATGCTTCCCTGCTCACTACAAACACCTACTCCTACAATATGTATAGCTAAGGAGCTTAACCTAACTTCCATAAAACCCATACCTCTTGGTATGGCGTGGACGCAGGCTAAAACTCCATCTTTACCCAAATTACCAGTCAGGGCAGCAAGCTAAGTAAACACAGAAAATTTGTCTAACTTTTGAAAGTGATAGAAACCACAAACTAAATTAACCAAAGAAAGCCTAAAATGAACTCAACTTCATGCTACTCTATATAGGGGACTGTTTTCTCAGTCCATTTTATTGCTGTCACAGGAAAAAGAAAAGAACACACAAAAAAATGCACTCTCAATTCACTGTTTTCTAATTTTTACATTCAACTCACATTCTCCAAAACTTCCAACCTCTAGAAAAAGTCAAGGGGTTCCTTTTACAATGTCAATAAGTAGTTAGGTTTACTTCCCCGAGCCTAAAAATGGAAAAAACATGTTGTTTGAAAACACAATATGTTTTCCAACTCTTTACTAAAGCTAAGGAAACAACCATAAAAGGACACCAAATTTATTCAACTCCTAGTCTAGGAACCAAGAGGTCCTCAACCATAGTCTAAAGGTGTTAAAGACCTTACACACCAAAAAGGAAATGATTTTTAAAATAATACTTCAAAATATGCTTGTACTCTGGCACCTTAGCAAGTGCTCCTGCACCAGATAACTCTTCTACGGACTTTCAATTCTACATAAATGCTCTTCTCCAACTATTCAACAACATTTGTATATCATTAATTATATCAATGAACTCATCCATGTTTCGATTTGGATTACTAACAGGGGTATGAAATATTTTCTTGATAGCTCCCTTCATAGGCCAGAGGCCTCAACCTAATTCCTGGAGGAATTACTAGAAGTTGATTCTGGTAAGGGCTCATTTCCTGCAACATAGGGATTGTTCTTTATCTATTTCTTCTTCATCTACTTCTTGATCTGATCTGTAGTGACTTTCCCTTTTCCTTTTCATCCTTTTGCATGTTTCTTTGATTTATCAAACCTCTTATGTAAAATTTAGCAATATGACCAGTCTTGTTGCAATTGTAGCATACCACATTTTTTTTTCTAGACAAGTTGTTCCACTGATTGTCTCTTGATCTGCACTAGTTAGAAATATGGCCAAATCTATCACACATGTATAACATATAACATCTCTATAAAAAAATTTCATCACATTTTTGCATTCATTTGACTATGACCATACTTGTTACAGTTAAAGAAATGACCAGAGAATGATGGACCACTTGAATTCATTCTACTTCTGCATTGGATCACCAAATGACCAAATTAATTGCAAAAATAATAGTTACCATTAAACCTTTGAGCATTAGGTTGTCTTACCGGATGCCTTCTAGCGTTGTTCATCTAATTTCCTTGTTTGAATCTCCTTTGTACATATCTAGAACTTTCTCCTTTCTCATATCGAAGACCTCACTTGTCAACATCAGTCCTCTGACTTTTAATCAGTTCATAAGGATTAGCTGAGCTAATGTTGAACTTCTCCTTGAATTCATTTGTTGTATCAAGTTCATCTATGAGAGCAACAATGTTCTTTTCAAGATCTTCCTCATTATGTTTGGATTTTTCTAACTCAAGTTCCAACTAAATGAATCCATCAGTAATTTGGCTGCATTCTTTAGATTTCTCTTTCAAGGATTGGGCAAGAATTTCTTCATTCTTCTTCATGTCTTCAATCTCCTTAGTCATTCTCATCATAATAGATTCCATTGCATGCTTTTAAACTGCATTATCCCTGACAAGCTTTTCACATTCTTCTATCTTTCCCTTTAGGGTTTGACTCAGTTGTTCATCTACAATGCATTTACTATCTTCCTATTTGATATGATCATAAATTTCCCTTCTCTTCTCTCTAGACTTATTGATTTTTTCTTTCAATGACTCAATGAATATCTCAACATTCATGAGATTCGCTTGTAATTCTCGGACTTCAGATTTTTCCTGATCATGATCATCTAGGGCCACCATAAGTTGTTGTTGAAGACTACTCAAATCCATTGAAACACTTTCCAAGATCTTCCCCAAGCTTTAAAACTTCTTCCGAGGAAATGAGCTCTAATACTAAATTTTGGAATCAAGCACATTGAGAGGGGGGGTGAATCAATGTTGTTAAATTTTTAACTTTACTAATTTGATCCTTAAAAACCTGATAAAATTCAACAAAATAAGATGTGTGCACACAAAAAAAAAACCACAACACCATAACACAAGTATTTATTACGTTGAAACCTTGTTAGTGGAAAAACCATGGTGGAGGTCAATTCACAATATTGTTCTGAGTATACTCAAAAGCAAAGTTTACAAAATGAGAATGCACTTGCATTCAGGCACACTTCCTAGAGCTCACTACTCAAAACTAAAAGGCTCACTACCTTACAAAATTTTGGAATACTTCAAAGGATTTGAACTGATAAAGTAGCATCTACAAATGCTTGATTACTGTTTTAGTTAGGCTCAACAATTGAATTTTTTACCTTCTAATTGATTCTACTCTATTCTGCTTCAACTCAGAACAAAAATCCTTATTTCACAAGTGAAACTGTGCATAATCACTCTACTGACCTTCAAACATTTACAACATACATCTACTCTCATTGAACATACACCAAAATGATATAATAAATCACTTGTATATATCTTCTACTTAGGATTTAATTGCTTCAATTCTACCTAAACAAAATAAGAAATATTCATAAACTGTTAGCTTAAATCATCCATAGTATTCAATGCACATCCACAAGAGTTAGCCACAACATATTGAGGACCCAAACCAAAATGCTTGACTACAAAAATACTTAAAAATAACTCCTCAAATATCCATGATAGACTATATTCACCAAGTCAACCTTCATACACTGATGAACAAAAAATTAGTTCACTGGACCTTCTAACTTTCACCCAAATTGATACTAGGCACCAAAATGTATAGATAACACTAACTATGCATCAAACAATCTTCCCTGAGATCCAAAACACAAAATAATAACAAAAAAAATTCATATGAATCGAAGAAAAAAAATCTATTGAATGTTTTGTTCTAACATAACAAATAATCACTGATCTTCAATCTATCTGCCAGTATGATTAAATTACAATGTGTGGATCAACTAGCTAGCTAGGGTTTTCATCAATGACAACACCAAAAAAATATGTGCAGTGTCTCTTTCCAATAGGAGATTCCTCTGATACTATGCCTGGGGCTCATAAAAACTAAACCATTTTGTCCGTTCTTTTGGAATACAGGCCAGGTCAATGTATATCTCTACACTCTCCTGAGCAGGATTTCTCCTTCTTTGGAAATACTCCATATACTGATGCCTTAAACTAAAACACCCATCCTGGTTTTAATTCAAGATGTCACAAATGAGGACCAAACCAAGAGCTACCATTAAATTTGTGATCTCATCCTCAACATTCCACTTACGTAGTATCACTTGACTCTTTGCAATCATAAGGGGAATATCAAAAAGCTTTGCTTTATTCTTTCCAACACCATAAATCCTGTCAATAGTGGATACTTGTCAACAAGCTTCCAATGCAAAAGTTTCATCTGTCACAAAAATGGGGAGTCAAAAAACCTCCCTTAGGAAACCATGAAACTTTAAAGATGTGAAATCCTCACCTAGGAAGTAATCCACTGGGATAGGTGGATGCTCCATCCATTTTATAACCTCCTAAGAGAAACAACCAATGGGGTGAGGTAGTAAATCTTGTAGAACTAGTCTTTGAAAATAATTTATAAACCGATAATAATCTCCTATTCTTGAAAACATAGGGTTCCAAACATGAATTGCCTAGATATAGACTCTCTCATCTTTCCTAGACATTGGCACATTCCTCCCTAGCCACTCAAAATTCTAATTGAATAATAAATGAACCAGGATAGAAGAATACTTGAATTTGGACTCAACACTATAGTTTCTAAACTGTAGCTTCGTATTTCAATCCATTTGCTTAGCAAAATCATAGCACCTCAACACCTTTTCTCCTTTGAGCACAAGGCCTAAGGAAAATTGGAAATGGTTAACCTCTTCATTGTCACTGATCCTAAAAACCCATGCCAACATCGAGAATATGAACTATGTATCCTTCTTAAATTTCCTTTGTGAAAGAGGCCAATGAATTTGTCCTTTCTATGGCCTTTCCTTTGTCTCATCCTCATAGAAACTTGTTTTCCTAAACATATCTTCTCCCAGTGAATCCATTTGTTCTTCATTTAACATTTTAGCACCCCAACCCATAGGGATACATAGCATATCTTGTATAGCTTTAGTTGAAATGTTAGTCTTGATCCCATGGTCCTCAATGGACTCCGTATTTTTGTTAAACCTCTTTGCACATGCATGAACCAAATTTGGGCATGGACGAACAACAAGTAACACAAACTATGGCAGGCCATTGTTCCAAAGCTGAAATGCAAAACCTTCTGATGACTCATGCCCCAACATCCTTTGAAAGCACCTTCCCTAAGTTTTTTAGGGCTAGTGGATAATCGAGGGTCATAAAAATTGTCAGTGATATCTTGAACCACCTCCTTTTGGATGCATTTGTTAGGTTGAACCTTCTTGCAGCATTTAAATGGTCATAATTCAGGTGCTAGGGCATTGGCAAATGAGTAGTGCCCAAATATGTCGATGTAGCCAGGTCTTCTATTTGGAGGTTTGGCCTGCCTACCAAAGGTAGATTCTTCTTCCATGATTGTTCAAGAATGATATATAGAGCTTCTCTGGTAACAACAACCACTTGCCTTTTTTTTCTAGAAAATACCTTCTTTTAAGTGTAATTATTTTTCTGACTTGTGTATGCATTTATGACTATGCCACTATCCATGGCCCATTAAATGCTACCACAAGGATGATACATGTCGATAGGAGATCTGTATCCCTTGGGAATGCCAAGAAACCCGTGGGAATGGAATTAGTGCATTCCCTCTACTACCTCTTTTACAATTAAATCCATTGCATCAAAAAGTGTACTTTTGATCATATGGAACATGTCGAGATGACATAAGGTACTCCTAAAAAGATGTCCTCATTAATTTTTCAGAGCCTTAGGGTGTCAATCCATGTCTTTTCCCATTAGTGAACTAGTTGGTATTGATGATGGGAAAGGACATGCATCAACCATCGTTGTATGAGGGAATTTACTCTCAATGCCTAAATTTATTTCTCAAGGTATTCCATCAGATCCTCCGTATGATTTTTCCACCTTGCTCCATTTTATCTCAAAATTTCTAGTTGCCATTTGGCCAAAAATAGACATCCCATTGGTTGAGTATTCTAGTTGGCCATTTCTATATATAGCTATACCACCTTTTGCAACATACATTCAAATATATAGTCCTCTAACATAGTTTTCCTTTTTCCTACTCCTTTTCCCCATAATTCATTGCTTCGTTGGGATGTCTACTAGTCTGGGTACACCTATTCAATTCCTTCCACAGAGACAACAAAACTACTTTGCGGGAGAGGTCACTACTGACTAGATCAAGCACTTGGTGAAGAATTGTGACCCCTTGGTCATGACTGTGTTCAACTGGGTAGTCGGCGTGGACTATATTACTAACGAGAACCAGCTCTAGAGTAACTGTAACATGCTCTCCCACTTTGTGGCCTCACTACTTGACTTGAATGTGGCCAATTCCATGATAATTGAGTTGTTCCTAAAGATGTTTGAAACCTCTCTGATGGAAAGGGCTTGGCGAGATAGTGTGAGTGGCCATCCCTATCGTTGGAATCCCAAGTGCTATGGACCTCCACAGGAACATGGACTTTGGAGCAAACGTACCCTAGTTTCCCTTAATGAATTTCACACCATGGATGTGATGACGCACCATTTTTCCTCTGAGCCAGTGGCCACTTTCCTTCTAAGGGGGTATAGTGTGGAGCAGGTTTTGGGGATTGCCTAGAGAAAGAACTTTGGTTTCTTGGTGCAAATTTGGACAAGTAGACCGTAGGTCTAGACTTCATGGCCCACATGTGTTGTATTTTTTTCCCCTACTTGCAACCCATGAGATGAAAAGAAGAAGAAGAAAAGGAGGAGAAGAAAAACCTAATTATGAGCCCCTTTTTTCTTCATTGTTGGAGGCTAAAATTTACTATTTATCTTCTCATTGCATCCCTTTTGTAACTTTTTGTTTGCCTCCATCAATTTGGGTTTTTTTTGAGATATCTTTATGTCATATTATGAGCCCCAGGACATATAATATATTGTAATTTTTTTCAATAAACATAATATGGTATAGGTTTTATCTCTGTGTTTTTCTTGGGTTTTATTCTAAATTTTTTGAAATAACTACTAAAAATTTAAAAAGAATTATGCATTTTAAAGGAAAATCCTTAGATAAATACCATTCACCGGTACATCTAAAACATTTTACTACATTTCTTTGAGTTTGTACACATTCTTTCTTTTACACATGTTATTTTTGAAAGGTCCTCTCCACAACACTTTGAATTTTGTATGTTGCCCTAGTTTTGTAGCACGTCTATTGTACCTTACCAGTAAAATTTATTCTTTGAAGTCTAGGTAAAATTTATTTTCATCAAAATGTCATTTAATCATTTGATGATGGTTAATTGTGGCTCCATGACCCTTTTCTCTATCTTTTTCTAGCTTTGGGGTTTTTTTTTAATTTTTGTACATCAACTCATACAGAGAAACATTCAGACCCAAATTGAGGGTAACTTGGTTTGTCAACAAGGTATCTCATTCGTGATTGTTCCAATTTCTTTGTCATTCTAACCCAATACATTTTATTAACCTAGTTAGGTTCTTGTTGGTTGATTTTTCTAACACACCTTAAAAATAATAATATGATGAATTTTTTGGAAAAATCTTGTATCTGGTAGGAAAATTTGACCCTTGTGATTACACCAGACCTCAAACATTCATCAAGTGCAATGGGATTGATCAGGCTCAGCTTGGCTTTTAGGTCCTTTAGAAACTTGACAATTTTTCCTCCTGTGACATATTTTTTCACACTAGCTCTCTTTTGCTTCTTTTTCCTTGAAGGGAATGTAATAGGATTCTATTCATTTTCTTCCTCGTACTTTTGAGTGAGCATAGAAACTATTGCATGTTCGTTGGTATACATTCAGAGTAGAATATTTTTAGAAAACTCTAGCATAATTAATGTGGGGGCTTCATAGAGAGCCATCTCTAGCTACTTCATAACCGTTGTGCCCCTGGAAGTTTGTTGAAAATATATTTTCTCTTTAATCATCAGGGTGATCGGGGTCACAATTCTTGTGAAATTTGGTATGAATCCTCAAACAGGATTAGACTTCTTTGGAAATTATCTTATTTTCAATTATGAACTTTGGATCTTTTTGAGATCTATTACTATTCCCTCCTATGGCACTATAAGGCCAAGAAGCTTTCTTTGGGATTCTCCAAGGAAATATTTTTCTGGATTAAGAAGAATCCCAAATCGTTGGTCTTTCAAAGAAAATCCCTTTAGATGATCAAGATGATCATCTTTGGCTAATGAATTTCACCCAGATATTTGAAAATAATTTTATTGACCCATCTTTCTAAATTAATTACCATTTCCCTTTGAAAAGATGCACCAACATCAGAGAGTTATGCACCAACATCAGAGAGTTTGAACAATGCTTTTGAGCATGCAAACATTTCCCACTTGGTGGTTAATTACGTCCTTTGTTGGTCGGATTCCATTATGTAGACTTGATTATTCCTTGGGTAATAATCTATCAAGGAGGAGATCTCTACCCTGGTTAGAGTCTGGGATAACTTCCACATCAATGGTGAGGGGTATTGTCCATTTAGAAAAATCCTTCATAAGTATTGAAAATCAAGATAAAGTCAGATATCGCTATTCCTTATCCAAACTAGGACCAAATTTAATACCCAGGTGGAAAATTTGATAGGACATATGACCTTTGATTCACCCCACTTGATGATCTCTTATGCTATCAAAGCTTCAACCTTCAAGTTGACTATCCTTTGTTTTTATCAGATGGACTTGGGTTATTCACCCAGGGAAATTGCATACTGAAATATACTTGGGTCATAACCTCTGAGATAATATCTGCAACATAAATCCTTCAACTTTCTTTTATTCTTGTGAGAGGCTTTCCTACCAACTGTTGGTCTTATGTCACTTCTGACATCAAGCTCTTTGCAATCCTTTGAAACTATAGAGAATCTTTGCTTTGTTGGGTTGGAAATTGATTCCAAATGTGTTCCAATAAGAAATGTTTGATCGACAATGCTATTTTGTGGTCGGGGGTTCCCTTGTATATCAATAGTTTCAAAAATCTTGATGAGATCCCATACCTTATGTGTGTAGTATTTAGGCTTATATTTACTGCAGTAACTTTCCCACAGATCTGGCTTACTATTGATTCTAAATTTCTAGCAACTTATATCATACTTGTGCCCATCTATTATGCTACATTCAACCTGTGGACTAAAGCTTCATGTTCAGTATCATTGCTGGAGCATGGAGACTGAAAATGATAGGTCCTAGGGTATTCTGATCCCATTGGAGATACCAATCGGACACCTACTCCACCAAAAAACTTGCACTTGGAACCATCATAATATATGGTCCACATATGATTATTAGAAGGGTCGTCGAACTCCTGTCGAATCTTCATTACTTTTGAAAAAACCTGATCTCCATCAAAAATTACATACGTGCTCAACTCTATACCATGGAACTTTCCAAATGGATCAGAATCAATGAACTGATTGAGCAACACTTCTTCTGAAATATGCTCACTTGTACCTTCTTCCTCTCTGGAAATTTCTACACAGTATCTCTCTTGTTGAAAGGTAGAGGTATGGGCATCTCTGAAGCATAGATTTGCATCATCCGTATGTGTTCAGGATGCAAGGATTTAGATAGAATCTTCATCTTCACCCCATTTTTGGTTCTCAATATCAGGTGGGACTAGTCAAGTGCCAGGTATCTACCAAGTTTGGTAGTGAAATCTCTTGATAGACATGTTCTTAAGACCAATGAAATGTCTATTTTTACTACTTCTTGAGTGACTATATGGCTTGGGAAAGAGAAAAGGGTTAGGGAAAGATCCCTTATGTGACCAACAGTTGGGACCTTCTTTCTGTCTAGTTGCATAATTCCATTTTCAATGAGTTTGTACTTAATATTTAAAGCATCTGCCACTTGTTTTGGCATAACAGTTGTGCTAGCCAAAAAATTAATCATATTATTATGCAACAATTTATCTCCTACTATAAGTGTTAAAAAGAAAGGTGTGGGATTTGTTCCACTTACCTTTTTATCTTCTTTTTTTCCCAAATAATTTGCATAAGCTATTGTTTTTGGAACCTGGGGTGAAGTCAGGGTCTATCATTTTCACTTTGATTGCAGGACTGAGTCAAATTCGCCTACAAGCTTTTTTCTTCCACCTTTAATGATTCTTGAAGCATGGATTTTTTCTCAGGAATTGATATGATGTCCAACAATGATACATTGGTAGAAACCTTCTTTAATTACTCCACCATGTTAAGCATACTTAGGCTTAAGCGGTGGTATTTCTTTTGTTTTTGGGAGAAAAAATTTCCATCATGACTGGGCTTGGTGCTTTGTTTGCCTCCTTGTCTGCAAATGGTATGTTATATGGCTACATAAAAGGTCAGACAATGGGCGAGGAAGCCTACTTCTCTAGGAAAAACAATTGACATGGATGTGAACGTGGCAAAGCTTGTTGTACATATTCTCTCACAAGCCTTATTTTTAATCTTGTGTTATAATCCGATTGGAAATTTAGAATTCTAATCATCAGGGCTTCATTTTCGAACACAACCTCATCCTCTTCTAACCATGAGAAAAGAGCTTGGTTAGGTGGAATGTCTAATTCTTGCTCTAGGGTCATCTCTTGCATTTGTGCTCTAAAACAAGCATTCTCCATTTCGTATGGTTTGTACTTGTCCATATTCAGAATCATGCCGCTACTTCTTTGTTCCACCACCTTTTGCTACATATTTCCCCTTGGGAAGTTTTGGGGCATATGGCTATTGTTGCACGAGAAAAACCAGAAAATTTCCTCTTCTGCTAAATTGTTATAGACCAAGACTAGCTCTTTATTTAAACTACCCTTGACTATTTGTAATGGCATGGTGGCCATAACCATCTAATTTGCTAAAAATTTCTATTGTCCTCCTCCTCTATAGGATCCTTGATATGAATTGTATTGATAAGGCAACTTTCCTCCACCATAGGCTTGAGTGGCCATTTTCAAAGGTGTTGCTTGTTGTCATTTGATAATGACCAATTCATTAGCAAAATTCTATAGAAGATCTTTCATATCAATGATATCTGCCTCCATTGAGGAAAGACCCGATGTGCTTGCTTGAGCAGTAGGATACTTCTTTGTAGGGTGACTGGCTTTAATCATGTTGCAAGAGTGCTTGGATCAACTTCTTCTTGATGGTCATCAGAAATTTCTGTAAATCTTGGCATCGGTGGTCGAGGCAAAATCTTCTTGACATTGATCAAGTTATTCTCTATGCTTACTACCACCTCATATGCATCAGGCAAGATATCCCATCCTATGGAGGTTAGCATGACTATCATATTTGGGGTTAAAGGCCTTCAGATAGAACATGAATGCCATCGTAGTCTAGGGTCAAACAATCATGAGGATCCTTTGCTAGCTCTTATGGAACCTAGTGTTGACATCACCGATGGCCTCATGTGGAGCCCTCTTGATGGTAATTAGTTGTTGTAGCAGCAAGGAATGGTCTCCCTTTTGTGAGAATTGTTTGAAAAGGCATTTTTTGAGCTTGCCCTAGGAAAGGATGGAACCTAAGGCTAGACATTGATACCAGTCTTGAGTCTTCCCCTTAAAAGAGGAAGCTAGCAGCCTCAATGTGATGTTTTCCTTCGATATGTTTGTACCCTACATACCTTCGCTATGTATTGAAGGTGTTTGGAAGGGCTTTTAAAATATTCTCCATAGAATCTTAGAATAGCATTAAGGGAATTAGGAGGTATGGTAGTCCATACATACAGGGGTGTGGGTGGTTGTTGTGGACTACCACTATCCCATGTTACTAAATTTCTAGGAGTAGGGGGATGTATAGGAGCCATGGAGAAAAGATTCCTATGAATCGGATATACAGGTAATCTTATTTGGAAATTTAAGCCTCCAAGTGGAGTAGATAAAGCTCTAGATACTAGGCTTTGACTTCTCACTCTATTACTCTTTACAGGTGATATAGAACCTATAAGTCTTCTCCTTCTAGGGAATGAGGCGGGTAACTGAGACTACTAGAAGTGGCCTCTCAAGGATGCTCTTGTTTGGATTGTAGGCATGAAAATTAAAGTTTCCTTCATTAGCCTAATTCAATAAATATTTTTGACTTCTAATTAGGCATTTGGAAAACTTTGGGTCCCACTAGGCATGCCAGAAAAAGAACTGTTGATCATCAAAGCTTGTGCCTCTCTGATAGTCTTATGGGAAATTTAGGGAGTGGGGGAAAAATCGTGTCTCACTGAATACCTCCAAGATTTTTATATACATTTGACTCTTCTTTTGGGGTTTTGAGATAAGGCGGAAAGGAAATGTAAACATAAAACATAAAAGGTGATGCACCAAATCTTTTACAACATTTCAAACCCAAATCATTCATATGACTGATATAAATAGACATAGAACACCACAACCCCTCATTGTTGGAAAGAGAACAAACAACAAAGGCTAACTTTAAGCATAGTGCAGACTTTCAGATCATTTTGTAGGAAGTGTTCATTAAGGTCTGATCAAACATAAAGATTTCTTATGAGTAAAAGAATGATATTTCATAAATCACATGAACTCTATCTCCTGATATAACATAGCATGACAAAATAAAAACTTTTATAAAAATAGAAAAGTCCAATGACATAGTCCAATTTCCTAAGCCACTATTCTACCATACAAGCATAAAGCATAGAAATCCACTACTTAAAGTATTTAGATACAACTTGCAAGACACAATGTTTCATTCAAAACAACAATATAAAGAAAGAAAGCTTGAAAAGGTCTATACATGCACAGTATCAACAAATTCTCCTCAATAGTTCATGCTTTAATTATAAAATGAACTTTGAAAAAAAGTTCAGATTCCAATTCAATAATAGTTTAAACCTAAATAGATATAAAATTCCAGAAATAAAGTAGTTATGTAACTTGTTTCTGAAAATAATTCTAAAAAGTCTCAAGAAAACTAAAGAAACACTTTCTTTAACAAGGATATTGTCACTTGGAAAAAATATATCATTGTTCTTTCTATGTCATCACCCTCGTTATATAGCTAGAATAGAAAATACACACCACCTCAACTTAGAAGTAATTGCAGCTAGGTGTTGACAGTTGATAGCACACGATCCAATCACAGACCCTTGGTTAGGCTACAAAAGATCTTTGCTCATTAACTCTCAACTATTGCATTAATACTCTTTAGATATTTTAGCAAAGATAGAATTTGATACACAATCAGATCCTAAAAACCAACTTGGCAGAGGACCCAGTTGACCAATCATATCACTCAGAGGCATTGTCTCAAAACTTACATCCCAAAGACTGAGGAAAAGAAAAGAAAAATCCATCTAGCTCAGACAAAATCTTCAATTAGATAACTCTATAGGAAATGCAAATAACCTGTGGCAAGGAGATGACGTGTCAGCAAGGCAGAAACTCCCAAGCTTGTAAATATAGCTCCGAAGAAAATGTCTAACAAGTAAACACGTGTCTTGAACCTTCTCCCAAAAGGAAGACAAGAGGTAAAACCTGTACAACCAACATGTGACACATTGCACACATTTTCAATTATTTTATTTGAGCAAAAGTACACCCGATACCAAAGAAATTTATGCAAACTAAAAAATAAAAATGACCGAGGCAAAAAAGTACTTCACAATATTGTAACCTTTTTGTAGGCAGTGAGCCTGCTTGTTGGATAGTGAGTCCTTTTTGTAGGAAGTGAGCCATTGTATCTAGGCAGTGGGCTTGTTGTATTATGTTTTGAAACTACTTTATATTGTGATTTAATCCTCTCCATGGTTTTTCCCTCATTGATTTTTCCACATAAATTTGGTCTTTCCTATGTTGACATTGCTTTTTGTTATCTGTATTTTATGTTCATACTTAATAAAAAAATTAAGTGGATAAGAAATTGATAAGTGTTTGCGATTTGAATTTTTGTTTGGTGACAACTAATTCACCCCCCTATCAATTGTCTTGTGCCTTTCAACACACACATCTCCCACTCGATTTTCCCACCTTTTCTCTTCACTAACATTTTCCACATGTGAAGAGAATGATGACTCATCAATGTTGCTTCCTCATTTTTGGTGCCATATTTCTGAGTCTTGACATTCTTTCCTATCTTTTGGATAACCTTAAAATTTTAGAACTTACATTTGCATTGTTACTCAATACCTAGTACACAATATTCAACTTTCACCCATAATTTTCCCAAACCTTGGCTTTTACTTGAACTTCCATATTTACTAGACCATTTCTCTTGGAATAGAATGCTTTGCTGAACACTTTTCTTCACCTTTTTACATTTCTAGCTTTCCCAGTTCCTAAAACCTGGTACCCAAAACACTTGAATTACAAAGTACTCTTTTTCAAAAAAAAATTTCTTTGCTTTTCACTTCTAGTGATGTTTCCAACTAGCCAGCACCTGCCATAAGTGGTAGTTTACACTTGGGGTCCCCAAGTCTTACATTCTTGGGGCATGTTGTGAGAACACACAACAATACTAATATGCTCTTCTACATCTTTGTGAAGATAGTTTTCCAGTCACAATTTTTCTAGATTAATGGGATGATCATTATACATAGTGAATTGTATATTTGACTCCACATTAAAGAAATAGATCACTATAGGTAGGGGTGGTCTAATAGTAGTCAGATTTTGTGGTTACAAATTCACAATTCTTTATTATTGGGGCCTACATGGTGTACAAACACTAAGTTTGAGTAATGTCATAGGAGGATCACTGGACAAGGACTTAGTGACTCTACGTGACTTTAGCCTCCTTTCTAGCAAAACAAATTGGCCGTCCTTCTAGTACTAATTTTTTTAACATAGATGTTACATAGACACAAACATCAATAGGTAGATAAATTCTCATAGAGTACCACATGAATCCACCAGGAAACCTAAATCTAAGGAAAACTCTATTTGATCCCAAGTCTTGTTTATGTCAGGTCTTGATGCACTAGGTTCACTTAGGGTTTGTTGTGATATTGTTGTTAAACACAAGGGGTAAATGGTTATAAGGAGTTAGATGGTATCTGAAAGAAAGAAAAATAATCTCAGCTTGGTTATTCAAATTTTTCTTAATAACTTCATGAAATCAAAGAATTTGAAAAAATATTTCATGAAACTTAAATTAACTTGCATTCATTCAAGTAGATTTAACATTAAGAATTCAAAAAAAATCATGGAATTGAAAGATTTATAATAAAAATTTATGTATTTATCATTTTTGGAACATTTTCTAGAATATAAAGAATCTATTCTAAAATAAAGCATAAAAAAATATTGAAAAGTAAAATTTCTCTCGGGTATTATCCAAACATGACTCAAGAAATAACCAAACCAAAGAAAACCATTCCATACATCACCAGATTGGATCACGTCTAGGCATATAATGATGCAAGAGTTAAATAAAGGGGGGATCATTTTCCACCATATAGTGTTTGTATTCTCCCTTAAATGGCACAAAACATAGTCTTGTTAGATAGGAACAAACAATCAGCTAAGTAAGATTTCATATTAGGAAATAGCTTTGAAATTGGCTCTGATATTAGTTAACTTATAACGAAACATTCGAGTTTTTAGTCTAGAATGGAACAAAAAATAAGAAAAAGAATAAAAATTGAAATTTTAAATTCTCTGACATCGACAAAATTTGAACTTAAATTAAAATAAAGCAACTAACTTCCTTTTATATAAAAAAATTCCAAAAAAGTTTGAACTTAAACCCATCAAACAAAATTAGAGAGACAAATCAAAATGTAGCATGTGATAGGTGACAATTGGCATCAAAACTTTCTAGAAAAAGTCAAAAGATATTTTCACTTTCTTTTAGTAGAAAACTCCAAACTTTGGGCTCTGGATTGCATGTACTTTGCATAGAAAAAAAACTATCAGCACTCTTCAAAACCTTTGAGATTAACTACCTTCACCAGGTCCTCAAATAAACCTACAAAATCCATTTCAAAACCATATCCATGCAAAAAAATTTAGTCCAATGATACTTGACTATCTATTCTTCTTTACTGGTCTCTTGGTCTGAAGATTTATCCTCACCTCTTCTCTATTGATATTCCTAGAAATCAATCAATACTTGTATACATTCTTTTGGAATGCCTTGAATTACTTTCTAGTTGTATTTGTGCCTAGCATACTCTTCTGATATTTAAATAATATTTTCAATTCTCTACATTACCTCTATCTCATATTTGGTCATAGCATTCCTGCACCTTATGATATCATCTATAACTTCTCATTTTAATGACTAGAAAGGATCCTTATTCACCTTTCCTATCAATTCCTTAATTTTTTTTACTTCATTTTCATCATGTCCTAAAGTTTGAGAACCATAGTTTTTCCAAGTTAGAATTTCAATAAAGCTCTCATCTTTACTATCAATTTCTTTACTATTAATTTCTTACATATCTTAGATATTGTAATAAAGTTTCTCTTTCCCAATTAAATTGTTTCCTCCATTTATTAAATATTGGAACTTCCTATTTCATTGTTATCTTCTCATTTATAAACTCTTAAACATCTATCTGAAGGATAACTTTTAGCTTTCACCTCTTTGCATCAGTCTATTCTTGGGAAAAATGACATTCATCCTTAAGTCTTCTAGATTTTTCATACTAGCAATATGCTTCTTCACACTTCCCAACCATGTCCTTTATGAACTCTTCTCCTTGAATTACCAAGTACTCCATCAATTCTTTAAACATGATTAACTTATGGAAAAGCATTGTAATAGAATCTACTTGTTCCTTGTCACTAGCACTAGATTCCATGGCAATTCAGTTTGTGACTAACCAAATTGGGCTAGTGACTTGATGAAATTATCCAAGCAAGGAATCCATTCCTTTAATTCCTAGTTTTTTTTTAATTCTTCTACACTCAAGCCATAGTATTCTCTAAATTTACATTCTTCTCTTCTAACTCATGTCCCCATGATGAATGTACTAAATGAATTGTCATCAACCTATAATCCTTAGCTTTTATTTCATGCTTGTTTTTGTCAAATATTGGAGTAGCTATCTAGAGAGTTCTCCCTCTATATGCATAATTTTTTTTTACAAAATGTATTGTATTTTCTCAAATTATAGGTTCAATGGTTTCTACTCCTCACATTAAACTTCTAAAATCTAGAGGCACCAATTCCACCTCCAATGGTGGATCCAATTGCTTGAATAACTAGTCGTGTGCTTCTTCATTCTGTTCTACCTCTTTATTTTTACCTCATTCCTAATGATTGACATGTTCAGGAACTTCTTCTCTTATACTTTTAACATTTCCCACCACAACCTCTAGAACCTCAACATTCTTTGTCCTCATTGGCATGGATTTTGGATTACCTTGATTCATCACTATCTCTTTCTCTCTAAGACTGACATTCTCATGTCCTACCCCATTTTCGGCATCAATCCTTGGAGCATTATTTTCCTATTGTTCAAAAACATTGATATTTTCATCATTTCTTGGTTCATCATCCAAGATCTATGATGAATATATACCTTCATTCTTATACCAACTTTCTCTTATTTCTTAGAAGTCTATGGTTGCTCAATAGTCTCTTCAATTCTTCCTTGTGGAAGATGATCATCAATTATATCTTCTTCATCAACAATATTAATCAGGCTTTGACCTACAGTGTCCCATGCTTCTCTTACATTTACTTCTTTTAGATTTCTTGCTTTTGGAGTGAGTGATCCTATTATAAAATCTTCTCTTTCTCTATTTTCATTATGTGACCCTCTATCTAACACTTCTCCATTACTGGCTGCATTATTGGATCTCCTTTAGATTGCTTTTCTTAAAATGATTTGATCTTAGCAGTCAATTTCTCTAACTACTCCCTAAATTCTTCTTTAGTTTGATGAGTACTGACTTCTTGAATTATAGGAGTCCCTCCTAAAGCTCATCTCATTTATTCGATGTTGATAAAGGGTGGAGAAGTGAATATATTTGTTACCTTTTGTAATGTAGACCTTGTCTTAGAATGTGCCCATGTTTTCATTCTCACATCCTCACCAATCATAGCTGAGATCTTGGCTTTGATGTGGAAGGAAATTTCACCTTTGGTATTTCCAATACATTGGTTGGAGTGGCCATAACTTCTTTGCATTGGCTAGCTGGTCATTACACAATTGGAATTCCTTAGATTGAAGTGTCAAGAAGTTCCTCCTCACCTTTCTCAACTTCCACTATTTCTATAGTCTTTCTTTTGTTTTTAGAAGTCACTCCATACCAAAATTTATCCAACTTTTTATTTCTTTTGAAATTACACAGGTATGTGGGCTTTATCCCAACTTCTTTCAGTGCATCAATGTAACCATTAATCTAGTAATGATTAAATGTCAATACTTTCTTCGAAATATTGTCGATGGTTTACAGTCTCTTTTGTATAATCTATTTTTAGGATGGGTTCATCAAAAAATAATTGAATCATAAAATACATTCAAAACCTCTCCAATATCAGTATCCAATTGTTCCAAAATATCATGAGTTTCAAGAAACTTTGCTACTTCTAGTGTCAACCTCTAGTATGACATTTTCCTTACATCATGATCATCATCACAATTAAGCTAAAAATCCTATAGTTGATAAACTTGAGCATAATTCTTGCCTATTTTCTTGGCAAGGTTTTCCTCTAGATCATATTTTTTTGTTAGAGTGCAAAGAACTCCAACCCATAAAGTTGGAACTCCTCTCGCACATACCAACACTTTTGGTTGCAACACACTTATAATTTCCAATTGTGATAGGGAATTTAATAGAAAATTTCTTGTGTGCTTGTTCAAAAAGAGCATGGGATATTTGCAATTGTATCAATAATTATCCATTGGATACCTCGGTAGCATAAAGGGGTATCCTGTAAATCCTTCCACCCTGATATAAGTGAAAGTATGAAATTCAATATACTAGACTCCAATAGACTCGATAATACCTTTTGCTTCAAGGGATAGTATTTTAGATGTGTCTCCTTCCATTATTCTCACTAGATTCATAGAAAATACATCATTTACCCTCAAGTAATTCTCCTAGTACTAGTGCATAGTAATATGGGGCATATGAGCATAAATAAAAGTATTACCTAGTTCTTTACCTAGGTTAACAACTTTGTTCAATCCTTGTGCATTTTCCCTCAAGGTGCAGGAATAGACAACATATGTAGACATGCCAAACCATTGGGTGCTCTAGAAAGTCATTATCTACTTGTGTAGGGCCTCCCATTATTTTAACAATAATCTAGAACATTCAAGGTTCAAATTTGTTGTCATCTTTACATCCAACTATCTTACTCAAAAGGGTTATTGTGTCTTGAACATCTTGAATTAATGTTGACCTCAGAATTTGAAATCATAAACCTCCTATTTTTTTCTACATTTAGGTGTGTTCTGGCTAGAACCTACATATCTAATAGATCCATCTATTTGAATGTGGGGATCCCAAATGTGTACACAATTCCCTCCATGGAGACGTCTGCATATACACTTCATTATTTCTCAATGACCCTCTTGTTTAGGGCATACCATTTCATATATTCTAGTACCAATTCAAGGGTGTTCATCGCTAGTGAGAACCCTCTTGCCAAATGCAGTCCACTTGTAACAATATTCTTAGTGAGTTGAGAGGAACCCACTTGGTGAATCCACATAACAAATTCATGATCACTGAATCCTCTAGGGTGAGTATTTGTAATTATCCCATCAACTGATACAATTGTTAAATGGGAAATTCAAATTCCTCGTCTATTTTTTTAAATTTTTGGAAGTGTCACATTTCTCTTGATTTCCTACATTATTAGCATGTTCCTTGTGTGTGAGTTAGGGCTAAATTCAATCATACATTTTTAATAATTCATAAAATTTCTTTACTAATGATGTCCACAATTTACAATTAGGCTAAATTATTTAGAAATAATCCATGTTTCAATGACCCAACAAATGGTAATTCCATTTAACCTAAGCCAGTGCATGCATAAAAGAGTTAACAAAAAATTAGTTACTAGAAATGTACCTGGTTTCATTAATAATGTGATTGACTGAATGCATGCTCAAACCCTAGTTGCTATGTTCTTGAGCATTTTGAAACTTACCTTTCATTGTGTGGCATAGTCTTGGTTTTAATTTTTCAATGTCCTTACAAGTGAGTTATATGGCGCAAGGTAGACTATTGTGGAAGAAATTTCATGCTCGATATGGTTCCAAGTACGTTTGACATTTTACACCTTCATTAATTTAATTTAATATGCATTAACTAACCCAAATAAAGGTGCAATCATGGTGGATTATAGTGAAAATTATGAGGTCTTTGATTCCTATGTAGGGGCCCACCTTTTGAGAGGGAAGTGGCATAGATGGATAATGTGGCACACTTACATGTCACTTTAATTATTATGAGGAAAAAGGCCTTAGAGGTAGTGTTTATCTTGGATACTTAATGAATAACAATCACAATGGCTTGAATCATCCAACATCAAACATTGAAGAATTATCGAGAGTCAAGACTTTTACTTATTGGGTTCATGAGAACCGAGTGCAAAGGATAACTAGGGAAAAAATGATGCACAAACGTCGGTAAAAGTTTTACCTAGCTGTGAACTTATCGAGCATGACGACTACTTAGGAAAAAGGGGAAACTAGTAGAAGATAGAATATACTTAGAGAAATGAAAACTGATACCCATGACATAGGGATTTGGATGATTAATAAGGTTGAAAAAATATTTTACAAACACCCCAAGTTCGAAAAAGAAAGGATTTAAGTGAACGCTCGGAAAGTTGGATCAAGACCTCATCATTTTACCATTTCCTTCAAAAGTAGCACACCAAAACAAGCAAGAAGCAAAAGAAGGGAAAATGTAGTAGAAAAAGAGGGGGTCCACATTTTTTTAAAGGGAAAAATGGGGCGTGTTGTGAGACCACACAACAAGGATTAGTGATGATAATGTACTTGGCCACTTGTTGAATAAAGGCATTTAATTGATTGTTAGATAAGTCTAGAGGTAGATTTGGGTGTTAAGGTAGTCATATATATCGCTATACTAGGGTGAATTGGGACCAAAAATATCACAGATGAGTTGAGATTTGGGAACATCAAATATAGGGATCAACAACTATTCCACCAAGAACCCACATTGATGTACGCTAATAGGAATGTCCAAGAGAGACCCAATTGTGGTCATTGCATCTAATACCTTATTATAGACTCCTATGATTTGTTCAAACATGATGGTGTTGAATTATTCTTTTAAGCTTCCCACCATTTTCTTATATTGTACTAGTTTGTCATCCTTAGTATCATATTTGTCATTGACTTGCCATACTTGTAACTGTGAGTCACCATATAACTATAGGTATTTTATTTTCCATCTAATTACTTCTTGTATACCTATGAGTATGGCTTCATATTCCATTATGTTGTTTGTGCAAGTAAATTCAATTTTATATGATGTAGGCATGGTGTCCCCTTGCTACGTTATAAACAAGATGTCGGCTCTTGAACCATGATTTTTGTATGACCCATCAAAGTACATCTTCCACTTTGTATACATATCTAGCTTGAAGATCACCTCATCTAGGAATTTGAATACAAGAGGTGTGAATTCCTATGTAGAGGCATATGTTAACTAGTCAATAATGACTTTCCCTTTAATTTCTTTCCTCTCCACCTATTTAAGGTTCAACTTGCTAAGAAGCATTACCCATTTTTCTAGTTTTCCTATTAATTTAGCCTTGCTGAGTAAATTCTTTAATGGATCAATCTTTGCTATTAGCTTTGTCTATAAGTTTAAGATGTAGTGTCATAGTTTTTATGTATTAGAAACTATGACAAAGCATTCCTGCTCTATGCAAGTATAATTGAGCTCATACCCTACAAGGGTACAGCTAACATAGTATATTGCGCATTTCTTCCCATTTTCATCATTTTAAGCTAAGATACCTTCTAGTGTTGCTAATATATATATATATATAGGATGAGTGGTTTGCCATTGATATGTTGTCTCAATACTAATGGTGTTCTAGGAGATTGTCCTTAATTTATTAAAAATAATGTTGAAAATGATTCATCCACTTGAAAGGGACATCCTTGTGCAAGAGATATTGAAAAGGGTTGAACTTATTTGCCAATTTCTCTATAAACCTTCTGATAGACTATAGCATTCCATTTAGGCTTCTTAACTATGTTAAAGTGGAAGGAGGTGGCATGCCAATTATGGATTTCACCTTTTAGGATCAACCTCTATGCCTCTATGTGAAATTTTGTATTCAAGGAGATTCTGTGAGGTTGCTCCAAAGACACATTTCTTTTTGTTTGAGCAAACATTGTATTTTTTTATCCTTGTAAAATAATTTTTAGTACCATTAATTGATCATCCCTTCTAGAATATTTTTCTAAGAGGACATCCACATAGTCCTCCATAAGTTTATGCATCATATATTGTAATATTATTGTCATTTACCTCTGGTACGTAGCTCTAGTGTTTGTAATACTGAAGGGCATGATATTCCAATAGTAGGTCACCAAGGAATATGTGAAAGTTGTCTTGTGTTGATCTTCCACAATAATTCCAATGTAATTATCTCTAGAGAAACCATCTATTGGTGATAGCATCTCATATCCCACTGTAAGGTCCATGATCATATCTATATTGGGCAATAAGAAATCATCCTTTAGAGAAGCCCTATTTAGGTCTCTAAAATCAGTGTAAATATGGATGCCCCCAATTAGCTTGGTGACTAGTACCAGGTTTGAAATATAATATGTATAGTCTATTAGTCTTATAAATTAACCATCCAAGAAAAATTTAACTATTCTTTGACAAGTAGAGAAATTTGTGGGTGCATCCTCCGAAGATTCTATTTATAAGGTTTGGAACCTAGAAGAGGTAAGTGATGAAGGAATAGTTGGGGGTCTAGTCCAAGCATATCCATATATGACCATGTGAAGTTGATTTTATATTCTATGAAGAATCCTATGAACTTTGGTTTTCTAGTGTCTGAAAGTGATGCTGCAAAGTGGATGACTTTTGGATCTTCTGGTGTGTCAATGTTGACCTCTTTTGACTTTTTGACCAAAATTGGAGACTTATCTTTATTTTTTGGGAGTGGGTCCAACCTTCCATCCTTAGGTTCCTTAAAGAGATTTTCATGTTTAGATACATCATTTTTCTTTCTTTTTTCCATGTCTATGGATTCTTTTTTGTTGTCACCCACAAACTTATTTTTCTTTTTTCTTTTTTTTTTGTGACTGAAAGGTAGGGCCAACTCCCCATAATATGTAGGTGTGTCAAGACCAATGATGAATCCAACCTTGTGATCCCTACTTTGTATACCATCTCTAAGTCCCATAAACTCAACAATGGATTCATCATTTTCATCGTAGTCTAAGCTCAGTGGTCCTTGTTGGTCTCAATTGATTAATTCAGAGTGAAGTAATGACATGTTATCATCAACATCAATGAAGCTCAGGGAAGACTTCGATAGGGTAAAGATAGAGGAATTGTTATGATTCCAAAAGGTATTGATCCAAGCATGGCCATTCATATCTTCAGTTTGAGGAGAGGATTGGTCAAACTCCCAAAAGGTTTGAGTTAGGTAAAATTCGTTAGAGGATTTTTTTTCTTCTAAACTATAGTACTAGTAGAGGGTTTCTCTTTTAGTGGTTTATACCCTATCCCTATGTTTCACAACCATTTACTTGCTATGATAGATTCAGTTGCACCTTTTTTTTTACAATCCAAGGCCACTATGGCCTTCATATCATTTTTTTATTATTATTTGGAAACCCTTTTTTTATTTATCCATTGGTATATCTTCCTATATCTTGTCCTCCTCATCTTTATTTATCCATGTGCATAGGTTTTCCTTAATAAATTCCTTTCCCAATTCACTCCATTTGGTGAAAGTTGTGGGTGGGTGATATTAAATTGTGACCTTGGGTTCTTTCTTAACATGATGGGGTTTTCTACAATGCTTTTGAACAAATGGTAGTTTCCCTACATAGAACATATTTTCAATAGTGTACTTTCCCACTCCATTGTTTTGGACATGGACATTGGTGTCGAGGAATTCTATTTGTTTTAGTATAGCTTTAGAAAGAGAATTTGGGTCAACATATTGTGATGAGGAAGGGGTTGATGGGCTCCTACTATGGCTAGATGTCTCATGTTCTATTGTTCCTCTTAGGTTGTTGCAATATTGAAATGGGTCAGGATCACTAGAAATAGTGATCTCTACACCGTTGCAAGGAAATTATAGGTATTGATGGTATGTGGAAGAGACAACCTTCATGGAGTGAATGCATGGGAATCAAAGAAGGAGGTTATCTAGTAGTTCCAGATGTAAAAATTGATACACCATGTACTATACAATAAGACCCACTCTAATTGGTAGCACTATGACACCCTTGGAAGAGTGTTCCATATCATATACACATATTAAAATCCTCTTTGACTCATCTATACAAGCCTCTAAGTATCCCATAGTAGTTACTAGTTTCAATGTGCATATATTCAACCCAACTCCACCTTCTATCAAAAATCATATGATTTTTTGTTTATTAACATATACTTCAAGGTGCAATCGTTCATTATGGCTCAACCTTTGTGTATTATAGTCATGATCAATGAAGGTTATGTGGTGTGTGGTAGCTAAGATACCTACCATAGCCTAAAATTGATTTACATTTAGGTCTTTGGGCATGGATGAATCGTATAATGCCCTATCTAGGATAGCCTTATTCTTAGGGGGGGGTGCATATTAACTCGAGGATTGAGATTTGAGTCAAGATCTTTCATAGATGGTCGAGCAAGTTATATTCATGTTTAGGTTGGGTTTTAGGAGGTTCTCCTTGTGGAGTCACCTTCGTTCACCTAGTGACAACCACACATTTGGTATTCTTATTTTTGATAGTGATGGTAGACCCCTTATTATCTGATGAGGATTGAATATGGTTCATTGAGTACCTCAAAAGGACATAATTGAGGATATGTTGGGTAAAATCACAAACTAATTCTTTATGAGGTGGAGAATTCATTAATGTATGGGTATCTATCAAATTGTACAAATTATGAAATAATGACATGGATAGAAATGTTAGATCAAATAGTTCATGTCTAGAAGGCATTCTTTTGTATATTCCCCTAATTATTGTTGTAAAAAAGGGTCCTTTGAAGATCAACATCCCATCTTGATCTTTTTCTTTCATTTTAACTTTGTAACTTTTTTTTATTCAAGTTTGGGCATTCTCATCTTTTCACTTTTGGTCTTATCCTCGTTTGTAGTTATCACTCATTGAACCAATTTTAGGAGATAGGTGAAATTGTAGAGATTTAATGGGTTGGAAAAAATAAATGTAATACTTCTTGTATAGGTCAGGTGATGTCACCAACACACTCATCAAGACTATGCTTTTCAATTTTGGTAATGCCAACAAAAACTCCCTTGGTATCAAAGAATTGGAAGGAGAAATTAGTAGGAACCATATCTATTGATGTATGCCTAAAATCTAGATTTTTGAGAAGAGAGTATGTTAATTCCCATAGTGAACTTGAGGGTATATGATATTGGAATGATAGAGGATGTTCATGGATATCCCCCATGCGATCATTCTAGAAAATTTTATTATCATTGACCTCTTCTCAAAACATAGGATTATCTTGGACATCAAATGATTGGGATATGGATGGTAGGGGTTTGACTTCTAGAAGGTAAGATTTTAACTAATATTATCTCACCCCAATGCTTATATTATTAACCTGTATTGCAAAAGAAGGATAAGTATGTAATATTGAAGGCTTGGCCACTATAGAAGAAGGTGTGATGGTGGTATTAGCAAGAAAATACCCTAGGATGCGAGGATAGCTCAACGAGAGTTTGTGAGGCATATGGGGACTTTAGTTATCCAATATGGTCAACACTATCCCATTATATAGAACTTGATTCATTAATGTAGAGTGGATGGTATGGCCTACATGAAATGGATCCATGGAAACCTAAGGAGAATGTTGTATGGGGTTTCTAGTTCTATCACCTGATAGATGGTCTCCATCCTAATAGGGCCCACCTATAGAGGCAATATGATGGTGCCAACTAGTTCTTGTTTGGAATCATCATATTCTTTAATCTTTATTCTTGAGATATGATCAATAGCATTATTTGAATATATGAATCTTCTAACAAGGCTTGAACTACCAATATTTAACCCTGATCCCCCATCTATCAAAACTCATTTGATTTGAAACCTCTCAATACAAGCTTCAATATGGAGGGCATCAATATGTCAGGTTTTTGCATAGGCATATCATGTTTAGCAAATTTTAAGCAAAACTCATAATTATTGCACTTGGTGGGTGTGCATGTCGATATTTTTTGAGATGAAAGGATGTTATTTACTATGTACTCATAGGCAACACTAGTGTAATTGGCATCCAATTTTTCACATGTTATGGAAATCAAGGATTTTCCTTTTCCATGGTTTTGTAGAGGGTCCTTGAAGACTATGTGATATTTGTTTGAGGTTTTTGGTTGGTTATTGAGTTGTTTGTCCCTTCAATCTCTGAGATCATGTATGATATTTTGTAGTTGGAAGCATGTAGAGGTTTTATGGCCTTTTATCCTATGGTTTTCATAGAAGTTGTTGTAGTTCCACTAGGCTAGCTTGAATGGAATTGGCTCATAATTTTTGACCATTGGTAGTTGGATAAATTTATTTTATAGAAATTTCTTCAAAATTGTCTCAATTGGCTCACCTGAGGGAGTATACTTTTGTTTAGGTTGAGGAGCCCTAGGAGAAACACATGGAACATTATTTTGAGTTGTGTTATTAGTTTGTTCATACTTCTATGATGTTTCTTATGGTATTCATCACAAGATGAGGTTTATTGATAAGTTTTTCATATACTACATCATCATTTGAAAAGTATTTATAATGTAACGAATTTTTTTTTTTAGTTGGCTTTGAGTTATGGGAAGAATATTTATTCTCCTTACAAAAAATTGACTAGACCTTTGGCTATAAGGGATTTTTCAATCAATAACCACTTTTGGATTACTTCCTCAAATGTGTTTGAGCAATGGATTTTTAAGTGAAACATTACCTCCTTTTTCATGTTTTCCACAAAGATCTAGACTAGTTGCTTTTTGGTATGTGACATTCACACTTACTAGCTATGATTCACTACCTTTGTAAGAATGACAAGAAGGTCTCAACATCTTCCTATTTTTTGGCACATGGATGGGTTATGTTAGCATCTATTGATATATTATATGAAAAGTGGGTGATGAATTTTTCCATCAATTCACTCCATGTTTGTATGCCTATCAGAAAGTGTGCAAACAACTCAATGGATTGTCCTCCCATACTTCATGGAAAGAGTCTCATGAGATAAGTGTGCTCCTATGCCATGTCTAAGGATGTAGTGTGGAATTCCATATGTGTTTGGTAGGGTCTCTCTTTATCTTGTATTTATCATATTTGGGAATAATGAAGTTTCTAGGAAAGGGAGGCATATCAAAGCTCCTATCAAAGGGATAAGGACAGAAGAACTCCATCGAGTAGGTTTTCAATTACCAGTTATATGCATATTTGACATTTGATTTTGCAACATTTTTAACAAAATTTTCTATTAATTCCATTGGTGAAGGTTCCACTAGAGTATAAGTGGGTGTGATGTAATGAGGTGAGCCTTGTGATGGGTTCCTAAATGTGTTTGTGTTCTGTAGTCAATTAAATCGATGCATGTTATGATTTTGATAGTGAAATGGTGAGGTGTATGTGGGGTTTTGAGTGAATGAATATGTGGTGGAGGAATGTTAAGACTACCTTTGAATGATGTACCAAGATAGTTAGGAGTGCTAAGACTAGCTATGTATGTAGAATCATGATAGTTTGGTTGCTACATTGGGGTTTGAGAAAACCCAAATGTCGATTGTGAACCAAGATGATTTGGTTGTGGTGGAGGTGCTTGGGTTGGTTGAACCCAAATGTATACTCAAAACCATGATTATGTAATTTTTATATATTTGAGGGTTCCTATAGCCAAAATGTATACATAGAACCCATGAATATGTGGTTGTTGTGTAGGTGAGGGTTGTTGAAAACCAAAATTTGAGGAAAAACCCAGATTGTTGGGTTATTGTGGAGGTGAGGGTTGATTAAACCTAAATTCCAAAGTTACGAGCCTAGATTGTTGGCTAGCTATTATGGTGGAGTGATAGTAGGACCTATATTGGAAAAGGATTGAGTACTTTTTGGTAGTGGATTGACATTTTTCATAGTGGATGTGGTTTCCACTTATGGTGTTGTGTGCAGGATTTGTCTTCCAAATTTTTTTGGGTATATTCAGAAGATTGGCTTTTCTAGTTGTAGTCATTGTATGTGTTGGTGTTTTAGTGATGGACATAGAGGAAAATGGGGTTTCCATGGGTTTAGTGAGTGATGGTGGAATGTTAATAGTGGGGTGTGGTATGTGTTTTCTTAGTAGGTGGAATGCATGTATTCCACTAGGATGTGGGGGTGTAGCAAAAAGTGCCAATGATGGTGTTCCATTTGTAGTACCTAATGTTGTTGATGCTACATTTTTCACTTCCAAAATGATAGTGGATACATAAAAGTAAGATGGGATCTTAACTCTATGTTGTTCTATTGACAAGAAGTATTTAATTGGGCATTCTTTTACCATTCCATAAATAATCTTCAAGATACTAGGATCTTGACATGAATTATCAACTTTTGTTTGTGTAAGACTATCACCTATTTCCTCTATAGTGAATTCACTAAATGTGATAGGACCTTGATTTTGTGTGTTCTTGTGAGCACTAGGGTTCTCTCCAAAGTTTATCACTAGTGGGGTTGTATAGTGGGTGAGAATATGACTTCACCCATCTTTTTCCTTTTGATTTGGGAATGTATAACAACCATAAAAGTGATGTATGTTTGGAATTTTCCATTTTCTATATTGTTTAAATTTTTCTTTTATTTTTTGTGATGCTTTTGGTTCTAAATACACCTAAAATGAATCTACTTGGTATTTTTTGGAATTTTTATGATTTTTTTGGGAGAAAATATTAAATCCGCAAGGCAGACTATATTTTTATGATCTTTTTGGAATGATGTAAGACTATTTTTTTGTGACCTTTTCTTGGAAATTTTCAACTAAATGCAAAGAACTCTGTCTTTCCTTGACTTATGATCATAAGAGTGGCAATCATTGGACCAGCTTTCTAGTTTTGAAGACTATTGTAACTACGTGTAAAAATTCTAAAACCTCCAAGTGGAATGATTGATGTTTCTTTGATAAAAATAGATTCCTCGACTAGACTAATGAGTTGGGTTTCTATTTTTGATCAAAAAGATTGTAAGAAAGTGCTTTGAAAACTAGAATAATTAGTTGTAATCCAAATTTTTTTTGATGAAGAAGAAATAAAAGGTGAGGTTTTTGAGATTTTTCAAAATGAGAAATCTAGACTTTTGACCTTCCAAATTGCTTTTATATTTTTTCAAATTTCTAAGATTTTAATGACAAGGTGTTCTAAATACTATGAAAAATGATGCTAAATAATTAAGCTAAAACCATGAAGTTCTCTAAGGATTCTATGACCAATGATTCTAAAAATGGTGAGACATTTTAAACCTAAGAAATCTGAAATGTTGAAAAGCTAAGTGATAAAGCATGTTTATCCTAAGAAAAGTTAAGGATGCTGAAAAAGTGAAATAAATGGTGACTGGATTTCTTTTTGAACTTTTTGGTAACAATATCTAATTATCTGGAATCTGCAATTTTTGACCTTATTTTTCTTACTAGGAAAATGCGGCATTTAAAACCAAAGATGCAGTGTTTTTATGTCTGTGACTGCAGGGCGACAGACTGTGACTACAATGCAGTCGAGTACAAATTCATTACATGATTTCTCACTTGCATTACACATAGTTGTGGCTTCAAATATTGTTTTCTAATGTAGAAAATAGACTGGTAGAGTTACAATGTAGTACCAAATGATTGTGTTACATAAGACAACAAATGTTTCACACTATTCTAATATGAAGATCTACTCATTTTCAATATATAGGATGACAATTATCGTGCAATAGTTTAAGTAAATAAAACAAACTCTAGGAATCCTAATCATTTTAATTTTTTGATTTTTTTAAGTGTGGATCAATGATGCAAACATAGAAAACACACTTTTTTAAAAGTGATTAATGAATCTTAACAATTTATGATATCCAATGATAAAATGCTTAAACTTTGATCAACACAACAATTTAAGATAAGAACAACCTATAATAGTGGTAAATAAGCCATGTAGTAATCTCAGGCCCACCTCCCATTTAAGGGGTAAACATTTAAATAAGAGATGATCTTGGAATTTTTTTAATTGTCCCAAAATACTCTCTCTATGAAAGCATGTAGTAGGCTTCTAATGACATAGGTTCATCAGAAAATGTTGTAGGCACACCGTCTTACTCTTCCTAAAAGGCTATTTATAGAAATTCCAAAAAGATTCTACCTCTACTCTAGAAAATTCATGGTGAGTAACTTCATGGCACGATGTGTATCCCTTGCACCAAAATTATTGATATTCTAGAGGTCTTAAAAGGTTTCTAATACAAAAAAAATTTAGTGGATATTAGGTGAACACTAGTGACCTCTTAGTAGATCCATCAAAAATTCCATGGTTAACCAGAGTAGTACATGCATGGGTTGACATACAACTTTTTCTCTCAGCCAATTTATATAGAATTTGTAGAAAATTGAATGTAGTTTCTAAACTACTAGGTTTGTTAAAAAAAAAACAAATCTATTTGGTGAAAATTTGAAATTTTAATGCAGTAATACTTAAATTTCAGGGAAAAAATAAATAGGTGTCTGTCTGACCACCCTAACCAGAATAAAATGATAAAAAAAAATATAATATTTTAGATATAAGTAGAGGACTCATGTCCCAATGTGATGCTTTTTTTTTGTAATTTTTTTCCAAGTAAATAATTAGTTATGAATTTTTTATTACCAATTTTAGAAAATATAAAAACTCATATGTCTAACCACCTTAACTTGGTCAAAACTTCATGAAATTATTTTTTTTCTTTTTTTAATCCTATAGTATGTGAATCATAGAATTTGAAACATGTTTTGGATTAAAAAAATGTGATACATTTTGAAATCTATACATATTTTTCAATCAGTCTATCAATTAGGACATTAGTCATAATTTGAATAGAAAATGAATAATAATTACTTATTAAATTCATAGTAAAGAATAATTTATATTGGTGGAAATATTAGAATCTCCTTTAAAAACCCTTTTTGTTTCATCAATTTTGGGTAAAAAAAAATTCATCAGCCACATACCCATCATATTGCCACTTTTTGGCCAATAATGATCGTACACATACCTATAACACACCCCTAAATGTTTCTTGAGGTTTCCTTGAGTTCTCTAGCGAGGATGTATCTTAAGGAAGGAATCCTACTTTAAAAAAATGGTGAAGTTTAGTGCACCATTTCTCCTCACCCAGAATAGCACAAGTGTGCAAGGGGAGAGGATACTATGAGTGACAACTCTTTGCATGTAAGTGAGAAAAAGACATAATTTAAGTGGTTCTTTATACTAACACCAAAATGAATTGTGCAAGTTGTTTGTCCTTTTTAGTGCACCAAAAAAAAAGTGTTATGTTTAGGAACTCTGTTAATTTTAACCCAAGATTCTAAAATGGAAGTTGTCTTGTATGTTTTATGTGCACCGAAAATAAATATGATATATTTGTTGGTTTTTTTTAAACACAAAATTTGAAAAGTGAAACAACTATGTTAATTTTTAAACACTGAAATGTCAATGTGAGAGATTGTTTCTTCTTTTTAAAATCCAAATTTAAAGTGTGAAAACAAACATGCCAACTTTTAAACACTGAAATTTAGATGTGAGAGATTGTTGGTTCTTTTAGGAACCCAAAACTGAAGTGCAAAAGCTAATCCTCTAAATTTCCACTAGCTATCAATAATGAAATTAGTAACATAGAAATATTATTCTACTATTTGAAAATAAAAAAAATGAGAAAACTTAATGATCATATTACCTCTTTATTTTTCAATAGCCACTTGCAGTGTGGAGAAACACAATTGCATCACACTAAATGTGGTTTAGAAAGCATTAGGTGTGGTTAACTATCATTAAAATGTAGTGGACTATAAGGAAACTATGATGCACTTTCAATTGAATGTGACTGACAAAACTTGAGATGTGTCACTCTATCAAAACCTACAACAACGAAACAATAAATATAGTAACAAATATGGCATAACAATCTTCGTATTTGGTACTATGTTTAACAATTGCATTGCAAAAAAATGTGACTATAGTGTACTATCATTTGATTATGTCATAGAAATATGTGAATACATATTACTTTCTATAATTACACAAATTTCAAAAAAAAAAAAAAATTCATTAAAAAATATGTTATTTCATGTTGGGTTCACCGAATGTAGAACCAAAAATTGAGGTTATAATAAAAATAAAGCATGAATCGATCGCAATAACCACTAAACTTTTAATTTAATACTAAACTCAAATCAAATCTCTCAATGACTAACAAATGCACTTAGAATATAACCAACTAATACAATTTTACCTTTCTTTCTATTCTACCTTTGAATCACCTTCATTTTTTCTCTTCATGTGTATCCTTGAATATTGCTCTCTGATTTGTATGCTAAATTTTGCTTCAATCTTCAAATGCTGTTGAATGGTAAAGGATTCCAAATATCAAGAGTTTTTGGTTAGTCATCATCATGCAAAGTAGGCTTGTTTTTATAGATTTGGTTAATTCAAATGAATGATCTAGATTAAGAGGTGATAATTTGATATCAAGGGATGAGGATGAATGAGAGGAATTTATTTCCCAGTTAACAAATTGAATACGGAATAGATTGAATCGCTAAATCCATTAATTGATTAGAAGACTCAAGGTGAGTGGGAGTGAACTGATTTGATTGATCAATCAACTAAATAGATTGAATAGTCCACTACTAAATAGATTAAATTGTCAATGGGAGTGATTGAATAGTTAACTAAATAGTTTGATTAGTTAATTGAATAGATTGATTAGTCAACTAAATATATTGATTAGTCAATTTTGAGAGGGTAACTAATTAATTAAATAAATTTAATTAATACAATTTTATTTATTAATAGATCATGTCAAGTGAATATTAAATAATTAATTAAGTTGTTTAATTTAGAAGAGGGATAGTAGATTAATCAAATAGTTAATGATAACTATTCAATTAATATTAAAGGAATAATTGGGGTTAGTGAATTAATTAAATAATTGATGTTTACTTAATTAATCATGAGGAATAAAGTTAAATTATCACTTTATTAAATAAATATGATTTATTTAATTATTTAGGAGAATAATGTTAAATTCGAACTTCATTAAATAAATATAATTTATTCATTTGGTCTAAAATGATGAATGAGGGTGACTTAATTAAATAATGCTAAATTACTTAATCAATAGAAAAATATGAAAAAATGGAAATAGTTAAATAACTAGGTATTATTTAATCATTTATGGGAAGAAGGGTGAAAATCCTAAAGTCAAATAGAGTTGTTCGTAGGTTAGGACAATTTAGGGTATCTACAATATGTGAAGGTGGATGAGCACTCATAATTTTTGTTTAACATGACACACTAAGCTCTGACTTACTTAGGTTTCTTGTATTAAATCTCACCAATGGGTGAGCCCTACTAGAGAAGCTAGTGTGATTACAAATGAGCCACCTAGACAAGTCAAATATTATAGTGTGTTCTTAAAAAAAATTCATGTATATATCATAGACATATATGCCATCTAAAAGCCAATCTAATTGATCCTTAATTCTCATGAAAGAAACACAACTTGGAATAATATAGAACTTTAACCAAATAATAAAATTCATTTTTTTATTTCTTATGCATGTGCTTAATATTGTAGGATTCAGGTATGTGTAGGATCATGATGGGTCAAAAAGTGGTGATATTATGGGTATGTGTAGGGTATGTGGCTGGTGACTTTTTTTACCCAAAATTGATGAAACAAAAAGGGTTTTTAAAGGAGATTTCTCAACTTTCCACCAATATAAATTATGCTTTACTTTGGATTTAATAAATAATTATTATTCATTTTCTATTTGAATTACGACTAAAGTCCTAATTGATAGGTAATTGAAAAACATCTATATCTTTCAATGGTATCACATTTTTTAAATCCAAAACATGCATCACATTCTATGCTTCACATAATATAGGATTAAACATGAAATGAAATGGATTTTCATGAAGTTTTGACCAAGTTAAGGTGGTTAGACATACAATTTTTTATATTTTTTAAAGTTGTAATAAACAATTCATAATTAATTATTTACTTGGAAAAAAATTACAAAAAAATATGCATCACATCTGGACATGAGTCCTCTACTTATATCTAAAATATTATAAATTTTTTTATCATTTTATTGTGGTTAGGGTGGTCATACTGACACCTACTTCTTCTTTTTTCCCTAAAATTTAAGTACTACTACATTGAAACTTGAAATTTTCACCAAATAGATTTAAAAAAAAATAAACCTAGTAGTTTTGAAACTACATTCAATTTTATATAGATTATAATCTTCATATTTTTGAAATAATATAGATAACTAATTCAAATGTTTACGTCAAGTTGACTAACTCTAATTTTTCTGAATTTTTCACTACTTAAGGGCTTGTTATTTCCGTGATGATCCTATACATGCCCATCACAACATGTTTAAAAATGTCACAAATTTTTTATAGTGTTGGTTTTATAATTATGCGTTCCTCTCTTCTTAATTGTATTTATGCTAATTCTTGAATCACCTTCATTTTGGAAATTTTTCAGGTACTTCCACTACATACGTAAAATCCAAATAGATGGATTTGGGCATCATATTCATTTTTCATTCCATTCACTTGCTTCTTCTTAACATATATAATTAAAGATCCCTTGGAATCTCAAATGATACAACTATATTAGATGGTATCCAATTTCCTTTTGAAGAAGCACCAATGTTCATTTTATTTCATCAATTCCAAGGGGGTTGTCACCTTACCTATTCTCTCTATTTTTTTATATAATTATCTCTATCAACAACTTTTCAAGAATGTAGAATGCAAAAATATTTCTATAAATATACACCATGTTTTTTATTAAAGGAGAATCAATATTTGAAGGGACATAAAACCCTTTACAAAATGATTGTTGCTTTAGGATAAGTCAAGGAAATACAAGAAGCCAACTATAAGAAAAAATAGCGAAAAAACAAAAAACAACAAAAAATTATAAGTTCTTTATGATCTTTGCCACTTCTAAATCTTTAGAAATAATATTCTCATGTGTTTGCACCACCTCAGCCAACTCATGACTAGTGATCCCCACATTTTTCTTAGTCTTTTTGTAGGTACATATACTATGGCTTGTATTAGTCTCAAATCCCTTCTGATATTTAGAGACTTCCACCATATTACCCTTAGCCTCCTTCACTATGATAGAAGTCTCTACTTTCTAGTTATGGGTCTCTTCATTGAGGAAAATAAGCCCTGGAGCATTATTATGGAATATGTATTGGCTTACTTCAACCAAAGTATCAAGGTTGTTATAAAATTTAGTAATCCTTAATTCTAGGGTCAAAATTCTTAATTCAAAATCCATTTTCATATTTAGCATCTCACCAGTCACAATCTGGAGAATACCTAGCATTTTTTCATTTGGTCAGAAAATGTAGAATCTCGCTTCTTATTATTCTCAGTATTCTTGATCATTGATTTCACCTTAACATTACTCAAATTCACCTCACTGAAGAAATATATTAATATAATTAGCCAAGAGGTTGGTAGGATCATTTTGAATCTCCTATTGAGAGTGACCATGTATAACCTTCCTTCCCTTATTAGTACCATAAGCACCACTTGGGACTTTAATTTAAGGATTACGGGTCTACATATTTTTAGTGTTAGAAATATTAAAAGGAATAAAATCACTACGAATAGACCTTTCCACATCCATCTCTTCGCCAATTTTAGCCTCATTCTCAAGAATTGTATTTTCCACCAACCTTCACACATTAATAATCTTCACCAATCTCATCCTCATTCTCAAGAATCATATTCTTCTTAGCAACATGATAAGAATGGCCCTTACCCTTGGTTCCTTTTGTGGTCAGGGACAAGATGACATGAAAGATCATTCATAGAGCCCTTTTTCACTCAACATTAGTAAGTGGGGAGCTCATTTTTAAAGCATGTGGTGACTTCTGGGAACCAACATCAACAAGGGCTTTAGCAAAACCCAAATCCTTTCTCTTAGAGTTAGGATTGGCCAAATCCTCTTACTCACTACCTATGTGGGAGCCCGCATACCAAGCAATCTAGGAATTCTTCTTGGGTTTATTCATAGGCTTTGTTTCAAAGTCCTCAAGGAGTTCTGAGAAGACCTCCATAAAAAAATTTCACCCCTCTTCTTCCCATTCTACAACTTACAAGTTGTAGTGTAGAAAATTGTGTACTCTTGAAGAAAGAGGCAGTTTCAACTTAGTTTGGACCTATTTTGGCACCCTAGCATTAATTCCCCTCTGAAATCACCATTCATAGGCCCCTAGTAACCATTATTTTGGATCTAGAGCCTCATTTCACTCAAAAATCATATAAAATCACATAAACTCACTTAAATCCCTAAAAATCCTAGAAAATCCACCTAAAAATTCTAAGGTGGGACACATTTGCCACCTTGGCTGAATGAGTCCCATTTGGAGACTTTTTCATATTTGAGTAGGAATTCATCAATTGAATTCATGTTTTTTGTAAATGTTGGACTTTGATATCAAAATAATGGTCAATTAGGTGTTAATGCTTATAAAAGCAAGCTTCTAAGTCATTCCTTTGAATCTAAGCATAATTAAAGTAGTTTGAGTAAGCATCTTCAAGCAATCTTTCACAAGAGCATTCTAATTCCAAAATCAATAAAAGTTGAAGCCTTCAAGCAACATTAAATTATTTTTATAGGTCTTCAAGTTCACTTTCTATGAAGATCTACATTTTTAGGGGTTGATCATCGATGCCTATGGAAAATCCTGATGGAGTCTAGGTTGGGGAGATGCAACTAGCCATCAAGCCAATTCTAAAGACTTATTTCCTAAGTGATTCCATCTTCCATTATCACTCTACATTCAGCCTAAGGAAGGTACAAGCATCATTAGAGTTCACTTTGGGTGATTAGAGATCATCACAAGTGAGTTATCCATCTTTACATTTCCATTATTGCATCATATTCTTACACATTAGAATACGATTGCATCATATCTTAGATTTCCTAGTCTTTAACACACTTGAGGCTAGGGTTTATGCACATTAAATCATTTCAACCAAGGTTTAATTACCAAACTAGGTGTTTGATTGAGGAAAATCCCCCATTAGAAAATCCATTTGAATTATATTTTGTAGGTGTTCTTCATAGATTTAGACCCAAAAGTTAGATTGGAATGAATCCCACTGTAGTGATTTGTTAGATCTATTTGTAGATTTTGATACCCTTTTCCCAAAATGGACTCTTGTGCAGAAGCTAGGATGTGGGAATGATTTGCCCAGGTTGGAAAATGAGTCCTAGTATCATAAAATGTCTATATTTCTAGAATTTCAGAGCTATTTCTAGTCTCTTGAAGGTTTCCAGATACACACCATTTCCATTCTTTTTTTTTTTATGCTTTATTTACATTTCTAGAGCATTTTTTAGGTCATTTAGCATTTGTTTGCATATCAGACTATCTTTTCCAACTCATTGTCTTTTCCAAGTTTACACTATGTGGTGAACCCCTCATTAGACATTATTCAATCCTAGAACCTTCCCTTTGTCACATTTCAATCTCCTTTTCATTGAAATATCAAGGGTTTGTTCTTGAGCGAAGTGTTGAAACATTCGTCTCTCCTTTTAGGTCCAAAACCCTAGAAGCAGAAGAAAGCACACCACATTTTTCACCATTTCATTTTGGTGAACCTGCATAAAGAGCATCATATTTCTCATTTGGAGTGCATTTACATGCTAAATTTAACATTTAATTAGGTTTTTCATTGTTCAATTTGCATTATAGGGTTCCAAAATTTGCATTCGTGAAAAGCTCATTTAGCTTGCATTTTTGCACTTAATTTCATTGAAAATCATTGAAAAATAACATTTTCATGTCAAATCTATGCCATACAATATAGAAAACATAAAAATCAACCAAAAATATTTAAAAATTCTTTTAAAAAAATCCCTATTGGGACTCATTCACCACCTTTGGTGAATCAGACCTAGTGCAAAATTTGCACTATTGTTTACAAAATTACATTTCCAATTTTTAAGCTTCTATTTTCCTTTGTTAGTTCTTTTATTTCAATTCAATTTTTTTCTATTACATTAAAATCATTAGAAATAGCATTATTTAAATTCATGGAAATTATGGTTAGCATTATATTTTTTCAAATTTCATTATCAACATTAGTTCCTAGTTTAGTTAGATCGGATTCATTAGAAAACAAAAAAAAAACTTAAAACATCTAAAGAAATAATTCAAAAAATGATTAAATGTAGAAAAATAATATCATCCAATCCATTTAGTAGTGATGAGTTGGACATGTTAGATGAAGCCCATGAGGACTTCCTCTCACTAAGATCATCCACTAAGGCTTGTCATGAAAAACCTAGACCAAGAGAAGTTAACCTAACCCTTAATCCTTTTAGTAGAGATGACTTTGGTATGTTAGATGAAGCCCTTGAGGACTTCATCTCACAAATCCCATCCACTAAGGATTTTTATGAGAAACCAAAAATATAAGAAGTTAATGTAATTCAACTTCAACCAATTCTTTACTCACCTTTGCATAAACCACAACCCAAAAAAAAAGCCCTAGTTTACCCTTTATCCACCTAAGAGTATTGTATTGCAGCAACCAAATCATAATATTGTAGCTCATACATACAACACTATAAACAGTCCACAACCACAACAACCAATCCCAACACATTTACCTTTTCTCAATGCCCCTCATTTAACTTCACATAGTGGAAAGGAGTATAATCTCGTTGAATAACTTAAGAGTACCCCTACAAATATATCCCTATGGGACTTAATTTAGAATTCACCAAACTATCATAGTATACTCCAAACATCCTTACAAAAAATAGTGGTTCCTCTTGGCACAAATATAAATGATGTGGTAGCTCTCATACAGGGAATGAATACATTTAAAATAGACATAACATTTTATCAACACGAGTTTCTCCCTTTGGCACTGAGACAAAAAAATGAGGCCTTTATGATAATAGCTCAATTTAATTGAATAGGCATACAAAGTACCATGTTTAATAATGGCTCATCCCTTAATGTGGGTAGTGTGAAGCTCTTAAATAAATTGCTAGTAGAAAAATAAAAGATGCAACCTGACTCTTTATTAATTTGAGGATTTGACAATGAAGGCAACTTCTCGGTGTGATTACTTTACCTATTATAGTCAGAAAGGTCACCTTACAAAATTCTATTCATGTCATGCCTAATGATGTTTCATACAATCTTGTTTTGGGAATACCATGGATTCATGAGATGCATGTTGTGCCTTTGACTCTTCATCATATTATAAAATATGTCTATGACAAGAAGGTATACCAAGTTGAAATGGACCCCGAGCCTGAAAGTTTCTTATTAGTTGAAAAAGGAACAATAAGTCCTCTAAGAAAATTAATTCAAATATCCAACATAGAACCTTTATAAGTAGACAAGCAAGAAATGGAAATAGTATCAAAATTCTTAGATGATGGTTAGGGTTCTTTGGAGTTGACACCCTCATTTATTGGAGAATATATAGTCACAAGAAGAGAAGATGAAAAACAAAAAAATCCAATCATCATGTCAACTTAGAACCTAGAATAACACTCAAAAACATCCACCTCATCTACCTCTAAAGAGGATACAAGTTATACAACAAAATTTTATGAGATAGAATACCAACAACCATCAAACCCGAAAGAAATGGAAAAACTTTATGGGAGGTTACGAAATAGTGAAATAATTGGGTTACAATGGTAAAGGATGTGGAAAGAAAGAACAAGGAATTTTTGTTCCTATAGAGCCTAACACACAAGAAACAAAGACCGATTTGGGATATTGTCCTAAAATTTTACAAGCAACAAAGAAACCATCATTAAACATCAATACTATCATGTGCAAGCTAAAAATCAACCTCACTATGAAGCATCCTGAATTGCTTGACATGGATTTACCACCATCATGGGAGTGCTTTGAATATGATGAAGCCTTGAAAAAAATACTAGGAGTCTATGATACACCATTTAATTCTCCCAATAAAAAGGTTACATGTGCTATGATAAGTACCAAGCAAAAAGATGTCGAAGGTGAAAGTAATGAAAATGGAACATGTGCATAACAATACAATCCTGAATTTCCAAGGTCAAATACACTTCCTTTAGGGGATACAATTTATATACCAATGGATATAACTAATATTTAGAGAGTCGTTAAAATAGGGAAGTGCATTGATAATGAAGAACAATAGCAAGCTACAACCTTTCTACATGACTTCCCCGAACTCTTTTCTTAGAAATATTCAGACATGCCAGGAATAGATCTGAAGATAGTGACACATAACAATTTCCTTGTTGAAAATTCCAAGTCCATTCAACAAAAGATATGAAAGATGAATCCTAAAATAGATTTTCTTGTTAAGGGTGAACTTTAAAAACTCCTTGATGTTGGTTTCATAAGACCTATAGATTATTCTCCATGGATCTCAAACATTGTTGTAGTTACAAAACCTAACAATCATATTAGGATGTGTACAGTTTTTTGTGATCTGAATCAAGCATCTCTAAAATATGACTTTCCCCTTCCTAATATAGATATGATAGTGGATTCAATTTCCAGGCATGCTTTTTTGTCCTTCATGGATGGATTTTCTGGATATAATCAAATTTTCATCAACCCTCAAGATCAATACAAAACAACATTTACAACTATTTGAGGAACATTTTATTGGATTATGATGCCTCTTTGATTAAAGAATGTGGGCACAACATATCAACAAGCTATGACACTGATATTTCATGATTACATACACAAAATTTTGAAAGATTATGTTAACTACATTCTAGCCAAATTGTTAACAAGACAAGAGAACGTGAATTTCCTTCAAAAAAATTTTGAGCAGATGCAAAATTACAACATGAGATTGAATCCAAAAAACTATGCCTTTGGTGTAGATAGTGGAAAAATTTTAGGGTTTATTGTATCTCATATAGGAATTGAGGCGGATATAAAGAATATTGATGTTATTGTGAACATTCCACCTCCTATAAACATTTCTCAGTTACACATGTTACAAGGAAGAATTCAAGTCATCCATCATTTAGTCGCATGTTTAGTTGATCGAACGTTACCATTTATAGATATCCTTAGAAAGAATGTCGAATTTGATTGGAATGATGATTGTAAATAGGATATCAAGAGTTTTAAGGAATACCTTGTAACTTCACCTATTTTACAACCCACTATGCAAAATAAATCTTTCATATTTTATGCAGTCGTATCAATCCATGCACTCGCAACATTGTTGGCTCCACAAGATGAAAATAGTAAAGAGCATCTAATCTATTAGATTAGTCGAGCCATGATAGATTATGAGAAATGATACATAAAAATTGAAAAATAAAGTTTGGCCCTGATATTCACCACTAGTAAATTGCAACATTAATTATTGAATGCGGAAATACAAGTGATGACCAAATTTTACCCTCTTAAACATCTTTTCAATAAAATAGATTTATCAATATGTCTAGCTAAGTGGGTGATGTTGTTGACTGAGTTTGACCTAAATTTTGTTCACAAAAATAAATTAAGGGTCAATCCTTCTAACCAATTGGCTAATGCTCCTTCCCCTTTGCAATTACCCAGTAATGACTCTTTCCCTTATGATAATGTGTTGACAATTGAAACTAATACATGGGAGTTATACTTTGATGGATGTAAGTGAAGAAAAGGCTCTAGCACTTGTGCTATACTCATCACACTTGTAGGAAATCATATTCCCTTGTCATATAGATTAAACTTTCTATGTAAAAACAACACTACTGAGTACGAAGCATTGATTATTGGGCTACATGCTGGTTTAATATTGGGTGAAAAAGACATTAAGATCTTTGGTGATTCACAATTAGTAATCAAAATAAGAAATGGGACATATCAAGCAAAGCATGACAAGTTATTAAAATATAAGGACCTCATGATGAACTTGTTAGAAAGTTTTGAATCATTCACAATTGAAAATATCCCATAGAAAGATAATCACCATGTAGATGCAATGGAAAGTGCAGCTTCTCTTATGTCACCTCAAGGTCCTTCGAAAAAATTGACATTTACTATTCGCCCAATCATGAAACCATCCATCAATGATAAAATTGAAGAAGTATTCAAAACGACCAAGCAAGACTCGTGTGAATGGTATAATACAATATTTAACTATTTGAAAGATGGTACTATTCTTGAGTTCACAACAAAGAACACCCAACATTACTTGTGAAAACTACCAACCAAGTACATCATCCTTATTGACATATTATATCGAAGATTCTTTAATGAAATTTTTCTTAGATGTCTTAATGACTCTGAAATACCCATAGCACTTGAAGATGCACATGCAGGTGCCTATGGATGTAATTTTGGATTAATATATTTAGTGCAAAAACTCATTCATATGGGATATTACTGGAGACATATGGAAAAATATTGCTTTGCATATGTTAAGAGATGTCACGAACATAGCAACTTGATTCATGCTCCTGCTTTTGAACTTCGTGTTGATGGTCATTCTCACTTTGGGGATTGGATCTAATTGGAAAAATCTCACCTCCTTCATCCACTAGACATATGTTTATAATCACAACAACAAATTGTTTTACAAAATAGGTAGAAGCTATCCCTCTTCGATCCACAACTACTAATGTACTATGTCATTTCATATTGGAACACATTATTGCTCACTTTGGACTTCCTTCCATGATAATTTTAGATAACAAAACACCATTCAAGAACAATGATGTGAAGAAATTACTTGATACATTTAATATTCAACATCGCTTTTCAACTCCTTACTACCCACAATCTAATGGACAAGTTGAAGCAAGTAATTAGATCCTCAAACAAATCCTCATAAAACTAGTAAATAAACATAGCAAGGATTGGCATATGCAACTGACTTGTGCATTATGGGACTACCGTACTAGCATTAGAACATCCACTGGAACAAATCCTTATAACCTTATATATGGTACCAAGGAAAAAATTTCCTTGGAGTTAGAAACCCCCACATTATGGATTTCTCTTCAAGGACTCATCGATGATGACACCAACAAAAAATAATGATTACATTAGCTTGAGATTCTTGATGAACATTGCATTAACACTCTTGAGAACATCCAAGATTATGCTAAGCAATTAAAACTTAATTAGAGTGTTCATGTCATCCCTTGTGTATTTAGTAAAGGTGACTTAGTCTTGTATGAAAATCAACGAAACATTAATGCTAACACAGCTAAAAAGGGAAAATTTAGTGCTAACTTGTTAGGACCCTACATAATTAATGAAAGTTATGGGTTTAGTGCATACACATTAAAAAAAATGGATGGCACACCTCTCAAACATCCTATTAATATCCCACATCTATGTTAGTATTATATCTAATCCTGTTGAATAGTATGAATGATAAGTAGTAGTGTTAGAGTTACTAGATTCCATTCGAGGAGCTTTCACATTGCTCCATTCTTGAAAAATAGTCACTTGTGTGTCTCAAACACTACGGTGGTTATTTAATTGATCTCTAAATGATTACTTTAGCTTTCATGCAATTCAAGCTTATCTTATGTGTTTTGTTAGATTTAGCATTATAACATACTTAATCACAATAAATTGTATCTAAGAGAAACTATAATAAGTTTTTTGTTTGATCACATAAAGCATGTTAAATCATGGAAGCATTGATTAAATAATCTTACAAAGGTTATTTAGTTGATCACATTGCCACTTAATAATTAAAAATACAAGAAAACATAAAATGGTCATATATATATATATATCAAAGTTTTGTGTACATATTCATCAAATATACAATACTATTAAGGCATGTGACTACTAGATTCCTTGAGACTTGGTGGTCACATCTATCTAGTGGAATTCTATTGGGAGATAGTGGTGTGTGACTGTGATCATGATCCATTGAGTGTACCAATAGAAAACTCTAAGCCTCATATCAATCCAAGTGCCTCCTGATGTTCTCTTGCTATCTGATCTCTCTCTACCTATAGCCTATTTACCCCTTCCTCTAGTCTCTCAAACTCTACTAGGGTCGAAGATTCCTATACCTCTGTAGTAGCATTGGCTCAGTGGATGTTCCTCCTCAAACTCTCATACACTACCCACAATATCACGTATTGATTGAATGACTCTGGGTCCTAACCCACTCTAGGTGGGGACAAATAGTTTGAGCCTATGGCTTCCTCATCAACTAATGGGGGCACTATCTCTACAACCAACTTTTTATAGAGATCTTGAAAGTCTCTCACATATCCTACAAGGTAGAAACAATAAAATGTTAGTAGACATAATGGTATATATATAAAATGTAAGAACAAGCATGAAGTATAACAATAAATAAAATATCATCACTTATATCCCTAGCAGGCTATATGTAAAATTAGTCTTAGCATGTGCAAGGGGAATGGATGATGTGCTAGCCTCTTCATGACTATGGGAACTAGTTCTTATCATAGCTGCTACTCATGATCTATTCATACGAATGGGAAGGGTCTCTCCTCACACATCCCCTACTGGATCCCCACTTGTTTCCTTAGCACCCTCTCTCATGGACTGCTCATCCTCATCCTTGTCCTCTCTGTCATCCTCCTCATACCATCTGTCCTAGTCGTCACAATCAGGATTTGCAACCTCATCATACTCCTCATCTATGGCATTTGTGATATGATTGTAGCCCTATAGAATGTTTCCTTGACTCTATGCTCTACATCATTTTCCTCATCTGGGAGTGGTAACACATCGACTATCAACTCCTCCATAGGAAACATAGGGGTTGTTCATGATACTTTCGACCACTCCTCATAGTCCTTTACGGAACCAACATCATCCGCATCAGAGACTAGAGGCATGTCATGATCTAAGTACCAGGAGACTAAAGACAACCTCTTCTATAGTGAATTGTACTGTAAAACTAGGTCTCCAAGCAATCTACATTGATCTCCTGAAGAAGGGTCATACCTTAGGTGCTATTTTCATTTTCCCAAACTATCGTATGACCCAATCGTAGTAGAAAGAAGATGCTACACAATCATGTATGCCAAGTAAAAACATTTCAAGTTGTAACCTCCTCATCTACTGAGTGTGATCAGGCTACTAACGCACAAGCTAATAAGGTCTCCAAAGTACCTCATCCTCCTCCAATCGGTTAACTAAACTCTCCAAAAGTGTAAATTACCATATTGCCAAAATTGTCATACTAGATAGTTGAAGGCCCAAGGATACCCCAAGGCTATCAAACATGGGAAGCTGATAGGTCTAGTATAAGTGATATGTTGAAGGAAGCAAACCTATAGAAGCGTATAGTGTACCATACTCTCCACCTCCTAAAATAAAAAATTGTCCAAGATCATAATATAGGTACGCTAGGATACAATGCCCCCAAGTGTATATTGTTCAGTGCTCTATTATCCCTCATATTAGGTGTATCATTCCTCTCTCCAGGTGTGCTCCTTGACCATATAGGATGAGTACTAATGCAACCATGAGCATCATGATCCATCTAACTAGTGGGGCTCATGAATATATCAACATAGGTAGCTTGACTATGCCCTCACCCTCTCATCATGTAATGGTCCACAAAGGAAATACTGCATGTCATGTTTCATCTCCTGGAATGATTGCTCTACTCAAAAGAATATGTTCTCACCCTGAATAGGAACTTGGAGTATACGGTGAACATCCTCCAGTGTGATCATCATCTCACCAGTAAAAAGATGAAAAGTTCATGTATCGACATCCCAACACTTTGTTAGTTCCATTAGCATAACATCATGGTACCTCATGTGGGGCATGATGTACTCCCAATATACTCCAATAGTCTGAAGAAACTCTATATCCTCAATTGAAAGAGTGGGGGATAGATCTCTAAGCAAGCTAATTTGTCTCCCACCTACACACTGATGTGAACAAGTGGGTACCTAACAAAAAATAAAAAAATATGTCCTAAAAGTAGTCTAATCTCTTTAATGTTTTACATCAATAATAATATATGTGTACTAAAGTCTTTCTAGTGTGCTTTCCTAAAGACCATAGAAACTTTAGGACCCTTCTAGGACACTTTGCGAAGAAATGAGAAACTTTGTGAAAATGTGGGACACCTAGCAAACAAAAGGGAGACTTTCCGAAACAATGGGAAACTTCATGAAAAAGGGGATGCTTTGCAAACTTTTTTTCCAAGATCCTAAATTAACCTAAAAATATGTAAAAATCATCAAATTATTGTGTAAGGACAAAGCATAGGCTGAAAAATCAACTCATGTCATGATGTCGTTCGCCGCATGCTACCCACTCCCGCAACACATCTACTCTCATAGGTGTGTAATCTTGTCTACTCAGCATCTTTCACCCTTCGTCAATCACTTTCAAGCTACAAAAGGTAACTAACAAGGAAAGTTATAATTAACTTCACTTTTTTCTCTTATAGAAGTTAATTGGGGTTTTGACTATGTTAGGGTTACAAAATGCATCTCAATCAAATTAGTATAACGGGTGCTAGAGAGCTCTATTTTTGACATCACTCATTTTGTTGGAATTGTGATCCTTCTCTTGACATCATTAGTTGTCTATCATCATGTGGCATGGTACTTGGAAATTCCCTATGGTATGACTTACCCTATTCGATGTGGCTAGATTACTACCTTAATTCCACCTCCATAAAACAAGTGGAATCAAGGGGGGGCATACATCTACCCTTGAATGTGATTTCTAGTTAGAAATTTGATAAGAGAATTTTTGGACAACTAATGGATTTGTGTTGCAGGATGCGGTTCCTAACATTGTGGTTTCATAGATGACTATAGTCGGGGCTTCATTCTCCCGTATCATGATTGAACTTACATGTGTATCATTTTATGAAACAAAGGTCATCATTGGATTCCTTTAGCTTACATATGCACATAGAGTCATATGGGAACTAAAGTGGGGGCTAAATGTAGTGTAGAAAATTATGTACTCTTGAAGAAAGAGGCAATTTCACACTTAATTTGGACCCATTTTGGCACACTAGCATTAATTCCCCTTTAAAATCACCATTTATAAGCCCCTAGGACCCATTATTTTGGATTTTGAGGCCCATTTCACTCATAAATCATATAAATTCACATAAAGTCACTTAAATCCCAAAAAATCCAAAAAACCCACCTCAAAAATCTAAGGTGGGACTCATTTGCCACCTTGGGTGAATGAGTACCCTTAGGTGGGACCCATACACCAAGTGTGGCGAATGAGTCTCATTTGGGGTATTTTTCAAATTTGAGTGGGAATTCATCAATTTAATTTAGTGTATGTGCAGGGTCATGATGGGCCAAAAATTGGCAATATGATGGGTATGTGTAGGGTATGTGGTTGACGAACTTTTTTCGATGCAAAATTGATGAAAGGGAAAGGGTTTTTAAAGGAGATTCTCAACTTTCCACCAATATAAATTGTGCTTTACTTTGAAATTAATAAATAATTATTATTCATTTTCTATTTGAATTATGACAAAAGTACTAAATGATAAGATGATTGAAAAAAGTTTATAGCTTTCAAATTGTATCACATTTTTTGAATCTGAAACATGTGTCACATTCTATGCTTCACATACTATAGGATTTAAAAATAAAAAAAATCATGAAGTTTTGACCAAGTTAAGGTGGTCAGACATACAAGTTTTTTATATTTTTTAAAAGTTGTAATAGAAAATTCATAAATAATTGTTTACTTGGAAAAAAATTACAAAAAAAATATGCATCACATACAAACATGATCCCTCTACTTATATATAAAATCTTATATAAAAATAGTATCATTCCATTGTGATTAGGATGGTCAGACAGACACCTACTTCTTTTTCTTCCCTGAAATTTAAGTACTACTATATTGAAAGTTCAAATTTTCATCAAATATATATTTTTATTTTTTAAATAAACCTAGTAGTTTAGAAACTACATTCAATTTTATACTGATTCTATCATTACATATTTTTCAAATAATATAGATAACTTATTCAAATTTTTATGTCAAGTTGACTAACACTCTGATTTTTCTGAATTTTTCGCCACTTAAGGGCCTAATTTTTCCATGATTATCCTACACATACCCTTCATGTTTTTGGTTAATTTCAGACTTTGAGATCTAAATAATGGTCAATTAGTGTAAATTCATGTAAAAGAAAGCTTTTAAGTCATTTCTCATAGAATCTACGCATAATTCAAGCACTTTGAGTAAGCATCTTCAAGCAATATTTCACAAGAGCATGATAATTCCAAAAGCAAGCAAAGTTGAAGCATTGGAGCAACATTAAAGTACTTTTGTAGGTATTCAAGCTCACTTTCTATCAAGATATAGCATTTTCAAGGGTTGATCATGGATTCCTATGGTGAATCATGATGGATTCTAGGTTAGGGAACTACAACTATCCATCAAGCCAATTCTAGAGACTTGTTTCCTAAGTGATTCCATCTTCCATTGTCACTCTACATTCATCCTAATTAAGGTACATGCATCATTAGAGTTCACTTGCCTAGGGTGATTGGAGATCATCACAACTGAGTTATTCATCTTTACATTTCAATTGTTGCATCAAATTCTTCCACATTAGAATAGGATTACATCATGTCTTAGATTTTCCTAGTCTTTAACACACTTGAGGCTAGGGTTTTTATGCACATTTCATCATTTCTACCAAGGTTTAATTACGAAACTAGGGGTTTGACTAAGGAAAACCCCCCATTAGGAAATCCATTTGAATTATGTTTTGTAGATGTTCTTCACATATTTAGACCCGAAACTTCGATTGGAAGGAAAATAATAGGTGTGGGGGTGTATATCAGAACCTTTAGTTTTTAGAAAATTGAAACAAGACTGATTCACCAAGAGTGGTGAATGAGTCCAACTATAGCTATTTGTGAGATCTATTTGCAGATTCTGATACCCATTTTCTTGATATAGACTCCTGTGCAGAAGCTAGGATCTAAGACTGATTCGTCCAGGTTGGAAAATGAGTCCCAGTAGCATAAAAAGTCTAGATTTCTAGAAGTTCAAAGCTATGTCATGTCTCTTCAAGGTTTTTAGGTACACACCATTTGCATTCTTGCTTTTCTATTTTGCTTTATTTACATTTCTAGAGCATTTTTAGGTCATTTAGCATTTGTTTTCATATCACACCATGTTTTCCAAATAATTGTCTTTTCCAAGGTTACAATTGGTGGTGAACCCCTCATTAGAAATTATTCAATCCCTAGAACCTTCCCTTTGGAAGATTTCAATCTCCTTTGCATTGAAATCTCAAGGGTTTGTTCTAGAGTGAAGTGTTGAAAATTTGGTCCCTCAAACTTTTAGGTCCAAAAGCCTAGAAGAAAAAAAAATCACATCACATTTTTCATCATTTCACTAGTCCTCATTAGTATCATAACCCAATAACTACTTATCTTTCTTAACAAGACATTTTTTTAATAGTTTCTTAGGTTCCTCTAGAATACAAATGGATTTTTTATACTCCATTAATAAAAGAATTAGGCTCTTATGAAGAATTGAGTTCTTAGGGCTCCTCCTAAATTCTTTAGCCACATTATCCAAGGAAAGCAATAGATAATATGGAAAAGATGCAATATTTTTATGGGTATATGCAAGATCATGATGGGCCAAAAAGTGGCAATATGATGGGTATTTGTAGGGTATGTGGCTAATGATTTTTTTTCTATCCAAAATTGATGAAATGAAAAGGGTTTTTAAAGGAGATTCTCATCTTTCCACCAATATAAATTATTCTTTACTTTCAATTTAATAAATAATTATTATTCATTTTCAATTGATAGGCTTATTGAAAAACATCTATAGCTTTCAAACGGTACCACATTTTTTGAATCCAAAACATGCATCACATTCTATGCTTCACATACTATAGGATTAAAAAAATAAAAATTGAATTTCATGAAGTTTTGACAAGGTTAAGGTGGCCAGACATACAAGTTTTTATATTTTTTAAAAGTTGTAATAAAAAAATCATAATTAATTATTTACTTCGAAAAAAATTACAAAAAATATGCATCACATCTAGACATGAGTCCTCTACTTGTTTCTAAAATATTATAAAAAAATATTATCATTTTATTGTGGTTAGGGTGGTCAGACAGACACCTACTTCTTAATTATTCCCAAAAATTTAAGTACTATTACATTGAAATTTTAAATTTTCACCAAATATTTTTAAGAAAATAAATAAACCTAGTAGATTAGAAACTACATTTAATTTGCTACAGATTTTATTCTTCCATATTTTTGAAATATTATTGATAACTTATTCAAATTTTTACGTCAAGTTGCCTAACATATTTTTCTAAAAATTTTGCCACTTAAGGGCCCATTTTTTCCATGATGATCTTGCACATACCCTTATGTCCAAAATTATTCAAGAGTATGAAATGATAACCAAATAGAGTTGAATATCTACCATTAAGCGTAAATAACTCATTAATTCAACAATAAAGTCCACCTAGATTGGTTTGATAGTCTTCCTATGATACCTGCCATGGGCAAGTTTGAGCAGTTTCTCTGTTTCATCCTTCTTGAAGAAGATCAATATATAGAAGAATTAGAAGCTTTCCCATCCCTGTAAACTTTCCTTCAATGAGTGAGAGACCAGTAATACCCCCAATAATTTCCTCCGTAATGTTAAAATCCATCCCAAAAGCATAGAGGACTCTATTATGCTAGCCATTGACAAAAGTATAAGAAACTAAATGGTTGAATCCATGAAAATTCTCAATGTATGACTTAATGCCATCCTCCACTAGAATATTAAAAATAAAATTGTTTCTTTTATATGCATCACAAGAAATAGGTTCATTCCTATTTCTATCATGTCCTCCACAACTATGGCAAAATAGAAAAAATACAGGTTTAGGAATAACTAGCAAAAGATGAAAGGAAGATGAAACCTCTTGAAGAAATAGCTCCTATGAACACCCATAATCAATGTGAAGCTAATTATGAAGAGACACTTGGCCATCATGAACTTCAAATGTTGATCATTCTTAAAATCTTTGCAATCATTAATGAAAGTCAAGCTTAGCTAGGGAAGATCACCTTTAGTAACAGTGAGTCCATTATAGATAAGCATGTTACAAATTATAACTAATGAAATAAATCTCTCCTTGCTCAATCTAGATATCATTATTAATAACCTTTTAAACTTCAATGGGAAAAGGGTCATTATGGTCCCATTCCTTAGGCTCAAAAACACTAATTTTTTCAAACATACTAGATAACACATTACCTTCAAAAAGTATGTTAGAGACATAGCTAACATTAAAATAATTAAGTATGGTTATGAAATAACAAACGATATTATCTTTGGACCAACAAGTATGATTAACTTTATTAAGGAAACTAACAATATTTAATGAGTCACCCTCCAACCATATATTTTTGAATGCTATAGACTAAGCAAGTTTCAATCCATGATAGGCTATATATTCTTTTGAAAAATGGTTTTTCTAGGTTCCTAGAGGGAGAGCCACAATAAAAAATGTCCACCATTAGAATCACAAAATGCTTCCACAACAAGTAGGGCCTAGATTTCCTTTTGAAATTACATCAAAATCAATTTTAATCCATTTAGAAGATGGAGCTTTCCAAGACACATTATCTGTAGAAGACTTCACCTTCTTCAAAGGGAGAGAGATATTAGAAGAGAGGTTCCAAATACTCACTAAAACCAAATCATACTTAGAGACAAAAAAATTGGAACCAACGCGACTAAAATAAGATGCCTCAGATAATAAATATTCTTTGATAGTAGAATAGATCTTCTAGAAGAGCCCAAGTGGAAGAAGAGAGGTATTAGGAAAAAGTTATGGTATTCCTTTCTAGCCAAATTCCCTAGGAAAAATGAATCAAAATGAGGGACCAAAGGACAAAAAGAGAAGGATTTGAAGATGGGACAAACCATTAAGACCAAAGTTCATCAATAGAAGAGGGAATGACCCAACAAAAATTCTAAAGATGCATAACATAATCCTAAACATAAAACACATATTTGTAATCAACAGGAATATAAAAAACATCCTCTCAAGCCTCCTCACAAAGAAAGCATCTATTTAGCATCATAAAGCCATGTTTCAGAGGTTTTCAATAGTAAGAACTTTATTTTGGTAGAATAACTAAAAAACAACTTTAGGGATTAACTTAGGAAACCATAGAGATGCCCAAAAGGGGTAGGACCAAACACATCAAACTACTTAGAAAACATAAAAGCCACAAATAATTTTCCACTTGAAGAGAACTATAAATCCACCTTATTAGAGGGAAAGAATTTGGAATGTAAACTTAGGATAAGGCCCTGAAAAGAACCTCAAAGCCTGTATAAATATCATGAATCCTTTTCCAAGTACCATCAAAGATATAATCAACCACATTTATCCAATAAGTATGGATGCAAAAGTCCTTAAAAGGATCCAAGAAAGGAACACCTTTGAGGTGACCATTACCAATCCACCAATCCTCCCAAAATAGAATCATATGACCATTCCCCAAACACCATCAAAGCTGCTTTGAAATGATACATATCATCTTTAGCATGAATTTCCAAAGGGAAAAACTAGCACACAGATAGAAACCACTTGAAAGATCTCTAATACAATTTTTCCCATGAAGGTATTTTCTAGAGAAAATTGGAGACCATTGACTACTCCCATAGATAAGATTCTAAAGTTCTTTAGCAAGAAAATTAAGATTAAATTCTTTAATTTTTTTTGGATACCTAGACCACAAAATTTATTAGGCTTGCACACATCTTCCCAAGACACCAAATGTATTATTTTTCTCTCCTTAGTTTCAAACCATAATAAATGTTTTTTAATAATATAAATAATTTCAAAAAACTTCCTTGGCATCCAAAAGAGACTCATTGCACAAATAGGAAGATTCTAGAAAGTAGATTTAATCATTTGAACTTTTCCTACTAGGCGAAGTACGGCTCCCTTCCATCCAATGAGTTTAAAATTAAATTTATCAATCAATACTATCCAAAAGGAATTAGGAACATCATTAGAACACAAAGGAAAACCCAGGTAGGATGAAGGAAGATCCCCTATCTCATAATGAAAAATCCTCGCAATTTTGCATTGTTTGGGTTTTGGGGTATTAAAAAAAAATGAGGTACTCTTAGGAAGATTGATTTTCTACCCTAGAGCCACTTCATAATTATACAAAATAGAACGAATGGATTTAGCCTCTTTGATTGAGGCCTTACAAAGGATAATTGTATCATCCAAAAACTATTGGTGGGAACACATTTGATTGTTGGAAGATGGGGATAGACCCATCAGAGAACCATCATGGATTAACTTATAGATAAATTTTCCAAGGGATTCCATCATAATTATGAAAAGAAAGGGACCTCTAAAAAAAATAAAGAAAACAAAAGGAGAGTCATTAATTAAAAAAAAAATGGAGTGGAAATTAACTACCACACCAACTACAACAAATTATTACAAAACCCAAAAAAAATCATAATCTTGAGAAGGAAATTTCAATCAACACTACCATAAGATTTCATAAGTTCCAATTTAAGAATAAATCCTACCTTCATGTTAATACTCAGGGAATGAAAGTTCTCATGCATAGTGAGAATAGAATCCAGGATTTTCTAACCAACCATAAAACCATTTTATTGTAAACAAATAATTTTGGGAAGGACTGCCTGTAGCCTCACAACCAATGCTTAAGAAAAATGTAATAAATATAATTGAAAAGGGTAATCTGGTGAAACTCACAAAAAGAAGAATCCTCTAGCTTCTTAGGAGAAAGAACAATAAAAGAGGAATTTAACTCCCTCAAGAGATTCCTAATCCCAACGAACTCTTTGGTGGAATCTGAGACATCCTTCAAAATCATATCACAAAAGAGCTAAACAAACATGGGGAAACTATTTAGTCTAGGAGCAAGATTTCCTTCAAAAGAAAATATTTCCTATTTAATCTCTTTAATGGAAGGCATACAAGCTATATTTTTGTTATGATCGTCCAAAATAATGTTAGGAATAACATTCAAGAAATCTTCTTGACAAACAAGATCAAAAACATGGTCATCACAAAATAATAACCAAAAACAGAGGAAGCAACCTCAATGATATCCTCTTCCTTTTCCAGAACCTCATCATTAGCCTAAATAGAATTGATGTCATAGGATGTTTCAAGCTAGAAATAATTAAAAAACATATTAATTTTTTCCACACTCTTCAACCAAATATCCCATGACCTCAAGTTCTAGAACACTTCCTCCCTAGCAATGATATTATGTAGCTGATATAGTAGGAAATTCTCCTACTAAATAACACCAGGGTCATAACTAGAAGTTTGAATAGACCACTGAACAATATGAATTTATTCCTTAATAAGAGCTTGATTGTTAAAAATCTACCCAAAACAAGACTTATTATACTTTCAAATATTTGGTTTCACATGAGCAATATTTTTTTCCATCCTATACATAACAAATATATCAACTCTGATATTCCACCAAAAGTGAACTTTATCTCTAAGTCCATGATGACTAATCCACATTATTTCAAATATGAAAGGAAAATGTTTCGTTCTTCCTTGAAAATGTGTTGAAAGAGAGATAGGGAAGTGATCAAAGCATAGTCTAGTAAGAGAAGTTAGGGAGCATGAATAGGTGATAAACCAATCTGGAGAGAGAGGAGACAACAATCAAGAGTAACATAAATGAGATCCTCACCAACTCTTCTATTGGAAAAAGTGTATGAAGCCCCTTGAAGGACCAAATCAATAAGGACATGATCATTAATGAAATTCATAATATCAAATCTGCTATCATTCACAATCTCGGAACAACCCTTCTTCTCAACTTCATTCAAAGTATTGAAATCTACCATAATTAGCAAGTTCTAAATCTTAAAATGATCTTTAAAATTATTCAACATCTATCCCAAAACCATTTTCTCACACCCTTGATATTAAGAGAATAAATATTAGAGAGAGTCCAAGAGAAATCATCCAATGCATTATTGAGAGCAGTGGCAACATGATTAGAGTCTCCAAAAAGAGAAATACCTTACACAACCTTCAAATTCCAAAAAGTGGCAACACCTCTTGAGGCACCATCCTCATTAAAAAAATTAAGACAAAAATCTTTAAAAATCCCATTCTTAAACTTTTCCAACTTATCAACCCTCATTTTAGTCTCCTCAATCATAATAATATCAAGTCTATGATCCCTAACTAGATTAAAAAGGAGATCATGTTTTTGAGGGTTATTTAACCCTCTCATTTTCCAGGAGATAATCTTCGTGGGGATTTACTAGGGGTGCTCTTGTAGCACATCTCAAGAAAATTTCTCTGAGGACCATCAGTTGTATCCAACTTACTCTCTTTCTCTAAATTTTATTGAGTTGAAGGCCTACCCTTGCCTCTAGGCTCTGAGAATAATATGTTATCTATCTATTCCTAATAGAGATACCCAAAGAGGAGGATGATTTTCTTTTGTTTCTACTTTTGAGTGTTGTAAATAAAATATCAACAAGCTCACAGGTCTCTATCCAAGAGCATTTACTACCCAAATCTTGAGATTTGTAACATATTCATGAGAAGAGGGTGCCACCTCCAAAGAAGGCTACAAATCATCAGTCATGACAACACTATTATTTTTAGAATAATTCACTAGAGGAACATTTTCATTTAATATTTTAATCAAATCCAAGCAATCCACACCTTGAACTTCATAGACTTTCCTGGGAGAGGAAATATGGGAGAGGCAACTTTAGAAAGATCAAATTCCATTGAAATCTTGGAAGATTCAAGGTCATCCCCACCATGCTCATCAACATGTGTGGCAATAGAAAGATTCTCTTTGACAATATTCACCCTCTCACCTTCCAGTTCATTAACAAAAGGAAACAATACTATAGTTTCAAATTGACCCTCTTTAGGAACCTATATTAACAAGGCTACCCATTTAACAATAGTAGAAGAGTCATCTCCCTTACCCAAATCATTGATAGCCTTAGGGCCCACAAATTTCCCTTTCTCCCTCCATTCCTTCAGGGGGTTTTTAAACCTCAGTCATAATTTTTACCCTAGTTCCCTACTTTATTGTAAATGAAGCAAGCGAAAGAGATGGAATCAGATTCAACTACTTGGAATCACTCACCTAGTTTAGAATTAAGCTTCACCAAAGAAGGTAGGTTTGTAGTTTGTTCAACATTCAAATAGAAGTGGGCATAAACAAAACATTTCCTAAAGTAAATCATTTTGTAAATGGAAAATAAGCTTCCAAAAGTACTAGCAATCCCTTTAAAAAATTCCCTATCCCAAAATTCTAATGGGAGGCCCAAGAGTCTAACCTAGACTGAGGTAGAGGAGAAAGGGCAAGCATTAAGATTGAACCTTGTTTCCCATCTTTTCAACACCAAATTATACTTAACAATAATCCATGGACCACTAGTAAGAGCAAAAAGCAAATCATCCTCATAGGTAAAAGAGAAGGATAAAAGTCATTTTTCCATAGTAGCTATGTCAAGCTATCCCTTAGGATGCCAGTGATTGATATAAAACTTCTGAACCAATTCAATATGCAGGTGAGGGCCCAAGAACTTACCAATCAATGATATATCCATATTCTCAACACTTTTCTATTTGATTCTATTTGGAACCAAAATATATAACTCACCAGTTGTTATATTAATATGCAATTCTACCATGGGCGATGAAATTTTACCTTTAGGTTTGGTGCCAAAAATATTTAACCACCTATTATTAACAGTAGAAGCTCTAGCATAAGTCTAATCACACCTAGCCTTTTCAGCCTCAAAAATCTCATACATAGCACTTCATGACAATTTATAAGAATCAAAGGACACCTTGAGGGCCCCCTTCTCAACCTGACTCAAAGGGTCCAAAGCTAAGGTCTTGGGATCCTAGACAAAGGACCCATAAGGCATCCCATCAAAAGGATAGCCATCTGACACCACCCCGCTATCAACAAACCAAATGCCATTAACACAATCTTAAAAGCTAGGTATTCCCATCTTCTCCAAATTTGAAAAACCACATGACTTGAAGAGAGATCCATCTTGTAAATATACATGCTATCAATAATACTAAACATATATAATACAAAATTTTATAATGAGTTCATATTGGATTTCAAATGAATTGTGTAAATTATTATAAAGGACTGCATTCACATAACTTCTCTAAACAACACCAAAATAACTTTGAGAAACTAACTCCTAACTAAATAATTTTTTTAATATTGATATGTCACTATGGTGACTTTATTAAAATGTAAACCTTAAGTTTTATAACACCTTGTTAGCAATTAAATTGCACCAAAAAAAAAAAAAACATGTTGATAAAGAAAACATATACACATATTCTTCAGAATTTTATTTTGGAAAATTAATTTTTGGACTAGGTTATACTCTATCAAGTTGCATCATAACCCTTGGAAAGGTGTAGCTCCGAAGTAGAATTTTTTAATTTCTAAACTACCACCTCCTCAAACTTTTAAATCATATATCTCCTAAATTATTGAAAACAATCTAGGTCTAGTTACATTGATATTGCTCCATCAAGTTGTCTCATGACCCTTATAAGAGTACAATTTTGAAGATCTTTAAAAGAATTTTGAACTATCCAGGAAACAATCTATATTGATTTTACACCAAATCTCATTTTTCCTTCAAGAAAACTTCACTATGGTTTGCCAAATATTTTCAACATAAAAATATATTATTCTCATGTAAAACACCATCTCTAATTGACAAGTTGTCTCAAGATGATCAAAATCCTCTAGTCTCAATTATCACACAATTACATATTATTCATTTAGTTTTGCATGTGGGTCTTTAGAAGCCCCATAAGGTATAAAAAATTTCCTCAAAATTCCAAACGTAAGGTTACATGATAAAAAAAATCATCTAGATGTCATTGAAAGTATAAGCATAAGGTGACAAGATAAAAAATTCATTTCAAAGTCTTGAACTCAACTAATAATGCACACAATTACTAGTCAACATATATCTAGTTTTTATGTTTTCTTAAAATGAAAATATTGACCTAATTCAAGAAAAATAAAGCAAACCCTTATTTCTCCTATCACTCCAATGCATACAATTTTTATTTTAATTCAAAACATCCCTTCACTATTTCTCTATAAATGATCGAAATATATTTAATATCACTTTATATGCTAAAAATATTAATCTTATTTTAATAAATTTTCATTATATATGGTTAGAAAAGAATCTCAACATAACATGCTCAAATAACTAATGTAAGAATGATGAACAAGCTAATTAACTAAAACAAGGATAGTTTTCTTATACTTTAAAATCAATTGAATGAATCATTAATTTAAATATTTTAAAATAGCCTCAAATAACTTGTGATTGAAAATGTTGTAAATTCACAAATCTTTCTTCTCCATGCTAGACACCTAAAATTTTATGTGCAAATATACAAATCAGATCATATCTCATGTGTACTAAATTTTGAGTTTAGAGAGAGAAAATTACTTGCCTCACAATGCATTTATTTGACTCATCTATCATCTTATCTCTTCAACAAGTAATATCTTTTATGTTCATTAAAAAAAATTCCTTCATCTCATTTGCAATGATTTTATTTAGTAATGGTGCTTCACAAGTAGAAAATGGCTCTAGGAAATTTCACCACCAACAATTCACCATCAAAAAATTCATCGCAAACAATTCATCATAAGAAGATTCACCACTAGCAATTCACTGACGCGAAAATTTCATCGCATTAACATTTTTAATATATATTTCCAAGACTTTAATTTTTTTTTTGCAAGAAAATAATTTTCACAACATTAATAGCAGATTTCAAATATTCTTTTGCAAAAAAATAAATGAAAATCTTTGAAATATATATTAAAAATGTTAAATGCTATTAATTTTTCATGGCATGAATTTTTCATGGCAGTGAATTTTTCACGAGAGTGAATTTTCTTGCAGTGAATTGTTGGCAGTGAATTTTTCTAATGTCGTATAAAATATATATGCTTTGATATCATGTTAGAAAATACAAATATTTTTGGAAATGTACACCATAAAAGTAACAATAATAATTACATTTTTGGACTAGGTTATACTTTATGATAACCCTTGAAAAGGTGTTTCTCCAAAGTATAATTCTTAAACTTTTAAATTAACACCTCCTCAAGCTTTGAAATCACATGTCTCCAAGATTATTAAAGAACCATTTAGGAAAAAATCTATATTGATTTTACACCAAATCTCATTTTATCTTCAAAAAAAAAACTTCACAATGAATTGTCAAATATTTTCAACATCAAAATATATTATTCTCATACAAAACACCATCTCTAAGTGGAAAGTTGTCTCAAGATGATCATAATCCTCTAGCCTTGATTATCATCGGTTTACATATTATTTATGTAATGTTGCATGCAAGTCTTTGGAAGCCCCATCAAGTATAATAAATTTCATTGAAAGTAAAAACATAAGGTTACATGATAAAATATTCATCTATATGTCATTGAAAGTATAAGAATAAGGTGACAAGATAAAATTCATTTCAAAGTATTGAACTCAACTAATAATGCACACAATTTCTAGTCGCCATCTACCTCCAATTATTTTAATTTTTTTAGAATGAAAAATATAGACTTCACTCAACCAAAATAAAGCACACCCTTATTTTTCTTATTACTCCAATGCATACATTTTTTTTTAATGAAAAATATCCTTTCACTATTTCTCTATAAATGATCCAAATATATTTAATATCACTTCATATGCTAAAAATATTAATTTTATTTTAATAAATTTGCATTGTATATGTTTAGAAAAGGGGCTCAAAATAACACACTCAAATAACTAATGTAAGAATTATGAACAAGCTAAGTAACTAAAACAACGATAGTTTTCCTATACCTCAAAATCACTTACATAAATCATTAATTTAGATATTTTAAAACAACCTCAAAGAATTTGTTATTTAAAATGTTGTACATTCACATCTCTTTCTTCTCCATGCTAGACACCTGAAAATTTATGTGCAAATATAGAAATCAAATCATATTTCATGTGTACCAAATTTTGAATTTAGAGAGAGACAATGACTTGTTTCACAATACCTCTATTTGATTCATCTATCATCTTCTCTTTTCAACAAGTAATCTCTTTTATGTGCATTAAAAAAAAATACCTTCATTTCATTTGCAATGATTTTATTCATCAATGGTGTTTCAAAAGTAGGAAATAGAAATGCTTTGAAATCATATTAGAAAATGACAGACACAAATATTGTTGGAAATGTACATCATGAAAGTAACAATAATAATAATTACATTAAGTTCATATGGGGTTTTACAATGAACTGCTTAAATTCTTATTTCCCATAACTTCCTAAAACTACTCAAAATTACTTATGGAAAACTATTTTTGAACAAAATAATCTTTTTAATATTAACATAAATCACTAAAGTGACTTTCCTAAATGCAAACCATAATTTTACAATACCTTTAAATGAAATAAAACAATATATATATATTATTTATCTTTTAGGTAAAAAACTAAAAGCCTGAACTATTTGTATTAAAATAAAGTGAAATATATAGATACATGAGAGTGTCATATGAGATAAAATATATAGATACATGAGAGTGTCATATGAGATAACAAGTATAGTAGAGGGACCAAAACCAGACAAAATGTCCGTAGTACCCGTGCAAAAGGCAGAGGCCAAAATAAAGTCTAAGCCTCGAAACAAAAAATAATCAGAAAACACAAGATCAGCAGATATGAACAAGAGTTTGGGTGGAACGTTCGCTCACAAAACAATCACAATCACAACTTGATATTCTGTTGATACCACTGAATAACAATTGATGTCACATTCCATAAAGGAACAAATATTCGACATTATCTATCCGAATATCTTAGTGGCATTAAACGAGCCCACCGAACTATTTGTCCTTTTGCCCTTTGTCTCCCGATGGGAAAGTTCAGTGCACACCCGTATCCCAGGTTTGCAGAGTTTTCTGTTCTTATTCAAAAATATTGTAAGGTTCGGGCCAGCGGATTTGAAACCCAAAAAGCTCAAACCATTGTTGACGTTTCAATTACTTTTGGAAAGGATTTTAAAACACTACTTTTCGACTATCGCTGTAATATTGTTTTAGAAGATCTCACTCGAATGTATCGCTAGTATTCAATTGGAAGATTAGGGAAGATGGATAGATCAGTAGTCGGCGGGTTAACTTCAAAATAGTGTGGTATAAAATCAGCTAAGATCTCCATTTGGCTGCGAAATTGAGGTGGTTTTCTTTTCAATTTGTGTGGAAACTTTAATGTGATATTGACTACATTGCTAAAAAGAATTGGCAGAGTTGAATCTTGATATTCACAACTAGAGGGAATATGGAATTTCACAAAGAGAAAAGAGATACTAGTTTCAAGATTAGTAATGATTGATGTTTAGCTCAAAGAAACTGCGGTACTTGGATTTTTGGGTGGTGGTATTCGATGTGCGTCTCACCTTCTACAAAATTTAATACAGATTTTTTTGCCATGGATGTCGAACCTATTCCTCCTTTTGTCGAGAATCATTTCATTGTATGAGCTAGAATGAAAATAGTACGATTTGTAGTACACTCTGTTGGGAGGCAGGGGTGCAATAAAACATAAAGTCACTGCTGTGACAGGATGGACAGAACAAAAATAAACATGCAGAAAACACAGTGACAGAAAGTCTAAACAGACAAAAAATAACTTTGGATATATTCCTTGTTTGCTTCAAAATACAAAAACTCAGAGGATATTCTCTGATTTACATGAATAAAATAAAATTAAACTATTTGGACAGATTTCTAATGACTGGGTGCTACACTCACACCTCAAAATTAAAATTGCTACAATCCTATAGCTGCAGTTGACAATGCGCTGCAACTAATAAACCTTCCTTCTGTGCTGCTGCTATCAACTTACTTACTGCTGAACTTTCTCCACTTCATCTATTGTTGCAGGGTCACCACTTCAATACAAAAAACTTCTACTACTTCTTACCAACGGTTGCCAAGACATTCTTTTTGTCTTACTTTTAGCTCATGAGAATGAGCGCTTCATTCAAAATTCAAAATCACCTAACGTATTAATTGCTAACAGGCTGCAACAACAATTTCAAATTCAAAAACATGCGTTTCATTTCAAATTCAAATATACGTACCAAAATTAAATGTTGTAGGTTGCATTGGGGAGCAATATAAAAATATTCATATGACGTGGGTGCTGACTTGGAGATTATAATATTCCAACACTCCCCTTAATCTGCAAGTCAGCTGTCAATTTGCAGATTCCTTCCGGAGCTGATCTCTGAAGCTAGCCACAATGCCAAGCCTATCTCTTAGGCATTCAAAACTATCCTTTGACAATGCCTTGGTGAAGATGTCGGCGAGCTATAGCTCGGATCTGCAATACTGAAGTTCTATCTCACTTTGTTCTACCAACTTCCTTATGAAGTGATAACGAATCTCAATGTGTTTGCTTCATTTGTGAAAGACCAGAGTCTTTGTCAGCACTATGGAGGAAAAATTGTCACAATGAATGACTGTGCTGTCAACTTGTTGTAAATCTACAAGGATCCTCCTCAACCAAATAGCCTGACAAGTTGTTGCATTTGTTGCTATGTATTATGCTTCTGTTGTGTTGAGAGAGACAATCGACTGCTTCTTCGATGCCCATGAGATTGCACTCGATACCATGTTGAAGACATAGCTAGATGTGCTCTTCCTATCATCCACATTTCCTTTCCAATCACTATCTGTTAAACAATCCAACTTGAATTCATTAGATGTTGCATGTACAAAATTCCATAATTAGTTGTTCCACTGACATACCTCAAAATCATTTTTTTTTCCTTCCAATGTGTCTTTTTAGGTTCCTCCATGAACCTAGATATCAAGCTTACTACATACATTAAATTAGGCCTAGTTGATGTCAAATACATCAAACTTCCAACTATGTTTTTGTAGAGGGTTGGGTTCACTTCCTTACTATTGTCAAACTTGCATAGTTTCTGACCTGATGCTATTGGTGTGGAGGCAAGTTTGTTGCTATTCATTTTGAACCTCCTTAAAATTTGTTTGGCATAATTAGATTGTGAAATGAAAATGCTATGATGTGTTTGTTGAACTTCTATCCCAAGAAAATACTTCAACAAGCCCAAATCCATCATTTCAAATTCATTTTTCATCACTTCTTTAAAATTTGCAATTTTGCTGTCACTATTACTAGCAAAAAAAGAATCATCTACATACAAAATACTAATTAAAATATCACCTTCAGCTGATTTGATGTAGAGTGTGGGCTCACTATTTCTCTTGCTAAATCCATTCCTCAACAAATAGGAGTCTATTATATTGTACCATGCCTGAGATGCTTGTTTCAACCCATAAAGAGCTTTTTGCAGCCTATACACTTTGTCCTCTTACTCTGGGACTTCATAGCCAGGCGGTTGCTCCACATATACTTCATCCTTCAACACTTCGTTTAAGATAGATGACTTTACATCCATTTGGAATACTTTCCACTAATGTTGTATTGCAACTGCTATCACTGTCTGCACTATTTCTAGCCTTGCAACTGGTGTATATGTCTCATAATAATCTATATCAGGCTGAGCTATTTATACCCTTTCACAACTAGCCTTGCCTTGTGTCTTTCAATCTCCCCTTCTATAGTACACTTGGTCTTATAAACCCACTTCACTCTAATCACTTCTTTACCCTTGGTTAAATTGGTCAACTCCCATGTTTGATTACTCTCTATAGCATCCAACTTCTCATCCATGGTCTTACACCATTTCTCTTCTTTTATCGCTTCCTCAAAGTGTGTTGGATCACTATAGGAGAATAGTGCAAAATCCAAATTTTCATCAAAATCAATGTATCATGTGTTGTCATAGATCTCTCTCACAGTTCTTGTCTTACGTGGCATCAATGATGCGAGTGTAGGGTCTAAATTTGCTTCCAAACTGCTGCTACTCTGACCTTTGGAGCTACTGCTCTGTTGAATTCTAGACCTACTAGACTATTGTCTCTATTGAACCCTACTAGAGTTACTATTCTTCTGCAGATCACCGGAGTTGTTTTCTAATGCTCTATGGTAGTTTCTTCCCGAACTATTGCTCTCTTGAGCTCCCCATATGTTGCTATCATCTGCAACTTCTTCATCATCAAGAGGTATTGTAACTGAAATACCCATGGTGTCATCCACCATTCCATCCCATGATTCATTCTCAATAAATATAACATCCTTGTTGATTACAATATTCTTAGTGATGGGATTGTACAATTTGTAGGATTTTGACTCCTCACTATAGTCTATGAAGATACACTTTTTTCCTTTGTCATAAAATTTCCACCTCTTCTCTTTTGGCACTAGTGCGTATTCCACAGACCCAACTATCCTTAAGTTCTCAACACTTCATTTGTTGTTTGTCCACACCTATTGTGGAATCCTATCACAGACAACCTTTTTGGGGCACCTATTTAGTATATAGACTATTGTTGCTATAGCTTCTCCCCAAAATATGTGTGACAACCCTTTTTCTTTCACCATACTATCTGCCATATCTTGAATGGTCCTATTCTTCCTTTCTACCACTCTATTTTGTTGTGGGGTACACCTTTTTTTAAATTGTTTGTGAATGCCCTCATTCTTACAAAAAATTAGAAAATCATTAGAGATGTACTTTCCCCCTCTATTTGTTCTAAGGGCTTTGATATAGTGACCACTCTCCTTTTCAACTATTGCCTTCAACCACTTAAACTTCTAAAAGGCTTCCAATTTTTTTTTCAAGAAATAGACCCATATTTTTCTTCTCTAATCATTTATAAGAGTTATGAAATATGTATTTCTAGCTAAAGTGGGGGTTTTCATGGGTCCACATAAAATTGAGTGCACTAACTCAATAGGTGTTTTTTCTCTCCTAGAATACCTAGATTGAAATGGTTGCCTATGTTTTTTTCCTAATATGCAACCCTCACACTTTCCATCGGATTCTCCAATGGATGGTAAACCCCTAACCATTCCTTTTCTAGACAATAAACTCAAACTTGAAAAGCTTAAGTGCCCATACCTTAAATGTCATAGTTTGGATGGGTTTTTGATGACTGTCTTGAATGAAGACTACTGTTCGACCGCTAACTACTGTGCAATTGTTGTGAGTGCCAGGGAACTTTGCTGTCCATATATTGTGTCTGTCACAAAAACTATGTGCATACTGAGAGGAAACATTTTATTTCTCATCATATGCACTGCAACCATCACTTTCTTGCTGCCTCCTCTATCAAATATCTTGCATTCTCCATTCTCCATTCTCCATCAAGATCTTGTAACTATTTTGGACCATTTTTACAATGCTCAATAGATTACTTTTTTATTTCAGAGGCATAATAGACATCCTGGGTTTGTTTCCTTTCACCATTCTTGGTTTGAATGCTGACAACACCTCTTCCAATGATGGGAACCTTCTCATCATTTCCCATTTTGATCTCAGTTATTATACTATTGTCAATGAAGGAAAATAATTTTTTATTACCACTCATGTGGTTGTTGCATCTACTATCCAAGTACCATACTTCATCATTGCTGCATTCAACAAGGTTGCAAAAAATGAATACATTAAACTATTTTCCATTTTCAACTTTGTTCTCATTTGCTACATTATCATTTTGACCTCCATGGTCATGCTACTTCTTTCCACACTCACTAGCATAATGGCCATATTTGTGACAGTCATAACACTACACATTGCTCTTGTCATTCTTTTGATTCAATTTGTTGTTCTTCCTATGGTTCTAGTTTACTAACAATGAGTTGTTCAACTCCTTTGTGTTATTAGTACCTCCTCTTCCAGAATTGCTTCTTCCTCTTCATTTTTTACCTCTTCCTTTGTTGTTTCTTCCTCTTCCCCGACCTCTTGCATTGGTCTAATCTTTGAATGCTTGCTCTAGGGGAGGAGCAGATCTGTTCAACTATTGCTCATGGGTTTATAGTGAACCCATCAACTCATCTATAGTAATCTGAGACAAATCTTTTGCCTCTTCAATGACAACAACTACATAATCAAACTTAGTAGGTAGACTTCTTATGGTTTTCTCAACAATCCTTTTCTCTTCTATTGTTTCTCTATTAACTCTCAGCTGATTTACCAGGGTTGAAACCTTAGTGTGATAATATGAAATGGACTCATTATCTTTCATTTGTAGAGTCTCAAAAATTTTTCTCAAGAGTTGCAACTTAGCTAACATCACTTTTTCAGTCCCTTTATAACTATTTTTCAATATATCCCAAGCTTGTATTGCATAGTTTGATGTTGCAATACATGAGAAAATAGCCTCAATCAAACTGAGGGATTTTTTTTCTTTCATTCTTATCTCTTTCAACTAGTTTTTTTGTGCATTTGAAAGTGCTGCAAATGCATTTGGGTATGTGATATCATTGAACCCATTTGTGACCAAATCCCATAGGTCATTTGCAACTGAGATGGTTCTCATCTTCTTAACATATATATAATAACTTTTTCCATCAAAATTTGGTGGCTTCTACCAACTTTTGCTCTCACCTCCTACAATATTTCTCTAATTTGAGAAGACTAAACAATGTCTAGATAACCTAGGGCTTCACCCACAATAAACTTATTGATTGATTTACTGCCCAAAAAAATAGGGTTCTCATACCACTTTTTGGGAGGTGGGGGTGCAGTAGAACATAAATTCACTATTGTGACAGGATGGACAGAGCCAAAATAAACACAAAGAAAACACACAATGAACACACAGTGACAACAAGTCTAAACAAATAAAAATTAACTTTGTATATATTCCTTGTTTTCTTCAAAACACAAACTCAGAGGATATTCTTTGATTTACATGAACAAAATAAAATTAAGCTATTTGGAAAGATGTCCAATGATTGGGTGCTACACTCACACCTTGAAAACTAAAACTGCTACAATCCTGTAGCTACAGCTGACAATGTGTTGTGACTGATAAACATTCCTTTTGTGTTGTTGTTGCCACCTTACTTACTATTGAACATTCTCCACTTCATCTGCTGCTACAGGGTCACCACTTCAATACAAAAACCTTCTACTAATTCTTACCAACGGTTGCAAAGACATTCCTTTTGTCTTACTTTCAACACATGAGAATGAACACTTCATTCAAAATTGAAAATCACTTAACTCATTAATTGCTAGCAGGCTACAACAATAATTTCAAACTCAAAAACATGTGCTCCATTTCAAATTCAAATATACCTACCAAAATTAAATGTTGCAGGTTATGTTGGGGGCAATATGAAAGTCTTCATCTAACATGGGTGCTGACTTGGAGATTGTAATATTCCAACACACTTTTGTTATATAAATGGTAAAAATTGTCTAGGAAATTTGATTAAGCTTGCGAGCCACATGCCTATAATGATTTTTCGATCATTGAAAGTTGTGTAAGAAACATCCCAAAGGTTTTCTTAAAGAGATAGATGATCATACAATTCTTATGATGAGTAGCATATTTTTATATTGTTTATAAAATATGAATTACCAAATTATTTGAAAGATGTGTGGAATGAAACTACATTTCTAAAAGTTTATGAAAACTTGAAAGATAAACTACCATTATGCAGTTATTTTTAATGGGAGGAATATGTGGGTTGCAATGAAGGGGACTACCTTAGCTATATGGGACGTCTTAAAGCCAATATAAATAGTTTCCCAATCAACGACATTTTCTTTCTTATCATTTTTTTTTAATCTATTGGATGCATGTGAGTATTATAAATAACAAGGTTGAACTAAAGGATATTCCCATTATTATTTCATCCAAAGAGGTTACAATTATGCAAAGAAGTGGATAATTGGTGATGTAGTAGGGGAGACCTACTATGATGTCTATATTTTGAGGACCTATTAGGACCATTAGAACCACACCTATAATAGCACTATGGTTATGTCAATGTTGACATCCATGTGGAAGTGACATTTTCTTCATGGTAGGATAAGCTAACAATTGAGCAATAATACATCAAATTTCTTTTCCAACATATATATTGTAGGAAGAGAACCAATACAAATGAGGAGTCATGTGGTAAGGTACATCCTAAGTCATTTAGCAATGGTGAATTAGACACAATATTAGTAGAAGAAAAAACTACTTTAGTTTCATCCTCAAAAAAGCTATTTTGCAATAGAGATAGAGTTCTTTCCTTATTTTTGCATTCATTGGAATACCCCTACTTATCATGGTTTCAACATTTCACTACAAGTTTTCTTAGCTTTCTAGAATAACATCAAAACTTTGTTGGAATTTTGTCATTGTTGATGTAGCTTGGCAACGTGAGCATAAAGTGTACATACATCGGTTGATTCATCTGAATCGGTGTTGTCATTGATGTCAACATTGTGTGGAAGAATTTTTGGTGTCATTTGTACAATACTAACTATACTGGAAATATGATCTATCAAGAATTTGGCTAAATGTTCTATGTTAACAATGTGGTGGTTCAGTGCATCATTTTTTGGGTCCACACTTCATCACAAGAAGAGGTGTAATTCTATACATTTGAGCATATCATTATGATTGGCTCATGTAACTATATTCAAGATCTCATGAAGTTTTGTGAGGTGTACTGGAAGATATCATTGACTGAGTTCAACTCTATATATATTTGTCATCTCTTTGATTAGTGTATTTGTGTGGGAGATTATGTATTTACTTAAGAAGAATGTTTTGGTACTATGGTTCTAGACTTAGACTCACTAATGTCAGTGAAATATCAAATTAAAGAAAGATCAAATGTGGAAGTTGCATGTACTAGGAAGCGTATGTATGATTGGAATTTTTTCTGATTAGGTCCAACTCCTAGCCAACCTAATACATGATACATGTTGAGAAGATTAAATATACATTATGGATATTAGTTGGATCTATATTAGAACCATGCCAACTTAAAATAAGTATTACATGTTTTGCTTGGGCATGAAAAGGATTTTGAATCATGTGTGATGTCGACAAAAGCTATTTTGGATTGTATTTGTTTACTTCTAATTAGGCTAACCTAATTTATGTGAGTGAATGTATTTGGGTATATATATGATATATTTTGGAGTTGAAGATATACAGATGACTGAGCATAAATAACATATCAGGTGCAGGTGGTCTTATATGATACATACATACAAATTCTATGTTGAGAGTTCAGAATCAGAGTAGATTTGTTGAGTGACTTCTAAGTAGAGGAGTACTTCATATTAAAACCTTCAAAGGAACTAAAATAGAGTAAAAGGAAGGTGCACTTTGTAACAATTCATACTTTGGAAGTGAGCCATTTTTGTATTGTATCTAACTCTAGCTATTAGCCTTATAAGGACAGTGTGTCCTAACAATGAGCCCTTGTAATATACTATATCCAGATATAATATATTTTGAGCTAATCCTCACCATGGCTTTTCCCTTTTTGGGTTTTCAACATAAAAATTATAGTGTTCATGAGTTATGTGACTTTGTGGATGTTTCATGCTTTCATTCTTCATTTTTGTTAATGTGTTTTGGTAATTGGACAAGCTGTGTTGAAAAGTTTTATAGAATATTTATTCGCCCCTTCTCTCTATATTCTAAATGTTCAACAATTGGTATCAAAGCTTGGTTCCTTAAGAAAATCCTAATAGGTTGAGAAAGATCTTAGAAGCTTGAACACATCGCAGAAAAAAAGTGTCATATTCCTTAGGATGAAATTTCTACAATCAAATATGTTGAAGATGACTGCATGTTTCACAAAGAAATTAATGTAGTCTAGTAAAATGCATACCCTTGCATTTTCACAGTAGTTTGGGCACGCCTTGCTTTACTTATCCTCATTTATGGATTAATTGGTCCTATATTTTGTCCACAAACCCTATGAATTACATATTTTCCTGGCTAATCTTGACATTCTCCAATGCATAAATAATAATTTAATGATTTCATCAGAGTGTCCTTTATTTTTGGGTCAGGACTAAAATGATACCTAGGGTGTATTTGTCCCACAAAGGTTTTGGGACCATGATTTTGAGGAATCCTAATTGGGACCCTTTTTGATGTTTGTGCTTAAATTATTTTAGGACTTCAGACTAAGACACCACCTAGGACGTCTTAGTCCTCTTTGAGTCATTTTCAAGATTTAATTTCAAATTCTAGTAGGATTTAGCCTCCTTTATTTAATGAATTCATATGTTGGCTTGGTGTGATGTAATTTTGGGATATTAAACATAAGTATAAATACAAGGTTCCTTGTCTCATTTTTCCCCAACAAGCTAACAAGTAATCTAATCATCTAAGCATTCAAGTATTCAAGCATTCAAGAGTATTCTATCAATCCTTTGGAGCCACCATCAAGATTCAAGCATCATATCCAAGAGTTTGTTATTATGTGTGTTGTTGTGCTAACATTTGTGATGTAGGGTTTTGATTCAAGCAAACAATTCAAGATCATATCTTTAGTTCAAATCCATATCCATTGCAACCATTGCACATGAGTTTGTAAACTTTATAAGGGTTTGGTGAGTTGTAGCATTTCATGTTGTTCATTCACCATTTCCTTCATTATTTCAATTTCATTTCAAGGTTTAATTATCAACACGGGGTTTCACCAAGGAAAACCCACATACACTAAAAAACAACACATTTCTCCCATATTCCATATTTGTGATTACAAATTTAGGTTGATTTCTTGAAGATATTTTGGATTACAAAGTTGTAAAAGTTGCAATGTTGCATTACAAAGTTGTCATCTTCACGAAAACTCACCTACAAGCCGAATCCAGAAGTTTTAGAACTTGAGATTGGAAAGGAAGCAAGTGTAGACCTTGGAGCTCAAGATCACACTCAGATTTTTCAAATATTCAGAACATGACTAATAAACCACCTTGAGCATCCGAGTCCTACCGAGCATACTTTTTAGAGATTCCTTCAGATCCGATTCAGACATTTGAAGACTCTGTATCTACCCCAAAAAATAGCAGCAGGACTAATACACCACTCTTGGAATCTTAGTCCTCCACAATATTTTTTGGAAGCTTCTTTGCATTTTTGGAATCCTCACAACATCTCCAGACTTCCCAGGTACACATATCATATCTCCCTATTGTATAATTTCATTATTTGCATCTCTCATTTAGCTTGGATAGCTAGGTTTTGTAGGTTGAATCCTTATTTGTATTTTCCAAGAATTTTCTTGGTGGTGAGCCCCCTAAAAGCTGAAAAATCCCCCCCCTAGGTCCTCCTCATTGAGAATTGACTCACCTTGTGAGGTTGTTAGTCAATCCAATTAGGACCCCAAGGACATCCTTGAGTGATTAGTTGGAGAAAGAGTGACATTGTATTTCCATTTTCCCCATCAATCATTTTGGTGAACCCAACATTGTTGAGCATTCATTTTTTTTATTTTAGAGTCCATTAAGTCCTTAGATTTAGATTGCATTCATTTGATCGTGCATTAGTGAAAGTGCATCTAGGGTTTCTTGCATTTTGCATTAGTGAAATTGCATTTAGGGTTTCCTATATTTGTATTAGTCAAAGTGCATATAGGTTGCATTTTTACTATCTCACATAATTTCACTTCATTCAAAAACTGAAAGGTGTATTTTTCATCATCTTACTTGCATTTAAAAAAATTCTTATTGCATTCAAAATTGAAAAAAAAATGCATTTAATATTTCATTCAATTGCTTGTTCCTAGTTACTTTTTCTTGCACTTATTTGCACTTTTTTTTTGTTTCTAAACATCAACATCCTAAATTGGCAATCTATAAACACTGTAGACAATCTAGAATTTACTATTTTTCTACAACAAAACCTTTGCTAGGAATAAAATGCCCTTCTTGAAGTCTAAATCCCTCTCAAGGTTTTTTCCTTAGAAGTCTCTCTCTATTGTTTGATGTCTGTTTGATCTTATCGAACTTCAAAATCTCACCAAGAAGACCAAGGGTATGTGCAGGATCATCATGTAAAAAGTGGGCCCTTGAGTGGCAAAAAATTCAGAAAAATCAAAGTTTTGCAACTTGACATAAAAAATTGAATAAGTTATCTCTATTATTAAAAAAATATGTAAGAATAGAATGTGTAGCAAATTGAATGTAGTTTCTAAGCTACTAGGTTTATGAAGAAAAACTATTTGGTGAAAATTTGAATTTTCAATGTAGTAGTACTTAAATTTTAGGGAAAAAATAAGAAGCAGGTGTTTGTCTGACCACCCTAACCACAATAAAATGATAATATTTTTTATAATATTTTACATATAGGTTGAGGACTCATGTCTCAATGTGATGCATATTTTTTTGTAATTTTTTTCCTTGTAAATAATTAATTATGAATTTTTTATTACAAATTTTTAAAAATACAAAAACTTGTATGCCTAGCCACCTTAACTTGGTCAAAACTTCATGAAATTCAATTTTTTTTTTAATCCTATATTATGCAAAGGATAGAATGTGACACATGTTTCAGATTCAAAAAATGTGATACCGTTTGAAAGCTATAGATGTTTTTTAATCAGCCTATAAATCAAGACTTTAGGCATAATTTAAATAGAAAATGAATAATAATTATTTATTAAATTCAAAGTATTTAGCATAATTTATATTGGTGGAAAGCTGAGAATCTCCTTTAAAAACCCTTTTCATTTCATCAATTTTGGGTAAAAAAAATGTCGTCAGCCACATATCCTACACATACCCATCATATTGCCACTTTTTGGCCCATCATGATCCTACACATACCTCCAAGACGCCCTTCATGGTGTCTTAGTCCCTATTGACTTTCACTCTCTAGTTTTCAGGGTCTGAAATTTCTTTTCTATGTTTTTATGGGATGCCTTCAATTTTCTGTTTCAGTTTCTAGAATTGTTGTTATTCCAATTTATTTCATTTCAAGTGTAATTGCAAGGATAGGATATCATGTTCATTGCACTTTTTGTGGTTTATCCCTTATATGAGCTATAGTACTTGGTGTCCTATTGCTAGTAAGCCGGTTAGACAAAGTGTGAGACTCATGGCATCCCATGATAAAACACTTTTTTTGGATCTTGGGTTGTCAAGCTCTTTCACTTTTGGTGTCGGCATTAGTTCACTAGGTATAGACCATATCTCTGACACCTCTTTTGATATACCTACCTTACCTACAAGTGTTGTGTCAAGCATCTAAACAATGGTTGATCATATTCCTCATGAAAACATAATGAAAATGCATGAATTTTTAGCTCATTTACAAGATAGCGTGAATACTTAAAACATTTCAAACATTGTCATACATACCATAGATAGTATTCACTACATGATGGAAAGTGATGAGGGACTAGAAGTTGTGTATAACCTAGCTCAAATCTTTGTAAAATACCTTTCTCCCACCACTAATGGTCCACAACCTTCAAACAACGTGTCAAACCAAGAAGGAAGTAAAACTCCTCCCTTGTCAACCATAAGCTCAATTCCCACATATACCAATCCTCAAATGACCACAACAATGCAACCAACTAGTAGCATCCTTCCTACCTTGAACATTTCAACTAGTGCTCCTTATACCTATGTGGCATATAACCTTATATCTCCTACAAAAATCCATCCATTCAGTCATCCTCCCAACACATACATACTACCACCATATTCATCTCCAACACATACTACAATCAATGATCCTATCATTAAGCATCTCTTACAAAGTTGTTCATCCATTTAACATCAAGTTTCCACCATAAATAAAAATCAAAATGGTCCACCTTTATACTATGTCAAAAATAACCCATTATCCCTGGAGATATTAAGAACTCTGGTGCCACAAGGTATAGAGATCCCTAGATTTGAGAAATATGGAGGAAAGGGAGATCCTGCTAATCATGTTAATTCCTTCACTACTTTGTGTAGTGAATTTATCCTTGAGGACAAACTTTTGGCTAAAATTTTTCCCTTATCCTTGAAAGACATTGCCTTGGACTAATTTTCTACATTACTGAATAACTCAATTTGTTCATTTAATGAACTTCTTGAGACCTTTATTAACCATTTCCAAGTGCACATGGTTCCTGAACTAACATTGGCTGATTTGATGAGATGCAAGCAAAATGAGAGAAAAAATTCACTAACTTTATTTCACACTCCCAATCACTTTATTCCCAAATAAGTGTGAAGACTCCTGATTCACACCTTCGAAACATGGTCACAGAAAATTTACAAAGCAAGATAAGTGATAGTCTCACCATGATAAAATTCCCTTCCTTCATGCATTTATGCACTGCCCTTCGAGACTATCAAAATTCCATAAGTACTAGTGAACCAATAGTTACCCCTACTCATCCTAAAATTTTTGAATCTTCAAACCAAAACACTTACCAACCTTTTTGAGGACAAAATAAAAATTTCCTTCAACTAAATTTCACCTCTCAACCTATCCAACCAATTGATACCCAAGTAGCTGCTATAAAGAAGAGTAATCCTTATATCTTTGGGGATCTACAAAGGAAACTTACTCCCTTACTTGACACACTCCACAACATTATGACCCAGCTCTTTAAAAACAAAAACATGGTTAACTTACCTGCTGCTCTACCCCTTGACCCTAGCAAACCATTACCTCCGAGATTTAGACACAATGCCTATTGTGCTTATCACCAACAAAAAGGACATGAAATGGAACAGTGCAAGCATCTTAAACATCTTGTGCAAGACCTCATTGATTCCAATCATATCCTAATTGGAGGTGTGAATGAAAAAGGTAATAAGTATGTAGCTCATCCTAATCAAAACTTGCAAATATTTACCAATCCCATGCCCAACCATAGTATTTTATTTGTTAAGGCTAGTGAAATTAAGTTGGATGTGACGAATGTTTACACAGATAATGAAAATATAAGAAATCATGAAAAAAATCCTATGGATGATGATGAACAGAGTCCTATGGATACTAATAAACAAAATCCTATTGATATAATGATACGAGTCATTGACATAGAGCCTCATAAACAACAAACCATTGACATTACTTTCTCTTCAGAAAAACCAATTAAACATGCACTTGATGGTCTTCTTTCCATAGCCGGTAGAATCAATAACAATCCCACTACTGGGATTTTAATTGATCTTGTTTGTGGAGAGAATGTGATCACATAAGAACTATTATATGTGCATGAACTCACTCAATATATATATGATAAACCAAAAGCATGGATTAAAACACATGATGGTTTCGCTCATGCTACGATGGGATCGATCACACTCCCATTACAAGTAGGACCAAAGAAATAAAATGTATCATTCTCTATCATATCTAATTCAGACCAATTTCATGTGAAGTTAGGCTAAAAATGTATTTGCTCCATGAATACAGTCCCATCCATTGTCAATAAGTGCTTAAAGTTTCCCGTCAGCAATGGAATATTCACTGTAAACCATAGTGGCTTTAGACCCCTATCTTCTCATGGAAATTTATCCTTAGATTATTTTTGGCCTAAGCCCATGGTACCTATAAGACCCTGTGAAGACTTCATTTTCCTATCCTACCAAAATTTCAAAGAAAAATGCATAGACAAACTATCCCTTGAAAACTTTCCTCCACCCATGATCGAACCTCCACCCATGCTTGAACCTCCACCACCTAAACAAAAAAATGATGAGTCTAAAGCCCTTCCTACAAACCAAGACCCATCCATGAATAATCCCTTACCTATTTCGTACAAGAGAGCTAGATAAAACCAAACAAGTCCTAATCCACCTCCTAAGAAAATTTATAAAACCAAAGAGAAAGTGGTTGAACAACCTTCCATGGTTTCTTATGTTTTTCCCTCACAAGAAGAAAAGGAACCTATGGTTGACAAACTTGCCCCTACTCAAACACAACTTGAAAACTATAATAAAAGGAATTTCAATTCTAGAGAGCATAGGCATAGGTGTCATGCTATTGCTCGAAAGATGAATGGCAAGAACAAAATTGAAAATCAAAACTCGAACTTAACAGAAGTAATAAACGATGAGCCTCCTCTCTTACCCGAGCTGGTAAATTCTACGTCTCTAACAAAACAAGGATCAAAACCTTCTATGGATAGTGTCATTCATCCTCCTATTGTGGTTAACCTGGATGATGATGAGAAAATAGCTAAAATCAATGAGGAAGTGCATAATGAATTGAATTTTGTATTTTCCTTTTCCATGAGCTTAAACAACAACCATGGTGATCCTCCTAAACCAAGCGATTCACCATGTTTTGAACTTGGTGATTCTTCTAGTACAACACTTGATGTTGTCCCTCTCACTAGGGATCTACATTCTACATATACTGAAGAAGACTGGGATTCAGATGACTTGCTGGATGGTTGACTTGCATGTGCTTTACTAGTCTTTTTTCTTTTATTTTTATTTTTCCTTTCCTTTTTTGCTTTTTCTTGCATGTGTGTAACATGATCCCCATGATTTTTGTTTTATGTTTCTCTCTCTATCTGCATTCCTCTATTTGTACCTTCATTCTTCTATACGTCATATAATTTTTCCCTTTCATTGATATTTTATCTTTGTAGTTTAATTTTCTTTTTTTGTCTTGTGTTTTCCTTTTGGGGATGACACAAGGCATCGAGACACCCTATGTCTCTTGCATGTTGACCCAAAATATTTTTCATTGTCTTTCATTTCTTTTCATTTTTTTTCTTGTGTTTTCCTTTTGGGGATGACGCAAGGAATCAATACACCCTATGTCTCTTCCATATTGACCCAAAAGGATTTTCTTTGTTTTCACTCTCTTTGTGTCATTCTTCCAGTTATATGGGTATTTGGGGAATGATGACAGTTCTGAGCTCCCTAATATTATTGTAGCAAAGATAGATACTGACCCTGAATCCATAGATCCCTTCTATGATTTTGGGTCCAACCCTCTTTTCCTTTTTCATCTTTTGGCTACTTTAAAGTAATTGCTCACAACATGGTGTTAGCAATTTCTTTAAAGTGGGGGTATACCATGGCATTATTTTAGCATGATTTCATTTGCATTTTTTTTTCATGTTCCTTGATGTGATTTTCTTTCTCTATGTGATTTTTTTCCTTTTGGTGGTTTCTTCGAGTTTTACTTCCTCTGAGAGTGTCATATTTCCTTGTCATCTCTTGGAAACATTAGATCCAATGTTCCCTAAGATGATACCTTGCACTTGTCCTCTCTTAGAAACAAGATGAGAGATTTTGCGCTTGTCCTCTCTTGGAGTCATGGGGTATGATGTTCCCCAGGATGAGACCTTGTAACTATCCTCTTTTGGAGATGTTAAGCATGATGTCCCCTAAGAGTAAGACCTCTTATGAACTAAGAAAAATCCCTTTGAACATCCCTCTCTTTCTTGTTGAATTTTTCTTTTTTCCTTATCATAGTCATAGGAGAATGATGTTGATATGGACTTCCTAGGGCTCACCTAGTTTACAACCAGCTTCACTAGCCCTTGTGAGCATTCATTTTTGTACCTTATTAAAGTCATGAAGGTATGGATTTTATATGGTCTCTCGGGGCTCACCTAGTGAACAACTAGGTTCATTAGCCCTTGTGAGCATGCATTTTTGTACATTATTAAAGTCATGGAGGTATGGCTTTTAAATGGTCCCCTGGGGCTCACCTAGTGAACAACCAGCTTCACTAGCCCTTGTGAGCATGTATTTTTGTACCTTATTAATGTCATCGAGGTATGGATTTGATATGGTCCCATGGGGCTCACCTAGTGGACACCTAGCTCCCACTAGCCCTTGTGAGCATGTATTTTTTTGCATAGTGGACAACACATTCCACTTTTAAACCTTTTCGGACAAACATCCTAGACCTGGTCCACCACATTGGATGGCCAGTCAAAGCTTGATCTGTTGTAGTTTTCCTTTTTCCTTTTTCTCTTTCCTTCTCTTTGATGGTGTATGTTTGCGATCTGGTTATGGCTTCATATATCATCTGCAAGCGTGTTCCTTTGTGCTTATGTTGGTTTTCCATAGGATCTTGATCCTGGGGGCTTGGACACCCTCTTGATTATTTTCATCCTATCTTACTAATATTTGTACATTTGAACCCCTCTTGATTGTGTGGTTGGCTACTTTAGTGTGAGTTTGAAGCAAGTTCATCCTCTAACTAAAGTGGGGGCTAAATGTACTGTAGTTAAATGAATAGCCTTCATTTTCACACTTGTTTGCGGCCACCTTACTTTATTTATCCTAATTTATGGTTTAATTGGTCCTACTTTGCATCCACAAGCCCTGTGAATTACATAATTTTTTGGCTATTCCTGACATTCTTCAATGCATAAATGATAATTTAATGATTTCATCGGAGTGTCCCTGATTTTTGGGTCAAGACTAAAATGCCACCTAGGGTGTCTTTGTCCAAAGGTCTTGGGACCCTGATTTTGAGGCATCCTAATTGGGCCCCTTTTTGGTGTTTGTGCCCCATGTTTTTAGGATATGGGACTAAGATTCCACCTAGGGCATCTTAGTCGTCCTTGAGTCATTTTTTGGGATTTAATTTCCAATTCTGGTGGGATTTAGACTCCTTCATTTAATGAATTCATATGTTGGCTTGGTGTGATCTAATTTTGGGATATTAAGAATAAGTATTAATACAATGTTCCATCTCTTCTTTTTCCCTCAACAAGCTAACAAGTAATCTAAGCATCCAAGCATTCAAGTATTTAGGCATTTAAGAGTATTCTATCAAGCATTTGGAGCCATCATAAAGATTCAAGCATCATATCAAAGAGTTTCTTGCATCATGTGTGTTGTTGTGCTAACATTTGTGATGTAGGGTTTTGATTGAAGAAAACAATTCAAGATCATACCTTTGGTTCAAGATCCATAACCATTGCAGCCATTGCACATGAGTTTGCATAATTTACAAGGGTTTGTTGCATTGTAGCATTGAATGTTGTTCATTCACCATTTCCTTCATTAATTCTATTTCATTTCAAGGTTTTGTTACCAACAAGTGGTTTGACAAAGGCAAACCCCCATTCACTAATAAACAATTTTTCCCATCTTTCCTATTTATGAAATTTGCAGACTTAGGTTGAAGTCTTGAAGATCATTTGGATCACAAAGTTGTAAAAGTTGTAAAATTGCATTGCAAAGTTGTCATCTTCACAGAAACTCACCTACAAGCCGAATCCAAAAGTTTTAGAACTTGAGATCAGAAAGGAAGCAAGTGCAGACCTTGGAGCTCAAGATCACATTTAGAGTTTTCATAAATTCTGAATGAGGATGATATTGCACCTTGTCCAACTTATTCCTCCCGAGCATATGTTTCAAAGATTTCTTTAGATCTAGTTTTGACATCAAAAGAATTTGCATCTTCCCTAAAAAATAATAGTGGGACTAATATGCCACTCTAGGCATCTTAGTCCTCCATAACACTTTTTGGTAACTTCTTTTCAATTATGGAATCCTTACAACATATCCAAACTTCTGAGGTACACATACCCTATCTCCCTATTGCATAATTTCATTATTTGCATCTTTCATTTAGCTTGCATAACTAGGGTTTGTAGGTTGAATGCTTATTTTTCTTTTCCCAGAATTTTTTTGGTGGTGAACACCCTAGAAGCTAAGAAAGACCCCTCCTAGGTCCTCATCATTGAGAATTGACTCACCTTGTGAGGTTGTTAGTTAATTCAATTAGAACACCTAGGACATCCTTGAGTGATTAGTTAGAGAAAGAGTGATATTGTATGTCCATTTTCCCCATCAATCACTTAAGGCCACTCTTGAAGATCTTGATAGAGTTGAAACTGAGAAAAAAAGTCTGAGGGAAAGCCTAGGAGAAGAAAATGAGTGCATAAAATATGACAGAACAAATCAAGAAGTTCAGAAAATAAATAAATAAGGGAATTCAATGTATAGTTGAAGCAAGAAAATGAAGAGATCACTAGACTAAAAGTGCAAATGGAAGAAAGAGGAAAGATTGAGGAATTTCTAAATGCATTGGTACAAAGCAAAAATGAAGAATTCTCTAGACTTTAACAAGAAGTGGAAAATCTTAGATCTGATTTGGAGAAGGAAAGAATACATGAGAAAATATTCAAAATAAGTACTACAATGCTTAATGAATTAATTGTGATATAGAAACCCTCTAAGGCCAGAGGTGGTTTGGGAATCAAAGAAGGAAAAAGTTCAAAACTAAATTAGACACCTAACAATGTTGACAATCAAAAGAAGATTCAAGGGAGTAGGAGACAATTAAAAAATAACAAAGGCAATGCTAGAAGGCCTTCTATCCAAATGCTCAAAGGTACCCATCTTTCAATTTATTTTTTTATTCATGCAATAAATATAGACATAAAGCAATAGAATATACAAGTAGAATGAATCAAAATGTTGGATCCTTCACCAGACAATGTTTTGCATGTAAGAAATTTGGACATAGAAGTATTGAGTGTAGAAGTAAGATGATGAATAGATATAATTATGGGAGAATTTTTCAATATTTCAATTACTACTATTACACATGCAATGTATTTGGACATAAGGATAACCATTTCAGATCAAGGATGAATAGAAGTTTAAGAAATGTTATGTGCTACTTTTGCAACAAACCAAGACATATTCCAAGAGTTTGCAGAAGGAAAGAAAGAATAAATTATAATCTGTTAAAGAGGAATGAATCTATTATGCAAGTTGATCCTACTAAGGTTAAGAAGGAAATGGAAAAGATATGGAGAAAGAAAGAGGAGTCTAAGAACAAAGATGAAATAGGAACTTCAAATGCATCTGTACCAACCTTTCTTATAGATATTTCTTCTAAAATATAATCACATTATAAGCTATAGCGGGAGCAATAACAAAAAATTCTAATCACCCCTTGGACATATAAGGTGTCAAGTTATGGCATGAAGATATATCTTGGAAGAGGAATTTATGAAGCTATATAAGAAAGTTGCAGAAGGAAATATTGTGATGTGAAAGTTTGTGGAGCTTCTATAAATTTACTATGGATACAAGGTTTTTGAAGTTTAATATCTTTTTTCAAGCATTTATTGTTGTTACATTTATTAATATAGGTCAAATCATGGAGTTAAAAGCATATTTGAGAAGACAAATTTAGTCGATGTGAAGAGGAAGTAAATTGAAGAAGAGGAAGTGGATTCGATGCATCTCTTGAAAGAAAAGCATCAAAAACCTAATCTTCACTGAAGAAAATTCAAGAGGTATTCTACTTACTCAATTATTCTCCAAAATTTTCATTTCAAATATAATGGAAAATTCAAAGGTAGTAAATGTCTTGGAAAGAGCACAAGTTAAATTGAAGAGGAATTCTTGGAAAGTTTTTTCAGAAGACTTGGTGGGTGCACATTTTGGCACTCCCTTTGGTGTTAACCTTCTAAGGATATCCATACATACATTCAAGGGAAAATAGGGGATATGTCCTCTAATGAATTAAGTGTTTTATGGATGAGAAAATTTGAAGAAAATTATGATACCATTAAACTAAAATACAAAACCATAGTTGAAAAGAAATTGGAGGTGTGGCAAAATTTTCCACTATTTGAATTAAATAAGAGGTACATTAGAATTATATTGAGCAATATTCATGATTAATCTATTTGGATTTGCAGTGCATACTCAATAACTAGGGAGGCAATAAGGAATGTAACTAGTTTGTGGTACTCCAGACTAGCTCCAAATTGGAAGTCTGTCAATATCAAGTAATTAATTGAAAAGAATGGTGTGACTCTCAAAGGAAAGTAACTCACCATGAGTGCATTTCAAAATCTGACTATCTGGTATGTTGCACTTCTTCTCAGACATAAAATTTTCCTACCTAACAATGGCTATATAGTCTCTACTAATACCACTCACATTGAACTTAACATCGTTGAAAATGGTGTTGATTATGATCATTGTGAGTTACTTCCACAATAGTTGATGAAGAACCTAAAGGAAATAAAAAAGAGAAAAAATAATACATTCAGGTACGATACTTTCAGAATCTGTTTACTTTTCTACTTCATGAAGGAAATACCAATAATTGGAAAAGTAGAATGGTAAAACATAGAACCAGTTGCACATCAGATAACAAATCTTATGAGAAATCTTGGTGGATCAAATTATCTTGTAGAATTCTTTGGAAATTTTTAGATAAGAATGAATGAGAGAATAAGAATACCTAAGAGTGTGGTGGAATGGTACTCCAGAGACATCAATTTCCTTATCTCTACTATTTTTTTCTTCATCGAAGTAAGTGATCCTAGACATGTTTGGATTTCTCAATTGGATTATGAAGTGATAGAGGAGGAAGTTTTCCATTATGCATAAGTGCTTTGAGGAAGCCCTAAGGACCCTGGCAGATTAGGTTTAGAGGATAGGTCTAAAATTGAAGCATTCAATACTTGAAGGATAAAAAGGAAAATCATTGTTATTCCTTTGGTTGAGATCAAGGAAGATTTTACATAACAAAAAGGAAGATTGTAAACTGACGTGACCCATCATGAGCATAAAAGTGGAAGTACACAAGACTTGGATGAAGCAATAAAAGTTTACAAGAGGAAAACCCTAGTGCAAGCAATAGTACATTAGTGTCTACTATAGAAAATCTTAGAAATATGGTTGATTTTTTGAAAGCATACATCTCTCGACTAAAAGAAGATATCAAAAATAAATGTGAAGATGCACATCACAAAACTTTGAAGGGATTAAAGGATGTTCAAGATTGTGAAGAAGAAGCACATAACTTAATATCATATTTTCTGAAGTTGTCTAAACAGACACAAAGTACAAAGGATGAAATGATTTAGATTAAAATTTGGAAAGGCACTCAAGCAGATGTTTATGATTGAGCAAGTGACAAGAACAATTATAAGTGGTCTTACATTATGCAATTGTGGGACAATTTATTTGCTTTACACAATTAGAGGATAGAGAAAATCATGCAATATGTGACACTAAGGGAATTAGTAAAGTTAATACACACTCCTATATCCAGTTCCCTTGCGAGTTCTGATAAACCATAAGAAAAAAACCTTAGCCACAACACTATGGAAGAAGGAATAGAGTCTCTAACAAAGCCTGAACTACTATATAGGACTCATGTAGATGCCAAAAGTTATTGGGAAGAAGAAAAACCTACTTGGCAGGATACTCTGAAGAAACTCAAAGGATCTACATCTTTAGGTTGACATGTATTTTCTTTTTATCTTGAAAATTTTCTTTTGAAGTTGATCCATACATATATATATCCAAGGGAAGCATACTAGGCCCCTGCATGATCTTTTCCATTGATGTCAAAGGGGGAGAGATAGTGGGAAGAAAAAAATATTTGATAATACATTTTGGATGATTGGAAAACCTTTTGGAAAGTCGAGGTTAATTATGAAAGGGGGAATTAACATTAGGAAGTGTGTGATGGGGAAGGAATCCATCAGTAAAGATGGTGAAAGCAAGATCAAATGCAAGATTCAAATAAGAAACTATCTAATCCAAAATGCTTAATCTATCATATTCCATCACTCATGAAATGTACAAATCTAAGCTATTTGAATGAAATGAGATCCTAAGATATTCAAAACGAATTCAAAAAAACAAAAGAAGAGTTTACCATCCCATGTTTGAGTGTATTCTCATGATGTTGGGTTTTTCGTACCACTGCAAAGTCTCCATTTCTTGGTGCAAAAGCTTGATGAATGGTGCTTTTGTTTGAAGAAATGACAAAGTTCTATCAATGGTGATCTTGATAGCACTTTGTTGCATAAAGTAAGTTCAAATTCTAATCATATATTTGTGAGGAGAAAGGTTTGTTTTATAGGAAAAGATATTTTGAATCAACGATCAGGATCGTGCTAGAAAATATCTAGATCAACGGTCAAAATGTGTTGAGAGGATTTAAACATGAGAAGATTGTGCAAAGTTGATTGCACAATTAGGGTGATTGAAGAATAGATTGGATAGTTAGGCTTTTAGATTGATCAGTAAACAATTGATTGCTCATTTCACAATTGATTGACCAGTTAGGGTTTAGTTAGGAATTAGATGGTTGAGTTAGCAAAATTAGATTGCTTAGTTAGAAAAATTTCATTGCTTAGTTAGCAATCCATGATTTTCTCAATCAAAAAATGGGTGAGGAATATTAATTAATTAATTTAATTAATTAATTCCTTTTTTTTTGTTTGATTTTGATTTTTGATAATTGATTTGAATAGTTTGATTTGATTATTCAAATTTTGGAGGGAAAGTGTGATAATTAAATTATTATGATTTAATAATTTAATCCATTTTGAACAGTAAGGTGAATTAGTGATGTGATCAAATAATTAGTGTTGTTTGACTAATTGGGATGAAATAAAATAAGATTAGGACTTTATTAAATAAATGTAATTTATTGAATTGGTCGAAATGATGAAATGTGAATTAATCAAATAACATTGTATTATTTGATTAATAGTAGAATTAGGGTTATCAAGACTTTATTAAAGAAATGGTATTTATTTAATTTGTCAAAAAATGATGAAAAAGTGAATTAATTAAATAATTTGTTGTATTATTCAATTTATAGAGGAAATTAGGGATTCAAATGTCATTCGATGTTGTTTGATATTCTTTGATGCATTTTGAGGTGTCATGGGATAATTTTGAGATGTTTTTAGATGTCCCAAATTGATTTTGAGTCCTTCTAAATTAATTTGGAGTTGTTTTAAATTTTTTTGAGTTGATTCAAAGTCATTTTGAGTTGATTCAGAGTCATTCCAAGATGTTTTGAGTTGATTCAGTGTTGTTCTAAAATGATTCGAGGTTGTTTCGAGATGTGATAGTTGTTAAGTCAATTTTACTTGTCTACATTTTTCCCCTCTTTGATACAAAGTACTGGTTGCTTTGTTTCAAAGATTCTAATTTTAAGATAATTTTTTTTGAAAAAAAATTATGCCCCACTACACCCCGGTGTTTTGTGCAATGATGGTAGGACTATGTGTTGCCCCTTCGAGAGGTTGACAAAAAATTTCAATTTTTGAGGTTAGGCTCGTGACTCTATTCTATTTTCGTTATGATGTGTCTAGGTCACAAAATCAGGTTTAGAGGTTCTCCATTTAAAGTTCTAATGTTTCTGAGAGCTTCTAATTTGAAAGTAGGAAGTTTCCCCAAGTAGAAATTAGGGTTTCTTAAAGTTCATATAGGAAAATTTTCTTCTAGATAGCTCATTTGTGTTCTAACTTTATGGCTAATTCTTGTCTCTTGTTCTCTCGTTCTATTAGTTTTTGATGAGCAATATCATTTTTTTATGGAACCCCGCATCGTTTTGAGATTGTTTGGGAGGTTGGATGGCCTTAGGCATTGGTGGCCTGGTATGTACTTTCTAGCTTTTTCGCTTTTGTCTTGTTTCATTCTCATTTTGTGTGTACTAAGTTTTCTAGGTCAAAAGCAAAGTTCCTTGATTTCTGAGCTTTTACCTAGGTTGCACACTTTTTCTTGTTAAAAATCCACGCCTTTGTCATTTTTCCATGACTTTGACATTATTCCATGCCTTTGACTAGGATCTTTCCTTTTATTTTTGAGCAATTGCTTAAAAAGCTCTCCTATGTTCTGAAAGCTTTTGTTTGACTATTTGAGGTCTTGAAAGCTCACCTTTGACATATTTCGATGCCTTTGTTTCCTCGCATTTGCTTGAAAAGCTCTATTTTTCCTCAAAAGCCCGCCTTTTCCTAAAAAGCTCACTTTTGCTTGGTGCTTTCTGAGTATTTGTTGAAAAACCCTTGCATGTGCTTGTTTCTTCCTATTTGCAACCCTAAGTCTTGTTTTTCATTTTTTTTGTGTCATTTTGTGTTGCTTTACATGTTCAAAGTGAAACCCTAATATCATGAGTTAAAATGATTCTAGGTGATCATCCTTTTAGATAGCCAGATCTAGATGGTGGTCTATAGCTTGGTCTATAGAGTGTTTCCCTTTTTGTTGGGTAGTGCACTTGATCTTTATTATGTTGTTGTTCAGAGACATATTGTAGACATGATTTTTTTTATATATATTCATTGGCCTAGTCGAGGCCTCATATATATGTTATGGGGTATGTACAGGATCATCATGGAAAAAATAGGCCCTTAAGTGGCAAAAATTTTGGAAAAATTAGAGTTAGGCAACTTGACATAAACATTTAAATAAGTTATCTATATTATTTCAAAAATATGTAAGAATATAATCTATAGAAAATTGAATGTATTTTCTACACTACCAGGTTTAGTTTTTTTAAAACAAATCTATTCGATGAAAAATTGAAATTTGAATGCAACAGTACTTAAATTTCAGGGAAAAAAATAAGAAGTATGTGTTTGTCTGACCACCCTAACCATAACAAAATGATAATATTTTCTTATAAGATTTTATATATAAGTAAAGGACTTGTGTCTGGATGTGATCCATTTTTTTTTTTGTAATTTTTTTCCAAGTAAATAATTAATTATGAATTTTTATTACAACTTTTAAAAAATATAAAAATTTGTATGTCTGACCACCTTAACTTGGTCAAAAACTTCATGAAATTCATTTTTTTTTAATCCTATAGTATGTGAAGCATAAAATGTGATGCATGTTTCAAATTCAAAAAATGTGATACCATTTGAAAGTTATAGATGTTTTTCAACCAACCTATCAATAGGACTTTAGTCATAATTCAAATAGAAAATGAAAAATAATTATTTATTAAATTCAAAGTAAAGCATAATTTATATTGGTGGAAATATGAGAATCTCCTTTAAAAACCTTTTTCGTTTCATCAAATTTGGGTAAAAAAAAAGTTGTCAGCCACATACCCTACACATACCCATCATATCACCACTTTTTGGCCCAACATGATCCTGCACATACCATATGATTTTGTATTATCCTATCACACTTGTTTCACTGATGATGATGTACTATGAAATTCTCCCTTTTCTAATGATTATATATGATATACCTTCTTCGATTCGACATCATTATGTGTCATGTGATGATTATTTATGATGATGTATGTTTATATGATGTCGATAGGAAATGATGCCCCATACATAATTTTTTTTATTGGTTTATTATCATCATGTTATGTATTGATGACATTGTGGATGTAGGATGGATATGGTACTAATGATATTGCTATGTAGTGTTGATGTTAGTTAGAAGAAATATTTGATGATAGATAGAAATGTGATGTTGTTAGTAGTTGAGTATTCTTGCTCATACCAGACATACAAAAACCCTATTAGAATGTATGGGTGAGAAGCTTTATAAACATGTCGGACCAGTAACACAAGAGGTATTAAGAGCCTAACATGTCACTGTAACACGAAATGTTCAAAAGATGACTTCCACACACAAAACAAAGAAAGTATTAGCCATGGTAGTATACCAAGACTATCCACAAAAAAAAAAAAATGACGCTCAATTGTCCCCATTCCTTCTTCTCTAAATCCTTATGGACATCCTTGAGAGATCCTGGGAATGAGTCAATAATGTAAATCACAAAAATAAGACAACAAAAATATAAAACAATGCTATTATATCACTTTCCATATCTATTTGGTGTGGGTCTATTATCCAATGTTGATCATATCTATTGTAGGAATGGATCTATTAAGACATATCTCAAGATGTTATTGGGTCTTGTCAAAAAGATATACATGTATCTGATACTTGGCTTTGTTTTAGTTCATTTTGTGATTAAATTCTTCCCTGATTGTCTTCTTGATAGTTCTCATTTTTTATGCTTGCTTTGTTTGTTCTATTTGTTTTGTCAAAGGGTGAGTGTGACGATCTATTTATTATAGATGATGTATTATTGTGAATTGTGATGGTGGACATGGGTCTTTTTGGTTTTTCTAAGTTTTATGATGTTTCTGACATTTTCTGGGGACTAACCTAGGGTCTCATGGGCTCATCAAAGATAAGCCTTTCCTACGTTGTACACGTAGAGGCTGTAGTTCAATTGGTTTGAGTGTTTTTGAACATTTCTATTTTGTAATTTTTTTTGGATAAATTGTATCTTTTAACTATTTTTGATCTTTTGCACTTTTGAGTAAGTTGAAATAAATCATGTTGGAAACCTAAGGGGATTGACCTAGGGTCTCAGGGGCTAATAAGCCTTGCCTATGTTGTACACGCAAAGACCATGTAGTTTGACTGTTTGACTCAAAAGCATAAATTGTTTTTGGAAAACAACATTGTAACCTAGATTGATATTCCACTTGTGTGTCTATAGAATATGTTAAGTGGAAAATCTACTTGAACTAGTTGTGATGTTCAAGAAAGTTTTGATATCTTAGAATATTTGAGTGAAGGAATAACCCTATGATGTTGTTTTGTCTTTGATGTTTTTCAAATGTTTTTGTCTTTTGTGGTTTTCTAAATGTTTTTGATGGAATGCTCAAATATCTAATCCATGACCAGATTTTTGAAACTTCCCCCAGTTTTAGACAAGATGAATTTTCTTAATCAATGACAAGCCATTGTTGGATACCCTACTTTATATGAAATGAAGTGGGTGGATGTTGTGGATAGTACTGATAGATAATGATGCAATTTTTATTCAAACATAGTGCTTGTTTCCCAGGTTTTCACTATGGTAACTATTCCAAGAGTGCCGCAAAGTGGTTTTCACTCAGAGAACTTTTTATTTCTCTTTAATTTTATTTTCTTTTTCTTTTTTTTTAATTATTATTATCATTATTATTATTATTATATTTTATATATTTTATTCTTTTGTATTTTTACCCTTTTGCCTAAGGTGTAAGATATTAACAACTTGGATTGATATTTTACTGTGTCCTTCTAGAGGATATGTTGCGAAAAGGATTACTTGAACTAGCTGCGGGGTTCAAGCAACTATTGATATCTTAGAATTTTTGAGTGGAGCAATAATCCACAATGTAAGTATCTTTGAAGGTTACCTTGGTAGTGTGTTGGCAGTGCATCTTGTTGTTGGGATGAATTGGGAAGGGTACCATGTGGTACACCTTGTTGTTTGGACAACGCTTAGATCACAATGTGAGCTAGAAGGCATGATCAACATTATTCTGAAGCAAGACGTAAGTACTTGCCCTTAGTGTCTAGCAATGAAGGTGATGGACCTTGTGATAACATGTTTGGATAGAGTATGCCCCTTTGCACAATGCCTCATGGTTTAGATAATTTTGGGTAGGATAGGATCAATGATAGTGACCCATGTCAAGATGTTTTCCATAAGAAAGTGTAAAGTGTACACCAAACACTTGGTCAAGATCAAGATCAGCTGGATTTTAGATAAAAATGGATTGGATTTATTATGGATAGGTTGAGATGCTTCCTCCTGAAATTGTGCATGTAGATGCTTGATTGTACACATGATGTCTATTTGCCATGTTTTCATCATGGTACTTGTCCAAAGCACCACCATAGTTGTTTTCACTAGAGGAAAAGTTTTTTCTTGAATATTTTCTTTATTTTTTTGTGCTTTTTAATTGATTTTTGATGTCAGACAAAATGCTAGTTTACCAAGTTTTTAGCATGGTGACAATGTTTTGCTCATGTTGAATCACCTGGTGGTACTGATGTAGAGTTTTTTGGTGTTGATATGGTTGTTGTTGTTGTCATGACGTGCCAATGATATCCTACTTGGAGGAGTTTTTTTGCTACGATGCTTGAATGTAATCCCTGATAGTTCTTATTTTCCTTATTGATATAAGAGTTAACCTTACCTTGATGTGCACATCATGATAGAGTTCCCTTAGAATACTTATGATAAAGAGTTGATGCCAACACATGGTCAATGTGAGATTTGAATATCATGGATGGTGAAATGCATTAAGGGATATGATTTTTAGGTGGATTGGTTGGAATTTTGAAGCCTTTTATTTTCCAAACTTGGGATGATGAGCAATGATGGGTGGATATGGAGATTCGATTGGGACCAACGTCTTGATATACCTTGTAGGTCGCTCTTGAAGCTTTCTTTTGTATTTTTGTAATTTTTTGATGGATGAAAATCCCTTTTGGATTTTCACCCATAGTTTATTTGACTAAAGGAGTTTGATAGGGATGATTATTTTTCTTTTCCTTTTGTATCCATTCATATTTTTCTTTTCCATTTTATTTTTTGATTCTTGTGCTTCAATGACTTGTTTCATTCTTGGGTATATATTTTTATCTTGTTGTTGATCCCAATGAGAGGGTGAAAAAATACATGGATGATGATTCATGATATGGCTAGTTGTAGCGTTGGTACTAATTTCATCATAAGGACTCTTCATGCTCTCTATGTTGATGCTTGCATTAGATAAAGTTTCCCCCAGTATTATAGAGGTATCATTGATATGTTTAGATCCCTTAATTGTTGAATAATCAAGACCTTGATGCTTAGTATTGCCAATAATCTACACTAGTTCTAGGATACCTTGCTCATGTAGGCCTAATCCTCTATCTTGATAATGTTGGGAAAACAAGGACAAACAATTGAGAGGGGGGGTTAATTAGTTGTCACACAATATTTAAGATTTTCAAAGTTTAATTAACTTAATCTTAGATATGGTGAATGAATAATAAACCATAAACAATCAATACATTAGAAATAACAAGAACACCAATATGTTTTACGTGGAAACCCTGTTAGGGGAAAAACCACGGTGGATGTTAGTCCACAATATTATACCCTATTAAAAGTATAGTGAAAAATAATGGGAATGTGCATTCATTTAGGCACACTACCTAGAGATCACTACCCAAATACAAGAGGGCTCACTACCCAACAATACACTACAATTTGGATTAGATCCATAGGGTATGAACTGAGAAAATAGCTTCTACACAAGCCTGATTATAGTTCCAATTAATCATAGAAAACCTTCTTCACACTTCACTCAACCTTCTCACTCTGCTCTGCAACCAAATGATTAGAAAAATTTTCACACATCTACACTTTCTCTTATGCACACTAACTTCACTCAAACAATCACTCTTATATATTCGTGACATGGAATTACATCAACAACCTTGTCAGCCAAAAAAAATAAAACATATTTACAATGTCGGTCCAAATTTACAAATAAATTTTTAATGTGGATCAAACACTATTGGCTAATATTATGATGAGACCCAAAATAATATCCTTGAGCACACCAAACATTCAAATTTAAATCTTTAAGGATCTACAATATGTTACAACCATCATGTCATCCAAGAACATGAAAACCTGAACATACCAAGAAAAACCTTCGACCACGAGCACACCGTTCAACATGGACATACAACAAGAATAAAGAATTATCTAGAAGAATGAAAAAACATAAAGAAATAATAGAGAATCATTCACAGAAACAAAAAATACTAGAATCACATAAAATTGAATCAGGAACACTAACAAAACCCACATAAATACTATCAAAACACAACTGTTCATAGCACGATCAAATCTTCACACAGACCTCTGAAACTTTTGGTAGATGATCTAGATACTCTTAGCAATAAACCATTTAGTCCACAACAATTGATCTTTAATGTGCATAACAAAACACCTTCATGACCTTCACTATTCCACTAGCAACCTGCAACTCTTCCTTTAACAGTTTTCTCAATATTCTCAACATATACAACCTTCAATACAATAATGCTAATAGTGTTGACATCAATGACAACCATATATCAACAACACAATGACAACATCCAAAAAAAGCATCTATTGAGAAATTTTATTTGTAATAGGATATGATTTACCTTGGAAACAAGGTGCTACTCCTTCTATGCTCTGTTGTGGATCTTCAAATGTGATAGCTTCTTTACTGCTAGGATCCTTCCTACGAGGGATAAATTTTTGATTTATATTTTTGAATTGATCCTATGAAATATCAGATTTTGATGGCCCTTCAAAATATATCAGTGCTTCTTTGACTGTTGTATACCCAATGCTCTGCTACTCAGGATTGTCAGTTATCTTTGATAATTTTAAGATACTCTACTCCATATTTTCATGCTTGATGTCTTCAAACTACCTAGTGGATGTTTTTTATTTTAATGCTTCTTCTTGATCATTTTTTAATAGGTCTATAGATTCAGATATATCTTGATCATGTGTATAGATGTGAAGAGTAGGTGACTCTTGTTCCATGGTAATGATATCAAGAGTATGAGACTCTTGTTTTGGATGAAGATCATCTACATGTACATTAGGAGTAAGCATCTCATGGGTAGATGTATGTGTGCTTTGCATATGGATTGTGTTGTGTTGGAAAGCCTTGGATGTCTTGGAAGATATCTACCAAGTCATTGTAGTATTTTGATGATAGGAATTCTTGATCTTGACTCTCTATGGTATTACCTTCAACATGCTTTGGTTCACATCATTGACATGTATCAATTTCAAAGAAAGGATTTCCTATAAAAGATCCTTGTATTTCCTCAAATTGTGGGAATATGGGTTATAGCTCTTGGCTTATATTTTCTAAATTGGGTATAAGTATTGGATTAGGAGTCTCTTGTTCCTTAATATGTACTCCCATGAGGTTGGATGATGTTAATATATCTTGGAATGGATCATTGCTATCCTTGGGTGATTGAGTTTGACCATACTTGGGACTAAATTCTTGATGTATGTCCTCTTGCTCACTAGATGATGTAGAGACATTGTCAATGTGATCCGCGACATATATCTCCTGATCATTGTTTTCAATTTTTGAGGTTGAGACCTTGTCATTGTTGTCATTGGCAGTTGGCCTTTGAATGTTAATAGCTATTTCTCCTTGATCGATAAGGTCTTGGATGATATTTTTCAGTGTAGAACATTTGTTCGTTGTGTGACCCTTGATTTTGTGCAACTCACATTGTTCGTACTTGTTATACCAAGGAAGTTTAAATTTTGGTTCACCATAAGTTGGACTATCATTGATTTTGATAAGTTCTTGTTGTGCTCGTTCGTGCATGGTTACCTCTAAAGTCACTCCAAAATGGTTGAATTTTCTTTTTGGTTGGTAATCTTTCCTTTGTGGCTTTTCTTGATCATTTTTCTCTTTGATTTTGTTGAACTCCTTGATACTATGTTTGAGGTGCATTTTGATATTGCACTTGAGGTACACCTTGGTGTTGCAAAACCTCTTGATATTGTGGATATTGGAAGTGTTGTTGGCATGGATATTGACGTGTTTGTGGAATGATGTCTATTTGTTGTGGATATGTAATGTTCCAACCTTGAATAAGGTGTTGATGATATGTTGTATTTCATTTTTGCTTAATTTCCTCATGATCTCTCTCAATTTTATCTAGGGAAATTTAATGTTTTGGATTTATTACTTTATGGTGATTTTGAAATCCTTGATGTTGTTGCCCTATTTGATGTTGTGACCCTTGATAAGATTAATTTTTGTAATAGATCAAAAAAAATTTGAGATGTTTTTATACTCAATACCCTATCATAAAGTCACTTTGTTTATATCCTAATCAGTCTCTTACGTTGTTTGTGGTGTTTGTTGGTGGGATGCTATAACCTCTTTTGTTGGTTTCCATGTTCTTTCTATGTTGTGATCTTCTAGTTGTCCTAAACAACTACCAAGCTTTTATGATTATTTTTCCTGACTCCTATTCTCTGGAAAAGACGTGGCCTATTAGTGCAAAGCAATAATATAAGTGACCTACCTAGTTTTGACGTTTCCGATATCTTCTTGAGAATAAACCTTTGGAATTTTTTTTGTAGGGAAATTCTTTGAGAGCCTAAGTATATATTTTCACTTTAGGATCTTTCTCTTTCTAGACCTAAGGATCTTCTTCTTGCCAAAAAGTATGAGGTATGCATATTTATTGCCACATAGGTGGTGGTAATATAGGTCTTTTGGATGCCAAGTCTTCCTTTTCTTCCTCTTCATCTAAGATGATGGATGTAGTGAGAAATTGGTGGAGTGTTTCATTTTTCTCAAATGTGAAAGTTCTCAAACTGCTTATGATGTTGGTTTGGGCACCTTCAATGTGTGTGTTACCCGGTTGAAAGATTGGTACTACAAGCCTTGGTCATTGAATGGGAGTTGTGGGTCGCCAGATGGTCATAAGGTATGAGGGTGTTGTGAGGTGGTTTATGGTGTTCAAGAACCTATCATAAGGTCACTCAATACCTATTTCCATCCAGGAGGTAATAATATGGGTCTTTCGACTAGTATTGTTTCTTTTTCTTCCTCTTTGTTTAAGATGATTGATGCGGTGAGAAATTGGTGGGTTGTTTCATTTTTCTAAAATATAAAGGTTCTCAAACTACTTATGATGTCAGTTTGGGCACCTTCAATGTGCATGAGAATAGGTTGAATAATAGGTGCTACAAGGCCTAGTTGTTGAATGGGAGTTGTGGGTCACTAGATGGTCATAAGGTGTGGTAGTATGGGGTGCTTTGCTATGAAACTCAAAAATTCTAAGGCTTGAGTATTGTTTTGGAATGTGGCTACTTTTCATAAATCAAAATACTAAAGAACTAGGGTCAATATTCCACTTCTTGGTCTAGAGGATATGTTGTGGGAAAGATAGTTGAACTAACTGTGAGTTCCAAGTAACTATTTATATCATAAAATTTTTGAGTGAAGGAATGATCCTAATGTTTTGTTGGATTTTGATTTCAAATAATTAATATGGGAATAATGGGTGAGAGACTTTGTGACCAATCTAATTTTCCAACTGTCTTGATGAAGTAATGACTTTATAAACAACTTCAATTTGTTTTCCCCTAAGTGTTTAGCAAAAATATTGTGAGTTGGAATGTAAGTTTGTAACCTCCGTGTGTTTGTTTTCTTTATGTTGTTGACTATTTAAAATTATACAATAGCAATGGACTGACTCAAAAGAATGGACTTTATGTGACTTGAATGTCTATAGCTTAAGTTGTGAAATCACAAAACCCAAGCCATAGTTACCAAAGTGTTTACTTTGATCAATGCAACCTGAAAATAAAAACTGAAATGTTCGGAAACCATTAAGGATAAATCCTTTCAAGGAGTGCAAAAATAAGGCTTCTTTCACAAGTACACACTAACTTAAAGGGTTTGTGGTTTGATAATCTTATTCAATGTTTGTTTTGATGTGTTCTTTTTCTTTAAGTCAAAAATAAAATATGATGTTGCAATTGTTTTTTTAATGTAATTGGGAAAGTTTAACATTAACAATCACTTTACAATCATAAGCTCAAGTGGCTAAGTATTTCTTAATAGGCCTACCAATCATCCCTAGGATGATTAATCAGAGAAGATGGAATGGACAAATAGGCTATGTCAAGGAAATGTACCATCTTGACATGCCAAGCAAACGAGTCCCTTCCCTATTTGCTTTATTGCCTCAACCAAAAAATGAACATGGTAAGTAACTTCTTGGAATGGTGCTATTCCAATGAGCTACCTTAAAATACTCTTTAGGGTAAATGGATGGCTTCTAAAACAATTGGCTGTCAATGTAACTATGAACACAAAAATCTGATACTCACCCGCTAGCCACTTAAGGCATTGGATTAGGTGAAATCTATTGTCATTACAGCTTGAATTTACTTTCTTATGATTTCACAACCTTTAATATAGCCTGCCAGTAAATGTTCTTCGAGACCTTGCAATGAGTTCTCTAGCATGGGATGTGTCTCAAAGCAAGCCCCCTCTCTAAGGTAAAATTTATAACAAACGCGAAGCTCAAAAATGTTCTTCGCTCACCCAAGATTGCCAAAATTGTGAGAGGAGAGAAGACAAAACACTTTAGCTTACCAATCAATGAATACACGATATAGAATTCATAGCAAATTGATTTATTTTAAACACCTCGAGTGGTGTTATCCCCAAGAATATATGAGTAAAAAAAATGAAATGTTCTTTTTCTTTTTGCACCAATTGAAGTGTTGAGGAAATCAAGTAGTTAACATAGTAATGGTGTGAAAACAATCAAAAATATTTTGTTCATTTTTAAGCCCCAAATTTGAAGTGTTTCTAAGAAAATCAAGCCTAGTCTCTAACTGGTCAACAAATGTAAATCGTACGTGCGCCAACAAAATGAAAAATGTTTGCGCTCTTTTTATGCACCAAATTTAAAGGTTCCTAATTATGTAAACATGAAATGTTTTCATTTTTAGAGTCCAAAATTGAAGTGTTTTATGTTCTTTTTATGAGCACCAAAAGAGAGTTCCTACTTTAGAAAGCTTCAAATGGTTTATTTTAACAACACCAAATCAAGTGTGAGAGTTGTTCATTTTAGAGCACCAAAAGGAGGTTCCTACTTTAGAAAGCTTCAATTTTTTTTATTTTAGATAGCACCAAAATTGAAATGTGAGAGTTGTTGTTGGTTCATTTTAGAGCACCAAAAAGAAATTCCTACGTTAGAAAGCTTCAAAATGGTTTATTTTAACAACGCCAAATAAAATATGATATTTGTTGTTGGTTCATTTGAAAGCATCAAAAGGAAATTCCTAAGTTAATAAAAAAAATATTTGTGGCTCTGTAGATCTTGGATCAATCATCTTGTCTGCACAAAACAAGTTAGTATTTTAAAAATCCTTCATAAAAATCTATTAATTCTTGCAAAAAAAACAAAATATTAGCAAGGAAGGTCATTACAATAGTGCAGGATCCATGCACTTGTGTTCTAGAGGAAATTCTCAATAAAAAATCAAAAGCTCTGAAGAAACTTTTGCAAATGCTCAGAAATCAGGCAAAAGCTCAAATTTTCCATACAGGTGCAAACCCAAAAAGATGAAAAAGTGTGCTTTTTGGAGAAAAAGCACTAATCTTAGTTCAAAGGTACAATTCCCATGGAAAAAGTGTAGTTATTTTGGAAAAATCTCAGAATTCTTAATAGTCAAAAGTGAGCTTTTGTTGGGTAGTCTATGAAACGTCTCCAGAAGGCCCCCAGAATCTTGTGACTTCAAATTTTCTCATAAAAACATTAGTAAGGAGGACCTAGGTCCCACCGGGCATGAAAAAATGTGTGAGGGAGAAGGAATCCATCAGGAAAGATGGTGAAAGCAAGATCAAATGCAAGATTCAAATAAGAAACGATCTAATCAAAAACACTTAATCTATATTATTCCATCAGTCATGTAATCTACAAATCTAAGCTATTTGAATGAAATGTTCAGTGCTAAGATATTAAAAATGAATTCAAACCAAAAAAAAAAAGTTTACCATAGCATGTTGGAGTGTATTTTCATTATGTTGGGTTGTTTGTATCATTGCAAAGCCGCCATTGCTTGATGCAAAACCTTGATGAATGATGCTTGTGTATGAAGAAATGAGGAAGCTTTATCAATGGTGATCTTGACAACACTTCGTTGCATAAGGTAAGTTGAAATTATAGTCTTATATTTGTGAGGAGAAAGGTTTGTTTTATAGGAAAAGATATTTCGAATCGATGATTAGGATCATGTTGAAGAATATCCAGATCAACGGTCAAAATGTGTTGAGAGGATTTAGACATGAGAAGATTGTGCAAAGTGGATTGCACAATTAGGGTGATTGAAGAATAGATTGGCTAGTTAGAGTTTTAGATTGATCAGTCAACAATTGATTTCTTAGTTAGCAATTGATTAATCAGTTAGGGTTTAGTTAGGAATTAGATGGTTGAGTTAGAAAAAATAAATTTCTTAGTTAGAAAAATTAGATTACATAGTTAGCAAAATTAGATTGATTAGTTTGCAATCCATGATTTTCTCAATCAGAAAGTGGCTGAGGAATATTAATTAATTCATTCATTTTTTGTGTTTGATTTTGATTTTTGATAATTGATTTGATTATTCAAATCTTGGAGGGAAAGTATGATAATTAAATTATTATGATTTAATAATTTAATCAATTTTGAGGAATAAGGTGAATTAGTTATGTAATAAAATAATTAGCATTTTTTGACTAATCAAGACAAAATAAGATAGGATTAGGACTTGATTAAATAAATGTAATTTATTTAATTGGTTGAAATGATGAAACGTGAATTAATCAAATAATGTTGTATTATTCAATTAATAGTAGAATTGGGGTTTTCAACACTTTATTAAATAAATGGTATTTATTTAATTTGTCGAGAAAGGATGAAAAAGTGAATTAATTATTTAGGTCAAACTCATTTTTGACTAGGTCTTAAGGAAAGTTGAATTCATACACAAACTTGCCTGCTTTTATTCTCTCTCTAAAAAGGTTAAAGAAACCCTTAGGATCATGTTGCCGCTTTGGACCACACATCAAATGGTAATCATCAAAGAATTTCTCAAAATGCATCCAGCCTCCCTTTGAAAAGGAAAAATCATACACCAGTGTATAATCAAGGAAAAATGTTCCCTTACCCCTTCTAGTGAGGTTGTCCTCATGAATACAACCTATTTTCCACATAACTTCTGCAAACCCCACTCTTGGTGGCACATTCTATGGCAGTATATGAGGGGCTCCCTGTAAACCACATACCCTCAAAATAGTGTTGACTGGGTATGGGATAATGTCACCCCAGTTATGGAAAACCTTCAATTCTGGCTTCCTCCCCTTTGGCCTGAGGAAATCATGTAATTCATCAAGGATCCTAGGTACATTCACCATCAATCTATCCCTTAACCTAGAAGCAAAACAATTATCAAATTGCACATAACTAGTGCTTTCCTTATTACAATATAAATCTGCAGCCCATATCTCCACTGGCAATCTTTCTCCATCAACTGATCGCCTTAATTTCATATTGTCAGAGAAAAAATCAACATTCTTGAACAAGAACATATGCATCAGCATAGCATACCAAAATAATTGAGTGTCGGTATCATTTTTCTACAACTTTGACATCCCTTCATGTATCCTCTCAGCCAAGAAAGAAGCAAAGTCATATGTCACAAAAAATTTAGGGTGTTGTATCTGCACCCCCATGAACATGTATGCAATGCGCATCACCGCACCAGGGCTGAAACCAAAAATCTGACACAAGGAATAGAAAGTGGCTAGGAAAAGATTTGCAAAACAATTTAATCTGAAAGGTTTCTCATCACTGGGGTTGATATGAAATCTTGAACCTCCTGCCCTAGCCAAATGAGGTGGAAGCAACTTAGCTCTAAAAAGAGACTTCAACTTTGCATATTCCTGCTTCATTTCCTCAAGATTGATAGGAACCAAATCTTCACTTGGTTCACTCAAGTCAAAAATCTGTTGGACCTCTTCTCTATTAACGCTCAACAGAACCTTTCCATCATTATCCCTGATCACCCGTGTGACAAAGTCATATCTCGTAGCTACTGCCCTAAGCAGGTCTATATCAGGGAATACATTTGGTACCACCAGCTTCCCCATATCGTACATCCATCCATTTGAAAAAGGGTGAGGAAAATTCCTCTATCCATACCACAATTTGAACATTTCCAAACCTATGAGGGGAACCCTAGCATTGGCTATATTGGAGAAATTATATACTAACCATTCCCCCATGATTTTCCCTCGCATTAGAATCAATCCCTTCCTCCGATCATTCATTGACAAGGGAAATTGATCCAGGAAATCATCATATAGGTTTCTTCTTAGATAATCAACTTGGCCAGAGTGTTGCTTTGGCGGTGCCATCTTAGACAAACTAGGGCTTCTTTACAATGTTATAATTCAAATAGCTAGGATTAACCAGAGATAGAAAATTACATAACAAAACACTACAATTTCTCACAACTATAATTAAACTATATCCCTAACACATTCATCAACAAGCTCAATGAAAAGCACAACAATTTTTTTCCAAATTTAAGTGAAGAATGACTAGGAGACACAAAAAATAAACTCATGACTTTATTCACAGAAATCCCAAATTCTGGTTGGAATGATTCACAACTTCACTTTTGGCTTTGAAAATGCTTCATGAAATACTTGAATGCTTTGTAATACAAATGAAGTAGGAGAATTGATTTTATTTCTATCAAATTGTGCCATTAAATGTCTCATTCACCATTAAATCTCACTCGCGTGTTGCGTAAACAACTCTAACCATATTTGATGCAAATTTAAATCTTAGCCGTTGATCCTTTAGTTTGATCAAATCATCTAATAGCTACCTTCAAAATAAGCTGACACAATCTCCAACGTGACAATAAGGGGCCCACCATACCATACGCTACCAAGGAAGTCCACGTGGCAGTCACCCATGATATCGCAATTGATAAAGATCCTGCAACTTCTGATCACATGATGGCAGGAAACCTTAGATATTGAGCAGTGGTGATCTTGTTCCTTCAACATAGTTGGCAGCCCTACCATTAACCGTCGAGCAACTTTTCCATTAAGATCATAACATCTTTGTTGATTTGAAGCATGTGCATCATACAAGCACTTTAGTAACCCACAACATAACATATTAAAATTGGGTTAAATTATTTCATTGTTCCTTCCGCTCCACCAGATGTGACACGTGACACCCAGCCATGATATTGTGATTAGTAAAAATCTTGCAACTTCGGATCATGCGATGTCGAGCAACCGTTGATCTTGACAATATTTGATCGACGATCACTCAAACTTTATCCCCGTCGACCTCTCCAGATAGGACATGTGTCACTCACCCACGATATCACAATCGACCAAAGTAGTGTGGTGGGGTCATCACAGGATGGTGAGGAGTAGCTGAGATCAAACGACAGGATATCAACAGTCACATAAATTTCATCATTCAGAAGGGGCATGTGGCACCCGCTCGTGATATCATGATCAATAAAGATCCTATAATTCCTGATCACGCGATGGTAGGAAACTATTGATATCTAAAGGAAATTGATCAATGGTAGTGTGAACTTCATTCTTCTGCAAAATAAAACATTTATTGAAAGGACAAGGGGACATCACTAAGCAAATGGTAAACAACGACATAAGTTTTTTTTTAATGATGAAGCACAGGGTCATCCAAGACTTAGGGAAAATAAAATCGCATGAAGGAAATAAAACATTAAGAGAAAAAGGACCCAACCTAGATGAAACGATGGGGCATAAGTTGTTTTAAAATCCTGCCAAAAGTAACAAGAAAATAGATCCCACCCCAAGCGTAAAGTAAACATTAGGGTTTTACATGTAGGCAAAGCTAAAACCCTAACCCAAGGAAAAAATTTTACACCATGAAAGACCAGTGACATAAGACAAGGTAGGAATGGAACACAAGGAGCAAAAATTTTCAAGTTCCATTACAAGGGACAAAGAAATGATGGTGACAAACGAGGTCTTGGATATGAAGAAGGAGAAAGCTCTAAATTTGTGCAAAGGAGCTCTGGATAAAGGAATTACAGACAAGGAAATGAGATGAATGAACCTAGAAGGAATCTAATAAGGCAACCTAATGCTCAAATATTTAATGGTTATTGTTATAATTACAACAAATTTGGTCATATGGCTTCTCAGTGTAGGAGTAGGGTGAACACAAGTTTATCATCATTCTTAGGTTAGTGCTTTAATTGTTACAAGTATGGTTACAAGTCAAGTGAATGAAGAACTATGATGTATAACCATCATAGAGATGTCAAATGCTATGCATCCTATAGAATTGGACATGTTGCTAACCAATGCAAATCAAGACAAAGTTAGTGGAAAATTTGGCCTAGACAAAGAATTGTTGTTTGCTATAGTTGCAACAAATTTGGCCACACTTCTAGATTATGTTGGAATAGAAGAGGTCCGCTAAAACAAGATAAGCAACCAGATGTTAAGGGAAAAAGAAAGATCGCTACTAATGAGATGAAGAAGTAGATGAAAAATAAATGAGTGAAGAAGAATTCATCTATAGAAGAAAATGGATTCACACCAGAAGCCTCTTCTAGTAACATCCCTAGAAGCTAGTTATAGGTCTGTGCATTAGGGGGAGCTGTCAAGAAAATACTCAAAACCCCCTACAAGTGATCAGTACTGGAATTTAGATGAGTTCAATAGGAAATCGAATATTCTTCAGTCATTGTGGAATGGATCTAAGGCATCATTGAAAATTATTGTAGATCTACACAAGAATTATTTGCCCCAGAATATAAAAAATCTGAAAACCTACAAAATTAGGGCAAGCACATTTATTACAAAAAGCAAGAGTTAGGTTCGATGAAAATAAATTAAACATTTTCATTCTCATTTGTCACACTACATTCGAGAGAAAGAAGTCTGAGGTACTATATGGTTATCCTTGCCTAAGCAAAGAAGAGAATCTATGTTCGGCTGCCATTTCATCTCCAAAAGGTATTTATAGCAAAACCTGTAAACTTGTGTACTCGCAATTATTTATATCCCTCTCTTAGTTGAAGTCAAGGATAGGCCTCCCCCTAAGCTCAAATGGAATCCATATAAATTGGTAGAAATTGAGCACTTAGGAGCATTTTCTTTCATGTTGTATGGTGTTCTACACATCGAAGATATTAGCGCATATGTGCATGCAAACATTGAAGATTTGGATAGTGCGCAACTATTGGAATTATGTTCTAATCACGTAGTGCAAGAAGATTTTATCATGAAACTTGAATTCAAAACCCTAGTGAACAAGAAATTTACGCAATTCGAGAAGTTTCCCATATTTGAGGAGGATGAGTGGGTTTGATACATTCTGAGTAGAGTGCATGGTGAATTCATGTGGCTAGATACACTATTTAAAATTACTAAGGAAGTTATTTGTGCAGTTACAATCTTAAGTTCTTCCAGTAGATTTCTAGTATTGAAGTCAATAAAGAATGATGATGTCACTAAAGTGACTGGCTTGCATTCGGATATAAGGGAAATGACTATAAGTCATATTGCTGAGGTTGATGTAAGATTTGCATCCATGATCATAGGGTATAAGACTTACCATTCGAGCTGGGAAAATTCTATATCCGGCACTGCCATTTACGCAGCATATGAGATGATCAAACAAAATGTGGATTACGATTATGTGAAGTGCTTAGAGGGAAACTCTTGGAGAACCTGAAGAAAAGAAAGAAGGAAAAAAAGAATGTGTTCAAGTTCAGAAACTTGTTAATCTACCTATACTTTTACTTCTCAAGGTGAGGTACCAGGATTAAGAAAATTTTAATGGGGAAATGATGTTCTGGTAGCAGTATAGATTTTAATAATTCTATGTAGTCTTGGTGATCGGAAGACCCGTAATAGAATCCTTTGGTGTCATTTCAAAATATTTCAAAAATAGATGCATGCTAGAGAGAGGATCCCTGAAGCCATAGTGGAACAATATAAAAATACTATATGCTTCATGGTGGATATTGATCAATGTCACATGGAAATAGCTAATCCAAGAACTATTTGGATCATTCCTATGGGCTATGAAGTGGATGAAAATATACTAAGGGTGTATGCAAAACATGTACTGAATTTTCCACTAGATCCTAATGAAGAAAGGTTTTTGGCACCTATATAGAGAAGAGCTTGCAAATACATTAGAAATTAAGGAAGCCAATGTCAACCAGAAGGGTAAGAAAGGAAACAAAAATCCTTGTAGAGTAAATGGGTCTTCTAGCTGAGAAATTGAAAGAAATCAGAAGGCAAAGAGATGAAGCTGAAACAACAAAGGAGAAGGAAAAGGAAACAACAACTAGTCCAGGAACATCTACTCATACCACCAGAACTACCAGGAGTTCCCCTACAACATAGCCAAACAAGGCCAAAGCCTCTAGAAGAAGAAAGAAAAATAAAAGTTTAAGGACCTATAAAGCTACATCTCCAGATGAGGAAGGAGAGATAGACTCAAAAGAAATAGTAAGAGAATTGAAGGCTACTGGGTCTCATGTAGTCAAACTGAACAAAAGGAAGCCTTCCAAAAAAAGTGAAGAAGCCCAGAAGAAGCCGAAAACTAACCTAGTCTGATAGTGGAAGAAGTTGAAAATGCAACAATAATTGACGGTAATCTCAAGCCACTTTGTGATCTATATGATTTCTTTGATGATTCTAGTAGGAAGACTCTCAATTAAGCTATAGTTAAGCATTTGAATGTGTTCAATAAAACTCTAGTTGAAATCCTGTCTAGATTGCCCACTAGCGTATACAATGCTTTGGAATCAAGAAGGGAGAGTTCTAGAACAAAGGATGAAAACATGAGAAAAAGGGTTCTTGCTGACTTGTTCCTAGAAATGGGAATTGAAGAAATGGATATTCTTCTAAAAGTTAAAAAGGAATTCAGAAGCAAGTTAAGGATAAATAAACTCATGATTGGTGACGCTGATATTGTTATGAGTGAGACTAAAAATATTCTAGAAGATTTCTTGTCAAAAGATAAGGTAAGTGTTGAGGAAGTCAATATTGCACAGGCTCAAACTCATGAGGAAGTGAATCTAGAAGAAAAAAAGTCAAAAGAAGGAAATGAAAATGAGGAGAATATGAATGTATTTGATCCTCCAATATTTAAGGATATTTTGACTTCCCCCAATTTTGAAAACACTGAGACACCTATTGTGAAAAAGGAATAAAAGATTGTTGAAATGAAAGAAGTGTATGATAAAGAAAAAGAATTACCAAAAGTGACTTTGGAAGCTCAATCTAAGATTGACAAGGGAAAGAAACAAGAAATCAGTCCAAAAGAGGGAAAAGAATCCCTATTGGAGTGGGAGGTAGAGTCAGATTCTGAGTTTGATGAGAATTCAATCAACTTATCCACCTTATCTCTAATCTAGATGTTGAAAGTTTCCAAGATAGCTCAAGATAAAGCCAATGAGAAAATATTGAAATCTCACATTGAAGATAGTGAGCTGTAGAAACTCGCTTCTGAAGGTTTTCAAAAATTGTTTCCTACCCATGTTATGGATCCATTAGGATCCTCCTTTGATGGGTTGAAAAGATTAATAAGCTTTGAAGATTCTCATTTCAAGTCTTTTGAGGTTTTAGCTTAGGTTCAAGTGAAAAAGGAATTTAAGGAGGAAAGAATTGGAAGCCTAATCAAATTAATTGCCAAGGACAAGAATCTGCTAGCAACGTGCATACAAGATATCCAAGGTGATATAACTAAAGGAGGAAATGTGTACAAATATTTCCTAATCTTGTCAAAATTTACTGAGGCAAATGAGAAAAAGATAAAAGATATTGAGTAGCAGTTGGTTATTATTTCCAATACCTTTGATCCTTTGACTAGTAGTGTGTGTCATCAAGATAGTCAGGTAATATTTTTTCTTGACCAATTATAGACTCTGAAGTTTGGAAATGAAAGGGTTATTAGTAGATCAAGTGAACTCAGGGGGCTAATAAGTCCAAAAATTGAGATGATGGTGAATGATTTGAAAAAGTGTTGTGATCGCTCTAGATCTGGTAAGCTTGGAAGTTGTAGAAACGTTGTCTTATCTTCTTTGTGGCCATATTACCATTTTGGAGAGTTTGAGGAGTATTTGGGACTCTAAATTAGGAGGACTAAAGAATGTCTTTGCGGAGATCTACAATTTTTTGTAAATCTCTGGATATACCTATACAACTTTTGCAATTTTGGTTTCCCCAATTTTTTCATTGATGTCAAAGGGAGAGAGTTTGATGTGAAAAATGCATTAATATTGTTAGGGGGAGTACTATTTTGTAGTGGAGCAATATTTTGAATTTTGGTAGTATGCTTATCAATTTTGAAACTTAGTCATTTTTCACTAAGTGTTGCCATTAATGACAAAGGGGGAGATTGTTGGCATATGGATTAAGTGGATATGGTTTTTGGAATATAGTGTTGTCATTGATGGAAACTGATCCACTATCACCCAATAGATAATACGACAACTATGTGTTCAGACAGAGTACTCATGGAACAAGGTTTCTGGTCTGATAGTTTCACCAAATCATCATTTTCTATTGTGGATGGCTGAAATTTTTTGTTAAGCTTGTGGAGCATCTTATTATTTAATCTTGTAATGTTTCTTTTGTGGCTATGAAGTTTTGAAGGTACAGTAGAACATTTTTTTCTATTTGCTTGATAGAGCTGACTCAGTGTAAATGGTATATAGTGGATGTATAAAGTCAAATTATTTTAATTATCTTCAATTTTAGATGTTTAATTATTGGTCCTAGCTATTATGTAGCTGACTTGTTTGGATTCACATCAAAATTATTTATGATTTGGGCCGACAAGTTGCAAATATTATTAAGTTTTGTTGAGCCGACCTGTGGGGTTTAATTCCTAGTGAGTAGATATATTTAGATGATCGGTCACATCATTTGGATGTATGGAAAATTTGTGTGTGTGTAGAAAAATTCTAAGGTGCATTTGAGTGATATCATGCACAGTTTCACTTGTGCCTAAAGATTTTGTGTGCAAACTTGAGCAGAACAAAGAAAAAGCTCATTATTAGTCATCAGGACAAAATTTTGACATTAGAGCTAAATCAAAACAATAATCAAGCATTAGTAGATGCTATCTATTCATTTCATTTTCTTTTGGATCAATTCCAAACTATTTTAAGGGAAGTGACCCCCCATCTTTTGAGCAATGAGCTCTAGGAAGTGAGCCTGAATGCAAGTACATTCCCATTTTGTAATACTTCTTTTGAGTATACTCAGAACTAATTATGGATTGACCATCCATCATGGGTTTTCCCCTTATAGGGTTTCCACACAAAATTCCTTGTGTTATGGTTGTTTGGTTTCTTTTTTTCTGTTTCTACATATTAAGTTTGATTAAGTGTGTTAAGAGAAATAAAGATAAAGATAAAAGAATTATTTTCTGTAAAACACTGATTCACCCCCCTCTCAATGTTGCTTGTTTCCAACAATATCTACCACCTTCAATTGTGTATTGTGTGGCCAAAATGAGGAGGATGTATATCACCTTCTCCTAACATGCAAATTCTAAAAATGGAGCTAGACATGGCTTCAATTCAAACTTAATTGGTTCACACCCATCCAAGGATCTCTATTAGCAAATTTTTCATCATTTCCAAAAATTGAATAAATATTTCATATTCTCTATTTTTTCAATAATCCCTTCAACACTAGTATGATGTTTATTGTGGGAAATAAATAGAATAATATTTTAGAAGGGGCACCACTCAATTGAAGAAGTAATATGTAAAATAGAAAGTTTAATATCTGAGTTAGTAATGTATAGTGTGTATAAATCAAACACCTCAAACAAAATCTAATCAAATTGGGATGCACAATATCTTCCTAGTGGGAGTTGATCCATTCTCAACATCTAGGAACATAGTTTCCAAAAACCAAACCCAAATGTAGTATGGAATACACCACAAATGGATGTCATAAAACTTAATTTTGATGGGGCTTCTCAAGGGAACCCAAGTTCTTTGAAGGTTAACTATGTAATGAGGAACCAAGTAGGTATGATTATAGGATCCCTTGCTCTAACATTACCATATGGTACAAATAATAATGTTGAGGATCAAGTATTACTCATAGGGATACAACTAGCTAAATTAGTATGCATTAAATGTGTATGGATTGAAGGGGATTCCATGATCATAATAAATGCATGTAAGTGAAACAAAAAAAATCAATTGGATGTTATCTATCATCCCAACCCAAGGTTTTAAAATGTTGCAAGTAATTGATTACTTTCAACCATCACATTGCTTTAGAGAGGTTAATAAAGTAGTCGATGTGCTCACAAATATATTGTGTGATCTAGTTGATGGTCGATTACAAATCAACCAAATAGGTCTTCCTCACTATCCTACCCTAGCATGCATAGCCAACAAAAAATCACATCCAATATATGGGAATTGAGTTCCCAAAATATCCTTTGTAGGTAATGTGTTGTTGAGTCCCATTCGAAATAACACCTCAAAGTTGTGTGGCTCCTTGGGTGGGAATGTTTCTACCTGCGTGCCCTTATTGGTCAAGTTTGCATTGGCTAGAATTGTGTAGTCTCTCTTGTGCCCACAAACCTAACTGCAAAAGGTAAGTACTGAGGAATCATGTGGTTGCCTTGAATATCTAGTTTTTTCTTCATCACAAACTATCACACTGGCACAATCCGGTGCAGTCCCCAAGCATTACAACCACCTCATGGTGAATTGGGTGATGATCCCTCTCTTGAGGTTTTGGACTCTTTATTCTATTAGTGGTCCATATTCTTTGGAGGTCAACTTTTTGCTCTATTCTTGGTACTTGTCACTTCCCCATACCTTACCAGTGTTTCATTTGTGGAGGTCTACTTTTTTCTCAAGCCTCGTAAGGGTATGTGCAGGATCATAATGGAAAAAACAAGCCCTTAAGTGGCAAAAAATTTAGAAACATCAGAGTTAGGAAACTTGACGTATAAATTTGAATAAGTTATCTATATTATTTCAAAAATATGTAAGAATAGAATCTGTAGCAAATTGAATGTAGTTTCTAAACTACTAGGTTTATTTAAAAAAAAAAATCTATTTGGTGAAACTAGCTAATAATAAGAATGAAACAAAAGTAAAACAAGAGTTGTCCTGGGTATATGCAGGATCATGATGGGCCAAAAAGTGGCAATATGATGGGTATGTGGCTGGCTACTTTTTTTTTACCCAAAATTGATGAAACAAAAAGGGTTTTTAAAGGAGATTCACAGCTTTCCACCAATATAAATTATGCTTTACTTCGAATTTCATAAGTAATTATTATTTATTTTCTATTTGAATTATGACTAAAGTCCTAATTGATAGGCTGATTGAAAAACATCTATAGCTTTCAAACGGTATCACATTTTTTGAATACAAAACATGCATCACATTTTATCCTTCACTTACTATAGGATTAAAAAAAGAAAAATTGAATTTCATGACGTTTTGACCAAGTTAAGGTGGTCAGACATACAATTTTTTATATTTTTTAAAAGTTGTAATAAAAAAATTATAATTAATTATTTACTTCAAAAATAATTACAAGAAAATATGTATCACATCGGGACATGAGTCCTCTACTTATATCTAAAATCTTATAAAAAAATATTATCATTTTATTGTGGTTAGGTTGGTCAGACAGACACCTAATTCTTATTTGTTCCCTAAAATTTAAGTAATACTACATTGAAATTTCAAATTTTCACCTTGGAAATAGATTTTTTTTTCTTTAAACAAACCTAGTAGTTTATAAACTACATTCAATTTGCTACAGATTCTATTCTTACTTATTTTTCAAATAATATAGATAACTTATTCAAATTTTTATGTCAAGTTCCCTAAGTCTATTTTTTTTGGAATTTTTTAAGACTTTTAAGGGTTTCTGTTTTTCCATGATGATCTACATACCCAAGACTTTAAAATTTTAGGGGAAAAATAAGGTGTCTCTGTCTGACCAATTCTAACCACAATAAAATGGTAATATTTTTTTATAATATTTTAGATATAACTAGAGGACTCATGTCCCGATGTGATGCATATTTTTTTGTAATTTTTTTCTAGGTAAATAATTAATTATGATTTTTTTATTACAAATTTTAAAAAATATAAAAACTCATATGTCTGACCACCTTAACTTGGTCAAAAATTTATAATATTCAATATATATTTTTAAATCTTATAGTATGTAAAGTATAGAATGTGACATGTTTCAGATTCAAAATATGTGATACCGTTTGAAAGCTATAGATGTTTTTCAATCAGCATATCAATCAGGACTTTAGTCATAATTCAAATAGAAAATGGATAATAATTATTTATTAAATTCAAAGCAAAGCATAATTTATATTGGTGGAAATCTGAGAATCTCCTTTAAAAACCCTTTTCGTTTCATCAATTTTGGTTAAAAAAATGTCGTCAACCACATGGGCCATCATATCAATTACATATTGCCACTTTTTGGCCCTTCATGATCCTGTACATAGTCGTAACCTAAAACTTACTAGCTCTCTCTTAAAATATGTTTCTTGAAAGTTCTTGAGTTTTTCCTATTTTAACTATCTCCAAATATGTGCAAATCCTTGACTGTTCATTCATGTTTTACCCACAAACCATTGTTCATTCAATTTGCACTATTTTAAGTTTCATAGCTCCTATTGAGGTAGGTGGCTTAAATCCAAATGATAAAGAAGCATGGGGACACTTGGTGTCCCCAAGTGTCATGAGTTTTTGTAATATTACATGCACCCATCCCCTACACAAATGCCAGGTGTCATGTTGGCACAACCTATCAAGGACCACAAGTATCACAAATAATTTAAGTTGTGGGATTATTTGGTTTTGTTAATTGTGTAGCTCCCACCTAGCAAGTCTTATTATATAACAGGAAGTGTTTTGATGTCATGTGGTGACCCTGCACTCCACCATCAAAAAGGTTAGTATTGTATCCTTTCTTCAATTCTTCACCTTCGTAGCCTACCGTGTGTGGCATTTGTCTCCTTTCTTCAATTCTTCACCTTCACAACCTACCATGTGTGGCATTTGCATAGGATGAGAAATTTTCTACATCCTAACAAGGACCACTATGCCAAGACTGTCTACTCCTTTTGGTGGATCCATCATGTGGTAAAACATGATCAAGATGATTGTTGCATGGTGTATCTGAGCATATTTTGTAGGTCATTAGCCCATATGAAGCACACCTAGCCACTCACAAGTATCCAAGCCTTATTAAATATGGTGCTTATCCTAAACTTGGGAATGCTCCTATTATCTTAGGCCACGAAAAGATGGAAAAAGTATTCTTTCTTGAGCACCCCTTCTTTATTGAGCACCCCTTCATGTGATGAATTGCTTCAATTTGTACAAACATGCCACGTGGTAGCATCAACATTAATTTTTAAGCCTCCCAACTTATAAGAATTCGTTGATTTTTTACACAAAAAAGACTGATAAGACCTGCATTCACTAATGTTTATCCATTTAATGTCATAAATTATCTATCAACATCTAGTATGGTCATTCACTTGGTGACATTTTAGGTCATGCCCTTGTTGACTGCTAGCTGATCAAGGTATTCATTATTTATGACTAAGTGGCGATGTTGCAATTATTAGCAACTTGGCTTATTTTAAAGTGGCACTAAAGCACTTTGTAGTCATTTTAGTATCTTTCTTAAAGTGAAGATAATCTAGAAAAATTTTCACTAGGTGGTTGTGTTGTACGTCTGTGACAAGTTGTAATTCCTACTAGGCGGCTACATTGTACTTCTATGGTGATTTGGAATGCTTCAAAATTGTAATTAAGTACTTTGAAGCTAGATCAATATCTCTTCTCATGGGAAATAAATGTGGAATAAATTCCCCACATGTGATGCATGGGAATAGGTATTATCTTGCTCTATTTAAAGTGCTAGGGTGATACCCTCACCATTATTTTCTCCCATAGTTGGCTTGTATCGGGTTGAGAATGGGTAGAATGAAATTCCTCACAAGTTCAAGGTGCCAAATAGCTTTCATTGGTGCTATCATAGACCAATCTTTGAAGGTGATCATGAAACACCCCACAAGAAGGGATGTAAAAGTGGTAAACGTGATACTTGGTGTTTTTTTCCAAAGGGAATTAGAGCATTGTAGGGTAAACATAGATATCACGTTAAGGTTTGTGGCTTCCTTCATAGACTTAGGAGAACAAAAGGAGCTAAAGGGATCCTAATAGAATTTTTCAAAAACATAATCTAGGCAGGTTTGAGGCTACTTTGGATGTAGCTTGCTTGGTTTTTTCCATTTTGAAGTTGTGATACATCTAGCGTGTGTGTGAGGAGGGGGCAATAGTTCAATGGATTCCATTCCTCAATAACTTTCACACAGTGTCAATATTTCAACATTGTGCTCTGGTGTGCATGGGAAGTTCCTTCCAAAAAGGGTGAACAATCTTGAGCCCATGTCAGATATCAAATGGTTTTGTGGACTTCGATGCCACCCCTCTAGTTGTATGAGCAATTTTAACCTACCCTGTACATAAAATATATCCTCTCTCTAGGTTTTTCATACTCTCTAGTTTGAGGCTTATGTTATGTTTTGGCCTCCTATCATCATACTACTAGCCTTTGGGGAATTATGTTTTTTTTTGGCCCCTTTTCCACCAATATATTTTGTAAAACTTTTGTAAAGTGTTTATGCTTTCTACCTATAATTAGAACTTTTATAATATCAATAATAGTTCATAGATGCTTTTGGACTAGATTGTGTTGGAGTTTTTTGCATCAACGTTTTGGATCACAGTCCATGCTCCATCATCAGGATGGTAGAGAGCAAGAGGAAAAAAATGGTTGATTACATACTAACACTAGATAAAAAGAGAGAGAGGGGAGGTAGGGGAAGGATGCACAAGGCTCGAGAAACAAAAACAAAAATGAAAAATAAAATAAATAATATCCAAAAGGAAAGAAAAAAGAAAATATAAAAAAGGGAGAGAAAGAACATGAAAAATGACTTAAGAAACAAGAGAAAGAGAAAGAATCTATAACCTATAAGAATAAATGAGAAATTAGGAAAAATGGCAACTAAAAATAATTGAAAAAACACATAGGAACTATTAAACAAAAAATTAAAAATTAAAATACCAAAAAATAGATAGGCAAGCAATTAAAAAAAAAAAGAATAAAATAGAAAATTAAGAAGATTATATAGATATATAAAGATGAAAATAAACAAAAAGCTAAAAAGAAGGATGAAAGAAGCAAATGAAAAACATAGAATAAAAAGAGAAAACAAATCGATAGTAAGTTAAGAAAATAAATGCTTGCAAAGATAATAAGAAGTAAATACAAAGCAAGGAAATAAAAAAGAATAATAAATACAAATAAATACACGAGCAATGAAAAGCAACAAGAAAGGCCATAAAAATAACAACCAAGAAAAATATCAAAAGATATAAAGAAATGTAAAATATTAAAACTGAAGAGATATAAAGAGATCTAAAAGAAACTAATATATATATATATATATATATATATATATATATAATTAGAATACATTTAAACATAAAGAAAGAGAAAAATCTAATATTCAAGAGGACACAAATAGGGAGGTAAGGAAGGGGGAGCACAAAGACAGAAGGAGGGAAATTAAATGACACGATCAAGGAAAAAGAAAGGTTGAGAGAAGAGGAAAGGGGGTGAAACCAAACTAAAAGACCAAGAAAGGGGGAGAGGAAAAGCCAAGAAGTTGGGAGACAAGGCCAAGCTAGGAATGAATAGGGTTATGAAGGTTGGAAATCAAGGGTTTCCAGTCAAGACTAAGATTGTAAGCCTCATCACGATTAAGGTTGGAAGGACGATTGTTAATATGAATGGCCTCCTTAAGTTTCCGTTTGAAAAAATTATCCTCTTTGCATAAAATTTGTGTGTTTTCAAGGTAGATGTGGTGTTTAGTACATGAGGAATGGTTCGTAAGAGAAGATTTGAAAACACGATCATGCTTAATGTCTGCACTATGTTCTTTATTTCTAGTGCAAAATGAGTGACCCATCTCACTGATATAAGGGATGCCACAAGAACAAACCACATTATAAACTCCATTTTTAATATTTTAGATTTCTTTTAGATCTCTTTATATCTCTCCATTTTTAATATTTTAGATTTCTTTTAGATTGCTTTATATCTCTTCATTTTTAATATTTTAGATTTCTTTATATCTTTTGATTTTTTTCTTGGTTGTTATTTTTGTGGTCTTTCTTGTTGCTTTTCATTGCTGTTGTATTTATTTGTATTTCTTATTCTTGTTTATTTCCTTTCTTTGTATTTACTTCTTATTATCTTTACAAGCATTTATTTTCTTAACCTACTGTCAATTTGTTTTCTCTTTTTATTCTATGTTTTTCATTTGCTTTTTTCATCCTTCTTTTTAGCTTTTTGTTTATTTTCATCTTTATATATATATATAATCTTCTAAATTTTCTATTTTATTCTTTTGTTTTTAATTGCTTGCCTATCTTTTTTTTGGTATTTTAAGTTTTTATTTTTTGTTTGATAGTTCCTTTGTGGTTCTTCAATTCTTTTTAGTTGCCATTTTTATTAATTTCACATTTATTCTTATAGGTTATAGATTCTTTCTCTTTCCCCTATTTCTCAAGTCCCTTTTCATGTTCTTTCTCTCCCTTTTTTATATTTTATATTTTCTTTCCTTTTGGATATTATTTATTTTATTTTTCATTTTCTTTTTTGTTTCTCAAACCTTGTGCATCCTTCCCCTACCCCCCTCTCTCTTTTTATCTAGTGTTAGTCTGCAACCAACCATTTTTCTCCTCTTTATCTCTACCATCCTGATGATGGATCACAGAGTGTGATCCGAAACATTAATGCAAGAAACTCCAACACAATCTAATCCATAAACATCTCTGAACTATAACATGGATTGTGGAAACTTGATATAATTAATATCAATAATATTTATGATTTTTCCTTTTTCCTAAAAAAATAATAAACGTATATAATAATTATTATTATCAAGATTCAATATGTGGTTTAAAAATGAATTGTGTAAATTATTATAGAGAACTCCATTAACATAACTTCCCTAAACTACACCAAAATAACTTTGAGTTCAACTAACTTGAAACTAAATAATTTTTTTAATAATGATATAAGTCACAATGGGGAATTTAATAAAATTTATATATTAATTTTTATAATGCCTTGTTAGGGTTTAAATTACACACAACAAAACATGTTGATAAAGAAATCACATATAAATATTCTTCAGAAAAAATTATGTGGAAAATTAATTTTTGGATAATTTTTCTTTTTGTTGGATCAAGGACATCAATATCTAGTGCATAGATATTTTTCATATTTTTTTTGATAATCTACTATTTTTTCACATGTGAAAAATAGAGAGCTTGATTTTGAATGAAAAAACTACATTCACAAGAAATAAAAAATAAATATAATAATCAAATTAAATTTATTTAAAATTATACTTGTTGGAAGATTATCATAAAGACTACATACTTACAAAAAAAAAAATTTAAATGAATTCATTTGATCCCCTAAAAGGTAAATCAAAAATGGCTTTTTATTAGCATTATGATAGATGTAAATGAGACTCTGTTATAGGTATGGTTTAAAACTATTGGGGTTCTATCCATGAGAGTTTGATCTAAAGTGGTTTGATCAAACTCTCTTCAATTGGAACCCTTTAAATGGAGCATTTAAAGGATTAAATCATTATATTTTCTAAAAGTATGTGATTTTAGAAAAAAATTAGGATCTCCTAGAAAGTGTAAACCACTATTGTGGGATCACCCCATAGTGCCTTGATTTTGAAATGGGAAGATAATAGGAATTTTGGTCCTGTTCATTTCAAGTATGAGATAATGTGGAATATGTACATAGAGTTGAAAGACCTAATTAAGAGATGGTGGAACCTTCCTTGTCAAAGCACACTAATGTTCATAGTAGCTCAGAAAATAAAAAAAATAAGGTCTAATGTCCTAGATTGGAATAAATATATGTTTGGGAAAATTTTCCAAACTAAAAAAACTATTATTCAAGAACTTAAAACTATTCAGGACATGATGAAGGTTGGGATGGTTGATGAAGTCACTATTGTAGGAGAAAAGGAGCTAAGAAATGAATGGTTTGAGGTTACTAGGAGAGAGGAGGTCTTCTAGAAACAAAAGTATCAGTGGCTAAATGAGGGTGATAGGAACACTAAGTTTTTTCATTAGTTGAACCTCAAGCATAGGAGAAGGAATAGAATCTACTCCCTAGTCAAGGTTAATGGGGACCTTCTTACCAAGGAGGAATATCTATAATTGGAAGTTGTTTCTTTCTTTTGTGATGGTGGTCATCCCCAAGCTCCCTCATCTATTGATTTAGATTCCTTCCTAGAGGTTATCCATAACTTAATATCTAATGATGATATCAAATCTTTGGAATTATAGCGAAGATTTTTGGCATCCTAATCCTTTCTAACACTTCTAGGGTTTTTCACCTAAAAAGAGAAAGAAGGGCCAAAATGGGAAATGCTATACTTAAAGTCAATGCAATATGGATGGAATAAGGATGCAATATAACTAGATGTAATGTTTGAATGCAATAAAATAATAATATTAATTGATTAATGAATAGAAACTAAGAAAATGAAGAGTGTTTTAAAACACATCATGTAATGCAAAAACACCTAAAAATTGATGCAAATTGTAACAAAACTTGACGAAACTGAAAGTGTGCACCTGGAATATGGATGGAGAATATAAATGGCTTTTGGAATGCTATTAATGCTAATTTTTAGGCTTGTGGGACTCATTCACCATTCTGTGTGAATTAGTCCCAGTTCTGCAAAACTGTTCTAGAACCTGTTTCCGACAAAAGGGTGTCTAAAAATGTAGAAAACCAAAAATTGACCTGGATGTGGGACTCATTCACCACCCATGGAAAATGAGTCCAATTTTGAATTTTTTAATATTCAAAGGTGGAATCTAGAGCTTTCGATCTGTACTTTTGATTTCTACAAGTGTTCACCTCTGAAACTTTAATTTTTGAACCTGAAAGTTACTTTTTGTTGATATTTTTTCATTGGAAAATGAAGAGAAGACCTAAAAAAAATTTCAACTTGATTATTAATAATTTACATGCTTCCAAAGTGTCTAAATATGGAAGCACACAAGAAGAGAAGAAGAAATGTTGGATGTTAGGTCATGGGGGTTTTCCTTGGTCGAACCCCTTTTAGGTAATCAAACCAAAATAGAGAAATAATGTAATGAAATATGCAGTAATGGATTTGATTACCTTGCCATAATTCTTGATCTTCAATGTTTGCAACAAAACATGAAGAATTTTCACTTGAATGTCTGAAAATTGATGTCTTAATGACTTGAAATGATGAAACCCTAGCTTGCTTGACTTGAGATGGAAGAATCATGGATGAATAATGAAGAATGGTTGTTATTTAGGGTTTAGAGATTTTTATTTTATATTAAATTCACCTTATTAGCCCGAAAATTGGATCCCTTAGGCTGACATGTAAAAAAAATAAACTTAAATTCCAAAATTTCTTGCTAAAAGGTCAAAATTGGGCCAAATGGAACTCATTCACCACACATGGTGAATAGGTCCCACTTGGATGGGAATGATTCACCATAGATGGAAAATGGATCCCACAGGGGACATTTTTTTAGCTAAGATGCTAGGAGATAAGAACATAAGGTTTGTATGGTGATTTTGTTGGATACTCCATCAAATATTGCCTCAGGATGCACAATATGGGTTAAGAGGGGCCTAGTAATGATGATGTAAAGGTCAATTAGGGGTTGGGACATAGAATTCAATGTGAAAATGTGATTAAATACACTTTACAACACAAAAATGAGGTCCACGTAGCCTAGAAAGGAACAAGAACGAATGTGAATGTGCAAGACACATTACAACACTAGTTTAACATTAAGTTTAATTCACAAGCCTTCTAAATTGATGTGATAATGTTATTAAACACATTTTATAATGTTGAATTAGGGATTAATGGGTTTATTAAGTCTAGAAAAGCGTAAAAGTCCTTTACAACACTTTACAATACCTTTACAGGACATAGTTAAATTCATTTGAAAGGGTCCAAGACCTAGTGTGGATGTGAAAAACACCTCACAACACCAAATTAGGGCCTTGTTGAGTCCAATTTATCATTAATTATTGACATTTCAGGCAATTTTCCTTTTCTCTATAGTATAGGAATTCATGTTCTCATTACAAGAAGACAAGGTAGTTGTCTTCTCCTTTCATGCTTACAAAGTGCCAAGCCCAAACAACTTCCCCCGTGCCTTTTTTCAAGAATTCTAAAAGCCCTAGCTGATGACCTCCTTTTGACTATGAGAGACCTTTTTCATTGTGGTAGGCTTCTCAAACAACTAAACTCTACTTATTTAGTTATGGTTCTTAAAATGGAGGATACAAGCTCAATGGTTGATTACCGACCTATAATTCTTTGTAACACGTTCTACAAAATTTTCTCCAAAATCATGGTTAATAAGATCAAGTCTCAGTTGGAGAAGATTATCTCTGGGAATGAGAAAGGGTTTGTGGCTGGAAGAATTTTTTTAGATATGACTATTATTTCTCATAAGATTGTTCACTCTATGGTTCACTCAAACGTCCCAACCATGACCCTAAAAGTTTGATATATTCAATACTTATGATAGGGTCTCTCGGGATTTTTTGTTTGTTGTGATGGAAAATTTTGGTTCTAGAGGAAGGTTCCTTAGACTAATTAAGGAGTGTGTCTCTACCACTAGGTTTCTTATTCTCCTTAATTCTGTCCCTACTAAAAGATTCACCTATCGGAAAAGATTTAAGACAAGGCAATCCCTTGTCCTCGTATCTTCTTATTATTGTTATCAAAGTCTTGGGCCGAAATCTTCAAAAAATTCTTGATTGTGGCTATCTCCATGGAGTTTGAGTTGCCTCTTCCTTGGCTTCTGCCTCTCACCAGTAGTTTGTGGATGATACCTTTCTTTTTGGATTGAATTCAGTGGTAGAGGATACTATTTGGAAGGATATTCTCAACAAGTATCAGAAGCTCTCTCAATAGTTTATAAACTACAATAAAATAAAACAATATTTCTTTATTTCTATTTAGCAAGTGAAAGAAAAAATATTGAGGATAATAGGGTGTTGGATTATTGATGTTCCTCACTCGTATCTAGGACTACCCCTTTGTAGTAGGAAATTAACTAATTATTGATGTTCCTCACTCATATCTAGGCCTACCCCTTTGTAGTAGGAAATTAACTAACTCCTTCAAGAATAGTATTATGAAGAGGATCCAAAAGAAGGTTGTAGGGTGGAAAGAGAAACTCCTCAATTAGGCTAGTTAAAATCCTCTCTTTAAAACATATCAGCTTACTATCTTTCTGTTATTAAAATATTAGCCTTTATCATCCAAAAAAATGATAAAATCTAAAGGACCTTTCTCTGGTTGGGCACTGAGGAGAAATACTGAATCACCCTTGTTGGTTGGGAAAAGGTATGTTCTGATAAAAGGTTTGGAGGGCTTGGGATATAAAGACTTAAGAAATTTAATAAGATCTTGAGCAAAATGGGTTGGATTTTGATCCAAGTTAAAAAAGATTTGTCCCAGATCCTTAGTGCTAAGTACATGGGAAAAGATTCCCATAACAACTTGTTACTAAATAATGACTTCCCTAAGGGATAGGAATTTTAGAATAACATTCTAAAAACAAGGAACTTCTTGCTTTGATGTGTAAAAAGAGAACTTGGAGATGGGAGAACCATTAATTTCTAGGAGGATGTGTGAGGTATGAGACCTAAGCTATTCTTGGTGGCTGATTTTTTTCCCATCAAATAGGACCTTCTTTCTCTATATGAGACCTCAGTTTATGGGTATATCAATTGGAATGCAGTCTCTCCCACATGGAGAAACTTTGAAAGAGATGTTAATGATATAAGATTGAGCAGGGGAAGGAATGGGTTGCTTGGCTCTACCATTTTCAATTCCTTCTACTCTATCTTGGGAGACTATTGTGTTTCCATTCAAGGTGGTGTAGATGACTAGACTTAGTGTGAAAACAATTCTGGTGCCTTTTCGGTTAGATCTACTTATAACCTAATTGTTTTTGTCCCTTTTGTGGATATAATTTTAATTGGTCCAATATCTAGCTATCCAATCTAATTCCTAAAGTCAATTGTTTTTGGTGGGATGCATTACATGGTAGAATCTCAAGCATTGATGTTCTTAATAAAAAATGATTCCAATTTGTGAACAGATGCATTATTTTCCTTTCTACTAAATATTTAGTTAACCATCTACTAGTCCATTGCCACTTTTCTTGGGAAGTCTAGTCCTTGACTCTGCAAAACAATCTCTCAAATTGGGTGTTTCCTTGTGACTTGAAGGATCTAATTAGTCAGTGGAATTTTAACACCTTCTCTCATTCAATTACCAAGTAGTTTTGGTATCATGTCCCTCCCATGGTTTGTTGGCACTTGTGGAAGGAATGTAATAATAAAATCTTCAGGAAAAAATAGAGGATAAATGTTGAGGTTTTCTATAGCATAAAGTGATGTTGATGTGTGTTTTTTCACCTTCTCAACACAAAAAAAGCACAAGTGCAATGTCTCTCTTGATATGTAATTTCTGCAACTAGGTTTTAGAAATCACCCCAAGTTCTCCCGGGTGTTAGGTCATTACAATGCTTGGAATATTTTAATGGTTAATGTGATTTTCTGGTAATCAAAAGGAGGTATTTCTAGTTCACAAAGCACATGAGAGTTTGGTTTTACAAATATATTTTCAAGGTGTTGTAAATGAATGAATATTAGCTACAGACTCATAACAACAAGTTGAAACTCACTTCAATCATCAAGTTTGACATTGCTATGGTGTTTGAAGTTCTAAACTAACAAAGATCTAAGAGAAATATCAAAAGAGGAAAGGGTTGAGAGACCTATTCTAAATCTAAGATATGAATGAATAATAACAATGGAAGATGCTACAATAGATAAACTCCCAGGTATGTGTAGGATCATCAAGGAAAAAATAGGCCCTTAAGTAGCAAAACATTCAGAAAAATCTGAGTTATGCAGCTTGATGTAAAAAATTTAATAAGTTATTTATATTATTTCAAAAATATGTAAGAATATAATCTGTATAAAAGTGAATGTAGTTTCTAAACTACAAGGTTTGTTTAAAAAAAAAATCTATTTGGTGAAAATTTGAAATTTCAATGTAGTGGTGCATAAATTTTAGGGAAAAAATAAGAAGTAGGTGTCTATCTGACCACCCTAACCACAATAGAATGATAATATTTTGTTATGATATTTTAGATATAAGTAGAGGACTCATGCCCTCATATGATGCATATTTTTTTGTAACTTTTTTCCATATAAATAATTAATTATGAATTTTTTATTACAAATTTTTAAAAAATATAAAAAAACTCATATGTCTAATCACCTTAACTTAGTCAAAACTTCATGAAATTCAATTTTTATTTTTTTAATCCTATAGTATGCGAAGAATAGAATGTGACACATGTTTTGGATTCAAAAAATGTGATATCATTTGAAAGCTATAGATTTTTTTCAATCAGCCTATCAATCAGGACTTTAGTCGTAATTTGAAAAGAAAATGAATAATAATTACATATTATATTCAAAGTAAAGCATAATTTATATAGGTGGAAAGCTGATAATCTCCTTTAAAAACCCTTTTTGTTTCATCAATTTTGGGTAAAAAATAGTCGTCAGCCACATACCCATCATATTGCCACTTTTTGGCCCATCATGATCCAGCACATACCCTCCCATAAAACTGAGTTTTTCTTGACTAAGAGAATCCTATAGCTACAAAAAACCAGTGCAATCTTCAAGGTATATTTGCAGATTTTCAGATTGTGCATTCACTTCATGAACATACAATTGAACTTAAGTGCAACATCTGAAATAGTGCATACTAGCTTTACAAAGTGATTCATCATCAATCAACCACAAAAAGCATGAGCTGGAAGTGCATCTATACTATAAGAACAACCAACATTAAAGACATTCAAGAAACTAACAAACTAAAACTAACATGGAGGCTGAATCATGTATGCATAATGATCAAACTCAAAGAAAATACCCAAATTTCATGCAATGCTTTCTTTTATTGCTATAGAATGCCTCTTACAACAATTCACCACCCACTAAAAATGAGGAGGAAGCCCCTATTTATAGGTTTTCAAAAGTGAAATGAATGGTTAGGATTGATTTATAGTGAATGGCCCAGATTCAATACAACTTAGGGTTTCACGTACGCCCAATATTTTACAATATAAAAATAGACCTTTGTCTTTTTCCCTATTTTGTCATGTAGTCTATTTTATCTTTTAGATATTTTTGTCTTTTAGTTGCTCTATCTTGTAGCTGAAAACTATTGAAGTCTGTCTTTTGCTGATATGATTTCTCCATTTATTTATTCAATTGGGTGAATCTTCTTGCAAATTTACACCTGTGGGAAATAGAAACATTCTCCTCGAGCTAATGGAGCTTTCAACTTTTTCTCCTTGTTTGTCACTCATGACCTCCCTTATATCAATGGTCTTTCTTGGTGTTGAAAATTTTGAAGGGCTAGGGTTTTAGCCTTATCTTCATCTTAAACCCTAGTGTTTGTTTTCTGCCCTGGTTGAGGTTCTATTTGGACCTTACCTTTTTGAAGGGTCTTAAAATTATTTGTGCCCCATTGTTCTGTCTACACGTTGACCCCTTCGGTTTCTAATTTTCGCAGCCTTCCGTAAGTTTTTTTTTTCCTAAGTCTAGGGTGACCCCGTGCTTTGTCATTTTAAAACAACTTATGTTGTTGTTTGTCATCCACCTAGTGGTGCCTCATTACCCTTTTAATTAATGTTTTATTTTGTAGAAGGTTGAATTTAGTGCTACCACTGATCCATTTGTTGCAGATATCAATGACGCCCGCTATCCCGCGATCAAGAATTATGAGATCATGATATCATGGGCGGGTGCCACATGCCTTTCCTAAAGGATGAAATTTGTGCGACCATTGATGTGTTGTCTTTTCAAGATCGATGATGCCTGCCATCCCATGATCAGGAATTATGGGATCATGATATCATGGGCAACTGTCGCATGTCTCATCCAATGAGGCCTAAGGAGTGAAGAATGCATTAGACAATTTTCAATATAGTAAGCGATGGATTACTAATGTGTTTGTAAGATGCGCATGTTTTATTTCAACACAGATGTTATAACTTCAAGGGAAATATTGCTCGATAGTTAAAGCAAAGGATAGCGACCAGTTTGAAGGAGTAGGATCTCTGATGAGAAAGATCAACGGTGCCTGCCATCCCATGATGGTGAATCGAAGGATTGCGATATTGCGGGCAACTGCAACGTGGCATTCCTTCATGACATATGACATGGTGGGCCCCTTATTGCCATGTTGGTGATTATGTCAACCTGTTTTGAAGACCCCTGTCGATGATTTGATCAAATTGGAGGATCAATTGCTCAAATTTAAATATGTATCAAATATGGTTGGAGTTGTTCATGCAGCCTGCGAGTGAGCTTTTAATGGTAGATGAGACATCTACTGGTGAGATCTGATCGACATAAAATCAATTTACTTGTCTCATTTGTATCACAAGGCATCCAAGTATTTCGTGAAAATAGTTTCATTCCCAAAGATGAAATTGTGAGTAGCTCCAGCTAGAATTTGGAGTTTGTGCAAAAAGAGTTGTAAGTTTATTTTATCTATTTCCCAGTCATTCTACACCTAAATTTGGGAAGTTAGGTTTGCTATGCTTGTCACTAAGCTAATTGAAATCTTTTCTTAGGGCCATAATTTAATCATAAATTGTGAGGAATTGCAGTATTTTTACTCTGTAATTTCCTATCTCTGCCTAGTCATAGCCACTTGAAGTGTGACATTGTAGCGAAGCCCTAGTCTGTCTAAGATGGTGCCACCCAAGTAGCACTCTGGCCACATTGAATATTTGAAAAGAAACTTGTATAATGATTTCCTGGATCAATTTTTGTTATCAAAAAATGACAGAAGGAAAGGTGTAGTGTTGATGCGAGGGAAAATTCTAGGGGAGGGTTTGGTGTGTAATAGTTACAACATTGCTGATGTTAGGGTTCCACTCACTGACTTACAGATGTTTAGATTATGGTATGGATAGAGGAATTTTCCTCACCCTTTCTCGAATGGATGGATGTATGACATGGGTAAGCTGGTTGTACCAAATGTGTTCCCTGATGTGGACTTACTTAGGGTAGTGGCCATGACATATGACCCCATCACACGGGTAATTAAAGATAATGATGGAGGGGTTCTATTAGAAATTAACATAGATTTTATTCAACAGACTTTTGATTTGAGTGAGCCGAGTGATGACTTGGTTCCTATTAATCTTGCGGAAATGAAACATGAGAATGCAAAACAAAAATCTCTTTTTAGGGTTAAGATGCTTCCACCCCAGCTGGTTAAGGCAGGAGGTTCACAATTTCATATCATCCCTAGTGATCAGGAACCTTTAAGATTGAATTGTTTTGCAAAGCCTTTCCTGGCTACTTTCTATTCATTATTTTAGCTTTTGGGTTTCAATCCTGGTGTAGTAATGCCTATTGCATATATGTTCATGGGGGTGCAAATACAACACCATAACTTCTCTGTAACGTATTACTTTGCTTCTTTCCTTGCTGAGAGGATAGATGAAGGGTTGTTGAAGCTGTAGAAAGGTGATAGTGGTACTCAATTCTTTTGGTATTCTATGATGATGCATATGTTTCTATTTAGGAATATTGATTTCTGTGTTGAGAAGATGAACTTAAGGTAATCAGTTCATGGAGTAAGATTCCCAGTACATATATGGGCTGCCGATTTGTCCTGTAATAAGAAAACACCAGTTATGTGCAATTTGATAATTTTTTTGCTTCTAGATTAAGGGCTAGATTGATGGTAAATTTACCTAGGATCCCTGAGGAAGTACATGATTTCCTCAGGTCGAAGGAGAGGAAGCCATAATTGAGGGTTTTACATAATTGGTGTGACATTATCCTGTACCCAGTCAGCACTGTCTTGAGAATATATGGATTTCAGGGAGCCCCTAACATACTTCCATATAATGTGCCACCGAGAATAGGGTTTGTAGAAGTCATGTGGCAGATGGGTTGTATTCATGAAGACAACCTTACTAGAAAGGGGAAGGGAACATTATTCCCTGATTATATAGTAGTGTCTGACTTTAGATTTTCAAAGGAAGGCTAGACAAATTTTGATAAATTATTTGTTGATTACTATTTGAGATTTGGTCCAAGGTGAAAACATGATCCTGAAGGTTTCTTTTGTCTTTTCAGATAAAGAATAAAAGGTGGAAAATTTGCACATGAGTTGAATTTCCCTGAGGACCTGATTAGAAATGAATTTGACTTAAATAAGCAAGAATTGAACAAGGAGAAATTGATAGCTTATAGTAAGCTACTCTATATTGTGCATGAAATGAATTCGAAGTATGATCCATTTGATGGAATTCATGCCATACCAAAAGAAAATTGATTTTCTAATGAAGAACTTCAAGGATATTATGGACACCTTGACAACCAAAAAGATAAATTTAAGGCTAAGTCTGGGTATGCAAGGACAAAGTGATAGGCCAATTGAAACAAGGTCAGTATATCATCCTATATAAAGGCGGCCCATCTATAGGAGGAAAATGGATACTAGCAGTGATGAGGAAGAAGTAGTCAGAAAGAGGAAGCAAATAATGATGTCATCTCCATGACCAGGTCCAAAATTCAGAGTACCTGGGGCAGTCAAAATTTATGAATTAAAATCTTCACCAGAGTGCAATCCCCCATCACCACCATCTAAGCCAAGCCCCAAGAGGAAAAGAACAGATCACCTACTTGAGGATCTGATAGCTGAAATTATTGTTACTGATCAGGACATGTAGGTTGGTATGCCTTCCCCTCCTAGGTCACCTAAGTTGGTTCTATCCGATTTGGACATGAAGGGTAAAAGTGTGTAAGATGCAAGAATCGAAGCTTGCAAGGAGTTCTTAGATGAAAATGCATTTGTAAAGACTCATGTATTCTTGCAATTGGCATGGAGAATGGAATTTGAAGAGTATCAAAATAAATGCAAGGACAAAAGAGAACTAAGGCTTGACAGGTCAAATCAGGAAAATGATGAAGTAAAAGTTGAACTAATGGAAGAGTTTAAGAACATCACTCATGAAGAAGGAAGACATTAGTGAGTCAGGTTGGTGTTTTAATTTTTCCTAAATGGGACATCATAGATGTAGTGGGTTTTAATGCCATTATGAAGTCCAAGAATACTTTTTCAAGATTCTGAAGAAGAAGTTAAAGAAGCATTACAAAACTCTGCTTTTAGTGAGGAATATGAGACCTTGGCAATTTGGGCATTGGCTCCACAAGGGAGAAAATCAAATATTACTAATATTAATTCAAATTTAAAAGGAGGATTAATAATAAAGAGGGCTTCAGAGACTTCAACCACCAAGGCCACTAATTTAACTGTGAATGTGGCCAAATTGGCCCAAAAAATTGCTGAAAGGGAGGAGGCTGAAAGAAAGACTCTAATGGAGAAATATAACATTTTGATTGAAGAATATAGGAAAATGCAACACAAGAATATTGAGTTGCAAACTGAAGTAGAAAGTTTCAAGTATAGACATATTGGAGAAACATCCAATGCTCTAGGAACCAACACATTACCTCCCACATCAGGGTTAATGCCTCCTACTTCTCCAAATGTTTCTACACCAGGGTCTCCCATTCGAAATCCTACTCTCATCCCTCATATAGAACAAATTGATGAAGAAATAGAGTGCTTTGTTGATCCAATGAAGAGGCAGCTCATACAAAAAATTGATGAATTATAGACATCAACAAACGTTAGAGAGGAGGGATTTCTTTTAAAGGAAAAATAAATTGTTACTACTATTTTGGAGCACTTAAATGAAAGGGTAGATAATAAATTTCCCTCTATACATTCTTTGTATTCTTTGTTGTTAGAAGCAATAGAGAATATTGATATTGATTAGGAGATAGTGATTCCAATAATTCAAAAATTGGATCCCTACTAGCCAATGATCTAGATGTTATGAATAAAGCTTCAAGGTTTGATATAAATGAGAGGCCCCAATCATTGAAGCCTACTCATATATTATTAAAATATTTGCAAGGTTTTCAGACCTTACCAGATGATTTAAGTAGGAAGATTAGGGAGTTGGTAAAGAACTTCAATGATTGGGATAACACACTGTTACTTGATATAATTGATGAGAAGGGGGAAATCAGAACACTTCAATATTGGCAGGATCAAGAAAGTAAGGTCATCAATAATCAAATTAAAGTAATTTGTGATGACTGAGATTATGATTTGTTGGTGAATTGTATGGACAAGATTATTGGTACCGATTCATTTTGAGAATCTTTTGAAAGAGATGCTAATCAAGTAGCAGTAAAGTATATTCCTTAGAGTACAAAGGTGAGTGAGGTGATTAATTTTGATTGGCTAGCTAACAAAGAATACCAGAGGTGGGTGGCTAAGTATTTAAATGATGATGAGTAAAAAGAGTGGGCTACCGATAGGTGGAAAATCAGATGTTGCAGTTACAACGTTTCTAGTTTTGTGTTGATGACTTTCTTGGCATGGGTTTCGCATGGTTTTTGGTTATTGCATCAACCTTCCTCTGCCAGCATAATGAACAAGAATATGCTCAAGGATGATTGTTGTTGTAACAATTTTTGGAATATTATCAAGGGCCTGAATCGGCTGGTGACATGTGTACTTTCTGGCTCGATGGTTGTTTGCTCCTTCATTTTCTATAAGAAGGATTTCAAGGCCAGAAGTACGGGTTAGCAAGTTATAAAATTTTGATTGAGTCTAGGTGAAGTTGCACACCAGATTGTAAAATCATATGTTTCTAGAGAGAAATGCAATTGAGATTTTTGAGTCATTATGTAATAGGCTTTTAGTTCATGATGATTTAATATTGCATAACAGTACTAGCATTTGAATTGAAATGATAAATTCAATCTCATTTCCCTCCATTGTATGCACATATCTAAACTTTGAATAAAATAACTAAGGGTTGTTTCATTCATCTCACTGTTGTGGTGTGTATGATTCTATTGTAGCTATTAATTCAAGGAATTAGTTAAAATTCTTCAATAGGATTATAGGAAGATATATTTTGTATAAGGATTTGATAAGTAGTATTGAGTTAGAATACATACTGACGAAATTGTAATGCAATATTGTCAAGGACCTTATATGTCATGTATTTCATCTATTATAAACCTTTAAATGCTTATAAATTTGACTCCCCAATGGATATATGGCACTGATCTAGGTTGCATTCATTCAGGTGATTCAGTATTAGTGTTTCTTTGCCTGGAGCTTGCTACAAATTGCAAATCAATGACTATTTTATATATTATGGATTGTGTTGTAGTCATCCCATGCTCCATATAGTTGATGTTGTTGAAGAATAGCTGATTCTATTCAATATTATCTTATTGTGTTGAGCTATTAAGTGGGATTATCTATTATTATTTATGTTGTTTATGATAATGGTGCAGAGGTTGTAAACACATTAAGGTATTCACCTCCCGGGTCTTGCAGAAACCAAAGTGTAGGAGGTTATTTTAAAGTCCTCGTTAGTTGGTCTAGGTCGTTCGAGCTGCCCTTGATTGGAATTGGAAATTCCATAGGTAGATTAGAAGACCAACTTGGTTAACAGCATAAAAAGTAACCAACAAGATGGCAACTCTACTGGGGAACTAATTTTAAAAGGTTTCTTACTAGTGTGTCGGTTGTCCATTTTGCGTAGAGTTTTCATAGTATTTATGTGATTTGAAGGTTGAGCCTATAGTTCTATGTTAAGTTTTTCCACTTCTTCTATTTTCATAAGTGTTAAGAGTTATGTTGTAAAGAGATTTTGTGCATTGTCAATTTGAGGTTTTGAAGGTTTTTATATTCTAGTACGTGTCTTTAGGTTTCTGATATTCCCAAGAAAATTGGGTGGTGACTCTAAAGTCTCTGCACTAGTGTGTGTTTTATTTTGAAAAGTTTATTATACATAGAAGGAAGTTTTGGACAAGTGCGAGGAATGAAGAACACAAGGTCATTCATGAAGAATCATCCAGAAAAAAAATTGGAAGGTGAACTTCCCAAAGAAAAGAAGAACGACTGGATAAAGAAGAAACCAAAATTTAGTAATGTTGCTCCCACATCACAGGACCTTGTGCACCAAGGTACACATAAGCTTTTACATCCTATCCCTGAGAATCTTGATGAGATGTCTAGAAATTCAGAGTTAGATATTGGTGGATTTTTTTATTCATTATTTAATACACTGGTTCAAGATAATGTAACATGTCAGAATAAGGGGCTTGTTAGTGTTAAATATGATGAAAAGAGAAGACGTAGGAGTAGAATTTGAAGCCATCATAGAGAATGCACCAGTGATGTGCCTCCTCCTCTTGTTGAAAATGATGTAAATCCTTTGTTTTCTGAACATGTATTAGAAGGGGTAAATTTAATAGATCTAGATGATACATCAAGTTCTGATGTGACTTTTCCTGACCCTAATGATATTTTTGGAGACATAAATTATTTGAGATGGGAAATCCAAGCACAAGCTGAGCATAGAGTGAAGAGAGAAAAAGAGAAGGAAGTAACGTTGAGGAGTGTTATGATTGAAAGGGATAGGTTAATGAGACAGTTGGCAACCATGAAGCTTCTGAACCGAGATGAACTTGAACCAAATGTTGAGGGTTCGGTTCTATAGAAGATTACTAATAAGGAAGTAAGGCATGTGCCTAAAGAAACCCCAGTAGCCCACGTCGATGCCCAACCCGAACCTGCAGACCCAAAGCCGTTGACTCAGGATAGGTCTTAACCAAGTAATAAAAATCCTAAACCAACATTGGAAAAAGGAAATAAAAAGGTTGAGGGGATTAAAATAAATGATAAGGTGACTACCCATCCTACTAAACTAGATCCCAAACCACATGTGTCATTTCAAACAGAATCTACTTTAGTAAAAGCTAAGAAGGAGAGTGAAGCTTTGGTAGAAGAGTTGGAAAGAATAGAGATCGAGGTTACAAATGCAAAAATGAAGAGGAAGATAAGTTTCCTAAAGATGACAACTACAGATGAGGTTATACAAGCTGCAACCTCGTCAAACCGCCAAGATGCCTTAAAGGGCAGTTCTAAAATTAATCCAGGCCCCACTGTAAATATTTCTGACCCGAAGATTCATGTAACTAGGTTTGCAAATCCAAATCAAGATGGTTTAAGAGTACAAGATAAAGGGTCTGGTGTGGATTCTCAGAGAAATGAGGGATTATTTCAATGACGAGCTATACAGTTAGAGAGGTATAGGCCATTGTTCTTTGATGGTATTCCTGTTTATCCGAATCCTATCCCTGCTGACTTGAGAGAAAAGATGAATAAGTTTTCTAGTAATAATGTTGTAACAACAGAGGAACACTTGAAATATTTCATGGGCATGTTAAATTATTAGGAGGTAGAACATGAAGATGTTGTAATGAAATTGTTTGTACAATCCCTAGTAGAAGATTCAAGGGATTGGTATAGAGGTTTACCTAATGCTAGTATTGGGTCATGGGATCAGTTTGAAAAGTGTTTTAAAGAGAAATACGGTGATAAAACTAATGCTAGTTTCATGTTGAATGAATTTAATAACATCAAGAAGTCATTGAATGAGCCTGTGACAGAGTTTAATTTGATATTTCAAAAGGCAATGTATAAGTTGTTCCAAGTTTTGAGGCTTGATGAAAATGTTTTCTTCACTACATACTTCAATGCTTTTGATGCTAAAATGGCATATCTCCTCAGAGATAAAGACCTTCAGACCACGAGGGATGCATTTAGAGTGGCTATAAATATTGAAAGTAACAGAAAGGATTTTGGGAAGTATAGTAGGAGAGAAGAACCTACACTTTTGAAAAATCCTAGAAATAAAACTAAGAATGTTCCTGTTGCAAAGCCTAAGGATGATGAAAAGTGGGAAAAGGTTTACAATACTCTGAAAGACATAAAGAAAATTATTGCTAAGAAAGAAAAGGGTGTAGGAAATGTAAGGCAGCCCTATAATAAAAATGATAGGACACCTAGATTGAAAAATTATCCTTACAATACAAATTGGAAAGATGGAAAGCCAATCTTGCCTAGCCAGAAGCCTAAAATTGATCAGCATACACCAGACCCCTTATAGAAAAATTCAATGAATATGGTAGTAGACCAACCATGGTGTTAAATATGTCAACATCCTCATGATCAAAATTACTATGGGGTTGCTCAATTGATTTTTGTTGAGGAAATCGAGGAGGACGCTCATGAGAAGACACCAGAGTGTGAGCAAGATGATGTAAATGTTTGTATGGCTAGATCATACATTGATGAAGCAGAATGCTCTTGTGATGGTGAAATACACGAAGCTAATCTAGATAATTAGAGATAGATATGAGATGTACCATCAACAGGCCTTTTCTAATGAGGAAGATTATTTTGATCATAATGCTTGCAATATGGAGCAGGCTGAAGATTCAGTGTCTTTAAGGAGACCGTCAGAAGAGGAAATTGCAAGGTTGACTAAAGAAATGGCTGCCCAAATGAGAGTTTCACTCCAATTGAGAAGTAGAACTGTTTGTGGTGAACAAGGTAAACCTACTGGCTTATTTATCAAAGAGCAAAAGGATAAAAACAAAGGTCTTAAGATTGACAACAAAAGGGATACTGTAAAAGTCAAAGAAGTTAAGGGTGATAAAATTTGGGAAAAATGAAATGAGACCTCAAAGCTTCAAGAAGGTGTAATTGGAAGTTCCAGTGGTGAAGAAAAAGGTGGCTGCAAAGGTGATTGAACCTGCTGCAGAGGATGACAAGCAAAAGGAGCTAGGAGGATGTAATCAACCAGAAAGAAAGGAAAATGATGAAGGTATGATGTTTAATTTTCCTAAATATACACCTATGGATATGTTTCATGTTCTTTCTCAGGTTAAAGTAACTGTACCTTTACTAGAAATGATGAGAATAGATGAACACAAAGAGCAGGCAATAACTCTAATCATAGATGTTGTTGGTGATAAGGCTAAACATGGAAGTGGTAAAGAAGGAAAAGATAAAGAGAAAGAAAAGGAAGTGGAGGGAATAGTGTCACAAATTCCCCCTATGTATTTAGGTAATTCTATTAACATGTGCCTCAAAAAAATAAACCCCTTTTTCTTGAGTGTGGATATAAATGGGAAAACTCTAAGAAACTGTATGATAGATTCAGGGGCCTCAAATAATGTTATGGCAGTCAAAATAATGGAGGCAATGGGCTTGATAGTAGATACTACTCAAGGAAAATGTTATGCTATGGATTCAAAAGAAGTTCTAGTTATTGGAACTATCAGAGCATTGCCTTATAAGTTGACTAAGTACCCTGACAAGGATTTAGTCATGACTATAGACACCTAAAAATGACCTAGGCCTACAAGCTTCATTTTTACCACTTTCATCTTAGCATAATTATGACATTTAATTATGTCCTTGGTCCACATTCAAATATTGATTAAATAATTCATAATTATTTAATTAATTCATGTCCATTTATTCTTTATGATTATTAAATAAATGAATCTTATTTATTTATTAAATATGTCATTAATTATCTAAGTCTTCCCTTAGTTAAATAAATTTCTAAATTTATTTAATTACCCTTCTTCAGTCATTTCTTCCTAATTATTAAATAAGTTTTATTTATTTATTTAATATGTCACTAATTGTCATAATTAAACGAATGAATCAATTTATTTAATTATTGATCATATCTGCTAAATTAAATAATTATCTTTAATTATTTAAATTGACAAAATTAATTTTCCTCTCATTTTAAATAAATGAAATTATTTAAAATATCATCACAATCTTAACTGACAGTCCATTTTGGTAAATAATCTAAAAAAGATTATTTATTTGTCTCACAAAATCCATATTTTGAGTTGATTTAATTCAAATTGGTAGCTTTCTTCCAAAAATCAAATAAAGCAAGCAGGTTCTTGATTTTATCAAAATTGCTTTTCAGTCCATATTTTATCTGATTTTTCAAATCTCACAAAGTAGGCTATCTTTATCTTCTTAATTTTGAATTTTTTTTTTTTGAAATTAATTATCTCATCTTTTCTCCACCGCTGATCTAATTTTCTCAAATGACATCTTGACCACTCACTTAAGGATTTTTCCCTAACCCTAATTAGGGATTATCAAATTGCATCTCATCCTCTGATTTTAGGTTTGTGTCAAAGGTTGATCTCATCCGTCCATTCAAAATTGTGTTTTCTATAAAATGACAATTTTTTTCATAAGTATAATTAAATCCTTCAAAACTTGCATAGGACAATGGCATAGTCAAATTGCTCACACACTCAATCTGAGGGCATCAATCATACACTACAAATTAGAAGGTGCTATGGAGGTGAATCAAGAAAAATTCAACGAGGAATCTGGTATAATCATTCTTGTTTATGTTTTCATTATGCTTCATATCTCTTTGGGTTTTATTATTGTGCTTTCAATTCATTGAATCTAATCCTAAAAATAACCCATTGATACAATGACTATCTTAGTTGCAGACATCCCACTGTACTTTGGGATGCTTTTGTGAAGGAAACAGAGTGCATCAATGGGGGGTAACATGCAATGTGATTTCTCATTTGCTACTTTCTCTATTGATGGTAAGGATGTCAAAATTGAAATAGAGTCAAAAGTACCTCAAATGATAGAGCATGGTCTAGTTGAGAATATGACATGTTTTATTGAAAATGGTATAGATGAATTTAGGGTTGAGGAATTACCTAGCAGTTATGATAAACCTATTGCATTGATTGATACAGAAATAAAACAATTGTCAGAATCTGATGATTTGTGGATTATGTATTTTGATGGTGCATGTTCAAAAGAAGGTTCTGGTGCAGGTGTTTTGTTATAGTCACCATATGGAAAGACATTCAAATTCTCTTTCACTCTGTTATTTGAATGCACAAATAATGTGGCAAAATATGAAGCCTTGTTATTAGGGTTGAGATTGGTTGAAAAACATGGTATCAAAAAACTCAAAGCAATTGCGGAATTTGAACTTATGGTCTCTCAAGTTAGATCCAAATATGTATCAAAGAACAAGAGGTTAAAATAGTATAGGAATGCAGTTTGGGATGAACTGGAGAGCTTTGATGCATTTGGTATAGGGTGGATGGAGAGAGGTCAAAAGAAAGTTGTAGACTTATTAGCTAACATTGCATTAAAAATAGATGATATGACTTATGCTGGAATTTCAAAGGTTGAGGTGCAAACTAGGCCATATGTCCCTGATAATGTTAAAAATTAGTTTTTTTATTATAATGATGAAGATATATTAAATTTTTTGAATTGTGTGGGAGAATATGAAAATTAGGAAATTGAATTTAGAGATTTTGTTGAAAATATTGATGGTAAGGATACTATATTCAGAAATGAAGTCATTCAGTTAAAGACAAACACAATTCCCAAGGGTCTAGTTGTATTAGAGAGAGTGTTTGACAATCAAGACTAGACAAAGGCTAATCATACTGTTTCCCATCATGACGACCTGGAGGAGATAAATCTTGGAACAGATGCATCCCCAAAGAAAGTGTATATTGGAAAGAAAATGTCACCAAAGGTGAGAAAGATGTTAATTGACTTATTGAGGAAGTTTAGGCATGTGTTTGCATGGTGTTATGATGATCTTAAGGCACATAGGGAGGATCTTTTTGAACATGAGATTCCTTTACGTGATGATCCTAAGCTGTTCAGAAAAAAGCATAGGCCTATTAGTCCCACTTGGGCCCCCAAAATGTAAGAAGAATTAATTAAACTAAGGGATGCAGGGATCATCAAGCCAATCATACATTCATCTTGGGTACCAAAATTGGTACTGGTAAGAAAGAAGAATGGAGACATTAGGTTATGTGTAGATTTCAGGAATCTGAATATGTCTTCATTAAAAGACAATTATCCATTACCTAATATGGAAGCTATGTTGCAATGACTGATAGGATGTGAGTTAATGTCTATGATGGATGGTTTCTCTGGATATAATCAGCTCATGGTCAAAGAGTCAGCAATTTAAGAAAATTTTCACTACACCATGGGGAAAATATGCTTATGTAAGAATGTCATTTGGTCTAAAAAATGTAGGGGCTACTTTTCAAAGAGCCATGGATGTGGCGTTTTCAGATTTTATTATCTTATTTTTGGTAATTTATCAGGATGACCTGACAACATATTCTAAACAGGAAGGGGATCATTGTGAACATCTGGAGAAATTATTCATTAGAGCCTTGGAGTATGGCATTTCTTTGAATCCAAAGAAATGTGTATTTGGAGTACAAGAAGGAAAAATGTTGGGACATATAGTTTCCAAGGATGGAGTAAAAATTGATCCAGACAGAGTTATTGCAATTGATAAAGTGCCACAACCCTGAACTGTCAAAGGAATCCAATCTTTCTTTGGGAAAATAAATTTCTTGAGGAGGTTTGTGATGAATTTTGCTAAGGTAGTTTGCCCTATTTCCAAAATGCTCAAGAGAGGAGCCAAGGTTGAATGGGATGAGGAGCCTGTGCAGGGTTTCCAGGCCATTAAGCAAGCAATAAAGGAGGCTCCTGTGTTAAGAACCTCTGATTTTCCCAAACCTTTATAGATTTTCTCATTTGCTTCTTTCCACACAATTGCAGTTGTGTTGTTAGAAAAGAATGCAAAAGGTTTTGAACAACCTATAGCCATTTTTCAGTAAATCTTTACAGGCTACAAAAATTAAGTATGATATAAATGAAAAATAGGCATATGCATTGGTAAAAGCGGTGAAGGATTTTAGACCTTATTTGATGGGAGCTATTGTAATTGCTTATGTGCCTAGTACTGTTGTTAAGGACATTTTCACACAGTAAGAGGTGTTTGGGAGAAGGTGTAGATGGATAAATAGGATTCAAGAATTCAATATTGAGGTTCAGATTACTAAATTGGTAAGAGGATAGGGATTGGCCAAACTCATGGCCCAAAGTAATCTAGAAGAAAATAAGATAAATTTTCTAGAAGAGGAGAATAGATCACATCTATGTGATATGGAGCATTCAGAATGGTATAGAGATGTGCTATATTACTTGCAAAAAATGAAATGTCCTAATAACTTGAGTGAAAATGAGAAAAGGACATTGAAATTACATGATATCAAGTATGTTATTGTAGATGGAAAGCTCTAGTGGAGAAATGGAGAGGGTGTCATGCTGAAGTGTGTTGATCAAGATCAAGCAAAAGAATTTCTAAGTGGAATGCACAGTGGAGTTTGTGGAGGAAATTATATGGCTAAAACAACTACACATAAGATAATGAGGGCTATATTTTGGTGGCCTTCAGGTTTTAAGGATGCACACCAACTAGTGAGGACATGTGATGCTTGTAAACATTTCTCTGGTAAGTTAAAATTTTCTAGCAAGTTGCCTTTAAAACCAGTTATAGTAAAAGCCCCATTCCAGCAATGGGGTATTGATTTTGTAGGGGAGATAGCATGTAAATCTAGTGGAGGTCATTCGTAGATATTGGTGGCCAATGATTATTTCACCAAGTGGGTGAAAGCAATTCCAACAAAGAAAGCCACTAGTAAAGTGGTAATTGATTCCTGATGAGCAATATATTGACTAGACTTGGATGTCTAGAAAGGATTGTGTCAGACAATGCAATGTGCTTTAGATCTGAAGAATACATAGAATTTTGTGAAAAGCATTGCATCCAAATTTCTTATTCATCACCATACCACCCACAGGGGAATGGACAAGAAGAATCAGGCAATAAAATCTTGATGAAGATTATTAAAAGAATCCTAGATCAAAATAAAAGGGCTGGGATTCTAAGCTAAGATTATCAGTTTAGGAAGATAGGGTAATTGTGAAGAAGGCAATAGGTTGTGCCCCATTCGACTTGGTTTATGGGATAAATTCTAGGTTACCCCAAAACAACTTAATGGAAATGTATAAGTTTGTCCAGATATATGATAATGAAATAAATGATGAAATGCAATTGAGAGTGGAAGCTCTTATAGAATTGGATGAAGCCAGGAGGGAAGCACAAAATAAAAATGCTAAGTTGTAGTTGCAAGTAAAGAACTTATATGACAAGAGAGCAATCGTAAGGAGTTTCAAAAACGGAGATCTAGTTTTAATGTGGAATGCTAGACTGGAAGATAAAGGGAAACATGGGAAATTTGATGCAATTTGGTTAGGACCATTCCTAATTAATGATAAGTGGGGTGAAGATTTGTATTTCCTTAAAGAGATGGCAGGAGATATTCTTGAACTACTAGTTCATGGATAGTTCTTGAAGTTATACTTTACTTGAAGTTTTATTTTCCATAAAAAATAGTTTAGGTTTGTATATTTTGTATATATCTTGTATATAGGTCGGGTTGTTTTGTCCAAACAATTCCTTTTTGGTCGTCTCTGCCTCTTGCTCTACTATTCCTAAGATTTTGAATTCTCTCTTCATTCCGGTAGAATGAACATTCCCAACTGAAGCCACTGATGGAGCTTTCAAATTTTTCTCCTTGTTTGTCACTCATGACCTCCCTTATATTACTGGTCTTTCTTGGTGTTGAAAATTTTGAAGGGCTACGGTTTTAGCCTTGTCTTCATCTTAAACCCTAGTGTTTGTTTTCTGCCCTAGTTGAGGTTCTATTTGGACATTACCTTTTTGAAGGTTCTTAAAATGACTCGTGCCCCATCGTTCAGTCTAGACGTTGGCCCCTTCGGTTTCTCATTTTTGCAGCCTTTCGTAAGTTTTTATTTTTTCCTACGTCTAGGCTTAGCACATGCTTTGTCATTTTAAAACAACTTATGTTGTTGTTTTCCGTCCACCTAGTGGTGTCCCCTTCCCTTTTTAATAATTTTTTTATTTTTCATAAAGTTGAATTTAGCGCTACTATTGATCCATTTTCTACAGTTATCAACGGTTCCTACTATCCCACAATTAGGAATTATGGTATCATGATATCACGGGTGGGTGCCACATGCCCTTCCTAAAGGATGAAATCTGTGCGACCATTGATGTGTTGTCTTTTCAAGATGGATGGTGCCCACCATCCCGTGATCAGGAATTATGGGATCATGATATCACGGGCCACTATCGCGTGTCTCATGAGGTGAGGCCTAAGAAGTGAATAATTCATTAGAGGGTTTTCAATATATTAAGGGATGGATTACTAATGCGTTTGTAAGATGCACATGTTTTATTTCCATGCAGATGTTATAACTTTGAGGGAAATGTTGCTCGATAGTTAAAGGAAAGGACAGTGACCAGTTTGAAGGAGTAGGATCTCTGATGAGAAAGATTAATGGTGCCCGCCATCCTGTGATGGTGAATCAAAGGATTGCGATATCATGTGCAACTGCCACGTGGCATTCCTTCACAAAATATGACATGGTGGGCCCCTTACTACCATTTTGGTGATTATGTCAGCTTGTTTTGAAGACCGCCATCGATGATTTGATCAAATTGGAGGTTCAACAACTCAAATTTAAATATGTATCAAATATGGTTGGAGTCATTCATGTAGGCCATGAGTGAGCTTTTAATGACAGATGAGACATATACTGGCGAGATTTGATCGACATAAAATCAATTTACTTGTCTCATTTGTAGCAAAAGACATCCAAGTATTTCGGGAAAATAGTTTCATTTCCAAAGGTGAAATTGTGAGTAGTTGCAGCCAGAATTTGGGGTTTGTGTAAAAAGAGTCATAAGTTTATTTTCTCTATTTCCCAATCATTCTGCAACTACATTTGGGAAGGTAGGTTTTCTATGCTTGTCACTCAGCTCATCGAAATCTTTTTTTAGGGTCATAGTTTAATAATAAATTGTGAGGAATTGTAGTATTTTTACTCAGTAATTTCCTATCTCTACTTAGTCATAGCCACTTGAAGTGTGACATTGTAGCCAAGCTCTAGTCTTTATAAGATGGCGCCATCCAAGTAGCACTCTGGCCACATTGAATATTTGAAAAGATGCTTGTACGTGATGATTTCCTAGATCAATTTTCTTTATCAAAAAATGACAGAAAGAAAGGTGTAGTGTTGATGCGAGGGATAATCCTAGGGGAGGGTTTGGTGTATAATAGTTACAACATTGTTGATGCTAGGGTTCCACTCACTGGCTTAGAGATGTTCATATTATGGTATGGATAGAGGAATTTACCTCACCCTTTCTCGAATGGATGGATGTATGACATGGGTAAGTTGGTTGTACCAAATGTGTTCCTTGATGTGGAGCTCCTTAGGGTAGTGGCCATGAGATATGATCCCATCACATGGGTAATTAGAGATAATGATGGAGAGGTGCTATTAGAAATTAACAGAGATGTTATCCAATAGACTTCTGATTTGAGTGAGCCAAGTGATGACTTGGTTCCTATTAATCTTGAGGAAATGAAACAAGAGTATGAAAAATTGAAATCTCTTTTTAGGGTTAAGCTACTTCTATCCCATGTGGTTAAGGCAAGAGGTTCACAATTTCATATCAGCCCTAGTGATCAGGAACCTTTCATATTGAATTGTTTTGCAAAGCCTTTCCTAGCTACTCTCTATTCATTATGTTAGCTTTTGGGTTTCAATCCTTGTGTAGTAATTCCATTGCATACATGTTCATGGGGGTGAAAATAAAACACCCTAACTTCTCTATAACTTATGACTTTGCTTCTTTCCTGGCTGAGAGGATAGATGAAGGGTTGTCGAAGCTGCAGAAAGGTGATACTGGTACTCAATTCTTTGGTATTCTATGATGATGCATATGTTTCTGTTTAGGAATGTATATTTATGTACTGAGAAGATGAACTTAAGGCAATCAGTTGATGGAGAAAGATTGCCAATACAAATATGGGCTACAGATTTGTCATTTAATAAGGAAAACACCAGTTATGTGCAATTTGATAATTTTTTTGCTTCTAGATTAAGGGCTAGATTGATGGTAAATGTACCTAGGATCCTTGAGGAAGTACATGATTTCCTTAGGCCAAAGGACAAGAAGCCAGAATTGAGGGTTTTACATAACTGGGGTGACATTATAACATACCCAGTCAACACTATCTTGAGAATTTATGGATTTAAGGGAGCCCCTCACATATTGCCATACAATGTGCCACCAAGAATAGGGTTTGCAGAAGTCATGTGGTAGATGGGTTGTATTCATGAAGAAAAGGTTACTGGAAAGGGGGAGGGTACCTTACCATTTGAGATTTGGTCCAAGGCGACAACATGATCCTGAAGGTTTCTTTGCTCTTTTCAGACAAAGAATAAAAGGTGGAAAATTTGCACATGAGTTGAATTTCCCTAAGGACCTGATCAGAAATGAACTTGATTTAAATAAGTAGGAATTGAACAAGGAGAAATGGATAGCTTATAGTAAGCTACTAGATATTGTGCATGAAATGGATCCGAAGTATGATCCACTGATGGAATTCACTCCATATATACCATAAGAAAATTGATTTTCTAATGAAGAACTTCAAGGATATTATGGACACCTTGACAACCAAAAAGATAAATTTAAGGCTAAGTCTGGGTATGCAAGGACAAAGTGATAGGCCAATTGAAACAAGTTCAGTATATCATCCTATATAAAGGCGGCCCATCTATAGGAGGAAAATGGATACTAGCAGTGATGAGGAAGAAGTAGTCAGAAAGGGGAAGCAAATAATGAAGTCGTCTCCATGACCAGGTCCAAAATTCAAAGTACCTGGGGCAGTCAAAATCATTGAATTAAAATCTTCACCAGAGCATAGTCCCCCATCACCACCATCTAAGCCAAGCCCTAAGAGGCAAAGAATTGATCACCCACTTGAGGATCTGACAGATGAAATTATTGTTACTGATCAAGACATGCAGGTTGGTATGCCTTCCCCTCCTAGGTTAGCTAAGTTGGTTCTATCTGATTCGGACATGAAGGGTAAAAGTGTTCAAGATGCAAGAATGGAAGCTTGCAAGGAGTTCTTAGATGACAATGCATTTGTAAAGACTCCTGTATTCTTGCAATTGGAATGGAGAATGAAATTTGAAGAGTATCAAAATAAATGTAAGGAGAGAAGAGAACTAAGGCCTGATAGGTCAAATTAGGAAAATGATGAAGAAGTAAAACCTGAACTAATGGAAGAGTTCAAGAACATCACTTCTGAAGAAGGAAGACAGCTAGTGAGTTAGGCTGGTGTTTTGATTTTTCCTGAATGGGACATCGCAAATGCAGTGGCTTTTAATTCCATTATGAAGTCCAAGAATCCATGTCAAGATTTTGAAGAAGAAGTTAAGGCAACATTGCAAAACTCTGCATTGAGTGAGGAATATGAGACCTTGGCAATTTGGGCATTGGCTCCACAAGGGAGAAAACCAAATATTGCTAATATTAATCCAAATTTTACAAGAGGATTAATAATAAAGAGGGATTTATAGACTTCAACCACCAAGGCCACTAATTTAACTATGAATGTGGCCAAGCTGGCCCAAAAAACTGCTGAAAGGGAGAAGGCTGAAAGAAAGAGCCTAATGGTGAAGTATAACATTTTGATTGAAGAGTATAGTAAAATGCAATAGAGGAATATTGAGTTGCAAACTAAAGTAGAAAGTTTCAAGTATAAACATATTGAAGAAACATCTAATTCTCCAGGAACCAGAACATTACCTCCCACAGCAGGGTTAGTGCCTCCTACTTCTCCAAATGTTTCTACACCGGGATCTCCCATTCAAAATCATGCTTTGATCCCTCCTCTAGAAAAAAATGATGAAGAAAGAGAGTGCTCTGTTGATCCAATGAAGAGGCAGCTCATACATAAAATTGATGAATTATAGACATCAGCAAAGGTTAGAGAGGAGGGATTTCTTTTAAACGAAAAAGAAATTGTTACTACTATTTTGGAGCTCTTAAATGAAAGGGTAGATAATAAATTTCCCTCTATAAATTCTTTGTATTCTTTGCTGTTAGAAGCAATAAAGAATATTGATAGGGATCATGAGATAGTGATTCCAATAATTGAAAATTGAATCCCTAGGGCCAATGCTCTGGATATTATGAATAAACCCTAAAGGTTTGATATAAATGACAGGCTCCAATCATTGAAGGCTACTCATATATTAGTAAAATCATTGCAAGGTTTTTAGACCTTACCAAAAGATTTAAGTAGGAAGATTAGGGAGTTGGTAAATAACTTCAATGATTGGGGTAACACACTGTTACCTGATATAATTGATGAGAAGGGGGAAATCAAAACACTCCAAAATGGAAGGATCAAGCAAGTAAGGTCATCAATAATCAAATTGAAGTAATTTGTGATGACTCTGATTATGATTTGTGTGTGAATTGTATGGACAAGATTATTGGTACCGGCTCATTTTTGGAATCTTTTGAAAGAGATGCTAATTAGGTAGAGGTAAAGTATATGCCTTATAGTGCAAAGGTAAGTGAGGTGATTAATTTTGATTAGCCAACTGACGAAGAATACTAGAGGTGGGTGGCTAAGTATTTGAATTATGATGAGTAAAAAGAGTGGGTTGCCAACAGGTGGAAAATCAGATGTTGTGGTTACAACGTTTCCAGTTTTGTGTTGATCACTTTCTTGGCATGGCTTTCACATGGTTTTTCGTTATTGCATCAACCTTCCTGCATCAGCATAATGAACAAGAATATGATCCACGATGATTGTTGTTGTAATGATTTTTTGAATATTATCAGGGGCCCCAATCGGCTGGTGACATGTGTACTTTCTTGCCCAATGCTTGTTTGCTCCTTCATTTTCTATAAGAAGGATTTCAAGGCCGGAAGTACGGGTTAGCAAGTTAGAGAATTTTGATCGATTCTAGGTGAAGTTGCAGAGTAGATTATAAAATCATATGTTTCTAGAGAGAAATGCAATTGATAGTTCTGATTCATTCTGTAATAGGTTTTGAGTTCATGAGGAATTAATGTTGCAGAGCAGTACTAGCATTTGAATTGAAATGATAAATTCAAGCTCATGTCTCTCCATTGTATGCAAATATCTAAACTTTGAATAAAATAACTAAGGGTTGTTTCATTCATCTCACTGTTGTGGTATGTATGATTCTATTGTAGCTATTAATTCAAGGAATTAGTTAAAATGCTTTAATAGGATTATAGGCAGATATATTTTCTATAAGGATTTGATAAATAGTATTGAGTTAGAATACATACTAACAAAATTGTAATGCAATATTGTCATGGACCTTATATGTCATGTATTTCATCTGTTATAAACCTTTAAATGCTTATAAATTTGACTCCCCAATGGATATATGGCACTGATATAGGTTGCATTCATTCATGTGATTCAGTATTAGTGTGTCTTTTCCTAGAGCTTGCTACAGATTGCAAATCAATGACTATTTTATATATTATGGATTGTGTTGTAGTCATCCCATTCTCCATATAGTTGATATTGTTGAAGAATAGCCGATTCTATTCAATATTATCTTATTGTGTTGAGCTATTAAGTGGGATTATCTGTTATTATTTATGTTGTTTATGATAATGGTGCAGAGGTTGTAAATGCATTAAGGGATTCCCCTCCCAGGTCTTGCAGAGCTCGAAGTGTAGGAGGTTATTTTAAATTCCTCATCAGTTGGTCTAGGTCCTTCAAGCTTCCTTTGATTGGAATTGGAAATTCCATAGGTAGATTAGAAGACCAACCTAGTTAATATCATAAAAACTAACCAACATGACCCTAGTGGGAAACTCTTCATTCGCATAAAATAAAACAACACCCTATGTTATCTTTTTGAAAGCACTTCTCTGGTTGTTTTATTTCCCATGACAAATTCTTAAGTGGGATTTGGAAATTAGATGTTCAAGTAGCATCCTCCTTTCATTCATCCATAGGTAAATCCATCTCCACCTTAGGAATTTGAATTAAAATCTCCCCTCTTGACATGTCTTCATATGTTGGTTCTTTTAATCAATTGATTCATTATTCCTCTAAGCATCCTTAAAAGCACTTGTGTCATAAGATACCATGATTTAAATCTCCAAAAATGAAAAATTTCCATCATTTAAAATATTAAACTATATCAGTTTATAGTCCATCAAAAAAAATTCATGTTTCAAAAACTTTCCATTTTTGGAATCTTTCTATTTTACACGGTTTCACTTTGGAGACTTGAACAATTGGGAAGTGCAAAAATGAGATATGCGGGGTCTACGAGGTATGATTATGTTAGGCTGGAAGAGGGTAAGGTTTAGTACCTAAGAATGGCTGAGTAACAACCTCTTGCAGACAATGATCTTCTAAGGCGGACCCACAAAAGACTTTTGGAATTTGAATTTTGTTCCTTGGCTCAAGGCTTTGTTTTGGGAAATAAGGCAGGTGGGACCGATGTAGTGGAAAGACATGATAGTCTCACCATAAGGAAAAGGGAAAGAGAACACAAACACTTGCATGTAGATACTCACATGGGTGGGTCCACAAGTACCTGAAGACCCAAACATTTTTTTTGGAAACACTTTATACCCCTATGGAAAAAATGGAAGCATAATCCTCAAATGCAACGATTGTGCTTGTTTTATTGTTGGGAATGACACTTGGTGAACAAACTTCCACATGAGGAAACCTACAGGGATGGACCTGTAGTGGTCCATTTGACTTAAGGCTTTGGATATTTGGGACTCAAGTGTTTGACTAATGAATGCATGAGATGTGGATACTGTGAAGTGGGAAGCCAGACAAGTTTGCACCATAAAAATGGCATTGGGGACAAATAACATCTGCAAGGTGGATTCCTAAATGAAAAGTTCTGCAAAGCCACAACTATTAGAAATTTTTAGTTTTTTCAAATTAAGCACATAAAAGATGCATTAGAAGGGTTCTTGGACCTATTTTTCAATGATTTCACCCCTTCCGAAAAATGAAAAATTTTGGAATGTAGAAGTCGAGGGGTCCAGAGCCATTAGCAATGACATTCCACACACAAAAAACCCATGCATGGACTTCCACACATGAAAACCTATGGATGGACTTCTACACATGGAAACCCGTGGATTGAATTCTGCACATGGAAACCCACATACGACAATCCGCAGATGAAAACCCACAAACAACAACCCATAGTGAAATTTCTGCAAAGTCACAAAACTTAGTAAATTTGAGATTTTTCAAATTTAGCATGTGGGAAAAGGGTTAGAAAGAGTGTCTAGACATATTTCCTCAAGATTTGACTCATTTTGAAAAATGCAAAAAGTTGGAATGGAGAAGCCAACAGGTCTAGAGCCATTAGGAACAACATTCCACACATAGAAACCCATAGATAGAAACCCATAGACGAAAACCCATAGACAGACTTCCGCACATGGAAACTTGCATATGGAATTTCACACAAAAAAACCCATAGATGAAATTCCGCACATAGAAACCCATGGATAGACTTCTACAAATGGAAACCCACAGTCGACAACCCATGAACGGAAACCCACAGACAACAACCCATAGTGAAATTTTTGCAATTTCTTAAAACTTAAAAAAACCTTAGTAGTTCACTTAGGCATCACAGAAATATCCCAAATCCATAGGAAACTTGTCCCCAAAATAAAAAAATGAAGGAAAAAGTGAAGCAAGCGAGAAGGGATCAAGCTAGCAGGAGCAAAGAAAAACCAAAAAAGGGGGTCACTACCTTCCATGGGGCGTGTGTGCAAAAAATGTGCAAAAAATGGTGACTCTACTGGGGAAATGATCCAGAGCATTTTGATGAAAAGCTAGAATCACAAACCTAGAACATCTAGTTTTGACCTTCACACTAGGCCAAGAAAACTAAACACTTAACCAAAGGATCAAAACCACTAGTCAATCCAACCTTTTATATGCTAAAAATCCAAATGTATGTAGCTATATCCATTTCGCTCCTTAAGTTACAATAGGAACCTAAGCTCCATTAAGTTAAGCTACTTGATTGATTCTAACTTCAAAAACATCTTGGACATTACCTCGCTGCCAGTCAAGTGTCCATAGCCCCTGTATAGTTATTTGGATCCTCCTAAAAGTTAAATTTTCTTTTATCTTTGATTTTAAGTATTTTCTTTTTCTTTTCTGTCATTTTTTTCATTTCTTTTGAACCTATAAGTAATAAATCTTGCACTTAGCACTAAGAATTACAAGGGTGCTGAAGATTTCTTTTAGAATTTTCACTTAACCCAACTTCATAAGGGACCTGCAGCGACCTCTAGATTCTAAAAATGTGTGAAAGATATAAGAATTCAGAATACATCAGAATCATATCAAACCAATAGCAAGTATTATCTTTGAATCAAGCATCCAGGTCACTTGACACTAATAGAAGACCCTCACCATCCACTCTGAAAACTTGATTGATATTTATCGAGGAAATACTTAGAAAAGCCCCAGGTAATGAAATAAGTTCTTGTGCTCGCAAGCATACAAAATAGGAAACAAGGGGAGCCTGAGCAAAAGAAACACAATGGAAGCAAAGAAAAAGCAAACCAAAAGAAAACTAACCTAAGGAAACCACCCACACTAGCCAAAGTGGTAAAGTAGGCCATGTACAAAGGAACCTACACCTATTCAAACTAGGCTATATACAAATAAATTCAAAATGCACCATGCTTAGACAAGGAGAAATGACACCCAACCGAATGTGATTTTGTAGTGCATGCACAAGTAGCAGTGTAATCGTTACAATCCTAAGCCATGTGAATTCATTCTTATATTTAGAAAGATAAAGCTTTATGTCGCAAGACTCAAATTCAATAACACATTCAGGAAAAACCAATAGCTAAGGAGATTCTTGAAGCCCATGATCAATCCATAAACAAGTTTTCCTTCCCTCATTCCCATAATCAAAATGATAAGTATGAACATTCATAAGAGCATGGAAAGATAAATCTTAGATTTCTTTGTGCGTAATGAATGGTATTTGATGGTTCATAGCATGTCTCGTGCTGTTGAACCATGCATCGTTAGCTTCAAGAGGGAGTAGTTGGTGGTGCAACATTCCACTTGCATTACAAATATGCAAATCACAATCAAATTGATCAGGTAAGAGACACTATGAAAATTCAAATTTTTCAAATTCAAGGAAATTTTAACCTGATTTTGGAGTTGCATAGGATTCAGGAAATGGCTCAGCCAACTTTCCTTCCAAGGTCCTAGTGGGATCCACAACCTCCATTAGTTTTTCCTCAAGGAGATACACACTATCATATTGATCATTTGTAGCCCTTGTGTCCACATGATTGTTGTCCTCAAAAGGAAATACGTTCTCCCATTTGATTTTCCTCATACTAAATTCCATCTGATAGTGTTTCATGTCATAAGAACATGATATGGACCAATCTGCTTTGTTACAATCATGAAAATGTGAAGGAGGATCAACAATATATAGGGAGAAAATACTTCCCATTGAAACCTACAATTGGCAGGGAATGTCACCTTCATTGCAAACCTCTGAGACATCCTTGGTTGGGTCTTATTCTCTTTGTGGGTCATGTGGCTCATCAGGATATTTACTCATGTCCCACTGTTCACTACTGATATACATGGAAATGGCATCCACTTCCTAATCTAGGAAATTGAATGCTTCACCATCTCGAGGTTTAGGTGATATTTCTTCATCACTGTTGTGTAGTAAAATGCATACCATTTCATTTTCACACCTGTTTGGTCCCTCCTTGCTTTATTTATCCTCATTTAAGGCTTAATTTGTCCTATTTTGCATCCACAAGCCCTATGAATTATATCCTTTCCTAGTTAATACCGACATTCTCCAATGCATAAATGATGATTTAATGAATCCATATGTCTCCCTAATTTTTGGGTCAAGACTAAAATGCCATCTAGGACCTCTTTGTCCCCCAAAGGTCTCAGGACCCTAATTTTGAGGTATCTTAATTGGACCCCTTTTTGGTGTTTATGCCCCAAGTTTCATGGCTTGGGACTAAGATGCCACCTAGGTCGTCTTAGTCCTCCTTGAGTCATTTCAAGGATTTAATTTCAAAATCTGGTAGGATATATCCTCCTTTATTTAATGAGTTCATATGTCGGCTTGGTGTGATGTAATTTCGAGATATTAAGCATAGATAAGTATAAATACAAGATTCATTCTTCATTTCAATCCAAGTCTTTTATAAGAGCATTCATAATATCAAATTGAGTTCACAAGAGCATTCAAGAGAAAATTCCATCAAGCATTTGGAGCCATTATCAAGATTCAAGCATAATATCAAAGGGATTCTTGCAACATATGCGTTGTTGTGCTAACATTTGTGATGTAGAGTTTTGATTCGAGTAAAGTAATTCAAGATAATTCCTCCAATTTAAAATCCATATCCATTCCAACCATTGCACACAAGTTTGTATACTTTACAAGGGTTTGGTGTGTTGTACCATTGCATGTTGGTCATTCACCATTTCCTTCATTATTTCTATTTTATTTCAAGGTTTAATTACCAACAAGAGGTTTCACCAGGGAAAACCCCCATTCACTAACAAGTTTTTCCCTTCTTGCATATTTGTGATTGTAGATCTCGGTTGGAGTGTTGAAGAAAATTTGGAGTGCAAAGTTGTAAAGTTCCATTAAAAATTTGTCATCTTCATGGAAACTCATCTACAAGCTGAATTCAGATGTTTTAGAACCTAAGATTGGAAAGGAAGCAACTGCAAACCTTGGAGTTCAAGATCACATTCAATTTTTTTAGAATGGGACTAATACGCCAACTTGGGCATCTTAGTCCTCCCAAGGATATTATTCAGAGATTCTTTTAGATCCGGTTTTGGCATCCAAAGACTTTGTATTTGCCCCAAAAAATAGCAACGAGACTAATACGCCATCCTGTGTGTCTTACTCCTATATAGGAATTTTTGGCAGCCTCTTTACATTTCCAAAATTGTCACATCTCCATACTTCCTAGGTGCACATTTCTAGTTGCATAGTTTTCTATTGAATTTTGTTTATCTTTCTAGGACATTTAACATTCATTTGGATATCACATTATGTTTTCCAACATTTTCTTTTCCAAGTTTATACTTGGTGGTGAATCCCTTTAAATTTGAAAGAACTCCCTTCCTAGGTCCTCCTCATTGTAAATTTACTCACCTTGTGAGGTTGTTTGTCAATACAATTGGGACTCCTAGGACATCCTTGAGTGATTGGTTGGAGAAAGAGATATTCATATACCCATTTTTCCACCAATCATGAGCACAATGAGGGTGAAAAAGTCATTGAATTTATTTCATGCTACCAATAACTTTATTCCCAAATTAGTATGAAGATTCTCGATTGCCACCTTCAAAAGATGTTCATAGAGAATTTACAAAGCAAGATACAAGACAAGCTCACCATGATGAAATTCTATTCCTTTAGGAACTTATGCATTTCCCTTTGAGATTATTAGAATTTTGTAGGAAGTAGTGAACAAAAAAGCACCTACACCCATCCTGAAAATTCCCAAGCTTCAAACCAAAAATACCTACCAGCCTTTTAGAAGACCAAATAAAAGTTTCCTTCAGCTAAACTCCACTTCCCAATCTACCCAATAGGTTGATATGCAAGTAGTTACTATAAAGAAGAGTAATCCTTATATATTTGGGATCCATATAGACAATTTACTCCCTTAGCCAACACACTTCACAATATCATGACTCGGCTAATAAATAAGAACATGCTTACCTTACCTCTTGTTTTCCCTCTTGACCCTAACAAGCCTTTACCTCCAAGCTTCATACATAATGCCTATTGTGGGTATGTGCAGGATCATCATGGAAAAAACATGCCCTTAAGTCACGAAAAATTCAAAAGAATCAGAGTTAGGCAACTTGACGTAAAAATTTATATAAGTTATCTATATTATTTCAAAAATATGTAAGAACATAATTTTTAGCAAATTGAATGTAGTTTCTAAACTACTAGGTTTATTTTTAAAAAAACAAAAATCTATTTGGTGAAATTTTGAAATTTCAATGCAGTAGCACTTAAATTTCAGGGAAAAAAAAAAGAAATAGGTGTCTGTCTGACCACCCTATCCACAATAAAATTATAATATTTTTTTATATGATTTTAGTTATAAGTAGAGGACTCATGTCCCGATGTGATGCATATATTTTTGTAATTATTTTCCAAGTAAATAATTACTTATGAATTTTTTATTACAAGTTTTAAAAAATATAGAAAATCATATGTCTAATGAACTTAACTTGGTCAAAAATTCAAGAAATTCAATATTTTTTAATCCTATATTATGTGAAGCATAGAATATGACACATGTTTTAGATTCAAAAATGTGATACCGTTTGAAAGCTATAGATGTTTTTCAATCAACCTATCAATCAAGACTTGAGTCGTAATTCAAATAGAAAATGAATAATAATTCTTTATTAAATTCAAAGTAAAGCATAATTTATATTGGTGGAAAGTTGAGAATATACTTTAAAATCCTTTTTTTTTTCATCAATTTTGGGTAAAAAAAAGTCGGCAGCCACATACCCTACATATACCAATCATATTGCCACTTTTTGTCCCATCATGATCCTGCACATACCCTTGTTCTTATCACCATCAAAAAGGACATGATATAGAACATTACAAGAATCTTAAACATCTTGTGAAAGACCTAATTTATTCTAATCATATCCAAATTGGAGGTGTGAATGAAAAAGGTAATAAATCTATAGCTCCTCCTAACCAAAACCTACAAATCTTTATTAATCGCATGCCTAACCATAATATTTCATTTGTTAAGGCTAGTGAAACTAAGCCCGATGTGATGAACATTGACACAGATGATGAGAATATGAGCAATAATGAAAAAAATCATATGGATGATTATGAACATATAGTCCTATGGATACCAATGATCAAAGTCCTATTAGTAAAATTATAGGAGTGATTGACATTGAGCCTCATAAAAAAAAACCATAATGCCTTTGGACATTAATTTCTCTTCAAAAAAAAAAATCAAACCTACACCTGATGGTCCTATTTACATAGCCGACAAAATCAATAACAGGCCCACTCTTGGGATTTTAATTAATGCTTTATGTGGAGAGAATTTGATCAAAGAAATTTTTTTATATGTGCATGAACTTACTCAAGGTAGATATGATAAACTAAAAGCATGGATTAAAACTCATGATGGTTTTTCTTGTGCCACGATGGGCTCGATCACACTCCCTTTACAAGTAGGAACAAAGAAATCAAATGTATCATTCTCCATCATATCTAATTCAGACCAATTTCGTGTGAAGCTAGGCGAAAAATTCCTTTGCTCCATGAATGCAGGCCCATCCATTATCCATGAGTGCTTAAAGTTTCCATTCGGAAATAAAATGTATATAGTGAACCATAGTGGCTTTAGACCCTCATCTTCCTAGGAAATTTCTTAGATTATTTTTGGCATGAACCTATGGAACCTATAAGACCCTATGAAGACTTCCTTTTCTTATCCAACCAAAAATTAAAAGAAAAATGAATAGCCAAGATATCCCTTAAAAACTTACCTCCACCCATGATCGAACCTCCACCCATGCTTAAACGTCTGCCACCTAAAGAAAACAAAGCTAAAACTAAAATCCCTCCCGACTAACCAAGACCTATCCATGGAAACTCCCTTACCTATTTCCTACAAGAAACTTAGAGAAAACCAAACAAGTCCTAATCCACCTCCTAAGAAAAATTATAAATCCAAAGAGAAAGTGGTTGAAAAACCTTCCATGGTTTATTCCATTCTTCCCTCACAAGAAGAAAAGGAACCTACGGTTGACAAACCCCTCCTACACAAACACAACTTGAAAATTGTAATAAAGAAACCACAATGGTAGAGAGTATAGGAATAGGCATCATGCTATTGCTCGAAAGATGAATGACAGGAAAAACATTGAAAATAAAAATACAAACTTAACAAAAGCAATAAACAACGACCCTCCTCTTTTACCAAGACAAACATTAATTAATGTCTCCAACACAACAAGGACAACCGTCTTCTATGAATATTATTATTCATCCTCCTATTGTGGTTAACTTGGATGACGAGGAGGAAACAACTTAAATTGATGAAGAAGTACATAATGAGTTGAATTTATTATTTTCCTCATCCATGAGATTAAATGACAACAACCATGGTGATCCTCCTAAACTAATCAATTCACCATGTGCCAAACCTGGTGATTCTCCTAGTACAACACTTGGTGTTTTCCCTCTCGCTAGTGATATGCATTATACATATACTAAACAAGATTGGGATGAAAATGATCTATTGAATGGTTGAATCGCATGTGCTTTACTATTATTTTATCTTTTCTATTTATTTTTGCTTTCCTTCTCATTTTCTTTTCACTTTTGCTTGCATGTGTGAAATGTGATGCCCCATGATGTTTTGTTTGATGTTTCTCTCTATGTGCATTCCTCTATTTGTACCTTCATTCTTCTATATGTTGTATACTTTTTCCTTTTAATTTATCTTTTCTCTTTGCTTTTCATGTTCCTTTTTTCCTTGTGTTTTCCTTTTGGGGATGATGCAAGGCATTGAAAAATTCTTGTCTCCTTCATGTTGATCCAAAAGCTTTTCCTTTTACTTTTGTTTTGTCCTTTTCATTTGTCTTTTGTTTAAATTTTGGGATGAAGAAAGGTATTGATACACCCTATGTCTCTTCCATGCTGACTCAAAAGGCTTTATTTTTCTTTTTTTTCCCTCTCTTTGTGTCATTCTTCTAGTTATATGTGTATATAGGGAATGGTGAAGTTTTGATCTCTCTCATATTATTGTAGTAAAGACATATATTGACCCGAAATCCATAGATTCGTTATGTGTTCTGGGGGGCAACCCTCTTTTCATTTTTTTATCTTTTTTCTACTTTAAAGTAATTTCTCACAGTATGGTGTTAGCAATTTCTTTAAACTAGGGGCATACATTGGCATTATTTTGATTGCATTTTTCCTTTTTCATGGTCTTTGATGTGATTTTCTTATTTCAAGCGATGTTTTTTCCTCTTTGTGGTGACATTGAGAGTAATTTCCTTCAAGAGTGTGATCTATCTTAGCATATTATATTCCCCTTAGTGGTGATGTGATGGAATGCATCCCCTAAGTGGTGAATGTGTTATCTTTTGATTGGTCCTCTCTTGAAGATATTAGGAACAATGTCCCCTAAGAGAATACCTCACATAAACTAAGCAAAATCCCTTTGAGCATCCCTCTTTCTTGTTGCATTTTTTCTTTCTTTTTGTACCTTATTAAAGTCATGGAGATATGGCTTTGATATGGTCCCTTGGGGCTCACCTAGTGAACACCTAGATTCACTATCCTTTGTGAGCATCGATTTTTGTACCTTGTTAAAGTTATGGAGGTATGAATTTGATAAAGTCCCTTGGGGCTCACCTAGTGGACACCTAGCTTCACTATCCCTTGTGAGCATGTGTTTTTCTTGCATAGTGGATAGTGTGTTCCACTTGTAACACTTTTTTCATAAACAGCCTAGACCCGGCCCACTACATTGGATGGCCAGTCAAAGCTTGATCCATTGTAGTTTTCCTCTTTCCTTTTCCTTTTTCCTATATTTGATGATGTATGTTTTGCAATCTGGTTATGGCTTCATATATCATCCACAAGCATGTTCCTTTGTGCCTATGTTGGTTTTCCATATGATCTTGATCCTGGGGGCTTCGCCACCCTCTTGATTATTATCAACCTATCTTACTAGAATTTGTACATTTGAACCCCTCTTGATTGTGTGGTTGGCTACTTTAGTGTGTGTTTGAAGCAATTTCATCCTCTCACTAAAGTGAGTGCTAAATGTAGTGTAGTAAAAAACATACCCTTTCATTTTCACATTTGTTTGGGTCTACCTTACTTTATTTATCCTCATTTATGGCTTAATTGGTCCTATTTTTCATCCATAATCCCTATTAATTATATATTTTTCTGGATACTCCTGACATTATCCAATACATAAATGATAATTTAATTACTCCATCTATCTTTCCCTAATTTTTGGGTTGGGACTAAAATGCCTCCTAGGGAATCTTTGTCCCCCAAAGGTCTTGGGACCCTAATTTTGAGCTATCTTAATTGGGCCCCTTTTTGGTGTTTGTGCCCCAAGTTTCATGGCTTGGGAATAAGATGCCACCTAGGCTGTCTTAGTCCTCCTTGAGTCATCTTCAGGATTTATTTTCAAATTTTGGCAGGATTTAGCCTCCTTTATTTAAGGAATTCGTATGTCAACTTGGTGTGATGTAATTTCAGGATATTAAGCATATATAATTATAAATACAAGATTCATTCATTAATTTCAACCAAAGTATTTTGTGAGAGCATTCATAATATGAAATTGAGTTCACAAGAGCCTTCAATAGTAGATTCCATGAAGCATTTGAAGCCCTTATAAATATTCAAGCATCATATCAAATATCTTCTTGCATCATGTGTGATATTTGTGCTAACATTTGTGATGTAGGGTATTGATTAGATCAAAGCAATTCAAGATCATTCCTTTGGTTCAAGATACATATCCAATGCAACCATTGCACACAAGTTTGCAAACTTTAAAAGGGTTTGGTGCGTTGTACCATTCCATGTTGTTCATTCACCAGTTCCTTCATTATTTCTATTTCATTTCAAGGTTTAATTACCAACAAGGGGTTTGACAAAGGAAAATTCCCATTCACTAACAAACAAGAAGTTTATCCCCTCTTGCATATTTGTGATTGTAGATCTAAGTTGAAGTCTTGAAGATCATTTGGAGTGCAAAGTTGTAAAAGTTGAAAAGTTGTATTACAGATTTTTCATCTTCATGGAAACTCACCTATAGGATGAATTCAAAAGTTTCAAAACATGAGATCGGAATGGAAGCAAGTGCAGACCTTGGAGCTCAGGATCACATTCAATTTTTTCAAAAATTTAGAATGGGACTAATACGCCACCTTGGGTTTCTTAGTCCTCCTAAGCATATTTTTTAGAGATTCTTTCAAATTCGGTTCTGACATCTAAGAACTCTACATTAGCCCCAAAAAATAGCAGCAGGACTAATATGTCATCCTAGGTGTCTTAGTCCTCCATAGCACTTTTTTGAAGCCTTTAAATTTCTAGAATCCTCACATCTCTAGACTTCCTAGGTGCACATTTCTAGTCTCATAGTTTTCTATTGCATTTTGTTTATGTTTCTAGGTCATTTAGCATTCATTTACATATCACATTTTGTTTTCCAAGTTTATACTTGGTGGTGAACCCCTTTAAAGCTGAAAGAACCCCATTCCTAGGTCCTCCTCATTGTGAATTGAATCACCTTGTGTATTTTTTAGTCAATCCAATTGGGACTCCTAGGACATCCTTGAGTGATTGGTTAGAGAAAGAGTGATTTTCACATATCCATTTTTCCACCAATTAGTCACTACCCTCCTCTGAAACATACCCTTTTTATATGTCATTATACATTCACAACTCATTATATTTATACAATGTAGCTTCAAGTGAGAAGGGATCAAAAAATAACCCTACCACATCAAGGGGATTGGCATAAAGAACATTACTTCCCTTTGAAATTACCTCATGGAGTTGATCATCAACCCTACGTAGATCATCCATGAGAGGGGATGACTCTTGATAATTAATGGAAAACTCTCTCATGTGATCTACTTTATCATCAAGAGGTCCAAGACTATATTATTCTTCTTCCATTGCTACCACAACATTTTCTTGAGATCTAATCTCACCTAGGTTATCCCTTAACTCTTTTTCTCTCACCTTTGGTTCACTCCTTGAAGCACCAACATATCGCCTTACATTTGGTTGCTCTACTTGTTCTTCAACTTGCCTCATGGCCTCATGAAACAACTCACATGTGAACTCAAAATGTGTAAAATCATGAAGCCTACACCAGCTTGGCAGCAACAACGCCTCCCAATCGATCTGGTATAACTATTTTGGCCAGTCTCTTGTGAGCCTCAAGATGAGCTCAATATATCTTTCCAATATAAGATCATCAAATTTGGGGAGGAAGTTTGATGGTGGACTACCTCTTCTTGTAGTTGTTCCCATTCCTTTAGATCTTCCTTTTCAAAGGCCTGATTTCCTTGATCCATTAAGAAGAGGTCTCCTAGTCCCATTTCACTTAAACTTTCATCACTATTCTCTACTGCCCCAAGAGTTTTGGCCTCGTCCTTCAGATTTTCAGCATCTATGTCAACTTTCCCAACACTTATTTCTATAGAATTTCTTGATTCAACTTCAATGTGTTGTCTTCAAAATTTTGATTATTCTTTTTCCTTAGTAGATGACTCCTCTTTATTGTTAGTTGGCTGCTCAACTTGATTCAAATAGCTTTTAGCTTGATCAGTAATGTTTGCACATGAAGGGAAAGTTAGTTCTTAATGAGGTGCAATATGAACCATGCACCATTCAGACATTAGTACTTCTTCTAATTTTAGTCCATCCTCATTGCTCAACTATTATTGGATCAAATCCTTGAAGGCTTTGGATGCAATATCAACAAGTTGTTCTTCTGGATCAGTAGGAGCCAATGGTTGGTGAACATCCCAAAAGAAGATTTCTCCCTGCAATGCCATCTCAATTTTGCCTAACAATGTCAAACATTCCATTTGATTGTGTCTACAACTGTTGTGAATCCTACATCTATCTGATAATGCAAAGTGTTGCAATAGTTGGTTCAATCTCCCACTCAAATCTTCTTGGATTTGGGTGATGTTGGTTTGCAATTGCTGCTCCATCTCAGCTCATACTTGTGTTGTCTTCAAAATTTCTAATTTTAATTTATTTTTCTTATGATGAGATCTCTCTATCTCATATTTTACCTGAAAGTGCATCTAACTTCTAGCTTTGTAGCTTTGTGCTCATCCATGCACTCCTTCTAGCACTAGTTTTGTTGATGTATGTTTTTTAACCTTCTCAACAAAAACAAAGCACAAGTACAATGTCTCTCTTGAAAGGTAATTTCTGCAACTAGGTTTTAGAAATCACCCCAAGGTCTCTTAGGTGTCACGTCATGACAATGATTGGAATAGTTCAATGGTTAATGTGATTTGCTAGAAATCACAAAGAGGCCTTTATGGTTCACAAAGCATGGAATTTTGGGCATGCAAATGGAGTTTCAAGGCGCTTGAAATGAATGAATGGTAGTTGTACACACATAGAACAACAAGCTAAAACTCACTTCAATTACCAAGTTTGACATTGCTATGGTGCTTGGAGTCCTAAACTAACAAATATCTAAAAGAAATATGAAAAGACGAAAGGGTTGAGATAGCTATTCTAAATCTAAGTTATGAATGAATAGTAACAATGGAGGATGCTACAGTAGATAGACTTCCATAAAACTAAGTTTTTCTTGACCAAGACAATCCTACAGCTACACAAAACGAGAACAATCTTCAAGGGGTCTTTGCGAACTTTTAGATTGTGCATTCACCTCATGAACATACAATTGAACTTAAGTGCAACATATGAAATAGCTCAAACTAGATTTGCAAAGTGATTCATCATCAATAAACCACAAAAAGCATGAGTTGGAAGTGCATCCAATACTATAACAACAACCAACATTAAAGACATTCAACAAACTAACTAAAATGAACATGGAGGTTGAATCATGCATGCATAATGAGAAAAATCAAAGAAAACACCCAAATTTCATGCAATGTTTCTTTTTATTGCTGCAAAAATCCTCTTACAACAATTCACCACCCACTACAAATGAGTAGCAAGGCCCTATTTATAGTTTTCCAATTTTTCAATATAGCTTAGGGTTTCACCTACCCTAAATATTTTAAAATATAAAAATAGACCTTTGTCTTTTCCCCTATCTCACCCTATAGTCTATTTTTTCTTTTAGATATTTTTGTCCTTTAGTTGCTCTATCTTGTAGCTGAAAACTATTGAAGTCTATCTTTTGTTGATACGATTTCTGCATTTCTTGATTCATTTGGTTGAATCTTCTTGCAGATTTACATCCATGGGAACAAAAAAATTCTCCTCAACCTTGGCGGAAAACTCTTCATTGGAAAAAATTAAAACAACCCCCCATTTTGTCTTGTTTCAAATAATTTCTTCAGCTATTGTATTGCTCGACACAAATTCTTAAATAGGTTTTGGCAATTACATGTTCAAGTAGCATCCTCCTAGCATGCATCCATAGGTAAACCCATCTCCACCTTGACAATTTGAATTAAAATCTCCCCTCTTGACATGTCTTCATATGTTGGTTCTTTTAATGAATTGATTCATTATTCCTGTAAGCATCCTTAAAAGCACCCGTGTCATAAAATACCATGGTTTAAATCACTAAAAATGATAAATTTCTATCATTTAAAATATGTAAATGTATCAATTTATAGTTCATCAAGAAAATTTCATTTTTCAAAGAAATTTCCATTTTACCTAGTTTCACTTTGGAGACTTGATCACTTGGGAAGTGCAGAGATGGGATATGCAGGTTCCATGAGGGGGGATGCTATTAGGAAGGAAGAGGGCAAGGTTTAGCTGCTAAGAACCACTGAGGAGTAACAACCTCTTGTAGATAGTAGTCCACTATGGCGGACCCGTAAAAGATGTTTGGACTTGGAATTTTCATTACTTGGGTCAAAGCTTTATTTTGGGAAATAAGGCATGTGAGACCCATGTAGTGGAAAGACGCGATAGTCTTGCCATAAGGAAAAGGAAAAGAGAACACGAAGGCCTACATGTAGAGACCCTCATGGGTGGGTCCATGTGGACCTGAATACCCAAACATTTTTTGGGGGAAACACTTTGTACCTCTACGATAAAATGGAAGTAGAATCCACAAATGCAAGGGTTGTGCTTGTTTTGTTGTTGGGAATGACACTTGGTGAACGAACTTCCACACAAGGCAGCCCATAGAGGTGTACCCACAGCGGTACATTTGAATTAAGTATTTTGATATTTGGGACTCAAGTGTTTGACTCATGAAAGCACAAGATGCTGATACCATGAGGTGGGAAGCTAGACAAGTTTGTGCCATAAAAACAACATTGGGGACCACGACATCCACAAAGCGGCTTCCTACATGAAAATTTCTACAAAGCCGTAACTCTTAGCAATTTCAATTTTTTTCAAATTAAGCACACATGAAAGATTAATTAGAAGGGTGTCTAGACCTATTTTTCAATGATTTGAGCCCTTTCGAAAAATACAAAAGATTGGAATGCAGAAGCGAGAGGGTCCAAAGCCGTTAGCAATGACATTCCATGCATGAAAACACACGGAAAAACTTTTACACATGGAAACCTGCAAGTGGACTTCCACGCACGGAAACCCATAGAAGACAACTCATGGACATAAACCTACAGATAGCAACCTGTAGTGAATTTTTTTCAAAGTCATAAAACTTAGTAAATGGGTATGTGCAAGATCATGATGGGCCAAAAAGTGGCAATATGATGGGTATGTGGTGACGGCCTTTTATTTACCCAAAATTGATGAAACAAAAAGGGTTTTAAAGGATATTCTCAGCTTTCCACCAATATAAATTATGCTTTACTTTGAATTTAATAAATAATTATTATTCATTTTCTATTCAAATTACAACTAAAGTCCCGATTGATAGACTTGTTGAAAAACATCTATATAGCTTTCAAACAGATAACAGTTTTTGAGTCCAAAACATGTGTCACATTCTATGCTTCACATACTATAGGATTAAAAAAGGAAAAATAATTTTCATGAAGTTTTGACCAAGTTAAGGTGGTCGCATATGAGTTTTTATATTTTTTAAAAGTTGTAATAAAAAATTCATAATTAATTATTTACTTGGAAAAAAATTACAAAAAAATATGCATCACATCGAGACATGAGTCATCTACTTATATCTAAAATCTTATAAAAAAATAGTATCATTTTATTTTGGTTAGGGTGGTTAGACAAACACCTACTTCTTATTTTTTTCCCTAGAATTTAAGTTAGTTACTGCATTGAAATTTCAAATTTTCACCAAATATATATTTTTTTTAAACAAACCTAGTAGTTTAGAAAGTACATTAAATTTTCTACAAATTCTATTCATACATATTTTTGAAATAATATAGATAACTTATTCAAATTTTTACGTCAAGTTTCCTAACTCTGATTTTTCTGATTTTTTTGCCACTTAAGGGACTACTTTTTCCATGATGATCCTGCACATGCCCAAATTTGATAGTTTTCAATTTTAGCACGTGAGAAAAGGGGTAGAAAGAGTGTCTAGACATATCTCCTTAAGATTTGACTCATTTTTAAAAATGTGAAAATTTGAAATGCAAAAGCCGAAGGATCCAGAGCCATTAGCACTGGCATTTCACAAGCGAACTTCCATGGATGGAAACCCATGGATGGCTTCCTGCAGTGAGGTTTCCACAATATCTAAACACTTAGTGCAAATTTGGCTCAAAACCCTTTAGAATTATGGAGACATGCATTTTATAGGTCCTAGATGTTCAAAACATAAAGTTTGCACCCCCTTTTGAGTGTAGAAATTTAGAAGGTAGAATTCGAAGGGTCCACAACCATTAGCAACGACATTCCACACATGAAAAACCCACGGGTGAAATTTTGCACATGAAAACTTGTGAATGGTAACCCGCACACAGAAACCTACAGATGGACTTCTACAAATGGAAACCTGCAGACAGATCTCCGCACATGAAAACCCATGAATGAAAACACGCAAATGGAAACCCATAGATAACAAACCATAGTGAAATTTTTGCAACTTCTTAAAACTTAATGAAACCTTAGAAATTCACTTAGGAATCACATAAACATCCCGAATCCATAGGAAACTTTTCCCCAAAGTCAAAAAATGAAGGAAAAAGCGAAGCAAGCGAGAAGGGACCAAGCCAGTAGGAGAAAAGAAAAACTAGAAAAAGGGGTTCACTGCCTTTGACAGGGCATGCATGAAAAACTTGCACAAGTAGCACCTAGTTGAGAATTTGAATTCAAAATCTTTTGTATTTTCCAACTCTATGCCTAATTATAAGGAGATTCGAATTAAATAGCAATGGGGGCCTAACCTGGACCTGACCAAGATCAATTGGAACAATATCTACAAAATGAAAATGAGCAAGTGGAGCACCCCCTCCCACCCCGAAGGTTTGGGTCAAACTAAATTTCAATGGATATTCTAAAGGGAATCTTAGTTTGACTATAGCAGGTGGTTTGACCATGGACCAAAATGGATTTTGTATTGATTCCTATGCAAAATGTATAGGTTTAGATACTAGTGTCAAAGTGGAGGTTGTGGCTAGTTGGAGAGCAGTTAAGAGGCTAAAAGACTTGGATTCTGACCATGTCATGATTGAGGATGATTTGAAACTAGTTGTGGATTTTCTAAATAGTTTGTTTGACCCTTATTGGAATATCAGTAGCTTTATTTTGGACTCTAAACAGGTGCTCTCTTCTATGGTGGGTGTTTTAGCTTCCTATATCTACTGTGAGGGAAATAACCTTGCTGATGTTATATCCAACTTGGGGCTCTCATTTTCCCATTGGAAATTTTAGAAATTTGAGGATTTGTTGACTTATATCAAGGACTAGTTAGCTAAGGACCAGATGGGTGGAGCTCCTTTAAACCTTCAATGATGCTATTATTCACCTTACTTAATGTGTGTCACTACTATGGTCATGGTGTTGGTATCCCATTCTTTTTTTATGTCAAATTTGAATCAAAAAGTCTATTGGATGATAGGTTGTATGAGATAGAGGCGCCTTATTTGAAATTTAGATATGAATTTTAATGGTCATATGGTGATCTAGGGTAAAAGCTCAAACCCTGTTTGGAAAGCTAAAGGTACTTGTGGTAGTGGCATGGTGGGGAGCCAAGTGTTTCTGGTTTCCATAGGCTTAGTTGGTCACATCGCATGCTTATCTAGATCCTCTGAAGGGGGTGAGGTATACAAACTGGAGCAAGAAGATCAACTTTGATGGGGGATGGATGATGTCAGACATGATGGATTTCACTACCCCTTTCTCTTTCATGATTTGGTGATGGTAGGTCTATGGTTTGGCTGTGGAAGGCTTGTTTGTATACTTGGCACAATTTTTTGTATCTTGCTTAGATGGCATGGGCTAATTATTTTGATAGAAAGGAAGGCCTTGACATAGATGGATGATGTTAGTAGCAATGGGTTTAATTACTTCATACATCATTGTGACTTAGTGTTGTCATTTCAAGGATTTGATGTTAACACGTGATCTAATTGGAATGCATCCCATGCCTTGGGATATTGAGCTAGCCATCATATTTTGATAAGTCCTTTATGGACTCATTCTCTAATTAATATATTCCTTGAGATGGTTTATTTTTTAAATATTTCACCTTTTTTGGAAAAGCTGAATGATGTGAGGGTAGATCCTCTCTCCCTTGAAGGAATTGATTTGAGGCATATTTCCATGATGACAGATCACCACGATGTCTCATCTTCATTACGCCATCGTGTGTTTCCTATGCGACAATCTTTTAGACATCATTTCAATATTTGTAGAGTCTAGTCTCACATGGATTAGGGGTTCATGATTTGGTTTGCTAAATTTGGGTGGTGTTTTACCCCACCTCTAACCTTCTCCATGGTTCCAAGTAGACCTTTCTGGAATCCATGTGATGTTACCTCCCTACTAGTGAAGGATTTTTCCACTATTTTTCTACCAAATTGGGGCACCAAATATTTTACTACTTCCTTTATTGTGTCTTCTCCCACAAACTCTAATATTAAGAAAGGTAATTCGAATATTGGGAAAGACAACTCTTCTTTCCTACAATACTATCATTGTAATTCGATGTGGGGTCCTAGAAAAATGTCTGAGCCATTATCTTGTGTGCCTTTACAACAAAATGTCGAGCTATGCAGGCTATTCAAGGAGGCTGGTATGATGTCATTCTTTATGGTGATGGATGGCTACAATGATGACATTACTGCTTAGTTTTATAATTCTTGGAGAAGGGATAGAGTTATGATTGACAATATAGGGTTTGGAGTCTCTCCTAGGTTGATTTCAACTGTGACAAGTCTATAGTATAGTGGTTTAAGGGTGTCTAAAATTGGTAATGGCAATTAACTAATATTTATGGATGGCTTCCTAGAAGGTGATGAGAAACTAGTGAGAAACTAGAATGGATATGATAGAGAGAACCTCCTGACTCCATTTGGGGATGTTAGTGTTCACATAATGAAGTGCTTCACTCTAGAAGAGTGCTTCACCACTATCCACAAGTACCATTTACTATTTCTATGTCATATTTGTAGGAATGAAAGAATTAGTATTCCTTTCTTTCTTTTTTCATTTTAAAAGAAATGTAAAGCTAAGGGTTCCTCACCCCCTCTCCACTAGGGTTTGATCCAACGCCTCTATAATTATGTTGATACTATTACCCCCTGTCGAGACCTCATGGCAATATCCCTACTATTTTTGTTACCCATGTTTCTCATGCTAAACCCCTCCCCAACCCCTCTCTAACTACTTCCTCTGGTGTGGATTCCTCCTTCGTGAGGCCTCCCGCCAAAAGGCCCCCTTTTGTCCCATCCAATTTTAAACAGTCTTCAATTAAATGCCTTCTTATCAATGGTAACCCTTATACTCAAAATTAGTAAGGCAAAGAAACTCGTGGCTACCCTGTGGGTAACTCTCACACCAAAAGGAAATCTTGTACAAATATTAATACTAAAATCACCAAGAAAAGAAAAGAAAAAAACCCTAGAAGATGTGCGCGGGATCTCCCGGGGCAGCCGGCGAAGATGATGCGAAGAGGAAGGCGAAGGGAGAAGGTTGTCTGCATGATGTTGTTGCACAGACAAATGAAAATGTCAAGACTCGGTGCCCTCCTAGCTCGAAACAGGGAGGCCGCAAAGTTGTGTCTGGGGAGGGATGGAAACGGTATGACCTTCGCTCTGGGGCATCGCTGGATCCTCCCTCTTCACCCTCTGCTCATCCTCCTCCTTCTATGGGTCTCGACACTGTGGTTGCAAAGTCAGGTGAGGATTTTTCTGGTGCGACTCCTCCCTTTGATGTTGCTGGTTGCAAAAACAAATCAAACCCTTATCACAAATGTTCAGAATATTGTCGGGTTCATTCCATGTCCGTTAACCCTAACTCGGCCTGTCCTGAGGTTTCTTCAGATTTGCCTCCACTTCAGAGTCTAGATTCTCAACCCGGAAGCAATCGATTTTCCTTTGGGGATTCTGAAGTGGTCTTTTCTGAGGAACCTGTGGACTTCAACATTTCTGATGGTTGTATTGATGTAGTTGCTGAGGATTTGGGTGTTCGTTCAGTGGTAGTCAGATGTTTGCACAAGTGCCCACTGGTGGCCTCTATTCTCGATTGGATTAACTGTACTTGGAGTAACTTTCCCACCCCTGCTGTGGAATCTCTTGATTTTGGTTTCTTTCTGATCACCTTCTGTTCGATGGAGGATTGTAATTTTGTTTTGCAGAATGGGCCATGGTTCTTTGGGCATTCTGGCCTTTTTATCTCCCCATGGTCTCCCTTTTTCGATCCAGCCACCGCCAAGATCACTTGCATTCCTATTTGGATTCGCCTGTACAATCTTCCCTTGGTACTGTGTAATGTGGATTTGCTAAGCTCTCTGATCAACCAGGTGGGATCCTTTGTCAAGCTTGACCCTGCCTCTGTGGCCTCTGATTACAGATTCTACAGAGTTTGTGCTTTGGTTGATATTTCTAAAACCCTTTCTCACTCCATTAGGATTCACTCTTCACACGGTGTGTGGACTCAATTTTTAAATTATGAGGGTTTGCCTTTTCGGCGCTTCCGTTGCAACACGCTAGGACACAGAATCGATGTTTGCCCTCTTCATCGCTTAGCTGGGGCGAGGAATGTCTGTTTGAAAAAGTGGGTTCAGAAGGAGGGCTCTCTGGATACTGATTTTATTTGGCGGAATCATGGAATGTTCTTTGAACCTTCTCAGGTTCCAGGGCTGAACCCGGATCAGCCTGTGGCTCCCCCTCCTCCTACAAATGTTCCTACTTCAGTGTTGAATCTGGATCACCCTGTGGTTCCAGCTACCCCTCCTTCTGCTCCTATTGTTGAATGCTCCTCTATATCTTCTGAGGTGGAAGAAGATGATGGCTCTAATTCAGAGGGCACTTTTCCCTTCATGGACGATATGGAGGATCCTATTCGGGATTATTATGATGACTTCACTCTAGATCCCCCCCGGAAACGTGGGATCTATCAATCCCTTTGCAGCAAATCAAAACATGATTGTGGCTCCAAGTGCAAGGTTGGCAGAAAATCTGTTGCAGAAAAGCTTCGCATTGAAGGTATGGAGGCGGTGGAGGCGGGTTCTCAAAGAACTTTGGAGGCTCTCCTTCGCACCAAAAGAACGGATTAGGGTTTAGGGTTTTGGCTCCTGGTTCAAGACTGTTAGTTTTTCTCTTCGTTTGTATCTTTGGTGAAGTTTTTTCTGGTGGCTCTTGTCTTGCTTCAGTTCTCTGCAGGCTTCTTTAGATTTTTCTTCTTTCTTCTTCTCTTCTGTTATTTCTTATCTGCATGGCAGATCTTTGTAACTTTTCTTTTATTTTAATAAAGGGAATGGGCCCCTCGTCCCATAGCTTACGGATCAAAAAAAAAAAAATCACCAAGAAAGGCACAATTGAAATTAGAGATGAAGAGGAGCAAGGAAATTTGGAGGATTCTAGTAGTTAGAGGGGTGAGTGGCGATCGACTAGGCTTGTTGGCCAATCTACCAAAGGGAAGAAACTTTGTTTTGAAGAGCCAGGGGAGGACCCTTAAAAGGAAACTAACCCTCCTATTAATCCGAGTAAGAACGAGATGTCAGTTGTGTTGGGAGAAGATCTCTCAGAAGATTCTGCAAGTAGGGAACAAGTTGAAGAAATGGCTGGTGATGATCAACCAGTGGTTGAAGATTCAGAGGATGAAGAGGAGGAAGGGCTTCAAAATATTGAGCATTAAATTGTGGAGGTCATTAGGGAAGCCATGGAGGGGTTGAATGTTCAATCTATGAAGGATAAGAGTGGGGTTATGTAAGATATTGTTGCACCCTTGGAGCCTTATGCTTCACAAATTTGTGAGCTTTATCAGAAAGTGGACAAGATGGATAGGGCCTTTAACAAGCTAACGATAATTACTTTGGGCATAATGCATAAGGCCATATTTGGGATGGAAAGTGGGGCGACTAAGATGAAGAGAGGGCTTCGTAAGAAACAAGCCTCTTGGGATGTGGAGGAGCAACTGGATGGTGGTGCGACTAGATTGATGGAGTAGTACAGTGAGGCTATGGAACAACTTGAGAACGAATGGAACCTTATTTTCTTTTCGAAGGAGTAATTGGGTCTGGTGGTTGTTCTTTTTTGGCTGTTTGCTTGTTACTCTCTATGGCCCTGTGTGCCCTTCATAAAGATAGTCTTGGTTTTCTGTTTAAGACTGTTGCTTTATGCTGGTATATGTTTTATGCTATTCTATGCAGTTAGGTGTCGTACTTTCTATAGGGTGTTGGTTGGTTGTTTTGGTGGCCTCTAGGCCTTGTTATGCTTTGTGGTTGGGTTCAAGAACCCTTTCCCCTGCTTCTGTTACCAAAAACAAAAAAATATTTTATAATTTAAATTCTTTATATATATATATATATATATATATATATATATATATATATATATATATATATATATATATATATATATATATATATAACAACTTGATATTCTGTTGATACCACTGAAAAACACCTCAGTGTAATACCAATTGATGGCATATTCCATAAGAGAACAAAGATTCGACATTATCTATCCAAATATCTTAGTAGCATAAAACGATCCCACCCAACTATTTGTCCACTTCGCCTTTGTCTCCCATCAAATAGTAGACGATAATAAAGTTGACTGCACATCTGTATCCCAGGTTTGCAGCGTTTTCTGTTCTTACTCACAGATATTTTTCGGTTCGCGCCAGCGAATTTGAAACCCAAAAAGCTCCAACCATTGTTGAAGCTTCAATTACTTTTGGAAAGGATTTTAAAACACTGCTTTTCGACTATCGATGTGATAGTGTTTTGCAAGATCTCAGTCGAATATATCACTAGTATTCAATTGGAAGATTAGGGAAGATGGATAGATCAGTAGTGGGCGGGTTAACTTCGAAATAATGTGGTATAAAATCACCTAAGATCTCCATTTGGCTGCGGAATTGAAGTGGTTTTCTTTTGAATTTGTGTGGAAACTTTAGTGTGATATTGACTACATTACTGACAGGAATGGGCAGGTTTGAATCTTGATATTCACTACTGGAGGGAATATGGAATCTCACAAAGAGAAAAGAGATACTAGTTTCAAGATTAGTAATGATTGATGTTTAGCTCAAAGAAACTGCGGTGCTTGGATTTTTGGGTGGTGGTATTCGATGCGCTTCTAACCTTCTACAGAATTTACAGATTTTTTTGCCCTGGATGTCAAACTTATTCCTCTTTTTGTCGAGAATCATTTCATTGCACGAGCTAGAATAAAAATAGTACCATTTGTAGTACACTATTGTTATATAAATGGTAAAAATTGTTTAGGAAATTTGATTCAACTTGAGAGCCTCATGCCTATAATGATTATCCGTAATTGAAAGCTCAGTCAAAAATATCCAAAAGGTTTTATTTAAGTGATAGATAATCATAGAATTTTTATGATGAGTAGCATATTTTTATATTGTTTATACAATATGAATTACTAATTTACTTGAAAGATGCGTCAAATGAAACCACGTTTCTAAAAGTTTATGAAAAGTTGAAAGATAAACTACAAGTTGTTTGCAGTTAAAATATTTTTAATGGGCCGAATAGGTGGGTCACAATGAAGGGTACTATCTTAGCTGTTTGGAATGTGTAAAAGCCCAACCGATGGCATTTTCTTTTTTTATCATTTTTTCTTAATCCATTGCATGCATAATAATAATATTATTTTTATAGTCCACGATACCAGGCAATCTGTTTTTGCGTTTACAGACGGCTTGCAGTATATGGGACTCCTCGTACTCCCGATATGAGGGAGGCACCTAACTCATGCTCCACAATACGAATATGATTTAGCCGATAGGCTATATTTAGTATGAAATTTTAAGCCGGGAAGTTGTCTCAAGCCGGGAAATTGTCCAACTCCGCGAAACCTGTTGAATTGCCGTTAAACTGCGTGGTTTTCAGTGACTGATATTTAGCAGACAGTTTTCAGAGGATTTTCATTTCTCTGAGACGTGGCGATGACATATACGTGCGGAAACCAGAGAGGGTTCTAAAGTGGTGACCCGACAACGTGGAAGGTTTTTCCTGAGCCAGGAAATAAAGATACAGTTCTATTCGTGCTATTTCGTCTGTTGCTTCCTCTCTGCGCTTTGTTGGGGATTCCATTGCTTCTACGGTTTCTGTGTCTGAGAATGACTGCCCAGAGCACAGGTGGGTGCTTAGTTTTTGTTTATCCTCTATTGGGTTGTTCACGTCCTGTAAATTTTTTGTAAGAAAACTAGAAACTTGCGGTTTGAAAATTTAATCTGTAAGTTCATAATCCACAAGAAAATTTGTTGACAAATGTTATTTTTGATTCTTGATTTCCCACCGGGATGAGTAAATATCACCTAGGATTTTGGCATCTCATGAACTACTTTTGGGTTTGGTGCCCCATACCTTCAGGTACTTTGAGCACAAAAAAAGTAAGGGTTGTTTTTGGATGGCCAAACCACACACTAAGTTAAGTTACCCTCAGAAAGGAAATTAGTACTGTGTTTTAAGTGTAAGTTTGGTGCCTAAGTTAGGATTTACATCCCAACTTGATTAGTATTTAATTACAGAATAAGGAGAGTAATCCCTTTAATTGACAAAAAAAAGGATTTTCCTATATTATGAATTAACAGGAACTAGTGTATTTCCGATGAATCTCTAGCCATCCTTCTTGCAAATATTTTTTTCTAAATACCAAGTATTTTAGCTTAGCACTACAAACATAACCTCTAACAATTTCTTTGTTCTTAACGCACTGTATTTTACAGGGATTATTCACTTCAACAGTCTCTGATGGTTCTAGCGGTATCCAAAGTACAAACGAGATGGATGTTTGTTCCCTCAACCATTCTAACTAGACCTTCATAAAAAGGTCATGTGTATTATAACGAAGCATTTGTGTTGTTTATTTTAACACGTAGTGCTTTTTCCCCTATGCATACCTATCATATAGGTTTGGCCATTAATATCTATGTAATAGGTATAACCTTTCGCTTGATACTAGAATCTCAGAAGATCAAAGCATCTAAGGCTGCATAAATCAGGGATACACAACAAAAAGAATTGTTCTATTTCTAAAACTCACCTTCACTAAGCCTCACCAATACATTATCTTACACGTATGGGGAAGAATCTGCCATTACTATTCTAGTTTTGTGTCCCAAGTATTCCCCCACAATTGCACAAACATGTCCAGCTTTCTTTGTCCTATATTGATGGTTCATTATATTTGTTCGAGCACTCTAATTTTTTATTTGCACACTATTGTTCTTTCACAAGCATCAAAACAACTGGCCCCAGATTAGTGATATCACAAGCACTCACCACTTCACAATAATATTAAGTACACACTATTAGGATCTATATGAATTTCTCTGCAGTTTATATGCCTACAAACAAGATCTAACTATAGGAAGCATGATCTGAAAACTTTGTGACTCTACCTCCATGACTTGAGCAGATGGCAAACAAATCCTTGTGAATGATGCCAACTCTGTGGACACTTCGGCAAGTAATAGAGAACTCTTTGCTATGATTGATGGTCTAGATAAATACCATGCACAAAGAGCTTACCCATATGGTGCTAAAGCAAGTCATTATATTTATGATTGAAAAATTAAAATGAACTAACTTTGATCTTAATTTTTTTTTTTTTAGTTTTTCGTACTACAGTAAATATAGTTCTACCAAAAAAGGCTTCAATCTTGTTAACCAATTTTTCTTGTTGTTAAATGTTACGAAAATGCTTTATAGCTGTTAAATGTTTTGTAAATGATCTTTAGGGAGATGTGGTTTGCCTTGTGACCAAATTGAACAAAACATGTTTTGCTTTTCTGCTGAGCACAACTTTTCTGATGAGAAGTGAAAATTGTTTGTAACTTTTCAAGTTGTGGCAATATCAGATTTACTAACTCTTTTGTGGCAGTTCATATACTTTGGCTATGATGACACCTCCAACACTAATTGCTAGGTATTCTCTTCTGTTCATGGACTGTTTGCAGTTATTATAATTAAGCATGGTCCCTTCACTCTAGTATATTTTTTCAAGTTGTGGCAATATCAGATTTACTAACTCTTTTCTGGCAGTTCATATACTTTGGCTATGATGACACCTCCAATACTAATTGCTAGGTATTATCTTCTATTCAGGGACTGTTTACAGTTATTATAATTAATCATGGTCCATTCACTCTAGTCAGAAAGGCCTCTGCATAAAGTAATCTAATCATTTCCTTGACTATTGTCATCTACTATTACAACGATTTTTGTTGATGTTCAATACTTAAATTTTTGGAATGGGGATGGCCTAGATTTATTTTTGTCTGGGCATGGTTATTGCTTGTCTCATGATACAATATATGTTGTATTAAGTTTATAATATGGCTAATTTTTGTTTTTCAGCTAGCAAGCCAACTCATATACTAGCTTCATGAGGAGGCATTGGTGGTTGGCATGAAGGTTGAGAGGGATTAGCTAAGTCTATCATTTCAGTTGGACAATAGTGGCAATCTTGCTTTAGTTTCCAGTATCGATCAAAGGGAGTATTGTGTTAACTGGTGGTTAATTTTAAATGATACTAGGCCAGATGATGGATTGGGGAAACATGATCTTGTAAGTATTAGAATGGAAAATAAAAAATCCTTGGGACTGTTACCTCTAGAGGCCCTCTATAGCGTTGTAATGGATCTTGTTACTTTATGTAGTAATGGTGGAGAATCTTGAGTTATATATTTTGTAATGTTTAAAAGAATCAATGCCTACATTTTAATAGCATAGCGAGTGATATGGAAAGCCCATGGAACATTCTACTATTTTAGGTAAGGTAAATCACATGCATTTGTTCATGTTTTCCAACATCCTTTTTGAGCCTAAGCTAGGTAGCAACTGGTAAGTTTCATCACTTTGCATTGTCTTAAATATGTGCATTTTCAGCATAACTCAAACCATTTGTCTAACATTACGTGGTAGGAATTTCAATGTATGTTTAAAACTTAACCAAATTATGCAGAGCATGAACAGTTGGGTAGAAAGGACATTGAATATTCTAAGGAAAGGGAGAGTAGTATATCACAAATCTTCTATTTTTAATTAGAGGAGAATCCTTCTGAAGAATATTGTATTGGTTGTAATTGAAGGACTGGCCAACTTCATTAAGAGAATAGCATAATTCAAGTTCAAGTATCAATTTAGGTGATTTCATTTGAAAAGCTTGATCAAAATATATGTGTATCATTTGAACTGCTTGGATATCCTTCTGGTTTACTTTGAACAATATGTTTACCATGTTCAATGCAGAAGATTTCATGAACTTAGTGAACTAGAAATTCCTCTTAATTTTTTTGATGTATTAGCTACATAATTGTAGACAATAATGCAACCGAATATACAAAAATAGAACCCCTAATCCCCAACAGAGATGGCAATGGTTTTGAATTGGAATTAAAATTTCTGGACCAGCTAGGTGACTCTTGTGAATTGGAATTAATATTTGGAAACAAACATTTGTTTTCTCTTGGTTAAGATTTTAAGCCTCGCTCATGCTCAGATTTGTTAATGTTCTGCTAGATTTTAGACCCTAGTCATACTCTGATATACCCTAATTTTTTCATGCCACAACCTTGTCTGTTGGGATTGTGGGGCTCTCTTGTTTGCAGCCATGGATTTGAATCTTGGGATTCTGGGTCACATTTTCATTCTTTTAGAGTGGACTTCATTATCATTACACTCTATATTCCCTTAGGAACATAAACAATTTTGGAGGTTATGTTGAGTCGTATCGAATTTGGTTCGTCTCATTTTTAGAAATTTCCTTTTTGGTGGGGTTTTGTAATTTTTTCCCTGGTAACTTTTCCCATTCTTTCTCATCAGCATCATTGACAACACGACACAAATTGTGTGGAACTTGGTCAATAAAATCATCTGCAAACACAAGGTCAATAATGTTCAAGAAATTATATAAAACTATCGATGTATTCCTTGCAGCTTCGTCGGTTGCAAGTGCTAGTAAATAGCAAGGTTGAACTAAAGGAATTTCCCACTATCATGTCATTTAAGGAGGCTACAATTATGCAAGGAAATAGAGGATTGGCCATGTAGTAGGGGGGACCTACTATGATGTCTATGTTGTGAGGACCTATGAGGACCATTATAATTGCATCTAGAATAGCACTATGGTTAGGTCCATGTTGACATCCATGTAGAAGTGAGATTTTCTTGATGGTAGGATAAGCTAACAGTTGAGCAATAATACATCAAATTTTTTTTCCAACATATACAATGTAGGAAGAGAATCAGTACTAATGAGAAGTCATGTGGTAAGCAACATCCTCCGGTCATTTAGCGATGGTGAATTAGACACAAGATTAGTAGAAGCAAAAACTATTTTGGTTTCATCCTCATAAAAGGGTTTTTCAATAAAGGTAGAGCTCTTTTCTTATTTCTGCATTCTTTGGAATATTACAATTTTTCTTAGCTTTTTAGAATAGCCTCAAGACTTATATTTCTCTATTGATTTTTTCTCCCTTTTTAACAGGCAATTTTCCTCTAGCCTTGAACATGTAATGCATCAGCAATATTACATGGATTTCGTCAACATTTCTCTATAAGAAAATTATGAATAGGGGCATCTAACTTTGTATTTATCATCAAACAACTCAAAGTAAGCATTCAATTTTCCCATAATTCAACAAAGAACAAGGCAACTATATACACCTAGTATTGTCATCTAGTTTAAGTCTAAAGAGAAAAGAAAATTGATTACAAAACTATGCAATAATAGCGATTTTGATGAGAGGAACATGTGGTCATGATAAGGGGGATTTCCCTAGTCATTTTGGAGGTCTTGAAAAGTAGGAATAGGATCCAACCAATGAGAATTTTTTCTTTATTAATTTCTTCTTTATTAATAGAACCCATACAAACATGAGAAATAGCAAAATCAAACTAAAGAAGTTTATCACTATCATGGCATCTATGAAGGCTATGATGATGTGGTGTAGAGTATTGCCCATGTGGTAGGATATACCTACTATGATCTCTATGTTATGAATTCTCATGAGAACAATGAGAATTCAATCTGGAAGAACCTATTGTTTTGATCAGTTTGACATCCAAGTGGAAGTGAGGCATCCTTGATGGTAGGAAAGATGACAAATGAGCAATAACACATGGAAATTAATTTTCATCACATGTATTGTACAAATATAACCACTCCTTATGAGAAGTCACGTGACAAGAGAAATCCTTATTCAATTAAACATCATCCATTAGACACAATATTAATAGAAACAAAGAGTTTCTATTTTCACCTTCAATAAAGGTTTTTTCAATGAATTTGTTAGTTTTTCCTTTATTCTAAACTTTTTGGCATACCCCCATCTATCATAGTTTCCACATGTCACTCTCCTTCTCAGTGTTTTAGAGTAGCCTTAAGACTTAGATTTCTCCAATGATGGTTTTCTATCACTTATTGGCATGTATTTTCCCTTACTCTTTTGTGAAGACACAACATATCTTTCATCTCTCTTCCATTGATTTAAACGTTATTTTCTCTATAATCCAAGTATCAACAAGTGCATGTAAATTTAGATTTGTCATCAAACAACTTGAAGCAAGGATTATATTTTCACATGATTTAACAATGAATAGCATAATATTATACACTTACCATTTCCATGAGATTTAACATAAATGGATCCTAACTAACTAAAAATAAATTAAATGAATGAAAGTGTTATAGATCAAAGTCATCATATTACATATTTAATGACTAGAATTTTCTTTTAAATTTTAGATTATTCAATGTACAATTTATTCAAAAAATTTCATCAATTCTTTTCTAAAGAAGATATTCAATAGTCACCACAAATATATTTAGTAAGAGTGAATCAATAAGAGATAGCTAATTTTTTCTTATGTATTTTTACCTAACTTCTCATTATCATCAAACATAGTACTTGGATTATTTCCATCTGAAATAGCTTTTCATTGATTTCTATCGTCAAGTAAATTATTTATATTAAGATTACCAAGGTCTTAATCAAATGCAATTATTTTATCACTCTCTAAATAAGATGTACTTGAATTTAATTTTAACACAAACTTATTTTCAAAAAAAGAAATAAATATGGTTTAATTATAATCCAAAAATATCAAAACTTATAGAAAGACATTTTCGTTTGATAAAAAATGAGGTCATGATTAAAGTGTTAAAAATATATTGAAACTGTTGCAATAATTCCTAGATACAAAAGGAAATTGAGGTGGGGGTTGAATCAATCATATACTTAAAACATTAAATCCCTCAATATCTTTTGAAACTCTTATCAACCATTAAACCATTACTATTGATTAGTAGAATGTAAACATATGAAACAATAACACAAACACATCCAAACACATAAGAACACCAAATTTATGTGGAAAAAATAAGAAGGGAAAAATAATAGTGAGAATTAGCTCACATATATTTGAATTGCAACACCAAATACAATTAGGCTCACTATCAAGGGCTCAATGCCCAGAAAATGAGAAAATTCTCATTGCTAGAAGGACTCACTATCCAAAAGAAGAAAAAAGAGTACTATTACAAAGGGATTCACTATCTCAAGGCAATAGGAGAAATCTACCAATGCAACTTTATGCCATCCACAACCTTCAACTCATTGCCTCTAGCAACTTCAAGCATGAAATGTAGATACATTCAACTCACTACATCCAAAAGTCATGGGCATTTAATCTCACACTCAGATCACCACACTTGATCACATTAGCATCTTTTCACACTTACAGAATTTCCATGCTCTCCACACAACCTTCATCTTATATTTCTAGCATCCATGACCTAAATTATCTTGATTAGGTCAGCCTTAATGAAATGTATGCACCTCAAATGTGTAACACCAAAATAGGACATCACCAAACACTTCCATAATGGAAAAAATTGAAGGCAGACCATGCAAAGGATTAAATAGGAACCAAATCTATACCAACATGCTTCTCAACACTTCTACAAATAACAAACATCCTTTGTAACTAGCACTGGCACACCAAGTGGGAAAAACCTAGATTAACACTAAGAAGTGACCACAAACACACCTCTCTATGTTAAGAAACATCTTGCAGACAACACAACAATACTCCACAACATCCAAGAACATTTCAAATCATAAAATATTCAACACTATTGACACAACCACTTGAAACTAAAGAAAATTTTCATTTTATGCAACCAAAAGTACTAGCATAGACATACGACTTACTAGCCAACCTTGCAGAACAACTTCACATATGAAACCTCAAGGGAAACTAGATATAGAAAATATAAGCACATTGCCAAATCTACAATCCAAGAAACATTAGTGCAAAGAAATTAAAAGAACTCTCATTTCTCCTTGACAATCTTCTTCATAGATAGACATACTTTGAAACACAACTTCTACTATTGCACAATCCATAACCTGAAACTTGTATATAACACCTTTGAAAACCTCTAATCATCATGTCCAAACTACAAAATCATATCTTTAACCATTAAGAAATGTGGAGCACAACACTGAGCATGCCTCTATCACTCTAAAAAATATTTTATTCAAATTTTCAAACAAGCACTTTTAAACCAAGTGAACCAACTGTAATTACAAGACTTACTCATTCCATACATCAATGAAAATACCACACCATGGTGCAACACAAACCAAAAATCTCCCTAACCAACTCAAGCTTCCAACAAACTCTACAACTATACTATAGGTTGACAACAATGAAAACATCTACAACATTTTGTTGACATCAATGACAACACCAAAACAACTCAAGCTTCCAACAGTCTTTGCCTTTTCCATTGATGGAAAAACTAGCTATCTAAAAAACCATCAATAAAAAAACTAACTCTACATCAAGCAACACTCCCCTTGACTGGGGCATATTTCACTCTTCATACTCTCATACTCAAGTACTCATGAACACTATCTCCCCCTATGGTCTTAAGACCATATTTTCTTCTACACTAATTTTTTTGAACCAACTCTCTCCCAAATGACTATAACTCTCTCTTGTAATACTCCTTTGAACTACTGATTTTCTACCAACTCGCCCCCCATTTGAAATTAATGGCAAAGGTCCATAAACTCAACCAACTTTCCTACATACTTCACTTATTTCTCTTACACTCTCTAGCATATGCATAGAACTTTTCTACTCTCTTCCTTTGATAACACTCTAAATTAAAATACTTGCAAAAAATTATTTCTCTCCACTACACCACTTTTCTACACTCTCCCTCTTAGGGGCATAAAATATTCTCTATCATACTACACCAACCAACAATAACACTACCTACTCCTCCTAAGAAGCAGCCTTCAACATGAGTCTAGACCAAGAATGTATATTGAAATGATTCCTAGATAGATGCACATACTTATGCATCTAGTTCAAAGGAGGGGCAATAACCCCTAACTTTTGCTAGAGATACTCAAGAGTGTCTTTAGGAAGAGCCTTTGTAAAGATATCTACAACTTGATCCTTGGTAGGAACATACTCTAGATTCACCTCATTCTTTGCAACCTTCTCTCTTAAGAAGTGATACCACATTGAGATATGTTTTTTTCTTGAATGAATTACTAGATTGTTTGAAATATTGTTTGCATTTGTATTGTCAGATAATATAGAAATAGGTTCATCACATGGTACTCTCATATCCTTCAACATTTTCTTCATCCACAACACCTATGTGCAACATGATGTTGTTGTAATATATTTTTCCTCTTCAATAGATAATGACATTGAATCCTACTTTTTACTCAACCATGAAACTAATTTTCTTTATAGAAAAAAAACACCACCACTTCTACTTCTATCATTTGTATATCCTTCCCAGTTTGCATCTATATATGCACTCACGGAAAAGTCAATATCCTTTGGATACCACAAACCATAGTCTATAGTTCTCAAGTATCTGAATATCTTCTTAACTATTGTAACATGAGATTATCTAGGATCTTCTTGAACTCTAGCCACAAGAAAAACCAAATGTATGATATTCAATCTAGTGGTAATTAAATATAGTAGCCCAACAATAATTGATCTGTACTTTCTTTGGTTTGTCTTAGTAGATTCATAATTTTTTTCTCAACTTGCAACTAGAAACCATAGGATTACATACTGTTTTAGAATCCTCCATCCCAAACTTCTTCAACATTTCTTTAATATACTTTGACTATGAAATGAATATACCTTTCTTTGATTAATTGATTTGCAGGAAAAGGAAGAAATTAATCTCCCCACACATTGACATCTCAAAATCTTTTTGAATTTCCTCTGCAAAACTCTTGCATATACCTTCATTTCCTCTAAATATTATGTCATCAACATACACTACCACAATCAACATTTTTTCTTCTTCAACTTTGAAATATATATAACTATCTGCAATACCTTCTATGAATCCTTGCTACACAAAATACTTATCCAATCTTGTATACCAAGATCTAGGAGATTTCTTGAGTCCATACAATGCTTTCTTCAATTTGTAGAGCATATTAGCATCTTTTGATAACTAAAAATCTCCCAGTTGTTCAATATATACCTCTTCTTCAAACAGACCATTCAAGAATGCATAATTCCCATCCATATGATGTAATTTGAAGTTCTTATGTGCTACAAAATCTAGCAACATTCTAATATCCTCCATTCTATCCACTAGAGTAAATGTCTGCATAATCTATACCTTCAACTAGTGTGTAGCCTATAGGTTATTTTTTTAGAATCAAACTTGATCTCACCATTTACCTATGAATTTTCCATAATACAATGACAAGTAAAGGTAAGGATTGGCAAACAAATAGGTGCTAACCTACTAGGCTAGACCTCTACTCTTCGGGCTCTATGAAACCCAAGAGGGTGCTCCTCACAATTTCTATATGATACTCTCATGCCATCTTATCACTGACATTGAAAGCAAATAGATATATTCCTATTGGACATGAATAGAAAAAATTCCTTAAGTATTTTGAATACCCTTTAATGAATTGTACCTACAGCTAGGAATGGGCAATACTTCATATCACTATATTGCAATCACAAGTGTTAGAATTTGTTATAGAGATTTGTGTTCTTTGTCAAGTACAAGTGGTTCATTGACTTCAAAGATGACCAAACAAATGAACCAATTCCTTATCCGAGGGCATCATATTCACATCTATAATAAAAATTAATGCAACAACAAATGGAAGCAAGTATTTATAGACTATTGTATATTACTTTGTAACATATAACTCAATATGTCTAGAATTAGAAACTCCTTAACAATCCTTGAATTTTAATCACCAATCCATGATATCATTTAAGCACTTATTTAGCTCTTTGAACTAAAGTAAAAGATGAAATCACACATTCAATCAAAGTGATTGAAGACAAATATATGAACCTTGATTCCTTTATTCATAATTTGAAAGAAAAAATTATAGAGGAGTGAAACTAATCCAGGAACTTGCAATTATCATTCATATATCTCTTCTATTGTAGAAAAATTAATTCTATTATAGATCTGAATCCATTCCTAAGACTAAAAACTAATATATCTCTCTATGCTTGAAATTATCAAAATTACTCATACATGAGCTCAAAAATTGCTTAACCATCAAAAGATCCCTGTAATAGCCATGAATTGCCTAATAGAAAACATGGGAGCAACATGCATTGGGCCAAATTACAATAAAATTCACATTTACATTTGACATGCATTTCAATTTCAATTTCAACATTCCCCAGGTAGTTATATTTGCACTTTGCAAAGTGGAGGGAAAGAGCATAAGACAAAAAAAAAATTTCCATTGTTGAGGAAGATACAACCACCTCCGAAAATAAATCTTTCACTCATTGCAACAGCTCTAAAATATCTTGCTTATGATCAAAAAGTGTTTTACACGTGCATTTCCAATCAACAAAAATTTAAAAGCATCAAAAGATATAGAAAGGTATAAAAATAACCCATCCATGTCACCACTTGTGCCACCAATTTCCATATTGAGGAGAGAATGATATTTTTCAATGCTTCAATAAAAGCATAATTTGCAATAGTTCCATGCTATGCATTGTTTCTCTCTATCCATTATTCACTAATGGCTACAAGTTACACTCACAATTCCACGGTTGCAAATCATTCCTCCAATACATCCAAGTATTTTCTCTTCGAGGTTTGGAACTCCTCTTTAGTGGGTCAGCTGAATTTCATGACACTATCATCCTTTTGTTTGTATGGTGAATATTTAGTAACAACTTGATTTTCCTCCTTATCAAATTCTACCAAGACAATATCTACGTGGACCAACATATCCATGTTCCTCTTTAGTGTACCCATATCATGCCCTTGACAAATCAAAGCATCCTGATTTGAAATTATATCATTGTCTTATTTTCTCCATTCCTGTAAGGTTTTTATACTACCATCATAAACTAAAATAGAGGGGAGGAGGCCATGATTTGTATTATTATTTTTTTTTACCAATTCTCCTATCCTAGTTTCCAAAGGCTCAATACTTCCCCTAAATTCCTTAATCTAATTTATAATAGTAAAGGTGGTCTTAAGCTTCTCAGGGGGGTCAACATCCTACTTGGATCCAATAGACATCATTCTCAACTCTTGCAACCTAGGGATCCATGTCTCCACAAGTTGAATAGCCTTCTCCTTATCATTGCTAAAGCTATTTATTGCAAACTTCATGGACGAATAGCTATCATGAATGTTGTTTAGCCTATTATTTACCCCTCTATTGAGATGCTCCAAGACTGTAGTGACAATCTTCATATTAATGAAAAATATTTCCCTATCATGATTTTCACATCTTTCTTTATACTCATTTAGCTGCTTTAGCAACTCCTCCTTACTTGTAGCTTCATCTATCTATGGAGTTCTTGATATGCTAAGGTCCATCACTGAAATAGGCACAATTCCCATATTGTATGGCACAATTTCCCATGAGCAACTTGTGGAAGGGAGACAATCAATAGATGTTGGTTCATGTGGAGAAGTAGGGGAGGCATCATATTCCACTTTTTCTCTCCTGATTGCAAATTCTTCAATTTATCCCTCAATAATGCTACCTTTGTTTGCAACTACATCTTTTGTTGTTCATTCTTCCCATAATCAACTAGTAAATCATTGTATTCCTTTCTAAATTTATCCTTTTCTATAGTTGTTTACTCCACAGTGGCTCTTGTAAACTGAGCAACATTTATTGACATATTTGTTGCCTCAAGAGATGATGTCTCAGAAACTCTCTTTATTATCATGCCTGCCTTGTATTTTGGTGTACGCTCTGCAATGTTAGGATTTCTTGTACTGGGGGCTAAGGACCATATAACTAGTGTATCTCATTGTTCACTGAAAGAAAATCCTTTTAGTGTAATTGTAGCTTCTTCTTTTGAATTGTAAAGGGATTTGTCACACCTTTTGTATCGTATCAAAAGTGATAGCAAAGCCCATATCGCATTTTGGAAACAATAATACCCCACTATTCATCACCAATACCCTTCTTCTACACTCATTCCATGAAATTTAGCTCTTATTTTATTTAAGACATGTGCTTGAATTCCAGCCTTAGGTAATTTTGGATGAAGACTTCTTTCCTTAGCCAGATTGTTGACCTATTCATCATTTTTGTCTCTATAAGAAAATTCCACGAAAGCTTGAGACTTAACAAACGAATCATCATCCATGAATTTGGAACATTCTTCCACCCTAACATCATCACTACTACCAACCCCAGTGAGGCCAGCCTTGCTCAAACTCAAACCTATTTTTTGTGGAATTGTCATTGGTAGTGGAGAAGGAATTCCCTACTACATTTCATGCTCAAACACCTAGATTTATTCATTAGATTCATCATTATCATAATACACCAAGATTGGTGGTTAAACCATTTTCCTCTTCAATGGTGGATCTCTTGGTGGTCAAACATGCTATGATGGGGCACCACCATCCACAATTTCAAGCAATGTTGTCCTTGGAGGGGATGGTGGTGGAATTTGTGATAGAGGAGGAAGCCATCTTTGCTTGTCTTGTTGAGAGAGAGCAGCTACTACATCATGTTTCTTTGCCTTGCTCTTTCTCCATATGAAAAACTTTATTATTTGTTCCTTAGGATATTGGTATGTAGGTCTTTCCTCCATAATAGGGATTTCCCCTCCAACCTATTCCTCCTTCATTTGGGCTTTCCCCTTGTCTTGAATCATTCTTTCACCTCCAAGGTGACCTGCAATTGTCTAAATTTTTTGAAAAATATATTCCATTCTCTGCATTATATTAGAGGATTTTGCAAGTAAAACAAATTTAGGATCCTTTTTCTTTTCCTTTCTTTGCATTTTGTTAAGAGAAATCCACTTCACTTTTCTATTATGTTGCTCCACAAGATCAAAGATGTTCTTTATTATATCTTCAAGGTAGTGGAAAATATTCATAATCTTGGAACTCCTGTTCCTTTCCTTTAACAAGGCCATAAATCCTTCATGATCATACTAGGGTATGTGCGAGATCATGATGGGCTAAAAAGTGGCGATATGATGGATATTTGTAGGGTATGTGGCTGACGACTTTTTTTACCCAAAATTGATGAAACAAAAAGGGTTTTTAAAGGAGATTCTTAGCTTTCGACCAATATAAATTATACTTTATTTTTAATTTAATAAATAATTATTATTCATTTTCTATTTGAATTACAACTAAAGTCTTGATTGATAGGTTGATTGAAAAACATCTATAAATTTCAAATGGTATCAAGTTTTTTGAATCTGAAACATGTGTCACATTATATGCTTCGCATACTATAGGATTAAAAAAATTGAATTTCATGAAGTTTTGACCAAGTTAAGGTGGTCAAACATACGAGATTTTATATTTTAAAAAATCTGTAATAAAAAAATCATAATTAATTATTTACTGAGAAACAATTACAAAAAAATAGGTATCACATTAGGAGATGAGTCCTCTACTTATATCTAAAATCTTATAAAAAATTATTACCATTTTATTGTTGTTAGGGTGGTCAGACAGACACCTACTTCTTATTTTTTCCCTGAAATTGAAGTACTGCTACATTGAAATTTCAAATTTTCACCAAATAGATTTAAAAAAAAAAAAAACCTAGTAGTTTAGAAATTACATTCAATTTTCTACATACTATATTTTTACATATTTTTTAAATAATATAGATAACTTATTCAAATCTTTACATCAAGTTTCCTAACTCTGATTTTTCTAAATTTTTTGCCATTTAAGGGCTTGTTTTTTCCATGATGATCCTGTACATACCCACTACTCCCTTACCCCTACTCTCAACATGTGAAAATATTTGAGTAAATAATTTATTTTTTTCAAACCTCCTTTTATCATTGCAAAGTCAGAGAAGCATGTATATGAAGGGAAAAATGTTCCTTTCCTCTGATCTAGTAAGCATTTTTTTTCCACACTTCCCAATTGCCATATCACTTCAAGGAAACCAATTCTCTTTAGCAAAAATTTTGGTAGCAAGTGAGGTGAGACATTAACACCATATAATCTCAAAATAGTATATGTAGGATAAGGGATAACATCTCCCTAATTGTGATCCACCGCTAGTTTAGGCCTCCAATCTTTGGGTCTCAATAAATCACACAAGGTCTTGGGAATTCTTGGCATATTCATAACTAGGGCTCTTCTCAATTATGAGGATAACAAGTTCTGAAATATCACATAGTCAAATGTTTTGTCATCTTTATCTAGGATTGTGGTTCAACATTGGACATGTAATTCTAGATCACCCTCCATCCTATTTAGTGTCATTATTTTCCCAAAGTAAGGTGCACCTTTGAATTGAAACATGTGTATAAATAGTGAATACCAACCGAAGATCACTCCTACTGCACCCTTCTTTAACTTTACCAGGACCTCATGAATTTTTTCTACAAGAAACCCATCATAATCATATATTGTGCAATAGTGAGGGTGATGGATGTGTGTCGCCATATACATCCATGCCATGGGCATTCCAGTGACTAGGTCATAGCCAATTATCTGACAAATGGAATAGAAGGTCCTTTGGAAATAAGGTGCAAAATAACTAATAGGAAAGGGCTCCTTATCAAATGGTCCCAATGTAACTTTTCAACCATTAATCTTTACAAGGTACCTTGGCAGTATGTGGACTCTAAATGAATGTCTAGTTTTCTCATATTCTTCCTTTAGAGCCTTTTCAACAATTTTAACCATATCATGACTCCACTTAGTGAGTTTGAAGACATGAGCAACCTCTTATTTTGTGAGTCTAACCATGTCAATTCCATCAAAGGACCTCATACTACTAGTAACATGGTTGTAATTGACAATAATTTCCTTTAATAAATCAATATCCATGTATACATTCAACATAGTTAACTTTCTAAAATCCAGATTCCAAGGGTTACCCACAGGAACACCACAATTCATATTCCAAAACCAACCAAAAAATAACTACCATCCAATGCGAGGTAAGGAAGCATCCCTAATTGTGTTATTGTTATCAATTAAGCCCTCTATTACTTGTGGGCCCTTGAAGAGAAATTTACCTTAAGATTTTTCACTGGTCGAAGGTGGCAACTAGTCAACTAGGTCTTTACTCAAAATTCTTGTGGAACTAGAAGCTTCCCCCTTTTATGAATATGATTTCACTTTGGGGGCCATGGCTCAAGGGTTTTTACAAAACAAGAATTTTGGTTTCACAAAATAAAATCTACAAGTTGGACAAGGATTTGGCATGAATTACTTAGATGTAGGAGCATCTAATTGATTCCAACGGATGTTAAACCTTTAAATAAATGTAAAACAAAGAAAACCCTAATGATAGAATGACAAAGAGAGTGCAATTGAGAAAGTTTTTAACAATTTCAAAGGTGGGATATTATACCAACTTATTGCCTTGGCATGAGCATAAAACCCTAACTTCGGCATCGAACTGGCTTGAAACATGTAGCACAAGCTCCTTGGATGTGTATAATGCTTTCATCAATCTTTAATTACGCTTTAAAACAAGTTTAAAAGAACTTAGAAACCTTAAATTGGTATCTTAGTATCCTTTCTACGATTATGGCTCACTCGTGCAAACTAGAACAACTCACATGCCATCAATACTAACTTTGACTACTATCCATTGATCTTGGAACAAATTGAAATGACTATCAGTTCAAATTGAGTCAACCTAGTTTGAATAAGCTAAATACACAAAGATGTTTCCCTCATCAAATCCAAACAAGCCATGTCGAGCCACTTTCTAGTGATATGTGGGCTCCACCATTTCTTTTTCACTAAAGCTAGAATCCACGTATCATAGCTTCCCCTCACCCCCATGAGCCTTAACCCATGGGAAAATTTTATCAACAAGGAAATGGGGAAGGGCCTAGATTAGATCCTCCACCTTCAATATGTTTGTTTCTTACCACAAACTCATAGACCTATGCGCATAATCCCGAAGTACATTCTACATGGCTACAATCAAAATATTATTTGGTTACTACACCATATGCTTTTGAAATTCCTTTCAAAAACTTGAATTTCAACTCTTTCAATATGTGGCGAAAAAATTCATTAATACTCCCCAACTTCCTAATGTTTCCTTGGTAGCTCAAATGTCAACACATGGAAATATCTTTCCCATTGAGAGACAAGAGGTAGAGGTGGGTCTCCCATGAGATGGTAGGGATTGGTCAAGATTAACCCACATCACCCCTCCTCAACTGCCGATATCACCAAATGAATAGCATTTCCTCTATAAAGCTAGTTAGGTCTCATGGACAGATGTCATCCACCCATTTCCTCGTGACAATTTTGAAATGAAAAAGTAAATTAAACAAGGAGGTCAGGAGTGGTCTTTATGTAGCCATGTTACTCTACCACCATCGTTGATTTTCTCCACATCATCACCATCTAACTTTTCTATGTAGCCGCGTTACTCTACCACCGTCGTTGATTTTCTCCACATCATCACCATCTGACTTTTCAATGATTTCAGTCCATTATGTGTAGAGGATATGTGGCACTTTCCCACCAACCCATGACAATATTTCAATGTGAAACAAAATCAGACAGTGGCGTGGGGAACATCCAGGCTATGTTCACATCAATCAAACAGTCCTCATAAAGTAATAAATTTGCACATGTCAATTTGTTAGTTCTTAAAGAGGTACCACCTAAGATAACATAAGAAAATGCCTCAATAGACTTAGAATCACTTTAACCAAAGTATGTAAAGGCCAAACAAGGTTGATCGGTCCACCTTAAAAAATAAAATATGCTTCAAACCTAGGTACGAGGGGCTGGTTACTTCATGGGCTCCAATGGCATAAGATGTAACTTAAATGACTAGGTATTAGTGATAAGGGGTCAACAAAAAATTAGAAAATTGGAAAGAATTAAAAACTAAGGGTTATTTAGGAAGGGTTCTAGGCAACATAAAACCCTAAAATAGTGACAGTGAACAAAGCCCTAAGCCTAGAGAGATGAATTTAACTAAAATTTACCAAAATTTTGAGATGGAACACAAAGAATTTTAGGGGTTCCATTATAGCCCTTACACACAAGTCTACCCTTATTTTTGAAAAAATTTCCATGTCCTCATTCAATTTATTCTTCAAAAACCCATTTAGTTCCTATCCAATTCTTATTTGTCAATCTTGGGACTAATTCCAAAGTTAGATTCTTCTAAATCTATTCTAACTCTGTTGTCATAGCTTTGATATAATTCTCATCTTTGCATGCTTCACACACTAATTTTGGTTCCACCTCATAAAATAATTTTTTTTACCTATTCTTATGTCATAGCATATTTTATCCTTATCAACACACCTTTACACTTATCACCAATGATGCGATCTTCAAAATTATTTTTTTGCACATACTTAGGAGTCTTAGGGATCTTTCTCAGAGCTTCTTCCTCTTCTTTTGGACTATGTATTTTCATTTTTCTTGATCCATTTCTTCTTCACTTGAAGGGGGTTCATCATATTCATATTCTTCTATTAGTACTAAAATTTGATATTTTCTTCATCCATTTTGACACTTGCACTTTCAACAACATTCTTCTACCTTGTACTATGTCGCTAATAGGCCTTGCTTCTTGTAGAGTATCCAAAAAATATCCCTTCATTAGATCTTTCATCAAAATTTCCTAAGTTCTCTTCATCTCTTGTAATATATCATTTACTTCTAAAAACTATAAAATATTTCACAATAGGAGGTTTACCGTATCATAACCCATAGGGAGTCTTTAAATTGTTCGCTCTTCCTTGTCTTCAATTAAGAATGTAGACTATAGTTTGAATTTATTATGTCCAATAGGCATCCAATAGATTGGCTTCCTTCATCATTTTCCTAGCTGCCTCTTGAACTTTCCTATTTTTCCTTTCGACAACTCCATTTTTTTTAGGAGTACTAGGAGCTAAAAGAATGCCTCTTAATTCCATGATCTTTGATGGAACCCCTCAAAAAATTATTTTGGTTCCATTATAAATTTTGCAAATACTTGGCTAGGAACCTTTTTTTTGGGCTTAGAGTTATGTTCCTTATCACTGTTTTAGGGTTTGTGTTGGCAAAACCTTCCAAAATTGACCTTTGAATCCAAAAAAAACCTTGGTCATTCAAAATTTCCATTGGCTTGTTGCTCTCCTTATGCGATCATTCAAGTTTCCTTTTATGCCATTAAAATCATTATGTTCATCAGCCCTTGGGTTAGGTTTTTAGGTTACCTTAATCCTTTTTAGCATTCAATTTTTTTGATGATCGAGCTTGATTTTCATGACTTAAATCTTTAGCCTTCATTCATAAGGGTCAATTTCCCATTGGCCTAGAAGTGGCCCCCTTTTTAAACTAACTTTTGTGGCATGCACAAAATTAGGTTTTCACATTGGTTGTTTGATTGTCAAGGGTTGATCACCACTGTTCCTTGTGCATTCATTTGTTTCTATTTATTATTATTTTATTTGCTTTGACTATCAGGCTTCAAAAATGTGTCTGGTACATTGGTGGGCCCATACTCCCTGGTAAAGATAGTTGGTGCCATTTGAAGAAGATAAATGATAGTCATTAAGTAATGTGGCCACAACCTTGCCACTCCTTGTGTGCATGTTTTGTTGTATTTCATAATATTTAAAAACACATGGGCTAGTGGGTTATGGCCACATGTTAGGTCTAGCAGTGGGACCACTGTTTCCAAAAAGCTAGTGGACATAGCTTTGAGAATGATCAATGATGGACACTACAATATGTGTTCTAATCAGGACCATTCCCCGCACACATATTTGTCTTGTGCATTAGGGAGAGATAATCACACGAGCTAGTGGGAAAGATGACATCTATCACTTTTATGGGATACACCAAACTATAGAATGGCGTATGTTTTTAGAAAATAGTGATTGATGGTTGAATGGTGGGTGACGTGAATTGATAATGACCACTCCTTTCCATCTCGTGGGAGGACCACTTATGTCCATGCTTTTCAATGAGCAAGCAAGCAAGTGCCACATGGAATTTTCAAAGGCTCAGATGGTTCTCAGTTTTTGGTCCTTTGAGCTACCTTGTTGTGGTGTGGGTATTTTTTTATTTAGTCCTTCAGTGTTGATGGTGACATTTCTTGATTCAATGTGAACTTACATGTTTCTAATGTTGTGATGACGACACTTTTTGAAGATTGGTGGGTTTTATGCAACTAATGATTTTTTGTAGTTTTTCTTTTCACCTACCTTTGTCCTATGAATGATTACTTGTAACTAATTAGGGAATATTTTCACATTCTAGTGAAATTAATTTTGAAATGAAAGTGAAATGTAGGTGTAATTCATCCTGATGCTTGTTTCTCCCTTTTCTTATAAAAGGGATTTCAAGGCTGATTACAAAGGAAAGGTCTATGGGTAGTTTTCTTTGAAGGGGTTATACATAGAAATTAAATAGATAGTGAAATTTCTAGTAATATATTTTTGGGATAAAGTCATCCAATATGTATATGGTTCTATGATAATTAAAATGACAATACTTATAGCAAAATAGTATAAAGTTTCTACATATTAGTCTCCTATGTAGAAGTTATAAAAACTATTAATAATATAATCAATGGTTATCTTATTTATCTATACTGATTTCCAATGGATATGTTGTTCTATTCTTTCTTATGATTTTAATGAATGTATGTAAATGTTTGAATATAATAGTGGGTTTGAAATAAATCATGTATGAGGATGTGAGTGAGAAGTGAATTGTGGGAAATATAAGTGGGGATATTGTAATGCAATATTTTCAAGGCTTTGGGTATTGTCAAACATAAGATTTTTATCTAGTCATGTGGGTATTTGGTTTGACCCTATTCAAAGAATATGGCACTCGTTTAGCAAGGTAATTATACTCCACTTGTGGTGACCAATTCAACAAGCTGATCACAAAAATATAATCAACTAGTAAGAAAATTTTTAGGTGTGTGTCAAATCTTAATGAATTAGCCAAATCTTTAGGGTATTGTGTCTATTAAACATTTAAGGAGAATTATTTTTTTATTGTGTTTGATACCTAGACACACCAGTATCTATAAACACAATAGTTAGGATTACCCTCTTGGGTTTCATAGAGCCCAAAGTGAAGAAGTGAAGGTCTAAAAACCCTAACTTAAGTGTTGGCCAATCCTTACCCTTACTGATAATTGAAGGTTCCTTGATAGATCATTTTTCCTTGATAGAGTTATGAAGGTTCTAAAATAAAATTATGACTAAAAGTGGGTGGTGACTGATGTAGGAGCATCCTTGGTTCATGGCAATCTTACATCAACCAAAAATATTTTCTTTCAATTTTATGTTCTTGTTATGTTCTTGCTCAATTCATGTTGGTGGATTCATCATCTATTCTAACCAGACCCTGTGGATCTTTGTGTACAACATCGATATGTTCAGTTTCCTTGTTCCAAGATTTGAGCATAATTGGATCTTTTTCTAGCAAGTTATCGCTTCTAGATTTCATGGCAGTTTCTTGAATCGACACTGGAATAATTTCAAACTTTTTAGCCAGTTCAATCATTGTGGATCATCCTCGTGGCTTGTGGCTCTTAACAGTGTGATTTTAATTGTTCCATGGAGTGTCCCTAGCCTTCATTATAGGTCCACACTTCATTTTATGCACCTATTGAAGAGTAATTCAAATTTGAGGCTGACCTATTCATGCACACATTACATTTTCTTCCCTAGGATAATGTGATGATCTTTGGCTTACGCAAATGTTTCTAGAATTGTAGATATGATATAAAGCTTATAATCGATCATCAGAAGGAAGTAGTCAAGTGGTAATCAATTAATTGTCAATTGGGTAGATCTAATTTGTAATATTCAGCTCGCATATAGGAGCATGCAAGAATGTTGTATTTTTGAGCATGTTGTATCAGGCCTATGAGCCGAATCTATAAATCTAGATGTTGTTATCCAAATGTTACTAATATTTCTTTTAATGAGATTATTTGCATATGCATTTTCCTTCATATTATGCGATGCTTTCATTGTTTTACTCTTGTTGCATGGTCTAGATTGTTCTCTTTGAGGACCCTCCTACCATGACTACACCAGATTGGTATTAGAGTGAGATTTGATTTGTGTGAGGTCGTTAGAATTTGTATAGTCCTATTGAAGATTTGTTGTGGGGTGGCTGATTGAGGATCATACCTACAATTTTAGAGGAATTTTGTAAATATGGTGGGAATAAGAAATGGTAGAGGAAATGGAGCGTGTGGAAATGTAGACTAAGCTATTATGGTGATGTTAAGAGGAATTGCTTCTAGATTAGATATAGTTGAAATGGATCAGAGGAGAGGTTGACTAGTTGATGATGTGAGTGATGAAGAGATAGAAGTACATGAAGAAAGAGGAAGAGAAGAGCAACTTGGATTGGATCAGGGAGAAGAAGGGTTCATAAGATCCCTAACTAGAGCAAATACAAAACCTCATTTCAATCCATCAGATTAGAATGGTATGTTGGATTCAAATGTATTGTCAGATTGGATTACAAAGATGGAAAAATATTTTGAATTTTAGGGTACCACTGAAGATAAGAAGGTGAAATATGCTTGTACAAATTTGAGAGGACATGCATCCCTTTGGTGGGAGAATTTGCAGACTGATAGGAAAAGAAGAGGAAAAGAAAAGATAAAGTCATGGGATCAGATGGTGAACAAGTTGAAGTCAAAGTTTATGCCTATAGATTATCAGATTAGTTGGTTCAATAAGTTGAAAAATCTAAGGCAAAAAGAATCTAGTGTAACAAAATATATTGAGGAATTCTATAATTTGAACATCAGATATGGACATTCAGAGGATGAGATTGAACAAGTAGCTAGATATGTGAATGGTTTGAGGTCATCCATATAGGATGAAATCAATTTTATTAAGTTGGTGAGTGTGGAAAAAGCATACTAGTGTGCCCTAAAGGTAGAAGAGAAGTTGAACAAAAGATGAACAAAGACAGAGAGGAAGAGGTGGAAGATTTCAAAGAGGTAGAACTTTTTCAGGAGGAGGAAGAGGATCTTTTCTAGATTAGAATAAGGACAAGGAGTTTAGTAAGAATGATAATTCATACTAGAGAGGTGATGGTAACTCTTACAAAATAGGAGGTTATGGTGATTAGAAAAATGAAGGTTATAGAAGAGATGATAGAGGACATGAGAAAAGGATATTCAAGGGAACTTTTTATAAATGTGGTTGAGAACAACATAGAGCATTTGAATACAATCAGGGAGAAACAAGTAGGAAGAAAAAGAGAAATAGAAGAATAGCCTTTGTTGAGGAATAACATGCTGGATCATCCAATAAATCAAAAGAAGAAGTGTTGGTGAATAGGAGAGTATTGTGTCAAAGTGAGTTGGAGAAAGAGCCATTGTAGAGAAAGAATTTATTTTAGACTAGATGCAAGGTAGATGGTAAATGTTGCAAAGTGATTGTTGATAGTGGAAGCTCTAAGAGCCTAGTTTCTGAAGATATGGTGACTAAATTGAAGTTGGAAAGGTTGAAACACCCGAAGCCCTATCAGATTTGTTGGATTGAAGATGAGCATAAGATACTAGTAAGTGAACAATGTTTGGTGAAATTGAAGATAGTAAATTACCATGATGAATTTTTGTGTGATATCATGCCTATGGATATTTTCCATGTTTTGTTGGGAAGACCTTGGTAGTATGATAGACAGGCTATTCATGAATGAAAGAAGAATATATACAAAATTGTTGCTAATGGGATGAAGCAGATTTTGTTGCCATTGGTCGATGTTCCTAAAGTTGAGGTTTGTACCAGTGCTAGGGTTTTTCTGGTTGATGGAAGGAGATTACTTGATGGATTGAGATATGAGAATGTGTGTTATTCCTTGGTTCCTCAGAAGACTAAAGACTTGAAGCATGTAGAAGAAAAACCAAAAGAGATAAAGGAGATACTGACAAAATATGAGGAGATCATTTTAGATAATGTATCTAATGGATTACCACTAGTAAGGAGTATTAGTCATTGTATGGATCTAATTTCTAGAGCTAGTTTTCCTAATAAAGCAACACACTGGATGACACTTACATAAAATGAAGAGTTGAATAGATAAGTGCGAGAATTTTTGAGGAAGGGTTTGTATAGAGAAAGCTTAAGTCCATGTGCAGTACTTGTTGTGCTAGCACCTAAGAAGGATGGAGAATGGAGAATGGAGAATGTGTACAAATTCTAGAGCGATAAACAAGTTCATGGTGAAGTATAGATTTCCTTTGCCCTAGATGGATGACATTATGGATTGCTTGAGTGAAGCTAAATACTTTACAAAGATAGATTTGAAGAGTCGATATCATTAGATTAGAATCACAAAAGGGCATGAGTGGAAGACAAAATTCAAGACTAATGAAGGATTGTATGAGTGGTTGGTGATGCCTTTTGAACTAACAAATGCATCGAGTACTTTCATGAGGTTGATGAATGAGGTATTGAAGAAATTCTTGTGTAAGTTTTTGATTATGTATTTGGATGGCATCTTGATTTTCAGTTAGAGTAGAGAAGAACATTTGCTACATACAAGACAAGTTTTGTGGAGGTTGAGAGAAGAGCAGTTGCCAATAAACATTAGGAAGTGTACTTTCATGAAGGAGGAGTTGGTATATCTAGGATTTGTGATATATGTGGATGGATTGAAGATGGACCCTATGAAGGTAAGAGAAACTATTGAGTGGCCTACACCAGATAGCATTGGAGAGGTAAGATCATTTCATGGGTTGGCTAGTTTCTACAAAAAGTTCATTAGGAATTTCAGTTCTATTTGTTGCCCTATGACATAAACAATGAGAGGAGATAGGCAGGATTTTAGGTGGATGTCTAGAGCAAACCGTAGTTTTGAATTGTTGAAGAAGAAGGTGATTGAGAAGCGTGTGTTGACTTTACCATATTTAAATAAGGTATTTCAAGTAGACTATGATGCAAGTGGAAATGCAATTGGAGTAGTATTGAGTCAAGAAGGGAAACCCATAGCTTATTTTAGTGAGAAGTTGAATAATGCTAGGAGAAGATATTCAATGTATGATCAAGAATTTTATGCCATAGTTCAATCCCTGAAAGAATTGGATACATTATTTTTTTCCTAAGGAGTTTGTGTTATAGACAAATAATCAAGCATTGCATTATTTGAACAGTTAGGGAAAGTTGAATTAGAGACACATGAGATGGGTAGAATTCTTGTAGAGCTATAATTTTGTTTTGAAGCATAGGAGTGGGAAATCAAATAGAGTTGTTGATGCTTTGAGTAGGAGAAGGAATTTACTGATAAAGATGAGAGTGGAGGTATTAGGCTTTGAAGAGTTGAAGAACTTGTATTAAGCAAACCCGAATTTTGCAAAACCTTCGAGAGCTTGTAAAGAACCAGTTTTGGAGGATAGGAGTCAGTGGTTGGATTATTTCATTTAGGAGGATATTTTGTTCAGAGGTAATCAGTTGTGTATACCCTGGATCTCAATGAGGGATAACTTGGTGAAGGAGAAGCATAATGGAGGATTCTTAGGACACTTTGGAGTTGACAAGACAATGGCATTGGTGAGTGAGAATTACTTTTGGCTGTAGATTCATAAGTTAGGATATTTGTGCATAGCTGCAGAGTTTGTCAAGTTACAAAATGAAGTAGTCAGAATGTTGGATTGTATAAGTCTTTGACAGTTCTGGAGAGACCTTGGGAGGATGTTACCATGGATTTCATACTTGGTTTACCAAAGACACTTGTATAGAGGTAATGATTCTATATTTATGGTAGTAGATAGATTTTCTGAGATGGCACATTCCATACCTTGTAAGAAGACAACAGATGGACTACATGTAGCAGATTTATTTTTCAAGGAAGTGGTGAGAATGCATGGGTTACCTAAGAGTATTGTTTTAGACAGAGATACAAAGTTTGTTGACTATTTCGGGAGGACACTTTGGAAAAAGTTGAAGATAAATTTGAAGTTCAGTTCTAATTTTCACCCATAGATTGATGGAAATATATAGGTAGTAAACATGAGTTTAGGGAATTTGCTGAGATGTTTGGTTGGAGAGAAGACTGGAAGTTGGGATTTAGTCCTTGCACAAGCAGATTTTTCTTACAATAATTTAGTGAATAGGAGTACAGGAAAGACACCTTTTGAGATTGTTACAGGAGTTCATCCTAGAGGTATATTAGAATTGAGAGACATCAATATGGAAGATAAAAGGAGTATTGAAGTAGAAGAATTTGTAGAACACATGAAGAAGTTGTATACTCAAGTGAAACAATAGCTGGAAGATATGAACTAGAAGTACAAGGAGAAAGTAGATGAAAAGAGGAGACATAAGGATTTCAAAGTTGGAGATGAAGTGATGGTATCTTTGAGGAAGGAGTGATTTCCAGTTGGCACTTACATCAAGATGAAGATGAGGAAGTTTGGACCTTGTAATATTTTGAAGAAATTTGATTCAGGAAATGCATATGAAGTGGACTTTCTGTAAGGTATGGGTATATCACCTATATTCAAAATTTCAAACCTATATCAGTACGATGAAGTAGAATTAAATGAAGACATTGAAGAAAAATTAGAGAATCAGTTTCCTAAATAGCAATCATATGAGATTGAAGAGATTTTAGATGCCAGAGATGGGAGGACTCATGGAAGAAAATATAAAGAATATCATGTGAAGTGGAAGGGTAGACAACTGGAGGATTCTTCTTGTATTTCCTAGGATGAGGTAGAACATCTTGGTTTTCCTTTGGCCCCAACAAAGTGAGGGACTCACTTTTCAATAAACCTAGATGTCTGATGTGTTGTGCAGTTTTTGCACACATGCCTCACTGAAAGCATGGACCCTCCTTTTCTTTCGCTCTTGCTCTTTTAACTCTTTGATTTTGAGGTTTTTCATTTTCCTTGGCATGAGCTTCAAGTTTTTATCTTGCTTACCCAAGTGTTTTCCCCAAGTTACACATTGAAAATCTTAAGTTCTCCGTGAAGTTAAGGTTTTTGCTCTGGTTCGAGATTTCCCGCCCCATCCGTATTTTCCCAGATTGCACTCGGAGTCTGGCTCGGTCTGCTTTACAAAGTGGTTCCGAGATTTTTGGGCTTCATGGAATTTCTCCTGGGCTGTATTTTTCAAGAATTCTGCCTTGCCGTCAGGTTTCCGAACTTGGTTGATTTTTTGAGCTTTGCACCATTTTTCTTTATCATTTGTGTTTTCTTGAGTTGGGATATTTGATCCTTCAGTACTTGGTTTTTTGTGGCATTTTAAATTTGTGAATTATTGATCTAGTTGTGATTCCCTTGGCATTTCGATCGTTGTTGCTTGCTTGGGCATTCAAATTGTTGTTTATATTTGCTAGAGTCGTCTGACATTTTATGCACGGTATGTACATGTTGCCTTGCTTTCAATTGATGAATGTTAGTTGTGCTTTGGCATTTTTGTTTTGCTTGGAGTTCAAATTTATGTGTCCCAAACTTGCTCTATGTGTTCATGGTTGAAATCTAGGGTTTCATGCCTAGGGCGTCCCCATTTCATCTTAACTTGTTTTCAAATGGACATAGAATTCAAAGAGGATCTGTAGGAGGTTTAGGTTAACTGGTTTCATGCTCAGCTCCTTAAATTTGTGATCTTTGATCAATTTGAGTGAATTCGTGGGAGATTGTTGATATTCGAGTTTTCTCCCAACTTTGGGATTTTCATGTCCAGTCAAATTTTCCTAGTTTCTCCTTCCCCTCGTTTTCCAAAAATTCATGCAGTGTTATCATTTTTGTAGAAATCCGGTTTAGCTGGATTTTTTTAGATTTTCTAGGAAGCTCGGTGAAACTTGGAATTTGGTTTAATTGGATGATTTTAATGTTATAATCTTACTATTCCATACTCTTAATTGATAAATTACACTGTTATTTGCATCTTTTCTGCATTTTTGATGAGCAATTATTGATTTTGTGCTTATTTCACCAAAATCTACCTGGGCGAGATTTTTTTGGAATTTCCTTCCTGGCCTGGATTTCACGGCTGGCGTGAAATCCTAAACTATGTAGATTGTGATTTGATGAGATTTTTGGGTTTATTTTGATCTTTGCTCAGATTTGTTTGAATGATGAATATGTTATTTGTGATAGCTTAATCTTGATCCTCATATTGTAATGGATATTAATGGTAGTTTTTGCTGAGTGCGGGCTGAATTTTGTTGAGTCATCATGGAAATGTTGGAGATGGAATTGAATCTATGATTGGAAATTCAAGTACTGGTTACTCCACCCCTTGGCGAACTTGGTGAGGTGGGATCAGGCTATGAATGGAAGGAAACAATTAATTTAGGGCTGCATTGAAACTTGTTCCTTGGTTTGAATTATATTGAAGATCTCAGACCGACCTTGGATTGAGTTCAAGCATTTAATTCTAATTTCATTTTATTTTGGATTCTCCTTGGGCCAACCTATTTTTTGGCCATTTTTATTGTTAATCCCTAGTTGGGCCAACATGATTTGGAGGTTCCTATAAATTGGGAATTTCACCTCATTTATAACATATAGAAAAATGTAGATGCATAGATAGATAGAGATTGTTGATACAAGAGAGAATTAGGTTAGAAGTTAGTCAATTTTTGAGCAAGTGTTGTAATAGAACATTGGAACTGTTGTTGAAATTTGGTGATTCATTACAATTGAACACATTGTGATTTTTCTGGTGATCTCTTTTGTGTTGACTTATCTTGCATGGTTCTTATGCTTCTATCTTATGAATTTCTTAAGGTTATTAGAGGTATGTTAGGTTTAGATTTAGATCTGATTCAATGGTGTTTATGGTTTGATGCTTGAAGTGTTTTTAGCAATCTCTAGTCCATACTTTTTATAGCTAGCTAATTGTTAGTTGCTTTGCAATGTTAGCCTGGACCTTTATATTCATTGTGCTTAGGACAATTGTGGAGATTTATTTATTTCAATTGCAATTGGGTTGTCTTGGATGAATGTTCATGATCTAAAAATATTAATACCTTAGAAGATTGCACTGTTTCTGTAAGATTGTAGATTTATCTTGGTCAAGCAAGAATTAGTTTATGAGGGATTGTTCCATTTCAAGTATTTCATCATTTGCAATGTTAATCTTAGGAGTAGTTAAATTTAGGAATCTCTTTGAAACCCTAACCCTTTGTTATTTATTTATCATTCCAGTTAGATTTAGGATTGAAGTATCATTGTATTGCCATATTTGATATATTCAAGATTCAGCTTTTCTTTATAGTAAGGTTCATTTGTGATTACAAGCATTTTCACATATTATCTGATATGTTTATGCATTATCAACACCTGACATTAGAGACCTTGGGGTTATCTCTTGAAGATTGCTGATAGAGATTTACCTTTCAAGAGAGATAGGATTTCATATTCTATCTAAGTTTTTTTTGTGTAGAAAACATCATCAACATATTGTCACTAGAAGGAAGGCCTGAATAAGCTAAGCTAGATCGATTTATGTTTGCCATCTCTCCTGAAAGATTCAGAAGAAGAACCAGATCTATTCCAAGAGAAGAGGAATTTCAAGAATTGCCAGCCCATACTAGGTCAAGAAGGATCAACAGAAGGGGAGAATCATCATCCACCCAACCACCTCTATCATCTCCATCATTCTCATCTTCACCAAGTTCATCTTCATTTGAGTCTAAGGAAATTCCCATCCAACAACCTCAACCAGCCCTAAATCAGCCATTACCACCCCCACCTCCACTAATGGCTTTCCTATCTAATAACCCATCTCCATTGACTTTCGCCAATTACAATGTCATGCCCAAGAATCCTGAGCATTTCTGTTCAAAGTTCCATGTCAATGATCCAAATAGAACTATTGAGGAACACATCAGGATCTTTCAGACTAGCCTTAAGGATAGGGGAATCAATCATGAGGATATAGCATGTAGGCTCTTTTTCCTTAGGAGAAGATGCATTCTATTGGTACAATCATTTTCCTGTTGGGTCTATTCAAAATTGGACTAAAATAGAGATTGCATTTTTCCAGAAGTTTAGGATTCCCATCAGTCCTAATGAGCTCTACCATCACTTAACTAATGTTAAGAGAGAAGTCCATGAGCCTATAGGGTCCTTCAACAACCAGTTTCATCATGCCTATACCAGACTGTAGGCCCCCTATGCTATTGATGATCCCACTTACTTAGAAGTTTATTATGAAGGGCTTGCTAGCCTGATAGCCACCTTCATGAAATGGAGAAACAATCCTCCCAATACCCTACTTGATGCATATGCTAAGGCTGTGAAGGTTAGTACTACTTTAAGGAAACATTTTTCTGGGCCTTTACCATCACTAGGACCTAATGCTCACCCTAGGCAGGTCCCAGCTCTCAACTAGGCTCTTGCTGGTCATACTCCAATCATAAATCTGGTTCCTCAGTTGCCTCTTGTCCCTCACCCAAGACCTCCTATGAATCAAGTGCCACCTGCAGTCAACTATCCCCAGCAAAATGCAAAACAACCTCTTCATCCACAATCTCATGCTAGCTATCCTCCATATCTACAAAATTTTGAAGTCTTAAACCAATCATTGAGTACTAATAATGTATTAGGATATTCCAAAAATAGTGTGAATCATCCTCCATATGAGAACTCTAACAAGGAGAGACTAGATGAATTATCTGAATAGGTGAAGAAGCTGAATATGGAGGTGACTTATCTGAGGAACCAGAATAGTCAGTTGCAAGCTGCTCAGAGAAATATGCAGTCTAACTATAGTAGAAAAAATCAAGAAAATCAACAAGGGAAACATTTTAATAGAGAATACAACAACAACAAAGGATATAATAATGATAGAGGACAATCCTCAGGCCAGAACTTTGACTGAGGAAAAGCTGGTGGACAAGGGTTCAATAGGAGACAACCACCAGGACAAAACATGACTTGGAACACGAGGCCTAATAATGGAGGAGTCCCTACTCCATTGGATCAACCTTTCAATCAACGATTTAATCAAGAGAAGCCTCCTAATGGTGTATTTTTAGTTGAGGTTGCATTATCAGGATGGTGTAGGTTCCATAAAACAAGTCAACATTATGAGTTAGATTGTCAAGAGTTCTAGAAAACAGCCTCAATTTTCCAGTATGAAGTGGAGAAAAATTTGAGTAGTTAGGAGATGGTGCCATCTATTCCCTATGATTCACTAGTGTTGGTCCTGAATCATACTCCTTTTCCATAGAGCAAAGACAATATGCTTGAAGAATAATCAGACCAACTCAAGGAAGAGGTAGACCAAGTGTGCAATGGAGATGAAATTTCACAATTGTTTGATGAAAATCCAGTAAATGACAATGGCCCCTTGGATGAAGAAGAAGCTTATGTTGAAGAAGTATAGACTTTCCAGAGGCCTATCAAGAAGTATGATTTGAGAGACATGCTACATAGACATCCATAGGCTGGAGGCCCATTCACCACCTCCATTCCACCAAACAACTTCACAACTCCTCTAGATCCTAATGCCAGCAATAATCCATTGTATCCTCATGTGTCTAAGCAGTATCTATCAAAGGAAGGACAAGTAAAAATGGACATGTCGAAAGGAAGGAGTGTTGAAGCAGGAAAAGATAGGGTGGTGGAATATCCAAAAGAGGCTCCTGTTGATCTAAGTGAAGAACAATTAGCTATGTATGTTGCAAAAGAACTCAAGAAGCTAAAGGTAAGTCTATCTACATTTGAGTTATTGAGAGTTGCAACCATTAGGAATGCAGTTCTAGGAGCTTACAATGAAAATTCTATATCACAAGATAGATCAGTTAGTGAAAGTATTAATAAGGTATCTAGCTCTCAAACAGTAGGAAGGAAAAATCAGACTCATAATCAAGGTCATGTGCCTCCTAGAGATAAGGGAAAAGAGAAAGATAGAACTCAGGTTGCTCAAGTAGATACTTCCTTAACTCTGTTCCAAGGGGAAACAGAGACGCCTCCATTCCCAATATCGGTTTGTATATTTGCTAAGCACTTGCACAATTGCTTATTAGATTAAGGTGCTTCCACCAATGTAATACCCTTTGGTGTCTACAGAGCTTTGGGTATTACTCATGTTGATTCCCAAAAGAAAGTTACACAATTGGATAGAATTGAAGTTAATGTTGTAGGAGAATTAAACATGATTCATATGCAGGTTGCTTATAACCCTAGAATTCAACAAGTTATCAATATACAAGTGGCTGATATACCTAATGCTTATGGCCTGATTCTAGGAAGAGACTTTACTAGGTCCTTGAATGGATATGTATCAAGTGATAACTCTCATATGTGGCTTCCTTGGATGGGAGTTCCAAACCATATTAGAATTGAAAGAGAACCTAGGATGAAATACATGATTACATAATATCATAATACCTCTAATGAAAATTTAATAGCTGAGGTGAGCATGGGGAATTATGTGCTTGCAGCCCCTTTTGAGGAGTTAGATGTAGAAGAAGTTCTTATGTTCCACACGTCGCTTGTTGACCTTACAATAGAATCTAGTAGTACTGAAGCCTTGGTGGAACCAGTTGAAGATGATTATGATCTTGAAGATAATCAGCTCAGTTTACTAGATAATTTCTAGTAATTCATTCAGAATGAGTATCCAATACAGACTAGACATGGAGAGTTCATTGGCAGGATTAAAAAAGATTGGTCAAGCTTGAGTTATAGAATTGACCTATAGGACTTGTTGTTACCAAACTGGTACAAGATACATGAGGAAGAGCATTCAAAATTCACATGCTTCTAGTGTTAGACAGCCATAAAAGAGGTGGAAGAACAAATACAACTGCCACAACATGCGAGGGATACACAAAAAGCTCCAATGGGAGAATTTCAACAAGTTGCTAATGAATGTCTTGAAAAACATGAGGAAGCACCTAATGGAGTGGTCAACATTCCTGATGACTATGATCAAGAGTCTGAACCAATGCCAACAGAGGAAGAATTCAAGAAGTTCTCTCATTTATCAAATTCTACTTTTCCTTTGTTTGTTGGTGAATTAGGCACTGAAAATTTACAGGTTTCATACATCAATGATGAGATAGCTAATGTGGCTCATATTGATATGTAGGAAGATTTGAATGATGCTAAAAATAGTAATATTACAATCATAATTGATGGGAATGATCACATAGCTACAAGTAAAAATTTGTTTAAGGATCAGTCTACAATGCCCTCTGATGAACATCCTATTGAGAAATTTGTTGTACAGGTGAATACTTCTGCACATGCATCATTGATATCTCATGATGAAACTCCAAAAGGTGAAAAGTTCCATGTTGATAATTTTGGGTTTGTTAAATCTAAATTTCACTTTCGATTACATAGTGATTCCTCCAATTCTATTTTGCATGTTTCCAACATGAGAGGATAGTTGTACCATCAGTGGAGACCTCTTGATGACATAGATATCAACTATTCATAGTTGAAGAATGATGAATACCGCATTCAGTCTACAATGGTACAAAATAAGGTTGTTTCTTTCCTTGCAAAAAATTCTGAAGCTTATCAATTTGATTATGGTAGTTTAGGAAAGACAACTTGTATATGGATTGATCATGGTTTCAATGAGTTACCTCAGTTATTTATCATTCCTGATTATGAGGTTGAGTTTGAATGTTGCATTATTGAGCTTTATTTGGCTGAATATAAAGATAAGTTTGCATTCTTAAGGACTGTTACTTTCACTGTATTGCTTGTTCATGACTGAAAAGTCAAGTGTAGGTATCAATTTATCATGTCTACTGATGAGTCATTTTGGTGTTTCTTTATATATAGTTTGATTTGAATAAATGTAGATTGCTCTGCTCTTTTTAAAATTTCTTTCTGCTCTTGCTTTCTTTAGAGTAGGTTTCCCTTTTTTCTTTGATTTTTTTTTGTTTTGGTTAGTTTAGGTTTTCTTTCGGTTTGGTGTTTTTTTCTTTGCTCTTTCTTTAGAGGTCTTATTTTCTTTTGGATGTGTTGCACCTACATCGCAAATATTCTTTTGTTTAGGACTATTCTGAGTATTTCCTTGTTGAATTTTGATTATGTGTCTTGAATGGATGGTTGAGGTCTTTGTTATCATCACACAGTCTAAATGTTTGATTTAAAGAGGATGGGTCACTGGTTTGATTTGAATTTGAAGTATTCTGAAATCTTATATCTTTCATATATCTTAAGAATCCTGAGGTTGCTATGAGATCTTTGTGAGGTCTTGTCAAGTGAAAAATCTTATTTATGCTTTAATGCCACTGTGGTTCTCAGCCCTGAGTGTGAACTTCATTGTTCACAGGTTGGAATTAAAAAAAATGAAAAGAAAAGAATATCAAAAGAAGAAAAGAGAAAATATTGAAAATCAAATGAATTCAACTCATTTGGGATTTTCGAATATCTCTACCAGGGCTATGGACACCTAGCTAGCAGTAGAGCTATGTTTAGGAGAATCACAGTGATAACCTCATTAGGCCTATAGATGCCTAATTGGTAGCATGGCTTTATCTAGGTTGCTTTTGGAGTTAGAATCTTTATGTAGCCTGACCTGGTTGAACTTGGTTTCTACAGTAGCTCAAGGAAGGATATGAACTCATGTGCACACACTTGGATTTTCAGTCTATGGAAGGTTCATTCTGCCTTTGGCTCTGATTCTTTGATCTTGCATTTTGATTTGTTTGTCTGATAGTGGGATGAAAACCAGAGATTCTAGGTTCATGATTCTTGTTCATCATTATATTCTCTAGAGCATTTTCCCAACAAAGTCACCATTTATTGTGCAGTTTTTGTACACATGCCCTACTGAAAGCAGGGACCCTCTTTTGCTTTTGCTCTTGTTGTTTCGACTCTTTGATTTTGAGGTTTTTCATTTTCCTTGGCATGAGCTTCAAGTGTTTATCTTGCTTACCCAAGTGTTTTCCCCAAGTTACATGTTGAAAATCTTAAGTTATGGGTGAAGTTCAGGTTTTTGCTTTGGTCCAAGATTTTTTGCCCCGTTCGGATTTTCCCGGATAGCAGTCGGAGTATAGCTCGATCTAATTTACAATGTGGTTCATAGATTTATAGCCTTCACGGAATTTTTCCTAGGCCGAATTTTTCTAGAATTCTGCCTTGCCATCGGGTTTCCGAACTTGATTGATTTTTTGAGGTTTGCGCCATTTTGCTTTATCATTTGCATTCTCTTGAGTTGGGATATTTGATCTTTGGGTACTCAGTTTTCTGTGGCATTCTGAATTTGTGAATTATTGATCTAGTTGTGATTCCCTTAGCGTTTTCATCATTATTGCTTGCTTGGGCGTTGAAATTGTTCTTTGTCTTTGCTGGAGTCGACTGGCAATTTGTTCATAGTATGTACATGTTTCCATGCTTTTGATTGATGAGTGTGAATTGTGCTTTGGCATTTTGGTTTTTCTTGGAGTTTTAATTTCTGTGTCCTAAGCTTGCTTTGTATGTTCATGGCTGAAATCTAGGGTTTCATGCCTAGGGTGTCCCCATTTCAATTTAACTTGTTTTTGAATGAACCTAGAATTCAAAGAGGATCTGTAGGAGGTTTAGGTTAACTGGTTGCATGCCGAGCTCCTCAAATTTGTGATCTTCGATCAATTTGAGTGAATTTGTGGGAGATTGTTGATATTCAGGTTTTCTACCAACTTCAGGATTTTCCTATCTGGTCAGATTTTCTTGGTTTCTCCTTCTTCCCCTCGTTTTCGCGAAATTCATGCAGTATTATCATGTTCGCAGAAATTTGGTTCGACTGGATTTTTGCGGATTTTCTGGGAAGCTCGGTGAAACTTGGAATTTGGTTGAATTGGATGATTTTAATGTTAAAATATTACTATTCCATGCTCTTAATTGATAAATTACACTGTTATTTGCATCTTTTCTGAATTTTTGAAGAGCAATTGTTAATTTTGTGCTTATTTCACTGGAATCTGCTTGGGCCTGATTTTTCTAGAAATTCCTTCTTGGCCTAGATTCTGTAGCTGGCGTGAAATCCTAAACTATGTAGATTATGATTTGATGAGGTTTCTGTGTTGATTTTGATCTTTGCTCTGATTTTTTTGAATGATGAATATGTTATTTGTGATAGGCTAATCTTGATCCTCATGTTATAATGGATATTAATGGTAGTTTTTGTTGAGTGCATGTTGAATTTTGTTGAGTCGTCAAGGAAATGTTGTAGATGGAATTTAATCTATGAGAGTAAATTCAATTATTGGTTTCTCCACCCCTTGGCTGACTTGGTGAGATGTGCTCAGGATATGAATGGAAGGAAACAATTAATTTACGGCTGCATTGAAACTTGTGCCTTGGTATGAATTATATTGAAGATCCCAGGCCGACCTTGGATTGAGTTCAAGCATGTAATTCTAATTTCATTTTATTTTGAATTCTCCTTAGGCCGACCTACTTTATGGCCATTTTTATTGTACATCCTTGGCTGGGCAGACATGCTTTGCAGGTTCCTATAAATTGGGAATTTTTCCTCATTTGTAACATATAGAAAAACATAGATGCATAGACAGATAGAGATTGTTGATACAAGAGTGAATTAGGTTAGAATTTAGTCAATTTGTGAGCAAGTTCTATAACAAAACATTGGAATTGTTGCTGAAATTCGGTGATTCATTACAATTGAAGACATTGTGATTTTTCTAGTGACCTCTTTTGTGTTGACTTATCTTGCATGGTTCTTATCCTTCTATATTTTGAATTGCTCAAGGTTATTAGAGGTATATTAGATTTAGATTTAGATCTCATTGAATGGAGTTTATGGTTTGATGCTTGAAGTATTTGTAGCAATCTCAGGTCCATACTTTTCGTAGCTAGCTAATTGTTCATTGCTTTGCAAAGTTAGCCTTAACCTTTATATTCATTGTGCTTAGTTCAATTGTGGAGATTTATTCATTTCAATTGCAATTGGGTTGTCTTGGATGAATGTTCATGATCTAAAAATCTTAATACCTTAGAAGGTTGCACTAGTTCTGTAAGATTGTAGATTTATCTTGGTTAAGGAGGAATTAGTTTATGAGGGATCGGTCCATTTCAAGTATTTCATCATTTACATTGTTAATCTTAGGAGTAGTTAAATTTAGGAATCTCTTTGAAACCCTAACCTTTTTTTATTTCTTTATCATTCCAGTTAGATTTAGGATTGAAGTATCATTGTATTTCCATATCTGATAAATTCAAGATTCAGTCTTTGCTTGTAGGAAGGTCCCTTTGTGATTACCAAAATTTTCAAATATTATCTGAGTTCTTTATGCATTGTTAAGACCTAACATTAGAGACCTTGGGGTTATCTCTTGAAGCTTGCTGATAGAGATTTACCTTTCAAGAGAGATAGGATTTCATATTCTCTCTCAGTTGTTGCTATGCAGAAAACATCATCAAACCTATATCTCAACATTTTAAACCTATATCAATACCATGACGTAGAATTCAATGAAGACATTGAAGTAAAATTAGAGAATTAGTTTCCTAAATAGCAGTCATATGAGATTGAAGAGATTTTAGATGGTAGAGATGGGAGGAGGACTCGTGGAAGACAATATAAAGAATATCATGTGAAGTGGAAGGGTGGACAAGTGGAGGATTCTTCTTGGATTTCCCAGGCTGAGGTAGAACATATTGGTTTTCCTTTGGCCCCAAAAAGGTGAGGGAATCACTTTTCAATAACCCCAGATGTCTGATGTAGGAGCATCCTTGGTTCATGGCAATCTTCCATCAACCAAAAATATTTTCTTTTTGTTTTTTGTTCTTGTTCTATTCTTGCTCAATTCATGTTGGTGGATTCATCATCTTTTCTCACTAGATCCTATGGATCTTTATGTACAATGTCGACATGTTCATTTTCCTTGTTCCAGTGTTTGAGTGTGATTGAATCTTTTTCCAGCATGTTATCACTTCCAAATTTCATGGCAGTTTCTTGAACCAACACTAGAATAATTTCAAACTTTTCAGCTAGTTCGATAGTTGTCATTAATCCCCGTGAATTGTAGATCTTAATGGTGTGATTTTAAATGTTTCATGGAGTTTCTATAGCCATCATTATAGGTCCACACTTCATTTTATGCACCTATTGAAGAGTAATTCAATTGAGCCCTAGCTATTCATGTGCATGTTACATTTTCTTTCCTTGGATAATGTGGTGATCTTTGGATGACGCGAATGTTTCTAGAATTGAAAATATGATATAAAGCTTGTAATCGATCATTAGAAGGTATTATTCAAATGGTAATCAAGTAATTATCAATTGGGTAGATTTAATTTGTAATATTCAGCTCATATATAGGAGCATGTTAGAATGTTGTATTTTTGACCATGTTGTATCAGGCCTATGAGCCGAATCTGTAAATCCAGATGTTGTCGACCGAATGTAAGTGAGATTTATATTAATGAGAGTATTTGCATCTACATTTTCCTCCATATTTTGTGTTTCTTTCATTGTGTTACTCTGGTTGTATTGTCCATTTTTTTCTCTTTGGGGACCCTCCTACTATGACTGTGCCAGCAACTCTAAAGAACTTTGTTTGGGTGAAAATTGATAGAGGAAAAGGAAGATTAAAGTGAAATTAGCTGGTGAAAGAAACCTCATATCGATCAAAGTTTTATCCTCTACAAATGAGATGGTTACTGTATGCAAAGAACCTGACAAAGAATAATTCAAAATATCTACAAAATTTCCCTTATTTTGATTTGGAAGAAGAAATAAATTTGTATGCAAGCCATTTTCTTATAGATGTGGAAGAAACACTTTGTTCCCTATTGAGTGAATTAAGCACTAGAGAAGGGAATAGTGGTAGAGTTTTTACATACTTCTCAGGTGAAAGTTGCAGTATCTATGTAAGTTGGAAAAAGTATGCTTATTTCTGAAATTTTCCTTTTACAAAAGCTTTAAGGCATGAGTATATTTGAAGTTGTGTATCTTTATAATCATGATGAGCAAGTTTCTCATTAAACATATGGTTAATATTTGAAGCCTGAATAAATACACAAGAGTAATGTATCATTCCCCTGTATTTCTTGGTAAAATTTCAAATAAAAGTATGCCTAGTATGTAACTCCTATCATGCCCTCAAAATAATTTATCTATTGATCTAGAGATAAGCCATTAAGTTTTGGAGGTATTAAAGGTTTTCCTAGAAAAATTCTTGATGATATTAGGAAACTTCTACCAAAATTTACAGTGAAAATTTTTGTGCCAGCTTCCAGACACCTAAATGCATTCATAGATTTGATGGGTGATTTTTAGATAAATCATGAGGATGTTTTCATAAAATTGTTTGCTCAGTCATTAAAAGAGGATGCTAGAGACTGGTACTCATATTTACCAATATGTTCTATAGCTTCATGGGATGCTTTTAAAATAGAATATGTGGAACAATTTGGTGAAAGGATCAGTCCAAATGAGATAAGAAAAATATTTAGGGAAATCCAACAAGATGAAGAAGAGTTAGTTACTTCTTTTAATCTGAGATTCATGAAAGCAGTAAAAGATATTCCTGAATATTTAAGACCTAGTGATGTAGAGTGTTTGATTATATATCTTGTTTCTTTTTAAAATAATATGAGTTACTGGATAAGGGATAAGTAACCTACAACATTGCAATAGGTGTATCATATTGCTATGGATATTGAAAATATTATGAAATACTCAATGATGGAAGGATATATGGCTACAAGTGTTTGGTGTCCTGATACACATTATAAAGATGAAATAAATAAGGATGAAAATATTGATCAATGTGATGATAATTTTGATGGATCATTTTTTTCATTCTCACAACATATAAATCATGAACCAATTCAAAATAAACTTCAATAGTGTTCAAATTGAAACATAGATTTTTGGTTCCTCTAGGACTTCTCTAGCTTTTCTAGGGTTTTTCGCCTAAGAGGAGACAGGTAGGGCCAAAAATGCTAAGGGTTCATTCAAATTTATGTTATGTATGATGCTTTCTAAGCTAAATGAAGTAGACTAAATGCAATTGAGTGATCTAAATGAATGAATATGAATGAAAAAATAAGATTTAAACTATATTTAAAAACAGGCTGTGATATGCAAACAATGAACTAAATGATGAAATAATGTAGAACATAAATAAATGAGATAAAATAGAGTGCACCTAGGAAATGTTTGATGATTCTAGAATGTTGTGGACATTGAATGAAATCACTAAAATTTTACAATGGGACTTATTCGCCCAGGGTGGCGAATTAGTCCTACTAGTGAAAATGTGTCAGGAACTAGTTTCTAACTATCAAGATCTGGAATCTGAAAAAATTCAAACATTTAGTCCTAAGGTAGGACTCATTCGCCACTAGTGGCAAATCAGTTCTCTCCCAAAAAAATTTAAAATTAGGAGACAACTCTGCAACACCAGATCTGGAAATCTTTGATTATTGGTTTATCGAAGTCAATTCTACAAGAAATGGACAAAAAACCTTCTCCAAGCTTGAAATATGAATGAGTTGACTTGAAGCACCTAGTTGACTTGTTTACCAATCTTCAACACCAAAAATACTATCAAATCAGCATACCTAGGTCTGCAAACACACATGCAATAGGGGAAAAATGGTTGAGGGTGAGCAAATAGGGGTTTTCCTTGGTCAAACCCCACTTTTGGTAATCAAAACCTTAATGAAAAAATGAAATGAAAGAGAATGATAAACTAATAAAATGCAATATCTATCATCTTACAGAACCCTTGATAATGCAAATCTCAAATAGTATCAATGGATTCTCCAAAGTGCTTGAGTATTGCTTTATAAGATGTTGTAAGATGTGGGTATGTGCAGGATCATGATGGGTATCTTTAGGGTATGTGGCTGGCGACTTTTTTTTACCCAAAATTGAAGAAACGAAAAGGTTTTTTAAAGGAGATTCTCATCTTTCCATCGATATAAATTATATTTTACTTTGAATTTAATTAATAATTATTATTCATTTTCTATTTGAATTACGACTAAAGTCCTGATTGATAGGCTGATTGAAAAACATTTATAGCTTTCAAATGGTATCACATTTTTTGAATCTGAAACATGTGTCACATTCTACGCTTCACATACTATAGGATTAAAAAAAATCAATTTCATGAAGTTTTGACCAAGTTAAGGTGGTCAGACATATGAGTTTTTATATTTTAAAACATTTGTAATAAAAAATCCATAATTAATTATTTACTTGGAAAAAAAATTACAAAAAAATATGCATCACATTCGGACATGAGTCCTCTACTTATATATCTAAAATCTTATAAAAAAATATTATTATTTTATTATGGTTAGGGTGGTCAGATAGACACCTACTTATTTATTCCCTGAAATTTAAGTACTACAACATTGAAATTTCAAATTTTCACCAAATAGATTTAAAAAAAGAAAGAAAAATCTAGTAGTTTAGAAACTACATTCAATTTTCTGCAGATTCTAATCTTACATATTTTTGAAATAATATAGACTAATTATTCAAAAAATTTATGGCAAGTTACCTAACTCTGATTTTTCTAACTTTTTTGCCACTTAAGGGCCTATTTTTTCCATGATGATCTTGCACATACCCATGCTTGAATGCTCAATATTGCTTGAATATGATGTATGAATGTTGGAGGATGTAAAATGAGGTAAAACTACTTATTTATACAATCTTGTGCCTTAGTTAACTATTCATACCTCATCATAGGCCAACATCAAGTGTTTTTGAATAAAAAACCGAAAGGAAATTTTCAAAATTTTGAAATTGGAGCCAAGGAAGATTCATTGGCCACCCATGGCAAATGGGTGCCACCTAGAACCTAAAAATAGGTGTCAGGAATTATGTTGCATTTAATGTTGTTTGTCGAGCTTACATTCAAAAATACATTTACTTGAGACATATGAGGGTATAAAGGGACCAAATAAAGCATGAGAAAGGGGTAAATAGTGAAGACATGCTTAAAAAATTATGGAATATTGTTACATGACTTTACAACACTTCAAAATAGAACTTGATTAGTGATGAAAAGGTGATTTTTAGGTAAATTTTAATGAATAGAGTCTAGAAGAATGTACAAATTTCTTGCATGTTCAATTCACAACACCTTCACAAGACATCGCTATTTGAATTTTAGTACCTAAATATGCATGTTCAATCCATATTGCAACATAAAATCAGAGAAAAATAGATCAAACAATGAAACAAGACCTAACAGATCATGAAAATGAAAAGGGCCCATTTTTCTATGACACATTTAGCCCCCACTTTAGTGAGAGGATGAAAATACTTAAAACTCACACTAAAGTAGTGATGAACATTGAGAAGAGGGTTTTAATGCACTTACATTAGCAAGATGGAATAACAACAATCAAGAGGGATGATCAAGCCCCCAAGATGAAGATCCCATGGAAAACTAAATATAAGAACAAAGGAACACACAAGTGTTGAAATGAATCAGACGAAGCTTTGATCATCAGTCCAACTAGTTGTGAATTAGATCTAGGCTGAAAGAGAATGTATACTCACTTTGAGGTGAGAGAACATATAATGGTTTGCTGGGTGAGAAGGCCCAAATGTACTCACTCTGGGGCCACAAAAATTTTGACTGTCTGCAGGGTGAGAAATCCCAAAAGATAAGATACATATGCTAGTTGGTATGTACTCACAAACACAAAGGTGGCTATGGGGAAAAGTCATGCCACTAGGTACCACAAACAAAATGTCATGAACAAAAAGAAAGGTACCATAGTCATGCAAGTTGTGTTATGCAGGGTGAAAAAAGGAAAAATGCAAAAATGTAAAGTGTTAAGTGTAAAATGTTCAAAGGAGTCTTGTTCAGTTCATGTAAGGTTAGTCACTTAGGGAACATTGTGTCTAATGTCTCCAAAAGAGGACCAATCAAAGTTTAGTATATTCACAACTTAGGGGATGTAGTGCATCGCATCAGGCCACCAAGAGGAATGTAATATTCTGAGATAGATCACAATTATGAAGGACATCACACCCAATGTCATCCACAAAGTAATGAATGCATCATATAAATGACAAGGCTACACTAGGAATCAAGAATGCAAATGAATTAATGGTAATGTATGCCCCCCACTTTAAAGGAATTGCTACACATTGTTCTATGAGAATTTACTTTACAGTAGCAAAGGAAAGAAAAAGAAAAAAGAAAACAAGACATGAGAGCCAACTTGGAAAGCCCTATGTCAAGTCATATGTTTCAAAGTTAGGTTGCATCATGTCAAGGAAAATGAAAAATAAAGAAAGGGAGTTGCCCATAGAAAAGAGCACACCAAACACATAAGCGATCTATGGATTTGGGATCAGTATGTTTGTTGCTGCAATGTGTTTATGAAAGAGCTTAGAACTGTCATTGTTCCCCAAAGCACATATAACTGAAAGACTGACACAAAGAGAGCAGAAACAAAGGAAAAATAAAGTCCATTTTGGGTCAATATGGAAGAGACATTACGTTATCGATGCCTTGTATCCTCCCCAAAAGGAAAACACAAGCAAAATGAAAGAGAACGAAAAGGTGAAAGAAAATGGGAAAGCTTTCAGGTCAACATGAAGGAGATATTTTGGTCTCGATGTCTTGCATCATCCACAAAATGAAAACACAAAACAAAGGAAAGAGGACCGATTGGGTCAACATGGAAGAGACATAGGGAATCTCTACACTTTGTGTCATCCCCAAAAGGAGAACAAAAAACAAAAGTGAAAAAGACAAGGACCTTTTGGGTCCACATGGAAGATACATAGGGCGTCTCTATGCTTTGTTTCATCCCCAAAAGGAGAACACAAAACAAAAGTGAAAAAGACAATGCACGATGAATAGAATAATAGAGATACAAATAGAAGAAGTGTATAAAGAGAGGGAACATCAAACACAATATGGGGGAACACAATACACACATGAAAAGGAAAAAGATAAAATAAAAAAGCTAGTTAGGAAAATGCAATTCAACCATCTAACAAGTCATCCACCTCCCAATCATGTTTAGTATAATGCAAGCATGGTTGACTATCCAAAGAAATAATTGCAAGCGTTGAAAGTAAGAGTCGTACCAGGTTCTTCACTTGGTGGAGAGATTTTATATTTTAAGCTCATTGTAGATGAATTTTTTTTTACATTGTTATGCAATTCTTCCTTTATTTTTGCTATCATCACATCATCATCATCATCATCATCAAGATTAATGACAATGGGAGGATGAAGGGTGATTTATGAGGATGGATGTATCAAAAGCTGTGGTTGTTGGATGGGTTCAATTCATTGTGATTGTTGCACTAGACTATCATGTGGTAGGTCAAGAGAAGGACGGTGGTCATCTATTACTTATGTCAAAGGTGGAGGTTAATTTTTTTTATTTTCTTCCATGTGATATTGACGAGCAAGGAAACGATGATGATGCCTTTATTCCCTAGCACTTTGGTTTCATTTAATTCAATTTTGGAGTTGTTGAGGTGTAAGAGAAGATTGATTAATCATAGGTTCTTCTACTTCTGAAGAGGGAAGAACAAAAGAAACAAAAGAGGCCAGGTCAACCACTTTCTTTTTTTCTTTATACACTTGTTTAATGCAAGGAGGCATGACAAGAGTTTTTTCATTTTCTCTTGGTCATTTAAACGATGGTTGGGAAGTATCTAGGGGTGGTTGTTTAGGGGGTTGTATGGTTTTATCAATGTCGGACTCAAGTTGAAGCATGGTTTCATCTATGATAGCAGGTGTGGAAGTGGATAGGGATGCATTATGGAGAGACAATTCAGTTGTCTTTTCTGCTTTGAACTCTTGATAAGCTATGAAAAAGAAGTCCTTTCAAGGGGTGATGGGTTTCATGGGTTTAGGCCTAAAGGCTTCTAAGGAAAATTTAACTTTAGACGATAAAGGATTAAAGCCACTATGGTGTATGGTAAATGTCTCATTTCCATGTGGAAAATTCAAACACTTCTGAACCACCAATGGGACCACTTTCATTGAGTGAAGCCAAGGGTGGCCTAGCCATAAACGAAATTGGTCAGATTGTTGAATAATTGAAAATGTTACATCTGAAGTTTTAGGTCCTATCTGTAATGGGAGTATGATCGATCCAATCATAGGGAATGAAAAACTTGTATGTTTTTTTATCTATGCAATTGGTTTATTATAAGCATCTTGATATAACTCATGTAATGCTAGAAAATCCTCTATGATCACATTTTCTCCACAAGTGGGATCTATTAATATTCCATTAGTGAGCTTATCATATATTCCTCTCGCTATCTAGAGAGGACCATCAGGAAGTTTTTGTAGTATGTATTTAGCAGAAAAAGTGATATGAAGAGATTTAGTGGTCTGGCCCTTACGAGGGATAACGTTTATCATACCCACAAGTTGATACATAGGACTATCTTTAGTGATAGGTGGAGATATATCATGTTGTTCATTGTTTGTATCAATAGTCATTACATCAGTATTTGAAGGTTCACTAGCCTTGACAAATGAAGTAGTGTGTTTAGGCATAGGATTGGCGAAAATTTTTAAGTTTTGGTTAGGGGGTGCAATAGACTTATTGCCTTGAACATTAACACCCATAATGGAAAAATGGCCTAAATCAATGAGGTCTTGAATTAAATGTTTTAGACACTTGCAGTGTTCAATGTCATGTCCATTTTGGTGATGAAAATGACAATAAGCATTAGTTTTGAAGGTGGGTGGTAAGGGCTGATTTGGATCAAGTGGTAAGATGGGTGGAAAAGTGAGCATGTGTTGATGAATTAATTAGTTCCTTGTGTTATGGAGGGTATCGGGTAAGGGAGTAAATTGTCTCTTCGAGTCCCCATAGGTATAAGGCACGACTACTTTAATAGATGCCACTTGACTTTGAACTAGTAGGATTGGTTACGGTTGTGAAGGAGAAGACATATTGAATTGTAAAAATCCTCTATTTGGTTTATGAAAGTTTTGTGTGTTATTTTGGTTTTGATTGTTGTGTTTGGGTTTTTTAACTCGGTTACAAGTGGATTTTTAAACATGACTTGAAGCCAAGTTGTGGTATTCAAACAAGGTTGTCCATAAATGTATAAATAAATGGATTTTCATCATAGTTAGCTTATCCTAAATGTTTATGTGCAAGTTTTTGATAAACATCTTTTGCAGATTTGCATCAGGAAACTTGACATCAATTTGAGCATACAAGGATTGGTATCATGAGATAAAATCTATAACTTTTTCATCTTTTTTTTTCTACATCACATGAGGTCAGACATTGTCTTTTTAGGTTTCAAGTGCACTTGAAAGTGACTTATGAAAGCATCCGCCAATTCATTGAAAGAACATATGGAATGATTAGTCAAGTTGTAAAACCACTCTAAGGTAGTATCTTTCAAGGTCCTTGGAAATAGTTTGGCTAATAGTTTCTCATCAAGGAAAAAATCACTACACAAAATTGTCTAAGAATTAATATGGTTGATAGGGTCTCCTTTACCTCCATATTTCTCAAACTGAGGCATTTCTATCCCTTGTGGCATTGGGGTACGTAAGATTTATAAGGATAAGGGGTTGCTAGGGACATGATATGTGGGTGGAGTAGTTTGACCTTGGTTAATGGTGGAAAGCTGATGTTCCATGGAAGAAATAGTGTTAAGGAGCTATGTAAGAATAGGGTCGGGGTAAGTGGGTTGAGGTGGAAGAGAAAAGGGTGATGAAGTGTAGGTGATGTTAGGGGAAGTGAAAGGAATAATATGGGATGTGAAGGTGGTGGAGGGTACTTGTGATGCCACAAGAGAAGTGGGAATGCTAGGTGGAATCGGGAAATAAGTAGCCACATAATTAACCTGATGCATAGTTGTGTGGACTTGCAGATTGGTATAAGTTGGGATGGATGCTATGGTTGAAGGGGGATGAACTTGAGGTCCTCCTTGGCTTACAGAAATGGTTACAGATTGAGTATTAGAATAGGCATGTTTATTGTAAATCTCAGAAATTCTCTTCATTAGTTTCAATCAAATGATGAATATTTTCAATGACAACTATGATAGTGGTGGAAATTATTTGAAGTGTCAAGTCTTGTTGTAAATGTGAAAAATCCTCATGAATATTAATGACCTTTTCTTGTGGGAGTGAATTTTTTTGGGTGTCAACATTGATTGGATGGAAAGGTGAAGGCATAGAAGTGGTATTGTCAGTGCCTAATGCACCATTTTCCATACTAGAGTAGCAGCTCGTGATATCCCATTGTCCACAATGAAAGTGCTATCGCGGGAGGCCATGAGTCCAAAAATTCTTCTCACTAAAGTATTATCAATGGGGCACCAAACACTCATATAAGTACCACAAAGGATGGGGTGGAATCAAATGCAATGCAATGTAATCTAGGATGTCTAAATGGAAATAATAGAAATATTGTTAACTGTAATGTAGAACTAACTATAGAAAATTGAAAATGCAGGAAAATGCTAGAAATGTTCTTTAAAAAGTGTAGAGGGACTAATTCGCCCAGGGTGGCGAATGAGTCCCAATATGATATTTTTTTTTTGTTTTTCAAAAAATTTAAGATGATATTAATGCTCTACAAAACACAATCAATGATGTAGAATGCAAATTTTCAATTTTTTTAATAAGATGTAATGCAAAGGTGAAATCTAAATGAAGTTTTCACTAACGCAATATGAAAAGTCCTAGAATGCAAAAACAAAACAATGTCCTAATTGAATGTTGATGAAAATATTAAATAAGATGCAATGTGAAAATGAAATTAGAAATGAAAAGTGTTCAAAATCCAGGTTCACCAAAATGAACTGTATATTTTTTGCTTCCTCTAAGACTTCTCTAGCTCTTTTAGGGTTTTTCAGCTAAAAGGAGAGAGGTAGGGACAAAAATGTTAAGGGTTCATTCAAATTTATGTTATGTATGAAGTTTTCTAAGACAAATGAAGTAAAATAAATGTATTTTAGTGATCTAAATGAGTGAATGTGAATGAAAAACTAAGATTTAAACTATGTTTGAAAACACGTTGTGATATGCAAACAATGAACTAAATGATGAAATAATGCATAATAGAAAGAAATGATATAAAACAGAGTGCATCTGGGAAATGTTTGATGATTCTAGAATGTTATGGATGCTGACTGAAATCACTAAAATTTCACATTGGGACTCATTCATCTAGGGTGGCGAATTAGTCTTCCTACTGGTGAAAGAGTGTCATGAACTAGTTTCTGACTGTCAGGATCCAGAATCTGACAAAATTCAGATTTTTAGTCCTAAGGTGGGACTCATTCACCATTGCTGGAAAATTAGTCCTCTCCCAAATTTTTGAAAAATCACAACACTAGATCTGAAAATCTCTAATTGTTGGGTTGCCAAAGTGAAATTTGTAAGAAACAAAGGAAAAACCTTCTCCAAGCTTGAAATAAGAATGAGTTGACTTGAAGCACCTAGTTGACTTGTTTACCAATCTTCAACACCAAAAATACTATCAAATCTAGTTACCTAGGTCTGCAAACACACATGTAATAGGGGAAGGATAGTTGAGGGTTAGCAAATAGGGGTTTGCCTTGGTCAAATCCCACTTTTGGTAATCAAACTCTTAGTGAAACAATGAAATGAAAGAGAATGATAAACTAATAACATGCAATAGATATCAACTTACCAAACCCTTGATAATGCAAATCTAAAGTAATATCAATGGATGCTCCAAAGTACTTGAGTATTGCTTTATAAGATGTTGTAAGATGCTTGAATGCTCAAAATTGCTTGAATATGTATGAATGTTGGAGGATGTAAAATGAGGTCAAAATCACTTATTTATATAAAATTGTGCCTTAGTTAACCATTCATACCTCATCACAGGCTGACATAAAGTGTTTTTGAACAAAATCCCATAAGGAAATTTTAAAAATTTTGAATTTGGAGCCAAGGGGCACTCATTAGCCACCCATGGCAAATGGGTCCCACCTAGGACTTGAAAATAGGTGTCAAGAATTATGTTGCATTTAATGTTTTCTTTTGGGCTTACATTCAAAAATACACTTAATTAAGACATATGAGGGCATAAAGGCGTGAAATAAAGCATGAGACAAGGATAAATAGTGAACTTGTGCCTAGAAAACAATGAAATCTTGTTACAAGACTTTACAACACTTCAAAATAGGACTTGATTAGTGATGAAAAGGTGGATTTTAGGTAAATTGTAATGAATAAAGTCTAGAAGAATGTAGAAATTTCTTACAACACTTCACAACACCTTCACAAGATGTCGTTATTTGAATTTTAGTACCTAAATATGCATGTTCAAGACATGTTGCAACGTAAAATTAAAGAAAAATATATCAAAAACCATGAGACAAGACCTAAAAGGCCATGAAAATGATAAGGGGCCATTTTTCAAAAACACACAAATGATGATCAGGAGCTATTAATTTAGAGGTTGTCTAGTATAAAGAGATATTAGGAGGAATCACCATATGAGTTGTTGGCAAGATTTTTGGATTCCTTATTAGAAATTCCTAAAAGGTTATGACTCAAAGATTCAATATGCATACACATATTCTATGACATTTATGAGCTATGGCTAAGTACCTTTCCCAAGGACTTGAAACCTTAGGATTTTGATCAAATAATTGATTGGATTAGAATTGCTGAAGAATCCAAACATGACTATGAACAAAGAATGAGGTCTCAAAATAGCAAAGGTGATAACCTTATTGACAAAGATCAAGAGTTTTCCCAAAGAATAGATAAGGATGTTTTTGAGAATGAATGTCTACATAAAACTATGGATGATGATATTGTCATACTTGCAAATAATGTTGATATATTTTTAAAAGCTAATAACCAAGGTAGTGAAGATGAAAATTATGATTACTCTCATGAGGAATACAAACCTTTTTGTGAAGAAAATTTGAAGGAACCCTTTGTGCCTTAGGAATATAGCTATGTCAATTCTCATGAAATTTTTCCCTCACTATTAGATAAACAAATTGCATGTGATAAAATCTTGCAAAAAAATTCAACTACTTCAGGATTAGAGCATCTTGGTGATATGGTTGAGATGAATTTGAAGAAAAAAATGTTTATAAAAAGAATCTAGAGCCTAAATTTAATGATGATATTGGTGTTGCTAGTCAGCAGTGTCTTGTTTCTAAATGTTTACAAGAAGCAGAAGTTGTATGTACAGATTTTATGGCAAAGATGGACATGATTACTTTTTTAAAAAGTCCCATTGAGAAAGAAAGTGAACAAATTTGCTTGGTGGAACAAAAGCTATGTTGAAGTTTCCATCAGTCTTGCACATGTGAGTCAGTGAACCTATTACTTAAAGGTGCATTTGAATACCCTACTACAAATCATATCAATTTTGAACTAGTTGATCCATCCTTTTCAAAGTTTTGTTTCCAATTGAATAATGATAACTAGAAAGAAGACTCAATTTGTCGCAGTGATCTTGAAACAAAAATTGTCTCTCATGTCTGGGATGATATGAATGATTTCCTCTATGGGAATGATATTTTTATAGGTGGAAGTAAAAGTGCTATAGATTTTGAGAAATTGATTTTTTAGGAAAATGGAGTAGTGGGCAACATAATTGGTTTATATTGCTCTAATGAATATGAACATCAACTTGAGCATGATCTTGAATATGAATGGTTTGTGCTCATTACACAAAATGAATATGATATTTTCCCTTATATTGATAACAAGAAAATAGATTATGAGTGTTTCACTTTCCCTATCTAGTCAAATGAGTATTTGGTGGAGTATAGTTGCAAGTTAAGTTAGATAGAATACTCCATTAATCATGTGTTTCAATTAATGATCGACCACATAGCCAAATATAAATAAGAGTAACAATGATAAGTTCATAGTGGATAGGTCCGTTGATAGAAACATTATTAAGGGATAGGAAATTCATGAGAATATTTTTAGTTTTCGCCTGATATACATAGTGGAAAATAAAGTTTTTGAGAGAAGAAAGTATCAGCCCAAATTTTAGTGTCCTGGGGCCACCAAGTAAAGTTTAAGCCTTGTTAAATTGGAAGGTGCATATTGATAACTTGTACCTTAGGAGAAGGCTTCAGACAAGTGGAGATTGGATCTCCTGGTTTAGGTCCTTAAGACCTATGTAAAAATGTATATATGTTGGTCATCTTGGTTTTTTCTTCTATGTTTGGTCTGCTTCACCCATGATTATGGGATCTCACCATGCCTAGAAGAGGCATGTGTCCCCAACAAGAGCCATTGATGGAACCCCTCAAAAAATTCTTTTGGTTCGATTTTAAAATTTTCAAATACTTAGCTATGACCCTTGTGTTTTGGCTTAGGGTTATGTTCCTTATCATTGTTCTAGGGTTTGTGTTGACCAAACCTTTCAAAACTAACCTTTGAATCCAAAAACCCCTTGGTTTTTCTAATTTTGAATTTACTTTTTTCCCTTGATATCTAGTCATTCAAGTTTCGTTTTATGCCATTAAAATCATTGTGTTCACTGGCCCCTAGGTTAAGTTTGTTTGTCACCTTAATCCTTTTTAGCGTTCAAATTTTCCTATGATCGGGCTTGATTTTCATGACTTAAATATTTAGCTTTCATTCATAAGGGTCAAGTTCCCATCAACCAATAAGTGGCCCCCTTTTTAAATTATCTTTGTGGCATGTGTAGACTTAGGTTTCACATTGGTTGTTTGATTGTTAAGGATTGATCACTACCATTCCCTGTGCACCTATTTGTTTCTATTTGTTATTATTTTATTTACATAGGCTATCAAGCTTCAATCATGTGTCTGGTACATTAGTGGCCAATTCTCCTTGGTAAAGATAGTTGACACCATTTGAAGAAGATCAATGACAATCATTAAGTAAGATAGCGATCGATGATTGAATGGTGGGTGACATGGATTGATTCTGACCACTCCCCACCATCTAGTCGAAGGCCCATTTATGTACCATGCTTTTCAATGGGAGAGCAGGAAAGTGCCACATGGAATTTTTCAAAGGATCATATAGATTCATATAGAGATAACATGCTGCTGAAATATTGGCCGAGACTATTCTAAGGTAAAAATGATGATAAATTAGAACTAATTCATGGGAATGCTGAAGAAATTTGTGAAAACAATTTATGGTTGTCAAATCTATTAGGTGTTGGTACATTCGGGAAGGCGAAATTGAAATAAGACAAAGTACGGGATGATATTATGAAGTTAAATAATGAACACACTCCCCACTGTCTTATTGTGATGAACTACAAGTAAATTAATTCCCATGGGCGAGCAAGTAAATGTGACACAACAAGTTTGGTTAAACACTAAGCATGTGGTTAATATGCAAGCTAAGTGAATGTTTATCTCACTTGATTTTTTTGATTATTGAGAAGTATCAAGTGCATGCATTTATTTTTTTCATAATTAATCATCTTGATTGATTATTCATTGATTCACTTTAAGATATGATGAATGATTGACGTTAAAAATAAGGGTAATTGATTACCTACATCCTCACAGAAGCTTTCTTGGAAAATTAATGCAAAAACTCTCTAGTTTTTCTATTTATTGAAGATCACCTACTTGATTATTCTCACTATTTGACTATTTATGAGAATTAAGAGTCTAGGAGTAAGTGTGAATTCAAGCTTGTTATTTTTAAGTTGGGTGGTGTCTTTGTTCTAAGGAATGTTGATAGGTTGATAAGCAAGGAAATGGGTAAGGAAAGTGTGTCTCTCATCCCAGTTCTTAGGTCTAGGAGACTCAACCCTCTTGAGTTTCAAGGTGATTCTCCCAAGAGTGAGCAAGATATGTCTGAAATCCCTATGACTCCAAAAAACAAAGCAAGAGCTATCAAGAAGTCCGCACGAGATGTTCTCAAGCGTGCTTATCATCTGAGAAGCCAAATTATCTCAATGGAATTGATTAAGGGTAAGGAGAAGAAGATTGATAGGCCTCAGAGGGAAGCTATGAGAAAGAATAAGTATCACCAGGCTTATATGAGACGTCATCATTCTGTCATTGATGTATGAGATGATTCTTCTGAAAATGGAGATGAAACTAATTCAGGTTACCACTAGTATCTCATGGCCATGAATGATTTGATTGATTATGAGGATGAGGTTGTGATGTCTACTCCACTTTCAAGAAGGAAACCAAGTGGGCACACTTACTTTTCTACTGACAAGGAAAAGTACCATCTCATTACCTTTCTCAGATGGTGCTCAATTTTTGGTCCTTTCTGCTACCTTTTTGTGGTGTGGGTCTTTGTTTATTTATGCCTTCAGTGTTGATGGTGACATTTTCCAGTTCAGTGTGAACTTACATGTTTTTGATGTTTTGATGGTGAAGCTTTTTGAAGACTGGTGGGTTTTCTCTAATTAACAATTTTTTGGAGTTTTTCTTTTTGCTTGTCACTGTCCTACAAATGATTACTTGTAATTGATTAGGGAATATTTTGATATTCTAGTGAAATTAATTTTGAAATGAAATTGAAATGTAGGTGTAATTTAGCCTAATTCTTATTGCTCCCTTGTCTTATAAAAGGGATTTCAAGGTTGATTACAAAGGAGGTCAATGGTAGTTTTCTTTGAAGGGGTTACACATAGAAACAAAATAGATACTCAATTTTCTAGTAATATGTTTTATTGATAAATTCAACTGATATGTATATGGTTCTATGATAATGAAAATGACAATGTGTATAGTAGAATGGTATAATGTTTCTACATATTACTCTCCTATTTACAGGTTATACAAACTATGAATAATATAATCAATGGTTCTCTTATTTATCTTTGTTGATTTTAAATGGATGCGGTGTTCTATTCTTTCTTATCATTTAAATGAATGTATGTAAATGCTTGAAAATAATTATGGGTTTGAAATAAATCATGTATTTGGATGATAGTAAGAAGTTAATTATGGAAATGATAAGTGGGGATATTATATTGCAATATTTTCAAGGCTTTGGGTGTTGCCAAATATAATATTGTTATCTAGTCATGTTGGTATTTGGTTTGACTCTGTTCCAAGAATATGGTACTTGTTTAGCAAAGTAATTATACTCCAATTATGGTGACCAATCCAACAAGTTTATCACAAAAATATAATCAACTTACTTGTAATTTTTTTTCTAGGTGTTTGTGAAATCTTAATGAATTACATTTTCTCTTGTTTAAATTAGTCACTTCCATGAAGGTCAACCAAATCTTTAGGGTATTGTGTCTATTAAACATTTAAGGAGAGTCATTTGTTTATTTTGTGTTTGATACCTAGACACACTGGTAGATCTATAAACACAACATTTAGGGTTATCCTCCTGGGTTTCATAGAGCCCGAAGTGAAGAAGTGAAGGCCTATGAACCCTAACTTAAGTGTTTTCGAATCCTTTCCCTTATTGATAATTTAATTCTAACAATTTCATATGTATGTGGTAATATTAAGTTTGGATCTTTAAAAATAACCAAAAATCTTCATAAAAATTGTTAAACACACCACCTCTATCAGATCTCAACCACTAGATTTTTAAATGCATCTCATTTTCAACAATAGACTTAAATTCTTTACACTTATCTAGAGCTTCTAATTTTTCTTTCAGAAATGTCAGCCAAGTCATTTTAGAATAATCAATCAATAACATGAAATACCTGTCATCACATGAACTTCTTATTCTGGTAAGTATACATAGATCTTTATGTACCAACTCCAAAGGACATATAGTAGAATATTCTTTTCTCTTGAATCTCTTATTTGTTTCATTTCCAACTTGGAATTCCTTGCATATTGAATTGATAGGCTTTATTTATACATAGTAGATCTATCATAGTATTAGTAGAACTAATATTCACCATGTTATCAAAATTAATCTGTCCCATTCTTCTATGACATAGCCAAATTTCATTAATTTGGGCCATAAAGCACTTATCACCACTACCTTTAAGTTGATAAACATTACCTTTTCTCCTTGTTACTACAACAACCAGAGTGTTGGAGCTTCCTTTTTTTGATTTCACAAGAACCATCCTAAACACAAGATTGTATTCTCTACTACACATTTTTCCTACACTTAGAAGATTATGCTAGAGACCCTTGATGTAAAAACCATCATCTATTTTATGCTTCCCATCAAAACGAATTGAACCCTTCCCATAGATCTTAGTAGATTTACCATCACCAAACATAAAAAGACCACCATCATACCTTTCAAGCTTAATAAACTTGATCTTATCACATATCATATGATTTAAACATCCACTATAAATGATCCAATAATTGCTTTCTTCTTTTGCATGAAAAATAGTGAACATAATTCCTTTAATGTTATGACATATTTCCAAAGAACTTTCCTTCTCAAATATTTCAAGATAAGTTAGATTAGTTCAAAAATTTAAATCCATGAACAATAATTCATCAATTCATCTAGATAAACTGATTCATCATCATCAGAAACACCATTGTCCTTTTCAACATAATAACTCCTTTTCACAAATTTACCTTTATCATCCTTTTTTTGTCATTGGTAACTTTTATTGGAAATTTAGATGCATGATGAACTATATTTCTACAATTGAAACATTTTAAAGGTAACTTACTTCTATATGTTCCAATTCCCTTATTTAATCTTCTCAAAAAATTTGCTTCCACTCAACAAGATCATCCAGATCTTACTCATCATCCTTCTCTACTTTGCAAAATTTAAAGGAAATTTTTCTAATTGTTGTATCTTGACCAAACTCTCTCGTTTCAAAAAAAGTTAAAGAACCATACATCTAATCTCTATAATAATTATCCAAACTTTGAGCTTCCTCAATAAAAAAAAATTTAGAGCTATAATACTTTGGAATAGTTCTTAATAACTTTTTAACTTCACTTTATTCCAACTTTCCACCAAGACCATTTATGGAATTGACAATTTCATCAACTCTAATCATGTTGGCAGTAATATCTTCATCTTTTAGACATCCTTATGGTTTCAAAGTTTTCTTTTTAGTTTTACATATTCACTTGTTTGACCTTGTCATCCCCTTCATAAATACTCTCCAACTTTGTCCAAACTTCTTTAGCAGATTTTATACTTCTCACTTTTCAAAGTTTAGAATTAGAAAGACCGCTCAGGATAGCATTTCTTACTTTTCCATTGTTTTAATAATCCTTGATCTCATCATCAATTTTCATACCATTTATAGGAATAATATATCCTTTTTCAATTGATTACCAGACTCCAAATCCAAGAGAGACTAGAAAGGATTCCATCCTAGATTTCTAGTAAGCATAATTTGTTCCATAAAACATAGGAGCTTTGACACCCATCCTGTGTTCCATTTGAATCTACCTCAAGAGGTTAAGCTTCTTCTAGGAAGCATAGCTCTGATACCAATTGTTAGATTGACAGGGAAACTAAGACTCAGGGTGGGGTGAATCAATTTTATACATAAAACATTCAATCTCTCAATATTTTTTCAAACTCTTATCAACCTTTAACCCTTAATATGCATTAGTAGAATGTAAAAATATGAGACTGTAATGTAAACAAATCCAGACACATAAGAATACAATATTTACATGGAAAACCCAAAAAGGGAAAAACAATAGTGAGGATTAGCTCACATATAAATTGCAACAACGAATATAATTAGGCACACTACCAAGGGATCACTACCCAAAAAATGAAGAAAGGCTCATTGCCAAAAGGAATCACTGTCTAGAAGAAAAATAATAAAAGAAGGTTGTTACAAAGAGATTCACTATGTCAAGGGAACAAGAGAAATCCACCACTACAACATTATTCCATCCACAACCTTCAGCTCACTTCCTCAAAAAAATTCAAGCACAATGATATGTAGACACCTTCTACTCATTGCATGCACAAGTCATATACATTTAAGCTTGCACTCAAATCACCACACTTGATCACATTCACATATTTTTGCACCTGTAGACTTACCACACACTCCACAAAACCTTCATCTTGTATTTATACTATCCACACCCTAAATAATCTTAATTAGGTATGTCTTAATGAAATCTCTGCATCTTAAATGTGCAACACGGAATTAGGTTATCACCAAGCATTTTTCGTAGTGGAAAGAAGTGAAGGCAGACCATGCCAAGGGTTAACTAGGATCCAAATCTATATCAACACACTTATCAACACTTCTAAAAATAATAAACATCCTATGGATTAGTGCTATCATGCTAGGTTAGCCAAACCTACATTAACACTAACAAGTGACCACAATCACACTTTTCTAGGTCTAAAAACATCTCACAAAGCACTACCAACACAACCACTTGAATTTGAAGAAAACTTTTATTTTTTAGAACCATACACACTAGAACAAACATACAATTTACTAACCAACTGTGTGGAACACCTGAACATCCAAAACCTCAAGTGAGAGTAGATACAAAAAATATAAGCACATTCCCAAATTCATAAGCCAAGAAACTTCACTGCAGAGAAATGTGAAGTAGTCTCATTTCTCCTAGACAACCTTCTTCACAGATAGACATACCATCAAACACAACTTCTACTATCGTACAATCTATAACCTGAAACTCTAGATATAACACCTTCAAACACCTCTAGATACTACACAAGCATATGTTCAACCATGAATAAATGTGGAGCACAACATTGAACACATTTTTGTCACTCTACACACTCTTTTATTCAAATTTTCTCAAAATAACATGGAAACCAAGTGAATCAAATACAACTACAACACTTACTCATTCCATACATTAATGACAATACCACAACATGGTGCAACACACACCAACAATCTCCGTAACCAACTTAGACTTCTAACAAACTTTGGAGCTATACTATAGGTTGAGAACAATGACAACACCAATAACATTGTGTCAACATCAATGACACCACCCACATAACTCAAGATTTGAACAATAATAAAATTAAAAATGTTCTTAAAATTATCATGTCTTCATCAAGTACCCAATGTAATATACATGGAAAGTAAAGAAAATAAAATAAGAAAATGATAGCTAATAATTAAACAACATTATATTTAAATTGATAAACCCTTTAAGAAAGAATCCATTACCAAGGTGGAGATGGAAAACATATTAATCTTATCAAGAATATATATAATATATATGATAATTTTGTTCCCAATATAGTACTATTCTAGTAATATTTTTCTACCCACGAAATTATTATATAAACAACTACCCTATTGATCAAATTTATAAGTTCTTCTAATACAAGGAGCTATAAATGGTTTCTAATATAATGAAATCAAAATATAATCCAAGTAGTCTACATGTGAAAGATATGTCATGAATTGTGTGATAGATACAAGCAACTTTGTAGAAGCTTCAATAATTTTTGCATTGATTGTTTCATGAAAATTGATATAGAGCATCACGAGAAGAGAAAAATAACCCACTAGAAGATAAAATAACAACTTGAAAAGTTGAAAAAGTATAACCAAATTTTGACACATCATAATATATGTTTTCTTACACACCTTATAATGTCATAGGTTATTCTTACAATTCTTACAAAAGTGGTCATAAATTTACTTGCATTTCATGAAAAGTGTCTAATGTCTTAAAGTATTCCTCCTATATTATTCCACTTGCACTCATATTACTAGTTATCAAAAGAATTAACATTAAACATATACACCTCTAACTGTATATTTATTTCCAAGTTGTTTCATCCATAACTATTAAATATTTACAAATAATTAATCAATTATTAATCAAACTAAATGAAATATAATTGTCCTAGGATTGCAAGGTGAATAGTAACCCCAATCCTAAAATTTGTTACTAGTGATTTTCTATTACTTTGTTTCCTAGTCAATAAATAAGGTACCTCACTATAATTTCATAAATTGCATCATATTCAATTCCATGTTACATAAATCTTCCTCTTTATATAAATTAATATAATTATTCTTTCTTTCAACTGAAAAAAATATCTCACCACTTCGCATATCTAGTTTCTTGACTGGTGAGTCCAAATTTCTCATACACTAATGTGTGCTATGAGAATCTTGTTTTTTCTCTTCCTCTAACTCTCCTACATGAGAAGATATTTTTTGGTAAGAGGATAAATGTGCCATAGAAAAAAGTACACTTTGCTTGATAGGGGATTAATTCACGATAAATGGGACATAATGAGGCCTTGACTCAGGTCTTGTGAGGAATTTTATGCATCTGCACTAGGTCTTGGACCCTTGGAAATTGAATACCATGCTTTTAATTATGTCTTGTAAAGGTGTTGTAAGATGCTTTCACACTTTTCTAGACTTAATGAACCTATTTCTTTCTAATTCAACATTATAAAATGTGTTTAATAACATTATTACATCAATTTAGAAGTCTTTTCAATTAAATTTAATGCTAAACTAGTGTTGTAATGTGTCTTGAACATTCACATTGGTTCTTGCACCTTTCTATGCTATGTGAACCTCATTTTAGTGTTGAAAAGTGTATTTAATCACACTTTCACTTTGAATTCTATGTCCCAAGCCCTAATTGACCTCTACATCATCACTAATAGGCCCCTATTAACCCATATTATGCATCCCAAGGCATTATCTAATCAAATACACAACAAGGTTACAATTTAAGCCTTATTTCCTTATCTCTTGGCATCTTAGCTGTCAAAATGGCCTCTGTGGGACCCATTCACCATCCATGGTGAATCAATCCCATCTATGTGGGACCCATTTGCATGGGTGGTGAATGAGTCTCATTTGGCTCAATTTTGACCTTTGAGCAGGAAAAAAGTGAAATTTAAGTTTAATATTACTTCATGTCGGCCTATGATGAAGTATTAATGGGTGAAATGGTTGAATTGGATTTAAATATAATTATTTTAACTCATTTTCATGTCTCTCTTATCTCTTATCATTCATTCATCCATCATTCTTCTGTCTCAAGTAAAACAACTTAGGGTTTCATCATTTTAAGTCTCCAAGATATTAATTTTTAGACATTCAAGGGCAGATTCTTCATATTTTGCTTCAGAATTTCAAGATCAAACATCATGGAAAGGTAATATATTCCATTATTTCATGTTCTATTCCATTATTTCATCATTTTGGTTTAATTACCTAAAAGGGGTTTGACCAAGGCAAACCCTAATGCCCTAACATTCAACATCTCCCTTTCTTGTCTTGTGTGTTTGCAGATTTGGGTCTCTTGGAAGCTTCAAAATCATTGAAGATCAATTTTAAAGGTTCATCAAGTATTCTCTTCATTCTACAAGTCAAAATATCAACAAAATCACACATTAAAGCCTGTAAATCAGAGTTCCAAAAGTAGACACCTATAGGAAGTCAAAGTTCAAACTGAGAGCTCTGGAATCCATCTTTGAATAATCAAAAATTCAAAAGTGGAATCATTCACCATGAGTGGTGAATGGGTCCCAATCTAGGGTTAGTTTTTGATTTTCTACATTTTTAGATACCCTTTTGTCTGAAACGGGCTCTGGTTCAGTTTTGCAGAACTAGTACTGATTCACCCAGAATGGTGAATGAGTCCCTCCAGGCCTAAAAATCAGCATTATAAATATTTTAGAAGAAATTTCCATCCTTCATCAAGGTTCTAGGTGCACACTTTCAGTTTGGTTCATGTATGTTAAGTTTTGCATTCATTTCTAGTGTATTTCTACATAACACAATGTGTTTTATAAAAAGGTACATTTCTTAATTTTTCCTACTTAATCAATGAATCTTATCAATTAACTACATCTAGGAAATTACATTTATACATAATTTCATCATAAATAACTTATATTTAGTGAACCATTTAGATTTTGGGTGTGGGATCTATCTCTTTTCATTAGGTGAAAGACCCTAATTGAAAAAAAGAGACCTAGCATTCCATGCCCCAAAAATATATGGTTCATTTTGGTGAACCTACTTTTCAAATGATTTGTTGACTAGTTTTGATTCCTTCATCATCATAGATCTAGCTTGCATTAGGGTTTGCATGATTCATTTGCACACTAGGTGTTAAATTTTTCATTCATAAAAAAGTGCATTTAGGTTGCATTTTTCACATCTACATTCATTTCAATTTTCCAAAATTCTGCACTTTTCACTTAGGTCTACATCATAGCACTTAAAAACCATCAAAATCAATCAAAATTTTCTGACATTTCTGAAAAAAGTCCATACTGGGACTCATTCGCCAGCCTGGGCGAATCAATCCCTTTTGACCTCTAAAATTGCATTTTACAGAACTAAAAACTCTATTTTTAAGCTTTTGTTTGGTGCCTTAACCTACGTATATCAGTTAGTTGCATTTTTGTAACATGTATTTCCTTAAATCTAGCCTAAATTAGCTCATTTCATGCATGGCTTCAATTTAATGTTTGCATTTACATCTTGTTACATATCATAGTCAGTCAATTGTCATCTTTCAAATATGAAAAATCACATTATAGCCTAGATCCAATCCACAACTGGTTGGATAGATGATCAAAGCTTGATCCACCTTTTAATTTTCACTTTTCATCTTTCTCATTCTTACCATTTCATGATTTTGTATCTTGATGTTTTGACTTAGGATCTTCGATCCTATGAGCTTGACCATCTCCTTTGATCTTGTCATTCTTTGTCTTCTACATCTATACATGAGGATCTCCCATGAATTTCTACTTTAGTGTGAGTTTGAAGCAAGTTCATCCTCTAACTAAAGTGGGGGCTAAATGTGTCATAGAAAAAAGTACCCTTTGCTTGACATGGGATTAATTCATGATAAATTGGACATAATGAGGCCTTGATTCAAGTGTTGTGAGGCATTTTATGCATCCGCACTAGGTCTTGGACCCTTGCAAATCAAATAACATTCTTTTCATGATGTCTTGTAAAGGTGTTGTAAAGTGTTGTAAGATGCTTTTACTCTTTTCTAGACTTAATGAACCCATTTCTTCCTAATTCAACATTATAAAATGTGTTTAATAACATTATTACATCAATTTAGAAGGATTTTCCATTAAATTTAATGCTAAACTAGTGTTGTAATGTGTCTTGCACATTCACATTGGTTCTTGCACCTTTCTAGTCTATGTGGACCTTATTTTAGTGTTGAAAATTGTATTTAATCACACTTTCACATTGAATTTTGTGTCCCAAGCCATAATTTACCTTTACATCATCACTAATAGGCCCCTATTAACCCATATTGTGCATCCCATGCTATTATTTGATCAAATACCTAACAAGGTTGTAATTTAAACCTTATTTCATTATCTCTTAGCATATTAGCTATCAAAATGGCCCTAATGGGACCCATTCACCATCCATGGTGAATTAGTCCCATCCAGCTAGCACCCATTCACAACGGGTGGTGAATGAGTCCCATTTGGCTCAATTTGACCTTTGAGCGGGAAAAAAGTGAAATTTAAGTTTAATATTATTTCATGTCAGCCTGTGATCAGGTATTAATGGGTGAAATAGGTGAATTTCCTATAAATATAAGTATTTTAACTCATTTTAATATCTCTTATCTCTTACCATTCATTCATCCATCATTCTTCTATCTCAAGTCAAGAAAATTAGGGTTTCATCATTTTAAGTCTCCAAAATATCAATTTTCAAACATTCAAGGGAAGATTCTTCATATTTTTCTACAAAATTTCAAGATAAAACATCATGGCAAGGTAATATATTCCATTATTTCATGTTTCATTCCATTATTTCATCATTTTGGTTTAATTACCTAAAAGGGGTTTGACCAAGGAAACCCCCTATGCCCTAACATTCAACATCTCTCTTTCTTGTCTTGTGTGTTTGTAGATTTAGGTCTCTTCAAAGCTTGGAAATCATTAAAGATGAAGTTTCAAGTTTTCTCAAGTCTTCTCAAATTCAACAAGTCAAATTATCAACAAAATCTCACCTTTAGGCCTATAAATCAGAGTTTCAGAAGTGGACGCCTATAGGAAGTCAAAGTTTAGATTGAGAGCTCTAGAATCCACCTTTGAATAATTAGAAATTCAAAAAGTGTACTCATTCACCATGAGTGGTGAATGAGTCCCACTCTAGGGTTATTTTTTGATTTTCTACATTTTTAGATACCCTTTTGTCCAAAAAGAGCTCTAGTTCAGTTTTGCGGAATTGAGATTGATTCGCCTAGAATGGCGAATGAGTCCCTCCAGGCTTGAAAATTAGTGTCAACAACATTTTAGAAGAAATTTCCAGCCTTCTTCAAAATTCCAGGTGGACACTTTCAATTTGGTTCATTTCTTCTAAGTTTTGCATTCATTTCTAGTGCATTTCTGCATAACATGATGTGTTTTCAAACAAGTCACATTTCTTAATTTTTCCTACTTAATCAATCAATCTTATCAATTAGCTGCATCTAGAACATTAAATTTAGACATAATTTCATCATACATATCTTAGATTGAGTGATCCACCTAGATTTTGGGTGTGGGATCTATCTCTTTTCATTAGGTTAAAGACCCTAATTGAATGAAAGAGACCTAGCATTCCATGCCTCATAAGTTTATGGTTCAATGAAATAATTGATACACATATTTCAAACTATAGTAAGATGGATTGCTTAGATTAACATGTGAATATCACCTTAGCTCCCCCCTTGATATAAGATCATTAATAAGAAGTCAAATCCATTGAGGTTATGCAACACAAGTTACTATTAGGTATCCTTTAATTATTGGACCTCCTATGTCCCCTTTCATCATGGGAACTCCTAAAGCTCTAGGTGTTATATTAAACTTTGCAAGAAAACTTACTAGTAATCAAGTATCACAACAACCAAGTTATCATATTGTATCTCACACATATAATTCTAGAAGTTATAGTAATTAATTGAAACAAACTCCAACATCCATTTTGTTGCCTCAAGCATCTCAGCTATCCACAACATGGTGGTAAAGAACACTAGTAGAATTTGGGAAATAAATGACTATGTGACTAAAAAATTTAGTCATGTGACTAACACTAGTAGAATTTGGCAAATAAATGACTAATTTGATCATCATAAGTGACTAATTTAGTCATTGGGTAAAATCACAACTAAATAATTGGTCAGACAAATAAAAATGACTAAATAAATGACTATTACTCCTCCATTCTTTTTTCTTTTGAATTTGATCATAATCCATAGAGCTTAAGCCCCCATCATGGGACCTCTACCTAAGTTGCTTGGTGCACCAAAAATATCTATTTGCATGGAAGGCATTGCCTCTCGGTGCAGTCTTAAGGCCTTCACATATTTTATAAAAAAAATTAATATTTACATTCTTTAACTTTTATTACTCATTATGTTAGTGAATCATTGATGTTTTTAACTATGATTTGAAGCCAGATTGATTTTCCTATTGTGTTAGCATGTCAAATGTATCAAAGAGCAATTGTGGTCAATTTCACTAATAAAATATGATTGAAACAATCCAATTACATTTTGAGGGCTATCTTCCATTTCAAAACAAAAATAAAGATGACTAAATAATTAGTCACACAAATAAAAATGACTAAATAATTGGTCACACAAATAAAAATTAGACAATATGATATTATAGTGGTTAATTAAAAAAAATTGAATTGCAGAAGTGGATTGTATTATAATATAATATAACATATATAATAATAATATTATATTATAATATTATATTATTATATAATATATCTAATATTATAATATAATAATACTATTATTATATTACAATACAATATATTATAATATAATATGATATTATATAATATATATTATTATATCATATTTATTATTATATAATAATATATAATAATATAATAATATAATAATATATATATAATATAATATAATATTATATAATAATATTATTTATTTAAAGCGAGAGATTTAATTTTGAAATAAAAATCAAATGAAGTAAAGAAACAGGCAAGTGGGCCATGGTATTTTATTTTTCTAATAAAAATCATAAAAGGTACCTATTTTCTTTAATACAATGTGAAAAATCAACCATTCGGCCTAGGGTAATGAAAAAACCCTAAATCAAAAAGAAATTGAACTCTAATCTCATTCCATTTTTCATTTGTATTTTTGGAGAAGAAATTGAGCGTGGCCATGCCTTGATAGGGTTCGAAAGTCCAATGGTGACTCATTCTACTGTTTCTTATGATTTTCTTTAAAAAATCCTACAAGGTATGTCTTTGGTTTTGAAAATGATAAGTATTCTCCATTTTGAAGCATTTTATCGAGATCACTTGGCCGCGACTGAGTATTTTTCTATTGTATTTCCTTTGCTTAAGTTTTTTGATATCTCTCCTCTTTGTTTGACCTCCATTGGAGTATCTTTGAGGCTCATTTCTGATGACTTTGGAGGGTGTCTACTTTACAACAATCTTGTGTAAGTTTCATTATTCTTATCTCTTAAATTTCTATGAGAATAGGTTCAGTTCGAGCTCAGGAGAGGCAATATGATAAAAACCCTTGTATCTCCCTACGCAAATCTTGATGGGTTACTTTCTTTCTACAAAAAATGTAAAACTTTGCACTCTCAACTTACTATTTTCCTTATTTTGAGGGTTTTATGTGTTCTAATGGTTGCTTCCTTCATAGCATCCTGGGTATTTTTCATTTTTTTTATTTTCTCTTCCTCATGGTTGTGGTAGAGACCCAATACTCAATAAAACAAACTTTTGTATACTTTATGTTTCCACAAAGGAAACTTCAAAAATTTACATATTATAAAGAGAAAATACTCCACTGTGAACCAAAAATATACTGTTCATATATAAATGGCATGCCTTGAAATTATTTCTTTAATTTTCTTTTATGCTCTTCATCCAAGTAAAGTGTCTGATTGTGAATGGGATGAAGGACAGATTGGATAGGAGCAGCCAAAGTGTGTCTGAATTCCTTTGAATGCTTCTTTAAATAAGCCTCTAATTTTTGTATATCCTCTCTACGAAAAATATCCCAGAGAGCACCTTCATAACTGAGAGAATTCTTATATTTATTGGAAATCTTAATTTTAATAGAGGGCTTTGTTTGAGCTTCTTTCCACTTAATATCACAACTTTTGGCATTTTCATAGAATTTGATCTTTTGTAAAATATTTTTCTAATTCTGGCTTGTATTACATGATGACAGTTTTGATCAATGAAACTAGTAGCTTTAATCCGGGGTTGGATTTGAATATTGACAACTTCTTTGCCAAAGAGGTAATAACCCCATCACTCTTAATATTAGGGGGAAAATCTAACTTTTTTTTTTCTTTTGAACATTTTTTGTGTTTTTAAGAAAAAAAACTTAAAACTGCTTTGTAAATATTGTGCAGATGATGGCTCCATGTGGAAACTTCGTAATATACATTTAATTTTTTTGAAGTTTCTAGTTTTTCTTAAATAATTTTATTACAATAGAATTTTAGTTATCAACAGGCTTGGAATTTGATGGTCACCCCTATCTATCATATGAAATTTTATGACAGTTTGGTCATTTAAATGCCTTTCAAAAAAATTGTTTAATTTATGAATTTTTATATAAAATCTCTTATAAATGTAATATCTTGAAAAATTAGAAAACAATGATAATTATTAGTAATAAATATAAAAATCTACTATTATAATTAACAATTAACAAAATTTCTAAGTTCATATTAACAACAAATCTTGTTAGATATATTCTAAAAGTTAAAAATAATTATACTCTATTTTGAAAAGATTCTAAATTAATATATATTTTTATAATAATATTATAAATCACATATATTAATATAAAAAATGTAACTATTATAAAAATGTCAAAGTTTATAAATTCATATTAGAAAATATTCAAAAAAATTTATATTCTATTCTAAACTAATTTATCTTTTTATAATAAAAGTTATAAAATGATATATATTATAAATTAAAATACTATATTATATTTTGCTTATAATATTTTTTTACGGTTTAATAAAAATATAGCAAGTCAAACTATATAGTCTAATAAATTTTATAGCTATAATATATGGTGTAAAATTGAAAAAACCGTCAAATAGAGCATCAAATTTCAGCCTGGTTATGAGGAAACATTCTAATATTTGTTTTTGTTTTTCTTAAATAATTTTATTGCTAGCTTAGTTTTTTGAAGCAACCTTTCTTTTTTAGTTTTTATTTTTTCATTAGAAAATGAAAACTAAGAAAGAAAGGTTGCTTTTATATCTAAATTAGTAATTGTTAAATTATAAATTAGAATTTAATTTAATTTTAGAATGAAATTTAAGTTTTCTAGATATCGTGGTGATTTGATTTAAAGAATAATACAATAATTGAATCCAAAATAGAAAAAGTAGAGATTATTTCTTTTGCAAATACATTTATTTTGCAATATCACTAATTTTATTCATTTTTTATTTATTAGACTTACTGTAATAAGCTAGTAATATATTTAAAATATTACTTTGATATTTATTCTTTTGCAATATCATTAATTCTATCCATTTTTATTTATTAGACTTACTCTAATGCTTATGGGTATCTACATTTAAAATATTCATTGTTTACTGCTATTTAGTAATATGTTTATGGATAGTATAGAGCAAGGAGATATTGCTTTGATAAGCTAGTAATATTTAAGATATTACTTTGATATTAATTATTTTGCAAATGCATTTTTTTTGTAATATCATTAATTCTATGCATTTTTATTTATTAGACTTACTCTAATACTTATGGGTATTTGCTTTTAAGATTTTTGTTATTTATGCTACCTAGTAATATGTTTATTTTTTGATTGTGGACAAGTACATAGCAAAGAGAAAATTCAAAACTAGTACCTTATTAGATGCATTTACCGCCCATCTCATGTGCGACAGTGGCATCACTTAATACATGCATTCACACCATTTAGTTTTTTTTTTTTTTTCAATTTCAAAAGTATAATAAATTAGCAAAATATTTTGTATTCAAAACTCTATATATAGAGTTCTTTATAACATATTTTATATACAGTTTGAATATATAGAGAATTTTTTTCCAATGTTGTTTCAATCCCAAATTTGTTGAAGTTTTAATAACATAAGAGCTTTAAAGTTTTATATCTTACAACATAATTTTCTCTTGGTTTGCAATTTCATAGACTAGTTATTGTAACAACATTCTCCAAACATAAGAGTTTACATACACATCTGAAAGCATTAGTTCATAAATGACTAGATAAATGACTATAATGACTACCATGACTAAATAAATGACTACCATGACTAAATAAAATGTCTACTATGACTAAATAAATGACTACCATGATTAAATAAATGACCAATTAACAACAATCAATCACTAAATTAATGACTAAATATATGACTAAATAATTCACTACTATTACTAAATAAATGATTAGTTAACAAAAATCAATGACTAAATTAATGATTAAATCAATGACTAAATCAATGACCAAATCAATGACCAAATCAATGACTAAATCAATGACTAGATAAATGACTAAAATAGTTTAGTCATAAATTTGGTCGTATTATAAATGACCGGAAATAAACTACTAATGGTCACATGACCGAAATTAGTCATTTATATGCAACTTTTAGTAGTTTATTTAGTCATATATTGTTGTTTTTGTACTAGTGGAATTTGATCTTGCTGAACAACTTCATAACACTCCAGCTAAGATATCCTTTTGGGATTTGATTCAAACATCACCCACTTACCATGGCATGCTTCAAAAGGTTTTACAAAACATTTTTATTCATCCTAGTGCACAAAAAAATGATGTGGTAGCTTTTATTTAGAATATGAATCAACCAAATTTCATCATTGTATTTCATCAAAACGAGTTACCACCTTTAGAAACACAAAAAAATTGATGCTTTGATGATATTATTTGTTATTAAAAAATATGGGATTAGGTGTAACCTTGTTGACAATGGTTCAGGGCTTAATATTTGTAGTATAAACCATTTTAATAAAATTGGGGTGGATAAGACTAAAATTCAACCAATTGATTTATGTATTCATTGTTTTGACAATGTGGGAAAGAAACTGCTAGGTGTGATAGCATTATCTCTCAAAGTCAGATATGTTACTTTACAAACTCCTATCCATGTATTTCCCTAGGATCTATCATATATTATTCTCTTGGGTAGACCATGGATTCATTAAATGAATCTAGTGCATTCAATGGTTCATCATCCACTGAAGTATATATACAACAATACAATTTACATGAGAAAATCTTAACCTAAATTTGAACAATATTTACAAATTGAAACATGAACAAAGAATTCTCTTAGAACATTGACACCAACTATAGAAGTAGACCATTTACAAGTTGAGTATAGAGATGAGAGTTTTCCATTCATGAAAAATTCATTATATGATGATTGGAGACCATTAGATTTCACACTTACTTTCATGGGTGAATACAAGATCACAAGAAAATGAAGGAAAAAGAGAAAGAAGTTGTGGAGATATCAACACAATCTAATATTGAAACATCTAAGACACAAGAGTTCATAACTTCTAGCATGTAAGAAAACACAAATTAAAAATCTACATATGATGATAGTGACTATGAAAAACTACCTTCCTCAAAAGAAGTGGTAAAACTTTATGGAAGAGCGTATTGACTCTTGAAATGATTTAGCTATAATGGAAAAGGATGTGGAGTGAAAGAAAAAGGTGCATGTGTCCCTATCAAGACTAGTATGCAAGAAACAATAAGAGGTCTTGGCTATTGTGCTTCAAAAATATAAAAAATCTTTTCACTTAATCAATAACATTAGTTTTTTCTCTTTGTCATGTGGTAGTTGTAGTATCACACAAAATTCTCACTACCATCCATGAGGGCATAAACTAGGCTTTATGCACTCATATTTTATCTTGCAAGGATCACCATTTTATGATCACCTTTGTCTCTATGCTTGGGGAGCAAGGGGTTGGTTATCCATTTTCTTGGGATTATTCCTTCTAGCAAGGCATCAATTTATCTCCTTAAAATGTTAGTGTAGTAAGTAGACTAACCTTTTAAGGGGGCCATATTGTCCCCTACTCATTGTTTTCATAGGAAACGGTCCCTTATTATTCATGATAGCATACATCTGGGAAGTGTGATCTTTTCAACCAAAGAGTTGCCTTCCTAATCCATGTGATGTGTTTCCTTTTTGGTGATATTGAACTTCATGTCCCATAAGATTGTGACTTTCATTGGAATATGATATTCTCCTTGGTGGTAATGCTATGACTAGTGTTCCCTAAGGTGTGATTTTATATTCCTCAATTAGTCCTATCTTGGTCGTGATGTCATGTGTGATGTTCCCTAATGTGTGATCTTCATGCCTTCATAAATTCCCCTTTTTTGTTTAAGCACCTTTTGTGGTGATGTTATTAAAACATTCCTTGAGTCCTTAAAACCTTATCATATTCATCTACCACAGCATTAAACCTTGGATTATTTCATCCCCCGTGATGTTAAACCCTAGCATATTTGTCCCATGTGATGTTAAACCTTATCATAATCATCCCCGTGATGTTAAACTTCATATTTTTTTCTCCACTTTGTTCATAGGAGTGGAACATAGTGTAGCATTGACATAGCATCTTGTGGCACCTTATCAAGATTATCAAGGAGTATAACTCCTGCTATGGTTGTTATGGTGACACCTTTGTAGACCTAGTGTGTACTTTCCATTTTTTCCACATTGTTTTGGGCACACCTTGTAGACCTAGTGTGTGTCTCTCATTTTACCTTCTCTTATGGGCTCACCTAGTGAATATCAAACTTCACTAGCTATGTGTCTCTCAATTTTTGATTCACCTAGCAAATATCAGACTTTTCTATTGTGTGAGTCGTGAATGCCTTTTCACATGGCCACCTAGCATAATACAACTTTCTTTCCAATGAAGCCATTTGTTCTATGAGTGATTGTGTATGACTTTAGTCCTCATGGAACATGTTTTTTATTCAATGGATGATGTTTGGTATTTGAGAAAGTTTAAGATTGAGGTCTCTTTAACTTATAGACTCAAATATTTTAGTACTAATATTGTGTTTTATTTGTGTTTCTATTCACATATCATTTTTGTGTTTACACCATGGTTACATCATGTTTTTTTCATTTCATTGTCATCCTTATGTTCTATGGTATCATGTTTTTTTTCATCATGTATGCTTCATGTTTTCTAACATGTATGTTTGTGTAGTTTTTTCTATATCATACATGTGTGCTCCTTTGTGCTTATGATAGTTTCCCATGGGATCTTTGATCGTGAGGGATTGATCATCTCTCTTGATCCTTAGTCATTGTATCTTTTCAACATTTTGTACATTTGAACCCATCTTGACATATTTCTCTACTTTACTATGAGTCTGAGCATAAGTTCATACTCACCAAAGTGGGGGATAAATATAGTGTTGAAAATTGTCACCCTTAACAATTTCACATTATGTTTCATCCCCCTAATTTTTTGGACTTAATTAAGCTCCTAATTTTCCAGATTATGCATTCCAAGGCTTAATTTTTACCATTTTCCTTAAGATTACAAGTATTGAATAAATTGCATCCAATTTTTATGTTTCTCCCAAGTAAGTGTGTCCTAGAAATTTGGGCTAGGACACATTTTCTCATGGGTGAATGGGTGCCCCTTCTTAGCTAGGACCCAAATTTAAATATGTCGTTGGTTGCATTTTAACATTCATAATTCAAATTTCAAGTGCCATCTTTTGGAATCTATTTTTTGAGAAATTGGAAAAATGGTTATAAATACCTTTTTTTTTCATCATTTGAAACTAGAACATAGTTAGAATAAAAATGAGAAAATATTATCATCAAGAACAATTCAAGAGTGGCATTTTAGAGATTTATTGCAATATTTCAAGATCCAAGCATTGTGTCAAAATGTATGTGAGTTCATTTTTTCATGTTATCATGATTTTTTGAAGGCTAACCCTTGTTGTAGGTCTCCAAAGAATTCAAGCATTGAAGCAAAGAAAGATCAAATACCTTGAGGTGATGTGTATGAATTCAGTCCTTCAAGGAAGCCATTGAAGGGTGGTGAGTTATAGCATGGTGTGATTTCATCATTCCTTCCTTTCCACTATTACTTATTATTGACATTTTTCCATTGTGGAAGTGGAAACACTTACAAAGGGTTTTACTAAGGCAAGCCCCTAAATGGCCCAAAATATCTTCTCTTTGTGAATATTCCCTTGGGTGACTATTCCTTTCTATAGTTGTTGAAATAAGATTTTCTAGGATGGTATATATCACTTTACACTTCCCATATCAACTTGCAAATTATTGTTTCGTTTTGTTAGTTTTTGGGATCTTGAATTCTAAATATTAGGGCACATAATATAATTACTTAAATCATTCCAAATCATTTATAATCCATTCCAAACATCAATTAGATGTAAATCCATGTTTGATTGGCTCACCTTCATGGTCTACAATAAATCTAATCACCTTGTTGATCTACATATTAATATAATTTTGAAAAAAGGAAACCTTACATCCTAGATTCTAGGCATTTAGGACTTAGGATAACCTTTTCTATATTAAACCTTTGATGGCTTCTCCTTTTTGTTTGTACGAGACACTAGTGTGGCACACTATCATCTGATAGTCACACATTATTCCTAGATAGAGATGTTGTCGAGCTATCTAGAAAACCTTTTTTCCCTAAACTTTCAGTTTTTTATGTTTGAATGGTCTAGATAATTTATGTAGTTTTTTAAATATCACATTCCTTTATTTCTTGTTCAATTCAGTCCTTTAAATTGAGGTAGTTGAGAGATAATTTTCCCCTTGAGATCCCAACATCTTTAGGATAGAAAATTCCCTCCTCTACATTTTGGTGAGCCTGATGTGAAACTAACCTTTTGAAAATCATTCTAAGCATAATTTAATGTCTTAAAACCCTTATTTTTCTCTCTTGCATTCTCTTCTCTTGTTCTCTATAGTCTCTAAGATTGTGCAGTATGAATAGTCTTCTATGAGCTTCATGAACTAGTCCACAACTTCTAAATTGCTTGATAGTTAGCATACCTCCAAATTGGTATAGTAATACTAGACCTAGCCTAATATTTTCTAGAACTCTTGACCCTTTTAGCCCCCAACCTATATTTTGGAATTCTTCTCCTTTGAACATATTCAAAAACCATGTACCTTCATATGCATTAGTCTTGAGTTGACCTCACGATGTTGAGTTAGATGTCACTTGCACCTAGTTGAATCTTTTTATACCTGAGGTATCTATGCATATCGTAGATGCCAATCCTATAGTACATCCTATGCCTTATTTTAATAAATTTTATTTTATTTTTATGCCTCCTATTACTTTTTGGTTTAATGTGTCTTATAATCCTTTAGGGTATAACATCCCTCTTCTGCCTAGATCTACACTTCAAACTACTACAATGCATATTTATGTCATAATGGATAATTTTCCTCCCCAACCATCTGATCACATTTTAAACACATTGTTACAAAACATGGTTCAAATGTAGTCTTAGGTCACAAACATAACTAACACTACCACATAATCTACCCTTTCTTTCTATAATTATCGTAGCTCTCTCAGTTTGAAGAACTTGAACACTCCCATGCCCCATGAGATTGAGATATCAAAATTTGATAAGTACAATGGTAAGGGAGATCCAAAGACACATGGTAATTATTTTACCACTTTATGTAGTGAATTTTTACATCAGGATCATTTTCCAACAAAATTGTTCCCTCGATCCCATAAGGATGCTATGTTGGAGTGGATTTTTTCATTGCCTAATAATTCCATATTTTCTTTTCATTAGCTTATGAATCAATTTTTAAAATACTTCCAAGTGAACATTGGCTCTAAATTCACTATCACTAACCTTGTTAACAATTGAATGAGAAGTTAACTTATTTCATTTCTCATTACCAATCTATCTCCCATTACCAATCTATCTCCCTAGAAATTCCCTAAGTCCTACCTAACCATGACCTATAGAGGATGTTCATGAGAAGTCTCTGGTTGGTGTTAAGAGAATGAGACTCCTTGATGAAATATCCTTCATTTCTCATCTATGTATTGTGTTGCACAAAACTATCAAAAGATATTAGCTTAGTATGGGGTTTCTACCTCATCCTTGAATATTGATATTTTTGGGGCTATATCGTCTTCTAGAGGGTTGAAGAGAAATAAAGCGATAGTTAATATGGTAACTATCCCTCCAAAAAATTAAAAAAATACACTTGAGTCACAACATAATCAAGGGTCTTTACAAAACTATCTAATTCTTAATCAAGCATACTTCAAAAGTTAATAAATGGCAGTCTAATCACCCTCCTAGAAATTATATTGTTTCCTAAAAATAAGTCATACCCTTGTTGGTATGATGCTTCTAAGTTATTCCAATACCATCAAGTTCCTAGATAGGTTAGTGAATGTTGTGTGTACCTAAGAAATGTAATTCATGACCACATATATAGTGTAACATTTTCCTTGATACAAAACATAACTCTAACAAGTCTATTGCTAAATCCATTAGTCAACTACAAACCTATATAGATCATTTTCCACTTCACTCTTCAAATTTTATTACTTCTTCTTCTTCTATGCCATTTATTGATGTCCTATATGTGAATATGGTGTCTATCATTCTAATCTCCCCTCCAAGCTAGAATTCCAAGATAATTGACATATTTTTTATGCCTAATGACTCACCTTACCATGGAGAGTACTCTCCCCTCTACATTCCTTCTTAGGTCAACATTAATGTTGTTACTGGTGTTATAGTTGACCTTAATAGTAGGATTAATATTATAACTAAGGAGATGCTCTTCATCAATCATCTACATAAGGTGAGATATGATGACTATGATGCTACCATTTACATGTATGATGGTATTTCTCTCTCCCCTTTGGGATGGATTTCTTTGTCGGTCCTTCTGGGACCTAAGTCTATCTCTACAAAAATTATTGTGGTAACAAAGTCAGACTTGTTTAAAGTGAAAATAAGCATTCCTTGGTTAGTTTATATGAATGAAATAATTTTTGTTATCCATAAGTGTCTGAAATGTCCTTATGAGGGTACTATACAAGTTCTATCTAGAACACTAGATACAAGTCAATAGGGTTACATGGGGGATTCTCCCTTGACCATTTATGGCCTACTCTGATGGGACTTGTGCTACCCCATGGTAAAAATTTTGTATAAAAAATATTATAAATATTTAGGATCAGGGTCTTAGTACCTAATTCGATTCTAGCTCTTTCTTGTTCTACATCCATTTTCAACCTACTCTTGTGCAACAGTGGGCTTCATCCTCTAGGCCTTCTTCATTGGGGTATAATGACAAGCATGAT